>JANAVB010007399.1:20082082-20703113 GCA_029216955.1 Iris pallida
TATATATATATATATATTTTAATATTATATATAGATCTATATTATCTATATATATCTTTGTAGTCTATAATATATACATTATGTTTCCTACATGTGAAAACATAATCCCAGAACAGAGCTAACACCTACTCAATAGCTCAATGTCTCAACATACAGTACAAGTGGGAGGTAAAAAAATCTACTGAGATGCTCGGGTGTGGTCCTCATGGTATGAAACATCGAACGGGAGTTTCAGTATCCTCTGGCTCGGCTACCATATGTAATGTCTCACTCCGCACGGCGCATTACGCTGAGACGTTGACTCAAAGAGTCGTGTTGACCGAATGAAAAGTATCGATGCGTCGATACAAGAGTTACTTTGTCCCGAGCAATGCATTGAACTAAGTTATGCGAAATTGCATTGTCCCCAAAAAATGCATCGTTGATCGGTGAAAGCGCTGAAGCGCTGCATTGCCCCGAAGGATAATACGTTGAGTCGCTCGAAGATTCTAAGAATCGAATCGACCAAGGTGCAAGTCCGAATCGATGCAAGTATTAATTTTTAGTTGATTTCATGTGCAGGCTATCCGTTTACGCTGAAATATTAGAGGTCGACATTTTATCTCATTCGCAACGGGTCCGCAAACCCAAATCACCGCCTCGCAACGGGCTGAAACTTGGGCACGGTAAGCCGAAATCGATCGAGTAGTTTAATGAAACAAGAAATGCTCAAATGGCTAAGTCAGAAGATTTGGCCATGCAACAAAGATATGAAATTGAGCCGCATCAGCTCGACAAACAACAAGGCGTATCGGTTTAAGGTGAGAGGACTGACTCTTTTTTTACTCCTTCATGCCTAAGTAAGAAAGTATCATGGTATGCTAAGTTAACCTATCGATGCCACGGGCGTGGTCCGATCGGAAGATAAATCATAGTGTGTGTCAAACACTAGTTAGAACAATTGAAATGAAACGTACATCAAATGCACGAGTCACTATAGAACATTGGATATCGCAAAGGCGAGCGCCTCGGTGCGCAAGCCACAAGAACATGGAATAACTATATTCGGCGAGTGCCTTCATGCACGAGCTATTTTGTGCCTTCACGCACGAGTTAGAAAGTCTAGCACATTGAAAGACAATATAGGTGAGTGCCCTAGTGCACGAGCCATGTACATTGAACACTAAGGCATAAAATATGGAAATATGGCTTCGATGCGTGCATCAAGTGCACGACATGAAGGAAAAGATGATAAATGTGTCAAAAAAGTGCGTACGTGCACGAGATCATAAAAGATAGCTTCGTTACAAAAAAGTACAGTTATGGCATGAATGTGACGAAACTGTCAGATATGACATGATGCCTCAAAAAGTGTTCGGGACCTTCGGGTCGTTCGGTTGACGAACATTGAAACGAAGTATGAAATGTGAGAACATAGAAAGTTAATGGAAGAAATACGAGATGATAAATTCTGAGTCTCAGACTCAAGACTATGTTTGGTTGTTTGAATAATAGTACGTTGTATGGTCGAATGGACTTGAAAAAATTACGATAATCTCCAGTGCATGGGAACGTTCCCTTCGAACGGATGCGTCGGGGTACCAGGACCGTTCGACCTAGGAGGGATATAATCTTTGAGAGGCGCACATCCGTAAGACGATTAGCGACCGCTTAACGAGATGTGAAAAGCCACAAATGATGGTATGCAACGAAATGTCTCTGTAATTGGGATAGCAACCCACTACGAGAGGCGCCGAGCTACCCAATTTGAGAAAGAAAAGAAAGAGATAAAAGAAAGAAAGAAAAAAGAAAAGAAAGGAAAGAAAAAGAGAACCACCTTTAGTCCATTCTGGCGCGAATACGCCAATGACCTTCATATAGTTAAGGAATGATGGATTGAAAGTGCAGGCACGTGTGTATTTTGTACACATAGATCCTGCATAGAGAGCACTTATAACATGACAGGAAAGGATGGGGGGTATTCACCTTACGTCGGTGCAAGGACGAGTGCGTCTATGCTGGTAAGAAATTGTGCCACAAAATAAACACGAGATTGCTTGTCTGCTTGCCTATTCAATTCGAATAACATGCTTGCCATGATAACATGCTTTACCATTTTCGAATATGCCATGAAATCGATCCTAAGGAGAATATAGCAAAATCATAAGCTAAGTTGCATGATTGAACATAAATACTAAAATATCGGTTTAAAAAGTTGGTCTTTTTCATCAGTACATGCGAGGACGAACGTACTGATCCTCCACCAGTTTTTGTGCAGGGTGCAGGAAATGGATTGCTCACGGCGAAGCTTCGCTTGATCGCACAGAGGCATGGAATATCGTTGCGTTTGAAGCGTGCGATCGCATTGACGCTCGGACTTGCAACATGATTGATGCGGCCGAGATATAGAAGGCATGAAGTATGGAACGATAAAATCCTTTATGGGCAAGAGAGAACTTGAGTGTAGTAGCCAACCTGGCAAATTCAGTTGGGCTATTGAAAGCCTTTGTAATCTCAGTTCATTATCAATAAAGAGAATTGTTTCGTATACTCTATTTTCTTTCGTTTGCTAATATCAAATCAAAGATAACTATTTTGAGAACTTTTCATCTTGCCTTGCATGTGCGCAACTCCAGGCTCGTGCGGCATCACGCCCCCTACGAGGACGATGATTCGGGTGATTCCGGTTCGGGGCGTGACACCATATATGGCCAAACAAAACCAATGAGGTCAACTTAGATAGCAAGTACTACTGCAAGAAAAGTCCTATGATGTACTAAAATTAGCATACAATCACATAACGAATAAAAGCAACAAAGAAATGTAAAGAAATAACTAGACATGAAATGAGGGCCGAAACAATACATGAGAAAAATAACTACAAGTAACTCTGGCAATACAATCCACATTGGCCAAATAGCAACTGTTGCTTGATACCGTTAACTAGCTAAGGTTATCACAAATTCAGGTTTCTAAGATGTGCAAGTTGAGATTTCAGGGAGATGCACTGCAGATTGTCTAGGTTAGACCATGGACTAGCTAGACTGACAAGAAGGCAAAGGCATCACTTATTGGTGAGCCAAATAACATATCTAGATATTGAAGTACATCAATCAACGGTAAGTAGAAAATTGTCTCCAGGGCTGACCCTGAGCTCATGAGGTACCGAGACGAACTTCCAAAATGGGGCTCCCATACATAATGTTAGAAAAAAATTAAGAAACTATTTTTTTTAAATATTACCCCTAAGAATTGAACCAAGGACCTTTAATATGGATGTGGAAGTTTAACATAATGACAACTACACAATATTTGTTTTGTGTTATGGGAGGCCCATGACACATATTTGTTCCATTTTAGATACAAAATTATTAATATATTTATGTTTAAACTAATTTCTTTGGACCCTCCTACTCTGTGGGCCCTGGGAGGTCATGCGAGATTGCCCGTTGGATCCTTGATTCACACACAACAAGAAAAATCTTAAAATCCACTTAATTCATCAATTCCATATTAGCGTAGTATTTGACAATCAATGACTTGTATCATGTAAATCTATTATCCCCGATCACGATACCAAAATTACAAAAACCGAAAAAATATGATAAATGATAAATACAAGCATATCCATATATGAATACTGGTAATGTGAGGTGAGCGTCACAATCTCTACCATTTCCAGAAGTATTGTCCAAAGATGTGGACCTATTGCCTCCTTCTGAGGTGCATGATGATCGGGGAGACGATGCAACCAAGATCGGTGATGACGACGTAGATATTTGTTAGGAAAACCAGGAAAGGAGGGGCCAACTCCAATCCAGTCACCTACAGTTCCAACACCAAGGGGGTCAACAAGGAAATATCGATCATTGACAATATACTTTACAAATGAGTATGTTATTCCTTTTAAAGCAGGCGAGCCAGAGAGTTTCTAAGAAGCCCAAGAATGTATGGACAATGACCGATGGTGGGAAGCTATTTGAGAACATATACAATCCTTGCATAAGAACCACACTTTTGTGTTTGTCTAGTTACCCATGAAAAAAAAAGTCTTGAATAACAAATGGGTGTTCAAGATGAACTAGGATCAAAGCAAAATCTCACAACCACGTTACTCGGCAAGGTTTGTTGTGAAAGGCTTCGAATAGAAAAAAAGGATTGAGTTTGAAGAAATATTCTCGCCAGTGGTCAAGATGACATATATCCAAGTTGCATTATTGCTTGCAGCTAGCATGGAGTTGGAGGTCGAACAGTTGGATGTAAAAAAATGCCTTCCTTCATGGTTATTTAGACGAAGAGAATTACATGGTGCAACCTGAAGGTTTCACGATTAGAGCCAAGGAGAATCTAGCTTGTTGTCACTAGACAAGCTCCTTGATAATGGTACAATAAGCTAGTTCGACTCGTTTATGGTTGAACATGGGTACAACCAAACTGCCTTTGATCATAGTATTTTTGTTAAGAGATTATCAAGGGATGATTTAATCATATTATTGTTGTACGTTGACGACATGCTTACCGTCAACAAGGATGCTCATGATTGGTAGGTTGAAGACTAAGCTTATAAGTGCTTTGCAATGAAAGACTTGAATCCAATGAAGCAAATCTTGGTGATGAAGATATTTAATGATAAGAGTGCCAATAAGTGGCTGTCACAAAAATCTATATTAAGAAGGTGCATACAAAGTTCAGGATGGACAAAGAAAAGCCAGTTTCTACCCTCTTGCATATCACTTCAAGCTCATCTCAGGATAAGCCCTTCGACTGAGTAGGAGAAGGAAGAGATGGAGAAAGTTCCTTATTCATCTATAGTTAGAATTTTGATATACACCTTGGTGTGCACGAGGCTTGACATTGCACACCACTTTGTGTTGTTAGTCGGTTCATTTTGAATCCATGTAAGGAGTATTTGGTTGTCACGCCCCAGAACCAGAATACTGGAGAGCGGGGGAATGACTCAGCCAGCTACGTATTACGGGTAGATGAATACCGTATAATACGATCAATGTTGTCTACAAGACGAGGGGGTGCATACTACATGAAAGTCTCACTATGGTCACTTCACATCTATTGTCTCAATCATTCAAACAAGGAACAAAAATAGAGAACATATAAGATAAAGCAGTAAGGCGTCCCAAACGCTTAGTCAAAATGTTCTTTGATATCTGGCTTTACAAAATATAGCCAGATGATGTAGCAAGGCATACATAATTGTTATCAGCTGCAGCCTGACTTAGTTACAATTATGTAAAAGTAAGTACAAGACGATCCGACTAATATGTCGGTGCCAAACGGCAAGGTATAAAGTAGATAACAAAACGAGCGGGGAAGTAAGAAACCCACTCGAATCCTCCTGCGATCATCCCTCTAGTGTTGACCATCTTGGAGGTAGAAGTAAGCTGGGTCCTCGGGAACCGGCTCTAAATCTGGCCATGCAAAACCAGAGAGGTTAGACCTCTAATAGCAAGTACCACAAGGAAGCACGACATGAGAACTAAAACCAGTAATGAGAAATATGATAAATAGATCTCTGCTTGCCACTAGGATTCTCATAACATCACGACACTTCGAACCAACCTTCCAACCAAACAAGGACAGAAGTTGGCCCGTCATGTCCTGACATTCTGATCATCTTAGTTAGGTAACAGAGTAGGTACAGTACACAAACAAATCAATTTAAACGGCCATTCAACTACTACGACTTGCTACTGTGTGTTCCAAGTTATCCTGGAATTATGCAATAAAAGATTCTTCAGTTCTCACTATGTGCAAGCAAGGCTAGTTTACCCAGTCAATCAATTGTGCCAATCATGAATTAGACGAGTCCCAGCGGGACGCCCGTCATTAATATACAATATTCAATAGATAATATAATCAGATATCGCTCCCTGCCCGTGTGGCAGATTTGCAGTATCTATGGGGACCAACCGGCCTATCGGGCACTACTAGTCCCAAGAGGGCTGCCATGTAAGAACTCAAGAATCCATTCTCTCCATGCAATAATTATTTTATTTAACTTAATAGTCTCTACGTTGAGTGAAGTACCATGCCGTGGATCATGGTCATTCAGAATGAGTACTTTCGTACGGGGTACGATATGCACAACTCTACAATGATACCAGTGCGGTCAGGTTGTAGGTCTTACATAGCGTAATGCAACAATCAAAACTAACCACGGAGTAATCATGCCTTGACCATAAAGTACACATGCTGCTTTTGTAGAAAAATAAATAAATAAATAAATAATTAGATTGAAGCATGCATGTGTCTGTATGCCGAGGTTCGGGATTAGCCAGTCGATTACAATAGTTCATAGTTAATATGAACGTGTCTCATTCATTCAATTCAATAAGACGACTAACCAGTCTCTCAGTTCCAACTAGGAACACATGATCAATTATTAGTAAAATTACCCATCAATGTTAATTTGTACCAAGGCATGAAAGTCAACTATTATAGAGCAAATAGAAACACCAAGGTTAGATTACGCCGAGATTGGTCTATGCCCAAGTCAGGCTACGCTCAAGTCAGGCTATGCTCAAGTCAGGCTACGCTCAAGTCAGGTACGACTCCTTACTATCCAAGCCAGCGTACGCAAGTCATACGCTTCCAAAAGGCAGCGTATGAACTCCATACGACTCCTTACTATCCAAGCCAGCGTACGCAAGTCATACGCTCCCAAAAGGCAGCGTATGAACTCCATACGACTCCTTACTTTCCAAGCCAACGTACGCAAGACATACGCTTCCAAAAGGCAGCGTATGAACTCCATACGACTCCTTACTATCCAAGCCAGCGTACGTAAGTCATACGCTTCCAAAAGGCAGCGTATGAACTCCATACGACTCCTTACTATCCAAGCCAGCGTATGCAAGTCATATGCTTCCAAAAGGCAGCGTATGAACTCCATACGACTCTTTACTATCCAAGCCAGCGTACGCAAGTCATACGCTTCCAAAAGGCAGCGTATGAACTCCATACGACTCCCAAAAGGCAGCGTATGAATCAAACTGCGCTACGCTAAAGAGCGTACGCAACTCAGTGGCGCAAGCTAAAAAGCTAGCGCATACTGCTCACTGTCTTCTCCAAAACAGCAAGAACTCCATGGTTGCATCCAAGGCTTCAAAAGTCCATAACTTGGTCAAAATAAGTCCAAATCCAACTTTCCAAAGGTCAAAATTGGGTAGAATAAAATTCCCTACAGCATGGAACCATCAAAACTTACAAACAAAGAAGTTTGATAGATCAAAACCACCAAAATCTGAAAATAACTCATTTCTAGATCTGCAAAAATTAAGACTTCGAAATAAAAAATGCCAAGTTCTAAACTCTCTTAGGATCATGAGAGGAAGATAAATGAACTATAAAAACATGGGTTCTCATGGGAAGCAAGTTGTACTTGCCTACGGTTTGGTAGGTGGAGGGAGTGATAAGGAAGAAGAAGAAGAGTGATGGTGAAGGAAAAATAATGAAGAGAGAGAAAGGGGGGTTGGCTTTAAATGAAAAGGTGGTGGTAGGTGGGAGTGTTAGGTTTGGTTCATGATGAACCAACTAACTAAACCAAACCAAGCCGAACCTAAAGTCTAGCTAAAGTAGAGAAATAAAAGCAGAAAGTAAAATGCAGATAATTAATTAGCATGAATTTAAAGGAATTTAAATACAGGATAATACATGATAAATATTAAATAAATACATTTGAGTAGTACATGTATAAAAATACGCATTCTGGGAACGGGGAGTGACATCTCTACCCTCCTTAGAAAAATTCCGTCCTCGGAATTTCAAATCCAAGCAGGATAGAAACATCGGGGCTAAACTAATCTAAGTACAAGCAATTTAATCAAGCAATCATTTTACAATGTCCATAGCAAGTATCATATCTATATTTAACAATCTACGATATCAAGCAATTCTACCCAAACGGTGATAAGCATGAGGAATCAAGACAATCAAGGTACACAGAAAAAAATATACCTTGTGAGTCAAACAGGTGTGGATACCGTGATCGGATATCATCCTCACGTTCCCACGTTGACTCTTCCAAAGAGTGATGACCCCAAACAACCCGGACAAGGTTAATTGTTCGGTTCTTGAGTATCTTCTCTCTTCGGTCCAAGATGGACACAGGCTGCTCTTCGTAAGACAGGTTGGTACCAACAACCAGTTCTGAATGATCGAGGATATGGCTGGGGTCCGATACATACCTTCGTAATTGAGATACATGAAACACATCATGCACCTCTCGTAACGAAGGTGGAAGGGACAAACGATAAGCAACATCGCCTACCCTATTAAGAATAACAAATGGGCCTACGTATCGTGGACTCAACTTCCCGCGAACGCCAAATCTAATGACCCCACGGGTAGGTGAGATCCGCAAGAACACGTGGTCCCCAACAGAAAACTCTAGCGGCCTACGATGTTGGTCCGCCCAATGACGATACCGATCCTGTGCAACACGAAGTCGCTCGCTAATTCCCTTAATCACTTCAACCGTTTGGATAATCATTTCTGGGCCTAGCATCTTCTTTTCCCCGATATCATCCCATGCTAGTGGCGATCTACACTTCTTACCATATAGTGCCTCAAATGGCGCCATCTGGATACTGGCTTGATAACTGTTGTTGTACGAGAACTCAACTAAGTGCAGGTGGCTTTTCCAAGATCCTCCAAAATCCAGAGTGCAAGCTCGCAACATATCTTCCAAAGTCTGAATTATCTTTTTTGATTGCCCGTCCGTCTGCGGATGGTAAGCCGTGCTAAATCTTAACTTGGTACCCAGACTATGATGCAAGCTCTTCCAGAAATGTGATGTAAAGCAGGTATCTCGGTCTGACACAATACTGACAGGGACTCCATGCTGTCTGACTATCTGTTGCATATACAACTCTGCCAACTTTTCTGTAGATTGCCCTACTCTAAAAGGAAGAAAATGTGCTACCTTTGTAAGCCGGTCCACTATTACCCAAATAGTATCTTTACCACTTGGTGATCTCGGTAAACCGGTCACAAAGTCCATTGTGATGTGTTCCCACTTCCATTCCGGGATAGGAAGCGGTTGTAATAATCCAGCTGGCCTCTGTTGTTCTGCCTTTACTTGCTGACATATCAAGCAACGGGAAACAAACCTAGCTATCTCCCTCTTCATCCCGTTCTACCAGAAGTGCTGCTTGATATCTTGGTACATCTTGGTCCCTCCAGGATGTATAGAATACTGGGAACTATGAGCTTCTGCCATAACTTCCTGTCTGATATCTCCACTAGACACACATAGACGTGATCCAAACCTAAGTGTACCGTCTTCGTGGATTTGCATCTTCTTCCTGAGTCCTGACTCATATTCTGCCCTAAGCTTCTGAATCCTTGGGTCCTGTGCCTGAGCTGCCTTGATCCTATCTACCAAGTCAGATTGGACTTGTAGACTTACCAGAACTCCTACATCGTTAGGAAGTATAACTTCGATGCCCATCTCCTGAAGGTCTTCTAAGATGTGCTTCTGCGTTGTCAACATAAATGCGCCACCTCTTCTGCTGAGAGCGTCTGCTACCACATTAGTCTTGCCTGGATGATACTGAAGCTTCACGTCATAATCCTTGATCAGCTCTAACCATCTTCTCTGCCTCATGTTCAGTTCCTTCTGGGTAAAGATGTACTTCAGACTTTTATGGTCCGTGTACATATCCACTCGATCACCATATAAGTAATGCCTCCATAGCTTCAAAGCAAATACTACTGCCGCCAACTCTAAGTCATGAGTTGGGTAATTCTTCTCATGGTCTCGAAGTTGCCTAGATGCATACGCTATCACCTTCCCATGTTGCATAAGGACACATCCAAGTCCTTTACCTGACGCATCACAATATACTGTAAAACCTCCGGGTCCAACTGGCAATGTAAGAATAGGCGCTGATATCAACTTCTGCTTCAAGGTCTCAAATGATGCCTGGCACTCTGCCGACCAGACGAATGGCACATCCTTCCGTGTCAAGCGGGTCATGGGTGCTGAATGTCTTGCAAAATCCGATACGAATCTCCTGTAATATCCTGCCAATCCCAAGAAACTCCGTACATCAGCTACGGTCTTGGGTACTGGCCAACTCTCTACTGCTTCTACCTTCTTGGGATCCACTGCTACTCCAGCTCCTGATATGATGTGACCCAGAAATAAAATTTGGTCCATCTAGAACTCACACTTGCTGAGCTTGGCATACAACTAGTTCTCTCTCAGAACCTGCAATACTTTCCGGAGGTGGTCTTCATGCTCCTCTTCACTAGCAGAGTATACAAGAATGTCGTCGAGAAACACTACGACAAACTGATCTAAGTATGGCATAAAGATACAGTTCATCAAATCCATGAATATTGCTGGAGCATTGGTCAAACCAAACGGCATTACCAAGAATTCATAATGCCCATACTTCGATCTGAATGCTGTCTTGGGAATGTCTTCCTTCCGAACCCTCACTTGGTGATACCCAGAACGTAGATCTATCTTGGAGAAAACTCTAGCTCTGCTCAACTGATCAAACAAGTCGTCGATCCTGGGTAGTGGGTACTTGTTCTTTACTGTTGCCGCGTTAAGCTTCCTATAGTCGATACACAATCTGGATGATCCATCCTTCTTTTCCACAAGTACCACTGGTGCTGCCCATGGCGATATGCTAGCTTGGATGAACTTCTTCTCCTTCAATTCCTCTATGTGCTGATATACCTTGGCCTGCTCTGAATCCGCCATTCTGAAAACCGGATCTGATATCGGTTTACTTCCAGGTGCCAATTCTATACTGAAGTCAATATCTCTAACCGGTGGCAGACCGGGAAGTTCTTCGGAAAATACGTCTAGAAATTCTTCAACTACCTTCGGAACCTGAACTTCTTCCATTGCCGTTATTACTCCTTGCTCTTGCTGAGTTGCCTCTGATCTGACTAAGGTGAATCTCTTCATGCCTGGAATATCAAAATATACACTCCCACTACGACAATCTATTATCGTATGACTGTCTTTCAGCCAGTCCATGCCTAAGATAATGTCGAAATTTCCAACAGAAAATTCTATCAACCGGGCGGGTAAGAAATGCCCGCAAACTACAACGCTACATGCCAAAATAACTCTACTAACTCCTACGAGCCCATTACCAGTGAGTATATTCAACCTCCCTGGCAATGCCTCGAACTCCATTCCTAGCCATGTCGCAAATTGTGCAGATATAAATGAGTGGGATGCTCCCGAATCAAACAATGCTACTGCGGGATATGAGGCGACGAGAATGTTACCTGCCACGACATCTCCCGACGCTAATGCCTCTTCCAAGGACAGAGTGAATGCCTGCCCTCGACCTCCTTGCTGGTTCCCATGTTGCGGCCTAGCCTGGTGCTGCTGCTGGCCCCTTCCCTGATGATGCTGGGGTGGCCTATGCTGGTGTTGCTGCATCGGCGGTCCCTGCTGCCGAAACATCTGAGCCTGCGGCATTAACGGGCGCTGTGCCAACGGTCTCACTGCTACCGCTGGTCCTCGATACTGTCCTGCTCCTGGTGCTGGCAGAGTAGGAAACTGCTGCACTGGTCCTCTTGACCTCGAATTCATGGGACATGTGGTAACCCGATGATCTGGATTTCCACATATCAAACACAGTCCGTTCAATGTCCGACACACATCTCTAGTGTGCCCCATCTTTCCATAATAAGTGCAGCCCGCAGGGGGTTGCTGGTTCTTCTTCTGTTGCTGCTGCTGCCTGGGTGGTGGTGCTGGCCCTCGCATTGCCACATCGTGAATGCGAATGCCAAGGGATGGTGCTGTTGTTCGGGGCGCTGCTCCCCCTCCTCCTTCAATCTGACTGTGGGATCTCTTCTGACCTCCAGTCCTTGCCGCAAGCCTCTGAATGCTGATTTCATGCCTGCGGGTTGCCGTCAATATTTCGTCAAAAGTCTGGTAGTTGTGCCCCTCTATCAATTGCAAGAGCTCAAGATAAAACCCTTGCTGGAACCTCATTGTCCTCTGGCGCTCCGTTGCTACCATCTCTGGGGCAAACCTACTCAATCTGCAGAACTCCGCTGCGTAAGCATCTACAGTCTTGCCAGCCTGTCTGAGGTTGATAAACTTTTGTTGTAGCTCAAACTGTGCCACAACTCCATAATACTTCGTCTTGAACCTTGTAGTAAAATTGTCCCAATCAACAGGACGTCTGATACCTACTTCCTCTGAGCGAGATCCTGAAGTAACAACTTCACTAGATCCACACGTTCTTCTGCCGGCACCTTAGCGGCTGTCAGAATAGCCTCAATGTCCTTAAGCCATGCATCTGCTGAGATGGCATCCTCCGTGCCTTCGAAACGGCAGGGGTTGTACTTACAAAACCGGGCTGACGCTCCTGAATCTGTCTTTGCCCCTCTTTCCAATGTCGTCTGTAATCCTTGATTAAGTAGTACATTCTGCTCTTGTAACTGAGCGTGCATGCGCTGCTGGGCTAACATCTGGTGTTGCTGAGTAGCCATCATCCCTCTCATGATCTCCAGAAGGGCTGGTGTGTCCAATTCCACAGGGGTAGGTGGAACTATTGGTGGTGTTGGAACCTCCGGATACTGCGGTCCAACTGCTGGTTCTACTATCACCTCTTCTTGAATAGTCTCATGAAGTGGTTCTGACCCTTGTTGCTGACCAACCTGGTCAGGTTGTCCATGCTGCCCTTGTTGTTGTTGCCCAATCCTGACAGATGCGGACGAGGTGCCCATAAGAAAAGGGACAAGAAAACCATCAAACGACCGGACAGGAAAGATCAATGAAGTCAAGGGATACTGGAATGTCAAGATAGGATTGAGAACAACGAATCATGAGATCAAGGGGGGACGTGTGTGATTGAGACATCCTACAAATCAAAATACCCCACAAGTCTGAAATCAGACCTGCATGGGCCACCACTAAAACCTTGTCACGCCCCAGAACCAGAATACTGGAGAGCAGGGGAATGACTCAGCCAGCTACGTATTACGGGTAGATGAATACCGTATAATACGATCAATGCTGTCTACAAGACGAGGGGGTGCATACTACATGAAAGTCTCACTATGGTCACTTCACATCTATTGTCCCAATCATTCAAACAAGGAACAAAAATAGAGAACATATAAGATAAAGCAGTAAGGCGTCCCAAACGCTTAGCCAAAATGTTCTTTGATATCTGGCTTTACAAAACATAGCCAGATGATGTAGCAAGGCATACACAATTGTTATCAGCTGCAGCCTGACTTAGTTACAATTATATAAAAGTAAGTACAAGACGATCCGACTAACATGTCGGTGCCAAACGGCAAGTTATAAAGTAGATAACAAAACGAGCGGGGAAGTAAGAAACCCACTCGAATCCTCCTGCGATCATCCCTCTAGTGTTGACCATCTTGGAGGTAGAAGTAAGCTGAGTCCTCGGAAACCGGCTCTAAATCTGGCCATGCAAAACCAGAGAGGTTAGACCTCTAATAGCAAGTACGACAAGGAAGCACGACATGAGAACTAAAACTAGTAATGAGAAATATGATAAATAAATCTCTGCTTGCCACTAGGATTCTCATAACATCACGATACTTCGAACCAACCTCCCAACCAAACAAGGACAGAAGTTGGCCCGTCATGTCCTGACATTCTGATCATCTTAGTTAGGTAACAGAGTAGGTACAGTACACAAACAAATCAATTTAAACGGCCATTCAACTACTACGGCTTGCTACTGTGTGTTCCAAGTTATCCTGGAATTATGCAATAAAAGATTCCTCAGTTCTCACTATGTGCAAGCAAGGCTAGTTTATCCAGTCAATCAATTGCGTCAATCATGAATTAGACGAGTCCCAGCGGGACGCCCGTCATTAATATACAATATTCGATAGATAATATAACCAGATACCGTTCCCTGCCCGTGTGGCAAATTTGCAGTATCTGTGGGGACCAACCGGCCTGTCGGGCACTACTAGTCCCAAGAGGGCTGCCATGTAAGAACTCGGGAATCCATTCTCTCCATGCAATCATTATTTTATTTAACTTAATAGTCTCTACGTTGAGTGAAGTACCATGCCTGGATCATGGTCATTCAGAATGAGTACTTTCGTACGGGGTACGATATGCACAACTCTACAATGATACCAGTGCGGTCAGGTTGTAGGTCTTACATAGCGTAATGCAACAATCAAAACTAACCACGGAGTAATCATGCCTTGACCATAAAGTACACATGCTGCTTTTATAGAAAAATAAATAAATAAATAATTAATTAGATTGAAGCATGCATGTGTCTGTATGCCGAGGTTCGGGATTAGCCAGTCGATTACAATAGTTCATAGTTAATATGAACGTGTCTCATTCATTCAATTCAATAAGACGACTAACCAGTCTCTCAGTTCCAACTAGGAACACATGATCAATTATTAGTAAAATTACCCATCAATATTAATTTGTACCAAGGCATGAAAGTCAACTATTATAGAGCAAATAGAAACACCAAGGTTAGATTACGCCGAGATTGGTCTATGCCCAAGTCAGGCTACGCTCAAGTCAGGCTATGCTCAAGTCAGGCTACGCTCAAGTCAGGTACGACTCCTTACTATCCAAGCCAGCGTACGCAAGTCATACGCTTCCAAAAGGCAGCGTATGAACTCCATACGACTCCTTACTATCCAAGCCAGCGTACGCAAGTCATACGCTCCCAAAAGGCAGCGTATGAACTCCATACGACTCCTTACTTTCCAAGCCAGTGTACGCAAGACATACGCTTCCAAAAGGCAGCGTATGAACTCTATACGACTTCTTACTATCCAAGCCAGCGTACGCAAGTCATACGCTTCCAAAAGGCAGCGTATGAACTCCATACGACTCCTTACTATCCAAGCCAGCGTACGCAAGTCATACGCTTCCAAAAGGTAGCGTATGAACTCCATACGACTCTTTACTATCCAAGCCAGCATACGCAAGTCATACGCTTCCAAAAGGCAGCGTATGAACTCCATACGACTCCCAAAAGGCAGCGTATGAATCAAACTGTGCTACGCTAAAGAGCGCACGCAACTCAGTGGCGCAAGCTAAAAAGCTAGCGCACACTGCTCACTGTCTTCTCCAAAACAGCAAGAACTCCATGGTTGCACCCAAGGCTTCAAAAGTCCATAACTTGGTCAAAACAAGTCCAAATTTAACTTTCCAAAGGTCAAAATTGGGTAGAATAAAATTCCCTACAGCATGGAACCATCAAAACTTGTAAACAAAGAAGTTTGATAGATCAAAACCACCAAAATCCGAAAATAACTCATTTCTAGATCTACAAAAATTAAGACTTCGAAATAAAAAATGCCAAGTTCTAAACTCTCTTAGGATCATGAGAGGAAGATAAATGAACTATAAAAATATGGATTCTCATGGGAAGCAAGTTGTACTTGCCTACGGTTTGGTAGGTGGAGGGAGTGATGAGGAAGAAGAAGAAGAGTGATGGTGAAGGAAAAATAATGAAGAGAGAGAAAGGGGGGGGGGTTGGCTTTAAATGAAAAGGTGGTGGTAGGTGGGGGTGTTAGGTTTGGTTCATGATGAACCAACTAACTAAACCAAACCAAGCCGAACCTAAAGTCTAGCTAAAGCAGAGAAATAAAAGCAGAAAGTAAAATGCAGATAATTAATTAGCATGAATTTAAAGGAATTTAAATACAGGATAATACATGATAAATATTAAATAATTACATTTGAGTAGTACATGTATAAAAATACGCTTTCTGGAAACGGGGAGTGACATTGGTGGTCGTCAAATGGATACTTAGCTATCTCTGAGGCAATTGTTTTGTTGGTGATAAGCTGGTACTCGAGGATATACTAATGCCGATATGGTGGGAGACGTCAACTCTAGGAAATCGAGTTAATAATATTTGTTTAATTTTACTAGAGAAGTTGTGTCATGGCAGTACATGTTGCAGAAGCGTGTTACCATGTCCACTACTGAGGCGGAGTACATAGCAGCAACCGAGGAATACAAAGTGTTGCTATGGATGAAGATGTTCTGGAAGGAGCTGGCCATTAAACAAAAAGAGTTTGTTCTTCATCATGATAGTCAAAGTGCCATCCATCTAGCAAACAACTCTAGTTCCTAATCAAAGTCTAAGGACATTGTTGTTCGCTACCACTCGATTCAAAATGAGATTAAGAAGAATATGCATAACCAACCCACCCGCCCCCATTTTTCTTTTGATTATCTAATTCATAATTACTAAACAATTTTACTATTGCTAAATTGTGATACTTATAATAACTTTTATCAATGGAAATTCCTATTTCCATTTTTACTAAATAATTTTCCTATAGAAAGTAAGGTAAATTCCTATTATTATTTATCAATTTCTTAATTACTAAACTCCCTAATGTTCCTAATCCCTAAACTAATTACATTTAATAAATCCTAATTGCTAATAAGATTTTTCATAATCACCATTACTATATCCCTAAACTTCTTCAGCCAGAACTTATCCAGCCTATCTCTTATGTGAACCCAACAACTAACAAACAATATGCTAATACTTTCTCTCTCTCCCTCTCTCTCTCTCTCTCATCCCACCTTTGATCTCGCATTCAATTCTTCCACTGTATAGCTGGTATATAGCTCTCTACACATGTTACTTTTCGACCATTGAATGTGTTGTTTGATCGATCAAAATCAACCCCAAAGTCGAGTGTTTAATTTTTATTGCAGTTTTGAAAATTGATCTTTGTGAAGCCCTAACTCTCTTGTCGTAGCTCTGATTGACGAACCGCCTTCATCCCCCATTTTCGGTGTACTCCTCTAAATCCCATAAAATTTTGTACTTTAACTATGTTATGATCAAACCCGAGCCCAAAGGCGGGCACAGAAAACTCACATTTTGTATTTGAAACTCTTAAAACGGACGTCAATCCGACCATCAGATTCCAAACTTGACTTTACCTATTAACTTGTGTCTCGTTTTAGCTTAGTTTGACATATAACTTACTAAATTTGGCAACATCGAATTTGGCTTTCTTTTTTTGGTACTTTGTGGGTCCGCTTGCCAATCCTGCTTGACCCTCAAATGGTGTTTTACTCTTATGCGCCAACATGAGACTTAATGGATTTTTTTCTCATCGTTGATGCTATATGGGACTCATGGACATATATGCTGCAAGTTCGTAGTCAAGTATTTGCTTTTAGTACGTGTGATTTTTCGTATCCGATATCTTCGTACCTCATACGTCGACCCTTCAACGAACGCAGATGACTCAAGCATTGCCAGTTGTATTTCGATTGTTACTATAGCTTGTTTAGTATAGTATATATGCGTTGTTAGTCATTGATTGATATTGAGTATTTGAGTCGGACTTGGGTGTATTATGTACTTGTAGCTCTTGCGATTAGTGGTACTTGATGATTCATGTATCCCATGGATACGATCAAAACCCTAGGACACATTTATTATCTCACATTCATGTTTAGCATGCTTCCATGTATCTGACACGTCGTTCGGATGGTCAAAACATGTATGAGTTCTAGGCTCATCTGAGATGGATTCATACTTCTGTGATTTACTTATGGACTCATGGACCATGATAGATAGGTAGTTTTTAGGATTCGATTGGAAGCGTCATGGTTGCGAACTCATGCAATACTATTGGGTGGAGAGGACATTTACTAGGCATCTGAGTTTCTTTGCAAGTCTTCATAATTGCTCATATGCTATAGTTTGTGTTCTATGCCTAATCGCTAGTCTCTCTGCAGAGTGCCACATAGATGACAATATATGCGTACAAACATTGTCATCGACTTACATTTCGCTTAGTTGTTACTACTTATTCTACTCCTGATTCTGAGAAGTTTTGTCATATTACACTTTTACTTTCGGCATGTTATTTGTATCTTGTTCATTCATCTAAGGACCCGATTTTCTTCCATTTGTTGGCGAGGAGAGCTACCCGGAGGAGTATGGACTCAAAGTCTATATATAAGTTGTTCTAGCCGATGACATTGTGGTTTATCCAGAGGAGTACTGCTAATCAACAGTAGGGTCTCGACCTTGGAATCTGAGTATCATTATCTAGTAAGCATATATTCAGATTTAGTTACCTTCATACACTTTAATTTCAATCCAATTCTTGTATTAACGAGTTTATTCCCGTAAGACTACTAGGCATATATTATGACGTGTTTCATTAGTGTTTTTATTTCAACACATATGTAAACTTATTATTACCCTGTGTGTTTATTTTCTTGTATCTTAGATTAGATTAGTATACATATTGTGATATAGTATTGTGGACTGCAGTTCACATTTATACAACAAAGTGCGCTTCAGTGGGACCAATAGATCGTTGGATCATTTCGTAAGATGTATTAGCTGGTGAGTGCCATGTATCTTGGTCCCACATATTTTTGGAAGTGGAATGTGACAATATGTTGAAGCTATATACGGAAGATCTATACTAACAAGAATGGTTCAGATATGATGACAAAATCAATGTGCAAAGACAATATGTCGACTGGTTGCAGGCATGGTCTCCTCATAAATCGTGAGGGAGAGATTATTTTTTCCTGGGAAACTACTCCTTATCAGTGAATGTGGTCAAGCCCGATGATGCTGAATTTGAAGACGAAAAGTCTTCTTCGAAAATGAATACCCTTCTAGAAAGAAGAAAACTCATGTCCATAATCATTGTTCCTTGGAAAGACCTATGGATTGCCTATAAGGAGCTCCTTGGCTCACACCCTCAATGTACCATCTATCACACCAAATAACAATCTACTTGAAGTCAATCCTAAGTTAAGCTATTCACTCAAGGCAACGGGTGAAGGATTGAGGTGTCGAAGAATTTCCATCAACGGTGCATCAATCGAAGTCGGTCGGTTGAATAGATCACGAGTTTGTTCCTATTGTAATCCACTCTTAAAAGTGAAGAATTATATGTTGGTGATCCTCTAGTGTACTAGAGAATAAGCTTCTTGTAATTCCATAATTCTTACAGTGGATGATAAATTTTCTGAACTAGGTCCCATAGCTTTTCCCTCTCATATAGAGTAATTTTTTTACGTATAAATTATGTGTATTTCTGTGTGCTCATATTTGCTCTCTCATATTTGCTCTCTTTCTTATCAACAAGGTCGACCCTGGGTTCATGGGGCTAGACAAACTTTCAAAATGGGTCCCCTTTATATAATGTAAAAATAACTGAAATAAAAATAAATTTAAAAAAATGTTGCCACAAAGAATTGAACTAAGGACCTCAAGCGTGCAAGTCTAAAATAATAACCACAATACTAAACTTGTTTTATGTTAAAAAAAGGCCCATGATACATACTAGTTCTAATTTAGATACAAGATTATTCACATATTTTATATATATATATATATATATATATATATATATATATATATATATATATATATATATATATATATATATATATATAAATTAATTTTTTTTTGGAACCTGTTGTTCCGTGGGCCCGGGTTGGTCGTCCTGACTACCTTGGGGCAGGGCCGGCCCTGCTTATCAAGTCTAACAATTGTAACATTAACTAGTTCGATAGATTAATACCAAATGAAAAGAGTAAGAATTTTTGATGATTTTGTAGCCTAGAAGCATCCATCAATCCATGGTGTATATGTTGGCAATTAAAGAGAAAAATATATATATGGTGGGTGGCAAGAGCAAAGCCCACTCCAAAAAAAAAATTCTTATTTTTTCCATATAATTTTTTTATTTTTTATTTTTTTAGAAGTTAGTTGTAAAGCCCATTATTTTTGGTTGTATTTTTTTATATTGTTATTTATAACTTAAGCCCAATACATAGCTACCCAAATCCAAGGCCAAACCCGAAACCCATGACTAACCTGTTCAAACCCATGTACCCCTCTCCCCGTGTATAGCGCGCACCCCCCCCCCCCCCCCCCCCCCCCACTCCGGATCTGAAATCTCATGTAGAGTTAAACACTCAGAAACTCATCTCCTTCACAAAAACTTCCCAACTCCCCCATCTCCCAATTCTTCATATCTTCTTTTCCGCTGCTTCCGTTTCCGAAACCGAAGCAATCCCTGCACTCCCTGCGACACCCCAGTCACATCGACACCACTCTTCCCGCGTTCGTTCTGTGTCGTCCGCGTGCACGTGTCCGTGCCCGTGCCCGTGCCCGCATGCGTTCCGAGTCCGAGGCATCCCCTCGGTGCTCCGTCATAGCTTTTGGTAAACCCCGCAACCTTCTGTAGTTTCACAGAACCTATTTCTGTTCCTGGAATAGCTAGTTAATTGGTTTAAATTAGTTTCCTAACTAGTTAGGTCATAATTGTTAGTATTAGTGAGTTATTAGCATTAATTGTAGATTAATGTTTTAGAATCGTTAACTACATTGATTATGATTAATGTCGTTAATCATAATTTCCTTATTATCCATGAATCGATATTTTTAGCTGCAAAATAATTAATTATGTAGCAAAGTGTATTTTAACATAGAGTATGGTGTTTATAGGCCAAAAACCGTATATTCGTGTTTTTAGGTAATAAATGTGTATTTTAGTAATCTAGCCATTTTCTGCTAATAAAGTTTATGGGAATGAAAATTAGAAATAATAACATACTTTCTAATAAAATCGTAATTTTATTAAATTAGGGTTTTTACGTATATTTATTACTAAAATGATTTTCTTTACACAAGAAAAGTATTAGTAAATATTTCGCAAAAGTTTACTTAGAAAATAAATAAATTAGTTTTCTAATATTCTGAGTTTACGCAGTTTTTACTATATAAAAAATAATGTTCGATAAAAATCGTATTTTGTGTAATATTCCAAAATACTTTATTTTTTGCCTATTTACAAAATACTAATAAAATAGTTTTAACCAAAATATTACATATATAAATTATTAATTTCTCTAATAAGAAAGACAAATGTCTATAATTAGCGTAGTTTTACGTTAGTGGTTTATTAGACAATCTTGGTTAAGTTCTAAGGACAGATTATTACTAATGTAGGTTCGGATCCCTGAACCCTAGCCGTTACCTTCTAGCTGTTGCTTTCCACGTCGAGGATACACCCAAGGCAAGTTTCATGTCTGCGTTTTATTTAATAATTAAATGTACTGCATCAGTAGAATCATGTATTGCAGCGACACTAATTCACAGTGGATCCCTTTCAGACTCCACATCGATGGATTGCTTGATCGATTTATTGTCTCATTGTTTCATTGACTCATTGACTCATTGACTCGGGGATTGATTGGGGGAGTAGTATAACATATGTGACCAAAGCCATTGTTTACCGATTGCCTCTCTCGCGCTAACCTCCACCGCACAGGGGGTTGAGTCATACCGTATACTATCGTTTTGGCCAGAATGCTAGTATACATATTGCCTCTATCCAGCCGGTCACAAATTCTGTTACATATTCAAAACAGTATTGTAGAATTGCATCATTGTAGCTCATGAGAATATTGTCTGCTGTCTTTTTACTATTATTTAGCAAAATATATAATGCTTTTAAACTGTCTTGCAATTCATTTATTATTATTTTAGAATGTTAGATGTGGAAATATGTTCTTGTTCCCTCCTGACTGAAAACCAACATTTTTAGGTGACTGCGACGACGAGGATCACGCCTTTAGCTCTTTCTACGGACCTGGTCCGAATCCTTACGAGGTAGCTGAACCCGACCAGGGAGCCCCAGAGTTTTAGTTGTACCTTGATTTAGTTATTTTCCTTTGTTGCAATAAAGACCATGTATTAAATGAATGCTTGTTTTGTTTGTATTCATTCAGACCAGTTTTCAGGTTAATAAAATATTTTTCTTTTCGCTTTAGTTTTGTCTGCTTGTGTTCACTGCTAGATACATCTTATTGCCGCCGTCTTACAACGGTGCAGGCTAGACATGATCTGACTTGACCCAGTATAGTGGGATCGGATCGTGACATTAGTCCACATCTAATCCATCTGAATCCACTCTAGTCGCCACCCAATTTATATTTCTGGATCCGTCCATGATGATGTGATCATATGATGGGCTCCAAATGGTTCCTTTAGATCAAGCACATGCCCATAACCAAAGAAAGTGTGCAAGTGAAGGAACAAGTATGTTGGGCGAGGAAGATTCCACCATGACCAGACCATTTCATAGTTTCATCCTTCTTTCTCAACCAGTGTCCTTTGCGTGGGGGGAAATTAAATTAGATAGATAGAGAGGTAGGACAGTCCCTCCCATCTTCTTCTTGGGGGTGATGAAGAGCCTAAAGGAAAGAAGACCCACATGGGATTGCTCTAATCGAACATGGAACGGATGGTGCTGGGTGGTGTTTGCAACCAACACGCATTGTTCCACTTCGAGTTTAGGTGGAGGCTACTGCTACAATGTTTCTTGGAAACGAATTTTTGTTCCTGCAAACTGTTCCGTCAATCGACAGTCGACAGTTTATAGGCCAGAATTATCATCGTGCTGAAAACTTTGGCACGTACCTAACTCTCTCAACGATCTTCACCTTGACTTATGTTTATCATCCGCTCCAAGAACAATAGTTTTTATCTTTCTGATCTCTCGGCCACCTCATCTCATTGATCTCTGGTGTAATAGCCTCTGCCCAACCGATGCTTGGTAATTGTAGGAGTCTCAGTTATGAGATGTTTTTTAAGTACCAATTATGAGCGGTTATGATTTTTGGTAGGTTCAAGTATCGGCTTTTAAACCAGTGTAACCGATGCTTGGTAAGTCATTAACGAGCGGTTCTGAAAATTGTTTACACGAATAAAATGATTTATATGTCCATATATAAACAAAACAGTCATGAGCACGAAAAATGCCACCCAGTCCACGTCTCGATCAGGAGGTATAAGTATATATTTGATCAAAATAATAAAAACACATAAAATAATAGAAACATCTGGTTGAAAGAAGTAGAGAAAGGTTTTCAAAACTTACCGGAAAGATGAGGAAAAAAAAGGACATGGTATTTGTAGTTTTAATTGTATATTTTTTTGTAAGGATATAAAAGAAATAAAATAATAAAATCTTTCAAAACTCATCGATTTGGGGTGTTTATAAAGCCGTCCAAAATTATATTACACCGATTTTGAAAGATTTTTTAGCCGACCAAAACCAGTGTATCAAAGAAATTAACAAGCAGAAATTTTCATAAATGGTGAGTTCAAAAACACTCCAAAATCGATAAAAACACCGTTACTAAGCAGACCCTAAAGGGATCAAAGCGACCTGGTTTATGTGGGTGGCTTCCATACCAATGCTTAGCAGATTAATACATACATCTACCGGTACCGTTGTCAATGCTTCGATGGAAAGGGGGTCTGGCTTGTGGTGTTCCTACCACTTTACAGCTCTGAGCTCCCTGTTAAGAAATCTAATGTTGGCAAGAGATGTTCCTAGACCAGAAGAACAGACAACAGTGTGACAACCCACCCCATGTACACTAATTATCCCTCTCTCCCCCCTCCATTAGCATGTACCATGTGCTCCCGCACCACTAGGGGGGGCTAATTATCTACTAATTCATCATACATTAGTTAATTAGAATAGAATAACTCATAAGAATCTTCCTATAGGCTTCCAAAGTTCTCCCCTTAGCTTTTCATAATTTCGTGCGACTCTCTTGACTTTTCAAATCATACAAATAGTTCGTCACAAGTAAAAAAAAAAAATTCGAAAAGTGTTTTTAAACCCGAGCCTTGGATATCATCATGACTGACCTCCGCTTTTGTTAAGCATCATGACTGCAGTATTTTTCTGTCTGTTGATTCAGATTAGGTGATTAGTTTACCTAAAAGAGCTAGCATGCTAACAAAGTCATGTACTTCAAAGCTAGTCATCACTGACCATGAGAGAGAAATAAGCTTGATTATAAAGTGCATCTGTGATGAAAGCTATTAGTATACACTATTAAGCAGAAAGAAAGATAAAAAAAAAATACATATATAATTATATATTAGCTAGTATAATCTATTAAGCAGTTGTTACTTTGTGGTCATCCACCTTAATTATAGATGCAAAGAAATTTTAAATAAGACTAAGCGAGCAACCTGCAAGATGAACTTATATGCCCTTTGCTTTGTTTAGAGGGTCAAATTAGCTTTCATCACAGATGGTTCCTAGAAACTAGGGGTGAGCATTATTCGGTTTTTGAACCGAAAATCGAACCGAACCGAACCGAATAAGAGATTCGGTTCGGTTTTTTAAAAAATCAGTTCCGTTTCGATTTTAAAAATACTAAATTTTTTTATTCGGTTTCGGTTTCGGTTTTGGATTTCGGTTTCGGTCCAAAACCGAAAAGCGAATAAGAAATTTTAATTTATATATATATATATATATATATATATATATATATATATATATATATATATATATATATTAACAAAAAAAATACAAATAAACCCAAAAACCGAATAAACCGAAAACCGAACCGATTTAATTCGGTTCGGTTATTGACCAATTCGGTTCGGTTTTGCTTATTCGGTTTCCGAACCGAATAAGAGATTCGGTTCGGTTTTTTAAAAAATCAGTTCTGTTTCGATTTTAAAAATACTAAATTTTTTTATTCGGTTTCGGTTTCGGTTTTGGATTTCGGTTTCGGTCCAAAACCGAAAAGCGAATAAGAAATTTTAGTTTATATATATATATATATATATATATATATATATATATATATATATATATATATATATATATATATATATATATTAACAAAAAAAATACAAATAAACCCAAAAAATCGAATAAACCGAAAACCGAACCGATTTAATTCGGTTCGGTTATTGACCAATTCGGTTCGGTTTTGCTTATTCGGTTTCCGAACCGAATAAGAGATTCGGTTCGGTTTTTTTAAAAAATCAGTTCCGTTTCGATTTTAAAAATACTAAATTTTTTTATTCGGTTTCGGTTTCGGTTTTGGATTTCGGTTTCGGTCCAAAACCGAAAAGCGAATAAGAAATTTTAGTTTATATATATATATATATATATATATATATATATATATATATATATATATATATATATATATATATATATATATATATATATATATATTAACCAAAAAAATACAAATAAACCCAAAAACCGAATAAACCGAAAACCGAACCGATTTAATTCGGTTCGGTTATTGACCAATTCGGTTCGGTTTTGCTTATTCGGTTTCGGTCCAATTCGGTTATTAGTTTGGTTGGAACCGAATAAACCGAATACTCACCCATACTAGAAACGTTTTTCGGTTATTAGTTTGGTTGGAACCGAATAAACCGAATACTCACCCCCTACTAGAAACTATGCTGAACTGCGGTCGAGCGGAACTATGTCCGAGCAAATACTGCAATGTACCAACCATGGAATTTTTTGTTTATTCTCCGGAAAACATATTTTTATTATACTTTCGTTTTGTCTGGAATTGAGAATATCCGACAAATATAATTTTTTCAGAGAATTTGATTTCCAAAATATAAATTTTTTGAATATATATAGCATTTCGCATATCAAACACGTCCTCGGACAATATGGAAAGAGGAGAATCTTGTGGAAGAGCCGTAGATCGTCGGTCGTGTCTTGGGTTCGAGTCGCTTTCGCGTTAGGAAGGTCACTACTGGCCCAGCCATGCTGCATTGACCATTCCTGTTGCCATCAGGAGCACCCACATGTGATTTGATCCCAGGACCACTACTAGCCTACTAGGAAAGTGAGAGAGATCAGAGCTCTCTTTAACCAACCCAACTCTTGAAGAATCTCTCAAGTGTTTATGACACAAACTGCCACCTTTCCTAACAGCGAAGTGGGGTCCTACAACTGTCATCAGAAAGGAAGAGAGCAATTTCGTGTGCCAACTTCCTCTGCAGACGGACAGCTCTCCTATAAGAAGCCATAGAGAATCATCATCGGAGGCCTATGGAAGATCGATTTGCTAGAGCGCCTCCTTCTTCTTCTTCTTCATCCACCACTCCCTCCTCCGTTCCCGACTTGATCATCGGTGAAGCAGTTGCTCCACCAATGCCATTGTTCCCTGCAGAGCTGCAGCCCGTCGTCGCAGAATTCCCCGAACGGCTGCAGCTCAGCAATCATCTTAAACTGGCGAAGAATCCGCCCCCCCTGCCCGCAGCAATGAAGCTTCTTCAGGGAGGGCGGCCTCAGTATAAGCAGCAGCAGCAGCCGATGAAGCTCTACAGAGGGGTGAGGCAGAGGCACTGGGGGAAGTGGGTTGCGGAGATCAGGCTGCCTAGGAACCGGACGAGGGTCTGGCTCGGGACCTTCAACACGGCAGAGGACGCAGCCACGGCCTACGACCTGGCGGCCTACAGGCTGAGGGGGGAGTTTGCGCACCTCAACTTCCCCCACCTCAAGCACCAGCTGCTCGAGTCCGGATCCCCCGCCATAATCTCCCTGCTGGAAGCGAAGCTCAAGGCCTTCCACGACCCCTCGTCGACGTCGAGCAACCCGAAACCGGAGGAGGAGGACTTGCTTCAAATGGTCGGCCAGGACTGCGCGCCTGCGGCTAAGAGGCAAAGGAAGGCAGAGACGCAGACAGAGATTTGCAGGTCGGGAGAAGTAGTCAAGAAAGAAGTGCTGCAGCCTGCTGTGGGCATTGACGAGGTTCTCCTCAGCAGAATCCCTTCTCTCGATATGGATATCATATGGGATTCCCTCCCTATTGCATCAGCAGAAACTTGATTTTGAAATCTAAAATCTGACATTCTCGTTTTGAATATTCCCAGCTTGTGGTCATTTTGCTAGGTTTCAATGACTTTCTAACCCCTAACATCTGGGTTTTAGAACTATCAGAAAATCCCAGTATCATCCAATAAGAACTTTCACCTATCAATGACTGGAATTCTCATTAGTTGATACCCCTTTATTCGAAGGTATTGATAACGCGAGGAACCCCACTTTTAGACTAATTACACGGACCATTCTCATATTTTATATTTATTACACAACACTCCTATATTAAGATAAAAATTAAAAGTTATAACACTAATTAACCCTATTTTTATTTTTATTTTTTTCTAAAGGAAGGGATGATCATAAGGAAGGGATGATCATTGTAATTAGTTTTAAACGTAGGGGTACCACATGATATAGATACAAAATTTAGGAATAGTTAGTGTAAATAACCCTAATAAATTAATAATAAGTCTTATCTACAAGAGAGGATCTCTCTCTCATGGAAGATGATCTTTGTATCCTCGACATCAAAGATACAAAATTGATTAGTGTTTCGATCGAACTAGTAATGCACAAAAATATTTGCAGCAGATTATCGTCTGTTCATCACTCCAATCCTGTCACTGAAATGAACCTATAAAACGATAAGCACAAATGGCGTTGGAAGATCCCACTCGATATCTTCAATCACAGACAATTACTGTACATCGCATTCGTTTCAATGACATTCTTTGAATAGAACAAATATAATGTAGCAATTGTGAGTCCATCCCAGACATAACATAGCACAACCCAAGTAATAATCCATTAAAGCTGTTTTCTTGACCGAGTCAGGGGGGCATTTCAATTTCTTTGAAAGAAATTGGCAGCTTAAGTACGGAATTTCAACAGCATCTATCCATAGGAAAGCTATTTAGGTCACCACATATGATTCATACATTAATCTTGCTAGTTTAGACAGGAAATTCTAACAGTCCTAAACGAAACTGATCATATTGTGTACTTGCTCTTTACCGATCTACCAAGCTTCTTTGCATCATCCTGCAAGAACAGAAGGTTACAACAGTGATCAATAACTCCAACCCTGTGGTGAAATGGTTAGAGAGCGAGAGAAAACACTTACATGAAATATGAAGCCAATTTGTTCATTGTAATCCAGCATCTCTTTCCACTGTTTCCCAATGCTAAGCTGTTTGTAGTAAAAATTAAAAAAACATAAAAGACTGGTCTTTAGTCTTTAGTCTTTAGGCAGCAAAGCATCTCATGATTATACTCTTCGGTGCATGAACCATCAGTGACATAAATAAAACTACATTTCCACTCTTAGGCAGCAAAGCATCTCATTATTTAATTAAATTAACTTATTTAACAAAATAACATAATTATTTACTAATGATTAATATTAAGAAAATTATTTTTAACTAATTATTAATTAAGAACCAATTAATTATCATAAATATTAATTAAATATTTTATTTGGCAATTAATCACCCTAATTATATATTAATAGTAAATACATGTTAATTATATAATTAATTTGATAATAATTATTAATATTGTATTCTTGACAAATTATTAATTAATGTTAAATAATTACCCTGACAACTTAATACTAAACAAGGAAACAAATTAATAAAAAAAATAATTCTAGAAAATAAATATTATTTTAACTAACTATCAATTAGTTACCTTAATTATTTAACAACGATTGATCATATTAATTAGCAGATACTAATTAAGGATTGTTGATAACCTATATTAATTCTTTTATTTACTAAATCAATGCCAATACTAACTATCAATTATTTAAGTAAGAAAAAATATTTAAAAAACAAACTACACTTCCCAACCCACACCCTCTTTTTTAGAGAATGTAAATACTGGAAAGTTGAGGGTAACACAAGGAGGAGAAGATTTTACAAGTAATGATTATGGAGGAGTTTACATCCAACTCCAAGCCCAACCAAAAAATGGATTTGGGAGTACTACTACAAATCCATGGAAATCCCACATTCCTCTTCCACTTTTGGTTTACCAAACAAAAAGAGAAAGGTATGATCAGCAGAATGATAAATACAAAAGTTTGTAAAATAAAGAAATTACGGAAACAATATTTACATGCATGGCCTAGAAAATCATAAATAATTAGTGAGAAGAAGGTAGAATTTTCTACACAGTTGCAACGGCAATCAGATTTGCACGTGGATAAGTACTTACAAAAAAGAAACTGTTGCTTCAAGGTTGACAGCATTACCCCAAAGATGCTATCACATGGATGTTATTATAGTGCGTTCTCTCAATCTGAACGTGTAGAAATTAAAGCTGGTTCTAATGACTATTCCAAGTTTGATATACATATTTTTTTCGATGTGTAGTTCTCTCAAGGACAGGTGGCATTTATTTCCAACCTATCAATCTGACTTCTAGACTTGGTCAGGATCAATGTATAAACCGATTCTGGTCGAATATATTGACAAGCCTACCCGATCAACAAAATGTGTCAGTTCGGTTTTTTCAGATTGACCGGACTTATTTTCTGAAAATGACCAATCTTTGACTGTCCCCCTAGGATTTGATCCCAAGACCTCCCTTCTTCTCCTGCATCTATAACAAAGGCCTCAACCACTTGGTTGCTCAACCTTTGGTAACTAGATTAGCCTATTATTGCATTCTGCTAATATTTTCAATTGAACTCTCGTGCCATCAGTTTCAACATTCAATAAGCACGGAGACTCATTTTGCATTCTATCAACTTATTGTCACTCATTCATCCCAGGCTCCCAGCAATGATCATTGTACAAGTTGATTCTTAAGTGCCCAAAACTTGGGACTCACAAAGCATATGCTAGTCATATTGCCTCCTATAGGGTTTTTCTCTCAATTGCAAAGGTATCCTAGAAAAAAAGTACTTCAAATGCGCTCCACCCTTTAACCATTATGTCTTAATTCTATGAACAACATCCTTCTCAATCTCTCAGTCATGGAGAAACATCACAAAAAATCACTTGGGTATATATGTACTTCATTCATTCTAGATGTTTTACAAAATATATACACTTCATATATTCCTTTTTCATCCGATTAGTTCTAAAACCTTTACATTTTCTCACCCTAACCATTTTGTTCTTCACACTTTCATTTTAAATCTAACATCCTCTAGTCTCGTCAACTAACACAATATCGATAACAAACAACACACACCATGCAACTCCTAGCAAGTTCATCTATAATGAGCACAAAGAGGTACCGACTTGGCGATGTTCTTTGATGCATGCATATTGTAATGGGAAATGAAGATGCATCTCCTCCAATTGTTGCCATAATAGTTTTAGTAATTGCATCTTGCATATCTTAATAATCCTACTGAAAAAGTGTTGCTTCTTCAAAACCTACCATGTAATCTCTATGGAGACCCTATAAACATTTTGTAAGTCAATGTAAACCACACAATAATTAATTGAGGTGGTTAGCACTCACTACGGTTACAATCTTCTCTTGCACTAATGTGCCACCAACGGGCCATAAACAATTCAATATATCCGGTTCTGGTGTTTCCTTCGACTATAGATGTCGACCTGATAAAGCTACTTGGCACAACCAGTGTGATTATCAGGTACTGAAAAAGTGTTGCTTCTTCAAAACCTACCACGTAATCTCTATGGAGAAACATTTTCTTCGATGTAAACCCCACAATAATTAATTGAGATGGTTAGCACTTCACTATGCTTACAATCTTCTCTTGCACCAATGTGCCACCATTGGGCCATAAACAATTCAACATATCCGGTTCTGGTGCTTCCTTCGGTTACAGATGTCGACCTGATAAAGCTACTTGGCGCAACCAGTGTGATTATCAGGTTCACACCATAAATAGTGATGTCATTTTTCTCAATGCAGCAGATCCAGCAATCATTCTGGTAGTACTGTGACTCTCTCTACAGTATTGTTGCAACCACCTCTAGCAAACACCATTCTTCCTCCATAGTAGAAGGTAACTACAAATTGCCACTACATGTTCAACATCCTAGTCCCTCCATCATCAATTTTGACTTCAGTAAGAGCATCTTGCTGTGGCAATTTATTGTGGATGATATAAAATGTAGTCGGCTAAGATTGGTCACATGTTTCCTTCATCACCTATCATGTGTTCAAGGGTCAAGATGAACCGTTTAATCAAAATGAAGTTTTTTCTTTTGATCAAGTGAAAGAAAAAGTAATGTCTTGTCCCAAGAGGCATTGGTCTAAATTGTTTTTGTCGATCGTATTTTCTGATTGTCCACTGGCTTAATGAGGACGTCAAATTTTCATATATGAAACCTGATGCAGGAAGAAATAAGATGAAGTTTATGTACAAGCTTGGTTTATTCCATTCTTCCTTATTTAAAAAATGTTTCTTTTGATTAGTGCCATTAGGCGTAATACTAGGTAGGTTTAAGGAATACAAGATTTACTAGGAATCAAATTAGATCGTGAATAAGGTTACGGTGTTTTAGAGAACATGTAGAGATTTATTGGAAATAGGAATTTTTCCTTTATATTGGCATAGATGTTTATAACTTTATATGTAATTAGCAGGGACAAATTAAAAGGAATTAACTTTGGTGTCACAATAGTTTGCAGTCCTTCTTGGTGTGGTTCTAAGTTCTTATTTTGCTTCAGTAGGATGTCACTGCTATCTGATCATCAAGTTCGCCCGCGTTTACATCAAGCGAATTGGTGAATTCACTGTGGCACGGTCCTTTTGTATGTTATTGGATCAATTTTTTGAAGGTCTACAGTGATCATATGTTTCACATGTAAAGGCCATAGACTTGGTGAATGTTATGAATAAGGATTCATATCTGATGTATAAATAAAATATTCTCTTAAGCTTACAAGGTGCCTTAGTAACTCTATTTCTATTATTAAAAAGAAATCATGTTTGATGATGTATAAAAGAGAATAAACACTAGGAACAACTGTACTAAGCTCAAAGAGGAAGACAATTATTGAATGGAGTCTGATAACTCACTATCATATAGGAAATGTCTTCCACAAATTTGAAGACAAGAGAAAGAGTGAATAGATTATACTAAATTTCGCTATACAATTGGAGTGCTGGAGAAACAGGTTTATCCATGAAACTCTAGTGGATGCAACTTACATAAACAGGGAATTACCAAAAATTGTTATTATTTGCACCTTAATATAATTGGGAAAATGTAAACCAGTGACTGCTTCTATCATCTACAAAAATATTGTTACAAATAGGACCTACATCATGCTCATAAGGACTAGAAAGAATCCATATGAAGTTAGCATGACGTCAATGAAAAGTACTGTTAGATACCTGAGTGGCCTCATTAGCTGCATTCTTTGTCCAGATAGAAATTCTTTCCTGCTTTCCACGTACATTAACAACAGCACCACAAATTTCATCACCATTATCAAATTGCTCACCGATCATCGCCAATAACTGGATGGAAAATAGTTCCATATATATTTTAAAATATCACTAGATAAAAACTCAAGCTAATTTGAAGGAAAGGAAACATACGGTATACAGCCACATAGTATCTGATTTTCCTCGAGGACAGTTGATAGTCCAATTCCCCCCATTTTGGCAAACAGGATCTTCCCATTTTGGCTCAATCGTATCCTTAAAACAATATAAATCTGCTCCCACAACTAGCTTGCTTGGGTGATGAATATTATTATAAAGGCTGAAAAACATTTTGGTCAAATTCTCATCAAATAGGAGTTGCTAAAAGACTTGCTTAGTATGAAAAAGTAATCCTGGAATACACATGGATAAAATGACAAAAGATACTTATTTCAAAATGTTTAAAACTTACGAAGCATAGGACGATAGATTTATCATTTAATTACAAAGAAGACTCCAATAAACTGTTTATGGAAGCAAGATAACAGATGCTCATAGAGAGTAAATATTTTTTTCATGCAAATACAAAAGGTGATTTGCTAATGAGATTGTAGAAATAAATTAAAAAACTAAAACTGAAGTAGGTGCTACTGTCATCTCAAACAATGCTACCGGGATTTCAGAAATGGTGATATTTTAGATTTGGTGCATTCAATATTGTCAAGCAGACTGCCATGTGTAAGTCATTTGGTCATTCCAGAACTGTCGGTCAGATGATGAAGTATAAGCCTTGAGAAGTATGTTAAGTATACATTATTAAGGCAGATTTTAACATATGAAGTGAACAACATATTTGGGTGAAATATGCAGTGGAATAATTGTCATCCAAGCATCAAAGTAGCAAGTTATCATGTGAAGAAAAATAGAAGATAAATTTCATCAAAAAATAATATAATAAGGGGAAAACAGTCGTACCAACAAATACCTACACTACAACACCAAGCTGTCAACTAAAGAAAAATGAGAAGATAAATTTTCTGCAAATAAGGGGAACAAAATCCTGGTAGTTCGTGCAAGGTGATGTTGCCATATAGACAAACTATCATTAATCAAATTGACATCTCCAAATACTATGGGCAAGTTCAATTTACATGTTAGTAGAGGGAAACTGTGCAGGCTAGCAGGAAATCTCAGGCACCACAAATACAGTTGGTTTTGTATTGAACACACAAGGCAATATTTTCACAACTGGAGAGCTAATCGCATGGTCCAAAGTAAGTTTCTCAAGTAGCTACTGGGCTACACCTCTTTCTGAAGCTGAGTTTTTAGGGGAGGTTTTTGATAATGAAAAACGATTTGAATGTTAAAACATCACTGCTTTGAGTTGCAAGAAGAAGGAGCTAGTGGCTTTCATTGTTTGACCTTTATGTCATCGTATTTTGATTTTATTTTCAATACTCCTGCTACAATCTGCAGTCACTAAAAGATGTAAACAGCAATCATTTTCAGGTTAGCAGTTTGCTGTAGCCCAAAAGTTTCTAGAAGTTGAGTGTGACGTTGCATGAGCATCAGTCCTCATTCCACTCTGGCTGAACAGATAATTCGTGTCTCTACATTGAGTCGAGTTTTGATGCTTCTGCTGCCTGACTCACACATGAAGGTAGAATCGGGTATGCACAGAAGGGAGTCTATAAGGATGACATGTAACTGCAGCAAGATTCTAGAACTATTGAGATCAACTGGGTTAAGAATTTACTTACGAAATAGGAACCAAGTCATAGCTAAGAAAATTATTTGAATATCAGAAGGGACACTGTTAGTTTAGGGAAGATATGAATCATATGACAAAATTTATTTTGAGATACATTACTACTGAGTTCTAGAGAAAGCTATAACTCTGGATGCCCCCAACCATCTCTCCTAAAGCAACCCAAACCCTACTTATCCATAATATATATATTTTCAGTTGCCAATGTCACCACTTGTTGAGGGTAAGATTAATTACACGACTGATATCACTCAATATTCCCTCCTACATGCTAAACTGAATTTGGTATATATGGAGCCAGAGGTTTCAATATGTAGTCAGTGAACTATGACGGTTAGGCATCTTGTCAAGCTGGGAAAAATATGATAATTTGTATCAAGATTGTAGATGTTGTATGTCGGATTCATGTCGGATCTATGTTGTTCTTGGCACTAGGCGAGACGATAGTCACGATACGAGACGACATACCTCCCGACTCGCCAAGGAACGCCTAGGCGTCGCCCACGAACTTGGGTTCCTTGAAAGTTCAAAAAAATACCATGTTGCTGCTGCATACTGTTCTAAAAGGCGGTCTAGGCGGCCGCCTAGACGCTAGACGTTTGGTGCCCACCGAAGCCCGACTGCATGTTTTGGGAGTTTATGGAGATTTTCTACAATTTTCAGTACGTTTTTTTGGATTTATTTTATTTATTTTTGAACCGCCTAGATCTAGGCGGACTAGGCGCTAGGCGGCAGGTGCCCACCCGACTAGCGCCTAGCATTTTTCACAACTTTGCTGCTGCATATGTACTACAAGTCTATAATGTAACATACTTATATTTTATAAACTAAGCGCATATATATATATATATATATATATATATATATATATATATATAATCACAAAAGCATAAATGTTTGAAATAACAATTAAGCAATAAGCATCAAACATTAAGCAAGCAACTAAGTAATACTAATAACTAATAAATTACGCAAGCAAGCACGAAGCAACACAAGAAGTTCTCCTAGGCACGCCTAAAACCCATCTCATATTTTCCCTAGGTGACCTTGGGCGACCATCCCAAAACCAGGAAAAATTAACACAAAGCGAGTCGACATATATTTTACATGTACGTCTAAGTCGTCTAGGCATTGCCTCTAACAACAAAGGTAGTCAAAGGCGCAATACGCACTCGAGGTGCCTAGGATCCATATCGTCCGAGGCACAAGACTCACTTAAGGTACGCTTCCAAGGGAAGTGATCGAGACAAAAAAAAATACAAATAAATAAATTAGTAATGTAAACATAAAACCAAATAACATATTAATCAACAAAAATATGTTAAAATATAACCATGTGAACTAGCAGAGCAGCAGTCAACAAAACTAACAAGAGTTTGTATTCTCTCTACTACGCTTTTAGTATATTTTAGTTTTTTCAGTTCAACTGCAACCAACTTTGGCAACTATGGAAAATGGTACATCCCTCCCACTTGTACGAGGTAAGGGCTAACTTCATGCCTCAAAGTTTTTTTGTATAAGAAAAAAACCCATAAGGCGCGTCTAGGCGTACATTTTCTTGGTTGCGCCTTACTGAAAGGCAAGCCTTAGGCACCCCTTGGGTGCGCCTGGAGAAAGGCGCATCACCTAGTGTGGTGCGAGGCGCAGCTATTGTGCCTTTCTGCAAAGCGCGCCTTTAACTATCATGCTAACAACAGTGTAGGATTGGGTTTTTGTGTCTGATGTCGAATGTAAGGGACATAGTAAATATCAATAAATATGTAATATTTTATACATTATATAACCTAAATTTCTCATTTAAATCTAATTTCTAATACAAATTTCAGATAATTTAATAGTATTTCTAATATGGTGCGTAACGCAAGGTAGTCAAAGGCGCATTAAAGGCACGTGTTTGAACGAAGTAAGGCGCATATATATATATATATATATATATATATATATATATATATATATATATATATAAAGCAATGAAACCAAATAACATTAAAACCAACAAACGCATGTTGAAACATACCCAAGTGAACTAGCAGAGTAGCACTAGTAGCCAATAGAAGTAACAAGAGTTTGTGTTCTCTAACTAAAAAATAACAAAATAAAAGGAACACAATTTGTAAAATAAAAACAGAATCAATAAAATAGTTATTCATCTTCATCAAATTCTATCAAATTATCATCACCACCAATACTCCCATAAATATCATTTTTGCCAGGTGAGCCCATAAGCCAAAATAAAAAGCAAATACATAAGGCACGCCCAAGGTTGTAAAAGGCGCTAAGCTAGTCGGACGAACATCGAGCACCTAGCCCCCCTAGGCGGCCGTAGTTCAAAAATATTTAATTGAAATTTGCAAAAACAAAACGTCCATAAAATCCAAAAACATGCATAGTCGGGGTCCTAGGTAGACATCAGGCGGGCACAAGACGGCCGCCTAGGCCGACTTTTAGAATACTTGGCACGTCTTGTTGGCGTCTTACTGCGAGGTGCGGATGGAGAAAGATGTCTCGCCTAGTGAGATGTGAGGCGTACCTTAGGCGTGCATTTGACTACACTGGTATACCTAGAGGGAGTGGAGCTTGGAGTCACCATAATGGAGCCTCATTGGTTTGTGTTCGAGCAACAAGAAAAAATCGAGAGATGAGAGAAGGCGATGTTAAGATTTCGTTGGGAATTAGTTATTGATTACAGTTTTAAGTTTTAACCTAATTTGAAAATTAAACTCCCCAAAATCATAAATGTCATCCGACTTCTATAAATAATGGTATCTGACACATGTCGACAACATCCCAAAAATATCGGCCGATTTTTTTCAAAATGACATGAAATAATGGGATGGGTTCGCGACAGAGAGGGTCCGCCTACTGTGACATAGAGGGTCCACCTACTGCCTAGGCGGCGACCCCTAGAAGGCACCGCCTATGTAATGCCATTGGTTCGTATTACGTATTTCTGGAATACGTGTACGTATTTATTCTTGTATTGCATGATTCCTTGTTTAGTTTTCCTCATGGCTGGCTTGGTTTATTCTTGGCCCGGGTTGGCTTGGTTCGGTTGGGATTATTTTGGTTCATCATGAACCATGGATAAACCCCCTACCTACCACCACCTTTGATATTTATTGCCATTTCTTCTTTCTCTCTCTTCATTACTCATCTTCTTCTTCCTCATTTACTCCCTTCACCTACCAAAGAGAGAAGAGAGAGGTCTAGGCAAGTGCACCTTGCCACCACTTGAGAACCACTTTTTATTTGTCCATTAGCTAGAATAGGCCATGGTGATCAACATTAGAACTTGACATTTTGTGATTTGGAGTCTCCATTGTTCTAGATCTAAGTTTCTTCTATTTTCGGTTTTGCATGGTTTTGATCTATTTAAGTTGTATTTTTATGGGTTTTGATGTTCTTATGTTGGAGAGGATTGAATTTCACCCAAGATAGAACTTTGCAAAGTTGGATTTGGACTTATTTTGACCAAGTTATGGACTTTTGAAGCTTTGGGTTCACTCATGGAGTTCTTGCTGTTTGGAGAAGACAGTGAGCAGTGCACGAGCTTTTTAGCTTGTGCCACTGAGTTGCGCGCGCTTTTTAGCGCAGTGTAGTCCCCATACGCTGCCTTTTGGGAGCGTATGACTCGCATACGCTCGCTTGCTTGACAAGGAGTCGTATGGACCCCATACGCTGCCTTTTGGGAGCGTATGACTCGCATACACTCGCTTGCTTGACAAGGAGTCGTATGGACCCCATACGCTGCCTTTTGGAAGCGTATGACCTGAGCGTGACTTTTGCACTGAGCGTATGCCCTTTGGCTGACTGGGTCTCATGTCTGCGTGTCAGATTTGATTTTATTTTCCTTAAACTTAGCTCTTCTATAGTCCTGTATATTGATATTTTATTAGATATTTTACGTCCATTTTATATCCTTACGCCTTTTGTCCTGAACTTGATAATCACAAATTTACTTGATATGTTTGGAAAGAATAACTGAGCCTGACACGATAGTGACCCGTAGTGGTGCACTCCTGACATGACTAACCTGACATGACCTGATAGTGGCCCGTTGTGGTACACTCCTGACAAGTACACCTGACATGTTATATCTTGAATAGCTGTTGTGACGGCTACCTGACATGACATGACCTGTATAATTAATCCTGACACCGTGGGCGATTGTGCTTGTACAAATAATCCAGTCCTGTTTTGCATCATGTCTAGGAGGGGACTCCTGAGTACCACGGTCAGGAGTACCTACTGAAATGGACTAAGGTTAATGATTAGTATAATTCACTAGTCATGAAGAGATGTTCCCCAGTTACAGGCGATCCCGTTATCCCGGCCGCAAATGTTTGGACTTGAAGCCTGCCGACGAGTAGGGCACATTTCCAGCCCACTGTTATGTGGGGCACCCACCATTGTCACTTAAATGATTGAATTCTATTGTCGCTCTAATGCATTGTACTCTCTAGATTGTCACTATAATGATTGCCTGGATAACCTGGATAGCTGCAGGGCCTGTGACTACTTGGAACATCTCATTGCATCTTGCTAGTAACTAGGATTGTGATAACCCTAGTTAGTTAATGTAGAAAGCCGTAGGCAATGATTGGCCGTGATTGCTTGGATGGAGTCTAGTACAGTATAGTATTGTCTAGAATTGATTGAATGTAAGCTTGTACCAGAATGATTGAAGGATTGTCACTCCAGATTGTCACTATAATGATTGTCACTCCAGATTGTCACTATAATGATTGTCACTCCAGATTGTTACTTGACCTGATTTCTTATATTTATCTTGCCGATAAATGGTGAGAGAAACCAAGTTCCGTTCAGACGAAGGGTTACAACCCCGGTCCTTGTTTGGTTTACGGGTTGTAACCTAGCTGTCTGAATAGTCCCATGGTTATCTCATCGTATATCATCCTGACATGCTTTTCCATATGTCATGTCTTTTAGTGATTCTATACAAGATTGTCTTTTATAATTACCCATCATACTTTTTCTTAAATTACTGTCTCTTATTATGTAATTATATTATTGTGCTAATTGCTGGCTTTGGTTCTTATTTTGTGGCCTCCTTTGTGGCACTTGCTCTTCCTGGGGTCTGACCCAGCTGGTTTTGTATGGCCAGATACCGGAGCAGCTACAAAGGATCTACTTGTCTTCCAGTCCGATGGTGACCACCAGGCGTAACCAGGGCATCGAGTGGGTTTCTTTTGTTCTCCCACTGTAATATTGTAAATTATTCTTTTGAGGCGTTTAGCCGACGAGCAAGTGTTAGCTCGATTGTACTTACTTACTGTCTGCCTACGGGCTGTAACATGATTGACAAGCCCCGGGGGTTGATCATGTATGACTGAACTCTTGCTAGTCCTCACATTTTGTAACGACTAGCTTCAGGATCATCTGGATATGTAATGTTTGGGACGCCTTACAATTGTATATTTGGAGATCTGATATCTTGTAACTACTATTAGTTGGTTGAGATTGAGACAATAGGCTATTTTATGACCTTAGGAGACTGATGGATTGTAATGAAACCCTCACATATCTAGACAGCCGTGACCGTATAGCGGTGTGGATCCCATTCCGTTATACGTAGCTGGCTATGTCTGTCCCCGCTCTCCAGTATTCTGGTTCTGGGGCGTGACAGCCTAGGAGCTTGATACATTTTGGACATTTTTACTACTTTACCACTTTTTTTTGCATAATATGCATAGTTTATGGGTATTTTATGTATAACTAAGTTGTATAACAAAGATTTATGAAATTTCAGTCTTGTAGAAGTGAATCATAGGTCCATAATGCTTGCAAAACTGCTTTACCAAAACATCTAGCTAGGTATTGCTCTAAGTAGGCGCTCGCCTATGTCGTATCACCTCCGCCTACACTGCCAAACTTCCGTTGGCTGCCTACTACACCGCCAATAGCAAAAACGGTGCGGAGAGCGCCTAACACCTATGTGGCGCCTAGACAACCGCCTCAATCGACATTTAGAACACTGATGATATACAACGCTTTCCCCTCAAATCTGACATGTCGATTGACATATCGGTCATGTTGGTCGACATCTACAACACTACTTTGTATTGAGATTCAATAATTGGACTCATAACAACTCTCGGATATCTTACCACAAACAACAAATCCTAGTTGCAAGCAAGCCTTTTATTTTATTGGTCCAGACATCATAAACTGTAAGATATCTATGTCGACAAAAACACTTCAAGTTCACCGCACATATCTGCATCTTAGGAACTACCATTGTGATTTTGGGAAAGTGGAGGAAGCAAGATAACTTCAATTGCCATTAGTATAAAAAGCAACAAAGTATCGATAATAAAAACGGATATAATCAGCATGATTTCTGCCTCGAGAAGATTAGGCTGATCCTAGGAAGCATGAATATTGTAAAATTGGTTCCATATCATATATATCAGTGTGAGATACATATCCCACACGATTCGACACTCCAAAATACCATAGGACAAGCTAAAATCAGTATTTTTTTGTCATGTCTGTATCATATCTTTGTGTTCATATCCATGCAACATAGACTACATGTCATGTACTCTTCAGTATCTCTTCTACATAATTAGGTCAAATTTACCAATATTTAGATTCATGAGTTCGATGTCATCCAACTATAGCTTCACAAACCCTAAGATTCCTAAAAAATTGAGACAGATTTGCAAAACTCTAGAAGACAAAGCCCTAAATTTTTTTAATACCTCCAGAAGTCCTCGACGGTGGAGAAGGTGTGGACGGGGCGGATGGAGGCCCCCCAAGCGGTCTGCTTCGACTTCAAGGAGGGGTTGTCGAACCAGAACTTCCACGCGTACTCCAGCGGGTGCAGCTGCTGGTGGTGGATCCCCGCCGCCGGCTCCGCCTCCTCGCCCTCGATCTCTCCCTCCTCCCTGTCCTCCTCCCTGTCCTCCTCCGCCGACGCCGGCCTCATCGCCGCCGCTGCCTCTTCCTCCTGCGCCATTTCCTCTCTTTTTCTTTCTTGGTGGGTGGATGGTGGAGTTGGTCGCTAGGTGACTGCTCCAAAGTATATAGCCTAATTTATCAGTTAAAAACCCTAATGCCTCGTTTGGTTTGGTTCGCGGAAAGGAAAGGTTATCAATTATTTGCTCCTTCCCTTTGGAAAATTATTTTTTTAATTTTTTTTTTCGGTATTTAAAAAGACTTTTAAATACAAAAAAGATATCAATTATTTGCTCCTTTCCTTTGAAAAATTAGAATTTTTAATTTTTAATTTTTTTTTGATATTTAGAAAGGCTTTTAAATATAAAAAATTTAATTTCTCTTTTCTAATGTATGGATTCCGTGAATCAAACATAAACGTAGTCTAAGGCCTACTTGGGTTCCTGAATCATGGAATTGGGAAAGAAAATTTACTACTTTCTATGTTTTGGTGTCAAAAGTTCGGCTGTGTTTGATTGGGCGTTTTTTCCATGGAAAATATTTCTACCACAAATTTTCCACCAATTGTAGTGTTTGATAGCTTATATTTTCCATGGAATTATTTTCCAAAAAACTATCATTTTTCATATTTTCTTCTAAAATGGTGGAAAATGAAACTTGTCTAACCCATAGGAAAATATCATTTTCCATGGAAAATAACTATTTTTCGTGAAAAATAATGACAATCAAACAACCAAATTAAGTTTTTCATGAAAATTTTTAAAATTTCATGGAATTTTTTTCCTAGAAAAATAATTCCATGAAATTAATTTCTTTTCCACGTATTTTCCACCTTGCAATCAAACACATAGAAAATAAAAGTGATTTTCAATGGAAAAAAAATTAGGAAGAGAAATCGTTCCATCCATACAAGTAAGGATTCGCTTTTCCACCTTAAGTATTCTTTTTTTTTTTTTCCTTACAATTTTTTTGCATTTTCAAACACCAGAAAGAAAAATCGACGAAAATTATAAATTCCTAAAGGGAAAAGAAACACCAAATATTAATTTCATTTCCTTTCCTTTTTGCGAACCAAACGGTGCTTAAGTTTTTCTGTTTTGGTATTCAAGTGGCGTGCTTATTTAAGGATCAATTTTTATTGCGGTCATCTTTCATAGATTTTGTTAACATGTGCATTAAGGACACATGTTAGTACATGAGAAATAGATAATTTATATGAGTATTCATACTACCACATTTATCAATACATATTTTATCTAAAATATATATTGATAAATGTGTCGGTGTAAATACTCATACAAATATATAAAACAGTTTTTATTTCAAAAAAAAATATCAAATGGATACTTTTGAAATGCTAGTCCAACAAATATTTCGAAAGTTAACGTTTGAACAAACATAATAAAAAAATGTCCAAACTAGCTCTAATATGACGAAAAGGTTAAGAGAGGGAATAACTTGCAAAATTTTAGAAAAATTTATAGTATTAATTTGCTGTAAGAATTTTGATAGGTTATTTAACTACCAAAATGTATATGAATTAGAGAAATGGAAGAATTTATAAATAAAAAAAATCTTGAATATATCGGAAAAATAGATCCATAAAAATATATTATATTTAAAAATGTCAATAGCAACATTCAAACCGCAATTTGTAGTTGTAGGTAAGTTGTCCATTTATTATGGGTATTAGCCAATACTAGTACCCATAAGGAAGATGAACGAGGAAGAGAACCAACTTCATATATCACTTTTATACTCCTAATCTGCTACTCTATGTAAACTATGTTGTTATTAGTTAATGTCCAAATAAATTTAAGATGAGTTAATTTTTGTAACAAAATGAAATGATTATCCTTAATTTTGATTTTACATGGACCAATAACAATAAATTTATGTGTGAAATAAAAAAAATTAGAACATGCACCTTATCATTTCTTAACAAATATAAACTTTATTTATTTATTTTAGTCTACAAGGAAATATATGAATTAGGACTCTGGTTGAAATTGGACTAGTTGTAGTCTTGTAGGTTGGGAACTGACACTATTATAGTTTTTTTTTTCTTTTAGGTGTCCGACATTACGCATGGGACTTTGATGTTGCATTATCCTACTATATAGGGGTGCAACTCGGGCGGGCTAAACCCGAACCCGATCGGGTAAACCCGTTAATGGGTTGGGTTAGGGTTGAAGATATTCGGGTTTGGGCTCGGGTTAAAATATTTGAACCCGATCAAAAATTGGGTTGGGCTTGGGTTCATGTGTTGGGTAACCCGAAGAACCCGAAACCCGACATATATATATATATATATATATATATATATATATATATATATATATATATATATATATATATATATAGTTTCATGCTACTTAAATAAAAAGTTTAAACTATAATTTTTTTTTCACCCGAACTCTTCAATTCATTGTCCTAAATCTCATTTCAGTTTTATTTTGTAATGATCGAGGCTTGATTGCTATTTGATTATGCATTTAATATTACTCTTGTTTGAAATTATTTCAAATATCATATTAGAGTCCGATAAACCCGATGGACCCGACCCAACCCGAGCCCAACCCGATCCTCCGGACTTGGTCTTGGGCTTCATATGTTGAACCCGAAGTCGGGTCGGGCTTGGGCTTGGACTAGGCTTATGATCTATCGGGTTGGGCTCGGGTTGACCTCAAACCCGACCCAACCCGCCCGAGTTGCACCCCTACTACTATAGTTAAGATGAAGACCTATTTATTTATTTTATTATTCAGTTTTGTTTGAGCCGCTACTAAGTTAAGATTAAGACTGGGGGGGGGGGGTTGGACACTGCCAAGCTGACTAAACCTAGGAGTGGATTGGGTTTAGATTGGGGTTTCTTTATCCCTCTTGATCAATTTGGGCCCATGAACTCTAAGTTAGTATATTAAATTAGCCTTGCACAACAACATTTGTTAGGGGCATCAAAATTCTTTAAATGATTTGTCATATTTCAATACCCAAAACGTTAGGCTGTGTTTGATTGGGCTTTTTTTTCATGGAAAATATTTCCATCACAAATTTTCCACCAATTGTAGTGTTTGACAGCTTATATTTTCAATGGAATTTTTTCCAGAAAATTTTCATATTTTTATCTAAAATGGTGGAAAATAAAACTTGTCAAACCCATAGAAAAATATCATTTTTCATGGAAAATAACTATTTTTCGTGGAAAATAGTGGCAATTAAACACCCAAATTAAGTTTTCCATAAAAATTTTTGAAAATTTCATGGAATTAATTTTTTTTTCTGTGTATTTTCTACCTTGCAATCAAACGCACTTATGGTGTTGATGCTGCTGTTGCTCTCATTCTCAAAAACCAAATTCCTCTTTCCATATAGTCCCACGTCGCCTAGTATAGAAGAATGCTTTGAGCATATATTGTTTTGCTCTTTTGTGCTTCTTTAAAAGTTTTGTGTGAGTGTCCTATGGCCACACGGGCGTGCCGCCGTCCGGCCCGGTTTGGGGTGCGTAACGGATGCGGGTACGTGATCACATCTGCGGACGCCGAATGCCGATTCAATTTTTTCTTCGGATTTGGGTTGAGACCCTAAAATTTTTTTTGCTCTTCATTTGATTTCTGACAATTATAATTAATTAAAAATTGTAACGTTTGACACATTAAATTTGTCCAGGTTCAATATATCACGTTTTTTGTATTTCGTTATTATTTTTGTAACATTCAGTTTTATTGTTCATAATTCCTATACGTTGGAAATCAACCTATATATATCAAGTCATTTCTCTTTTTCCAATACACTGAAAATTTCTACGAAAAAACTCTCTCTCTCTCGAATTCTTGTCGTTCCGAAATTTTGTTGTTCTTCGTCCTTGCTCTGGGCAAAGCTAAGTCAGGGGTCGCTCTCTCTACGTTGTGTGCGACAAGAAAATTCCGGTGGAACGGAAATTTTACCATTATGAGCATTCGGACAAAGTCTGCACATAGACCCGGATTAACTCTAGGACAGTGCTACGTGCACAACTTTTCCTGAGACCGGTAACAATTTATTATTTTTATTTTTGTTGCATATTTCAAAAAAAAAAAAAGGAAAAAAAAGAGAATAAATTTATAACATATGGTGCATCACAACTTGTATAAAAATAAGATGGCTTCTTCTTCTTTTCCAAATATCTAAATCAACATATTTTGTGAATACTTTCGTAAGTAGATAGTCTCATTCGGGACTATTATGAAGTTTCGAATTCCATTAATGGAGTTTCGAGTGAAGCTAATCGAAACACAACATACCTATGTGTTGCTAGAACGGCCAAAATTTTCATCTAAATAATACTTATGACTGCACAATATTAATTATTGTTATTAAAATTTATAGATATTTTAATATTTATTATAATTTATAAAGTGCAGTTCAAAGTTATATAGAGATCATTCGCATGGTAATTTTTATGATGTCAAGGTAAATAATTCTTAGTTTCTTGTTACTTTGATGAATGTGTATTAAAAAAATTAACTCTCTTTTTTCCAAAAGAAATTATGTACTTTTCTAAAATTCTGGTCATGTTATGTGAAGTGTTCCTGTCGTCGGAAAAAATACTCTCTCGTCGCTGAAAAAAACGAGCTTCCGTCGTCCGAAAAATAAACTCCCAAGTCGCTCGTAAGTAATAATCGTCGAACCCCAGTTATTACTAATATTCATTGGCCTCCTAGGAGATTCTGACTTCTAAGACATGACCATATAAAATTCAGATGAACTGAATGAAGTCATGAATTGATAGGCATCCTCTGTAGCAAGGACGGTCCTGATCAAAGACAGACTAGACTAGACGAGGGTCCAAAATCCAAAGACTAAATGGACACTAAAATAAACATATCAAACCAAGATGTACTATGAGTCACCTTTAACTTAAAAAAGTCGTGGTGTAATAGTTATCATGTTAGACCTACACACTAGAAGTTGTTAGTTCAATTTTGGGCTTCCATTTCGAAAATTTGTCTCGGACCCATGAACTCAATGCCAGCACTCTGTAGGAATCCATTACAAGTGTGACCGAGTCATGGGATCTCCAATTTTAATTTCAACAAATAATAACAGGAAGTAATAGAAGGGGACAGTACCTATTAAGCTTACAAACAAGAGATACAAAGCAATGTTTTAAAAATCGGACCGATGATCGAACTGGAATTTTTTGGTATAGGTCGAACCGGGGTTCAACCGAGGTTCAACCGGTTCAACTAGAGTTCAACTAAAATTCAATATATTTGGTTTGGTTTGGTTCAAATAGGTAAAATATTCATATTTACTTCTTGCTTTAGTTTGGTTTGGTCATAAGTATGTTAATTTGGTTTAATTTTACAACTATAAGGTCGATTAAAACCAAATCAATAATCAAATTGTCCAAATTTCACATAATAATTTATTTTGATTTAAAAAAAAAATCAAAATTGGCTGGTTCAATTGTGAATCGATTCGGCTGGTTCACCGGTTGAACCCGGTTTTGACAAAAAACCGATGGTTCTTTAAAAAACCCGATTTTAGTCGAACCGGATCGATTTTTTTGGCTTAAACCGGTTGGACCCGGTCCAACCGCCGGTCCGGTCCGGTTTTTACAACATTGATACAAAGTCGATTCCTTTCATAAAGTCATACTAAATCCAGACCATGTCCATGAAGGTCTAGTCCGTTGGGTATACTGGAGGATCCCGTAGAAATAGACACGGTTCGAATCCCTCTTGCTTGTCAACCTGAAAAAAAATATTAAAAAAAACTAAATCAAGTCCATAAATACATTTTTGGTCAACCCCATTGATACAAGTATGGAAATAACTGGAGCAGGAGTGATCCAAATTGCATAATAACATTTTTCTTCGCTCTCCAACGATGGTAAATGAAACAATTAGAACAAACCATCAACAATGCACAATAGTTGGTAGGTAGCTAGAGAAACAGTTGGACGTGAAAACTACTCCAATTTTTTTTTTCTCTCTTCCTTGTGATCGAGTACCAGAGCTGTCATTTTATTTGAAGACTGGGTATGCATCAGTCTCATGTCATTTTTGTTTGGAATTGCCATGTACATGTACAAGAAATTCTACATATAGGAAAGGAACAACATTCCTGCATACGTAAAATATATCTCAACAAAAATCCTGGCCCATAAACTCCAATACAAATTATTAAAGACGACAGACACAAGCGCATGCATGACCAGCAGTACCAAAGACAATTCCAAGGAAAGGGAAGAAAATTAATTTTTTTGATATTTTCTTTCTTTTAAAAAATTATAATTCAAATAAATTTATTTTCTGGCATTTGAAAAAAACTACAAAAATTGAAAGGAAAAGTGAATTCTTAGAAGGATAGGAGAAACTATTTTTCTCCCTATTTATCTTCTTCTTGGAAATCAATTTCCTTTCCTCCTCATTTCAAAAATGAATCACTTTGCCAAATTTTGCGACAATTGTTAGTCTCTGGGCGTAATTTCAGAAGAAAACTCTGTGAGAAAAACGTAATTAGAAGGCTCTCGACTGAAAGTCGTGCTTCCGATACGTGACAGCAGCGAGGTGGAGGCTAAAAAAAAATTTGATTACAGCAGAAGACGTTCTTCCTCACAAACTAGTTGTGATTGAGACATAACGTTTACAGTAGAGGAAGAAGAAGAATGAGGAAGAGGAATCCTGCTGGGGTGTAAGAACACCGGCGCTCAAAGCTAGATCCGTCCACACGGTCATCTTCCAGGAACCAGCAAGTTCGTTAGAACTCTGGAACGCTTTGCCAATATACTCGCAGACTCCTCGGCCGGATGAAAAAAAAACCACGTGACGCCGACGCAGAAGCACTCTCTTCTCTCTCTGGAAAAAATCGTAAGAAGTTACTTTCTGAGAGAGAAGAGAGTCTCTACTTATAGTGTTTCACTGTAACCGCTCAGATCCAAAAATGTGCGCGACGTTGAATGTCAGATCCGAAATTATCGGATCCGTTATCACACGTTTCGGAACAGTTCAGAACGTGGACAACCATGTTCAACAAAAGAGCACAATGCGACGTGCTAAGTGCAAAGTGTGCCAACAAAATGCCACATTACGCCTCATGAGCCCATGAGTCCGAGTCCGAGTTGCTAAGCCCTTTGGGGCTTAGCCCCAATGAAATTAAATTGAGCCTGGCCAAAAGCATGAATGCTTTTAATAGGTGTATTATCCTTACCTCCATGTAAAATCACTCACATGGTCCTTTCCTTAGGGTCACCACTCCATGTGCATCTCTCTACTCCCCAAGAGGGGTTATATTGAGATACCCATGAGTTTTCTTTCCAATGTGGGACTAAACTTACATGGCTTATTGAGAGCAAGCTCTCTACAAGTTCAAGGAAAGGAAAAACTCCAACAATCCTCTACATATCTCAATATATGTGTAGGGTTGAGCGTTCCCCACAGTAATTGTCCATTCTGCATTAGGATAGATGTCGCTGACGACTTGAATCTTCCCGCATGGGTTGAACAACAATATGATACAAGAATGGACTATGCCTTGAATTCTGTACCACAGCTGTAATTCTTTTCACTCACAAAATGTAGTTACCTATGCTTCTGGCTGCACATTAAAGGCCATGTGCTAGCCTGGTTTCAATGTACAATTTTGGGCGTCTACAGGTTTATCCTCAAGAGACGGCCTGCTATCTCTGTCCATACATGTCACGCCCCAGAACAAGAATACTGGAGAGCGGGGGCAGACATAGCCAGCTACGTATAATAAAATGGAATCCACCTCATTATACGGTCACGGCTGTCTAGATATATGAGGGTTTATCTACAAGCCAACAGTCCCTTAAGGTCAAGAACAAGCCTAGTGTCTCAATCACAAACAAGTAAGTAAATGTTACAAGATGTAAGATCACCAAATATACAATAGTAAGGCGTCCCAAATATTACATATTCAGCTGATCATGAAGCTAGTCGTTACAAAATGTGAGGACTAGCAAGAGTTTGGTCATACATGATCAACCCTAGGTTGCCAATCATGTTACAGCCCGTAGGCAGATAGTATGTAAAATGTACACGAGCTAACACTTGCTCGGCGGCTAAACGCCTCAAAAGAATAATTTTACAATAGAGTGGGAGAGCAAAAATAAACCTACTCGTTGCCCTGGTTACGCCTGGTGTTCACCATCGGGCTGGAAAAACGGTAGATCCTCTGGAGCTGCTCTGGTATCTGGCCATACAAAACCAGCTGGGTCAGACCCCAGAAGAGCAAGTGCCACAAAGGAGGCTTCACTTAGGAACTAAAACCAGCAATTAGCACAAGAATATAATGACATAATAAAAGACATTAATTAAGGAAAGGCATGACCGGTGATATACGATGTGATAACCATGGGACTATTCAGATAACCAAGTTAAAACCCGTAAACCAAACAAGGACCGGGGTTGTAACTCTTCATCTGAACGGAACTTGGTATCCCCACCATTTATCAATAAGGCCAGTGTAAATAATCACGATCTTGACGTAAGGTAAAGCATGTCGAGCATGTCATGGGGTACAACAAAACAATAAACGAAGAGAGAACACAGAACTGCTCCGGGAGCCAGGTTACAACCCGTAAACCAAATAAGGACCGGAGTTGTAACCTTTCGCCTGAACAGAACTGGTCCCCTGATCTTTATTGTTAAAAAGCAATCATAAGTAATCATGTCATGTAACAATCTTGTATAGGATCGAGGCAAGAATAGACAGGGTTAGACTCCATTCAATCATTCACGGCCAAGCAATAAGTACGGCTTGATACTTTAACTAACTAAGGTTATCACAGGCCTAATTACTAACAAGATGCAGTAAGATTGTTCCACAGCCACAAGCCCTGCAGACCATCCAGGCTATCCGGACGCAATTAGAGTTGAATTCAAGTGGGTACATCGTCCAGGAAACACATGTACCCTTAGGTGACTTAGAAGGTGCAACATATGACAGTGTGCTGGAAATATGCCCTACTCGACGATAGGCTACAGATCCCAAGTGGGGCGCCCAGATAACGGGATTGCCTGTAGCTGGAAAATCTCTTCATGACTACTGTGTTAATCTAGTTATTAGCCTTAGTCCATTTCAGTAGGTACCCCTGACCGTGGTACTCAGGGGTCCCATCCTAAGCATGATGCAAGACAAGACTGGTTCATTGCACAAGCACAATCGTCCACGGTGTCCAGGTTGTTTATACTTATCAAGTCATGTCATGTCAGGTTAGCCGTCGCAACAGCAGTCCGAGGTATATCATGTCAGATATACTTGTCAGAAGTGCGCTACGGCGGGCCACTATCAGGTCATGTCATGTCCACTTGGTACTTGCCAAGAGTGCGCCTTAACAGGCCACTATCGTGTTCTATCCTTACATTATCATGAATGAGAGAAACTTGCATAAAATAACTAGTGACATATTCTTGAAGCCAAGAAAAAGATCTGCAACTTTCATGTTTTGAGTTTTTCAAGATTCTAGCTACAAAACAACTTAAACAGGCAAAAATAGCAAAATATAGCAATTTCGGTGCATAGGATTCCTGCACAATCGGTGCATGGGATTCCTGCACGAATCGGCGTATGAGATTCCTGCACAAATCGGCACATGAGATTCCTGCACGAATCGGCACATGAGATTCCTGCACGAATCAGCGCATGAGATTCCTGCACAATCGGTGCATGAGATTCCTGTACGAATCGGCGCATGAGATTCCTGCACGAATCGGCACATGAGATTCCTGCACAATCGACGCATGGGATTCCTGCACGAATCGGCGCATGAGAAACTCACGTTGCGTCTTCAGTACATGCGCGTAGGGAACCTACGCGCATGACACGCTCGGAGTTAAGGGATGCGTTGCCGGGACTTCACGGCGCATGGCCTCCCGGCGCATGGCCTCCCGGGCGCATGGGGTTCATCGTCCCCAAACAGTAAGTTCAGCCATAAAAGTTTCGAAAACTTGTAATGGCCATAACTTACTCATCCGGAGTCGAAATCAAGCGAAACAAAAGCCAAAACTGAAGGAAATTGAATTCTCTACAACATAGAACCATTAATTTTTGGAAATACCAAGTTTTTAGAGATCAAAACCAAGAAAAACTAAACAAGAGGAAACTTAAAACTTAGATCTACAAAAATATAACCATCAAAATAGAAAATGTCAAGTTCTAAAGTATCTTAGAATCAAGTAAGGAAGAGAATGGAACAATAAAACTTGAGATCCATTATGAAGCAAGTTTGCACTTGCCTAGCTCTCTTTCCTGGTAGGTGGAAGAGTAAATGGTGGAGAAGAAGAAGTGAAGGAGAAGAATAAATGAAGAGAGAGAGAGTTAGGTGGAAATATATAAATGAGGATGGTGGTGGTAGGTGGGGGTTTTTCCCTTGGTTCATGATGAACCAAGGCAAACCAAGCCAAGCCGAACCAACCCAAGAATAAACCAATCAATAAAATGCTAGAATAAATCAAGCAGGAAGACATGCAATACGGATCAAATTACGTATACGTATTCCAAATACGTAATACGAGATCTGGGTATTACAATACACTATATACGAATTCTTTATTAAAGAGACATGACATGAAGCCTTGCGCTTCCCTTGCGGTGCTACGCCGCTATGACATGGCCTAAAGCCGAGGCATTACCCCTACCGGGATCGTAGTGTCATACTACTGTAGCATGAGGTCACAGCCTCTTTGTAGTGCCATACTACCCAGCATGGAGCCTTAGGCTCCTTTGCGGTGTTATGCCACAACGACATGGCTTGCAAGGCCGAGGCTTTATCCCTATCCGGGTACCTCATCGTGGTATCGTACCACTGTAACATGAGGATCACCTCCCCTTTGTAGTGCTGACTACCCCTCTTTAATTTTATCATACATCATTAGGCTACATGCCTATTTGCGGTACTACTCCGCTGTGACTTGGCTCACAAAGTCGAGGCATTACCCCTAACCGGGAACCTCATGGTAGAGTTACCCCACTGTAGCATGGAGTTACACTCCTTGTAGTACTGCGCTACCGTGCTTCCTGTAAAGCACTCCAGGCATTCACTCTGCCTGAGAACTCATTACGGCATTTAAGCCATCCTCATCACAGGATCTATTTTTTTACAGAAAATACATAGTAGACAACAGTGGTTATGGGCCTGTAACCCTTCCATGTTCCCAAGAACAAGTACCCACTGTTACCTGATATTTTTTCAGTCATTGGTCCTCCTTTGAACCGAAATTTAGATGTCTAGTAGATTTCTCTTTGAACTAATAACATAAACTTTATGGTAGGATTACAAAAACACAATATCAGAATGCTTTCAAGCCCATCTTCCTTGCTGTGTCTTCGACCAGCTGGCGCTTGAGGCCCTTCGTAAATGGATCCGCCAGGTTCTTCTGACTCTGAACATCGATCACTGCAATGATGCCTCTTTTGATAAAATCGTTCACTGCTCTGTGCTTCAATCGCACAGTTCTTTTTTTTCCGTTGAAGAGTTCATTAGATGCCACTGCAACTGTCGCCTGGTTGTCGCAGTATATAGGTATCGTCGGTATCTGTGCTCCAACCAATGGAAGATCATACAAGAGCTCCCGAATCCATTCTGCTTCATCTGCAGCAGCGTCCAATGCAAAAAAAATTAGATTCCATGGAGGAGCGAGAGAGTATAGTCTGCTTCTTCGACTTCTACGATATAGCAGCTCCACCCAGTGCGAATATGAATCCACCTGTGGACCTCTCGCTTTCTACCTCTGAACACCAACCAGCATTACTGAAGCCTTCTACTATAGACGGATCTCCGCTGAAGTACAGTGCATATGTCTGAGTCTTCTTGAGATATCTCATAACACCCTTCACTGCTTTCCAGTGGTCAGCACCTGGATTGCTAGTAAAATGACTCAGCATTCTTGTCATGTCTGGTACTTCAGGATTATAGTTTCATTCATGTACTTTACATGTTCCTGTACTTTACATTCTTGTACTATAGATCCTGTACTCATTTCCTGTATTACTTTCTTGTACTTTCCTATTCATTCCTGTACCCCTGTACACATTTTATATCATGTTCATGTTTTATTACCTAGAACTATACTTTGCTTCGCTCCTGAATAGGATATATTGCAGGTATGCTTGCAGGACATTGTTCTACTATATGGGCCAGAGCCCAGGATTTAGCTGAGCAGGATGAGGCTTAGCTTGAGGCTTCAGGTTTAGATTACTTAGCTTTACTTGAGGTATTGACTTTAGAGTTCATAGCACTTTTCATTTCTGTTGACTTTGGTACATTATGATATCTGGATTTATGGATTATGGTAATCATTTTGGGATACATTTTTAGATGCTGTGATTCTATACTTTCGTATTTATCTGGTTAGTTTTCCCTAGCTTGGTACAGCTTACTTCGTCGTGTCTAACGACGAAGGCTGGGCGTGTCCGACTCGTGTCCGATTATTCGGGAGCGGGTCGTGACACGTTTTTAGTGGTGGCCCATGCAGGTCTATCCTAATAGTACCTAGGTGTTAGTGTACTATTGGGGGACTTGATTACACTAGGAAAATTTATCACAGCATAGGAAAAATCGAAAAATAAGGGTATATCAGGTATATCAGGTATTTTGATATTCTATAAACACTTGTTGTATTTAGGTCTAGGTTATTTTAACAGTTTTCTGTTTTTCAGACGATTCAGACACGCGAATATCAGAACAGTCAATTCACCTGCACTTGAAGGTTTCGAGCTCACACTACCTTCTATCACTCTACTATCCCCATGGGTAGTACGTAGTTGACGGAGACGTTTGAAGAGTCCCTTGACAACCAGAGGGAGCATGCCATCCTTTTCGAGCCAGACTTGTGGATATACTCTCCGAGCCAGAAAAGACTTCTGATTTTCAGACGCTCAGACACTTGGACTTTTCCGACACCGAGCGCATATCTTGCACCAGGAAGTCGATCTAGAACCTGAAGCCGCCACTGAAGATCATCTCAGCATGTGAGGATCCGACTTCTCTGAAGATTAGAGTCACCAACCGGGAGACCCAGCTCGTAACACATACAACAAGATGGGAAGTTGAAGGCCAGAAGAGACATGAAGACTTATGCCGAAGAGCAGATCTCAGCAGTCAGCACGCCAGCAGTCATATATTCTTGCCAGAGCCCTGCGCTTCAGCCCAGCGGGAGATCCAGATCCAGCTGAAGATCATTTACAATTTCTGCCACATCTCAGGATGCCACTATGAAGAGTGCCACAAAAGACGGAGGCTATTCTATACTACGGATCGCCTGCCCACCAAGTCAAGACAGCTGGAGAGCGTTGATCACACTGCCCGAGAACAAGTGCGAGGAGCATCAGACTACAGCAAAAGGGAACCACCTTCTCAGAATCAGCAAACACATGGAGCACTGCCGTAAGGATCAGCATATATCAGGACAGCTGAAGAAATTGAAGTGATTCCAGTCCTGGAGAAACACTGAAGATGGACTGAAGACAGAAGACTCTTTTGCATGGTTGGAGAAAACCATGGAACATGATTCATAAACCTCCTTAGATTTCTCTTGCACCTAGATTATTTCTTAGAAACTTCCTTGTTTCCTATTTAAGGATTATTAGATTTTATTTCCTATTCTGGAACCTTGGTCGCTATTCAAAATGTATTTTGAAAGTTTGTTTCCATTCTTGTTCGTAACTCTGCTCTTATTCGAGATTTTCTTCCTGCTCGATAACTTGTTTCCTATGGCGTCGTTTCCTAATTCAATATTTGGTTCTACTCGAATTGTGTTCCCTATTCAGACTCTGTTGATATTTAAGATTTACTTCGGGATTACCTTCCTATTCAAACTTATGCCATTCAAAACCTTGTTTGAATCTTGCTTCTATTCGAGATTTCATTTGCAGATTTCGTTTTTTTCTATCTTGAAAATTTGCCTCGTTCCCTATGAGATTTTATTTCTCATTCGTGAATTATTTTTTGTTCTATTCACGATCTTGTTGATCTTGCCTCTTATTTTGAGATTTTACTTGTTTCATATCCGCTATTTAATACCATATTTTCATATTCATTTTTTTTTCATGACTTTGCTTCAATCTTGTTCCTTATTTGAGTATCGCTTGTTTCATGGATAATTGTTTTTATTCACCTATTGATTCCTTTTTCTACTCGTAACTTGATTCCATTCGAGATTTTAAGATCCTATTTCCTATTTCGAGACTTTATTTTTGTTCGTAATTTTGTCTCCCATTCAAGATTTACCAGACTTTGAATTTCAGTTCCTACTTGCGACTCATTGAGACCGTGTTCCCTAATCAAAATCTTGTTTCCTCGTCAAGATTTTCTATTCGAGATTTTATTAAAACTTGTTCCCAGTACGAAATTTTATTCATCTTGGAACGTGTCTCCTATCTGATACCTTGTTTCAGTTCATCCTTCGAGACTCTGTTATCCCTTCGGGATAATGTCCCATATATGGAATCTTGTTACCATTCCAGATATCAATTGGAATTCCGTTATAATTTGAAACTTCGTCTTGTCTGAAATTTTAAATCTCCATGGTTGCCTTTTGTACTCCCTACACTTCGATTGAATTTCGTGTTACTTCATAGTACCTAATAACCCTTGTATTCTAACAGACATGAAACCTCACCATTTTTGTGACTTGGACTATTGAAATTCATTTTGAATTCCTTGAAACTCTTTTGAAATTCCTAGGGATAAAGTCGAGAGGCTATTCGATGACCTACTATGGCATGACAGTTGCGCGCTGCAGCCATTAGCTGGATTATGGAGATTGAGGGTTCACCGCAGCCAGTAGCGCACTGGCGAGGCAGGAACTCTAAGTTGAAGTGATTTCAGACACCTATAGGTTTTCGAGTATTGACGAGACTTGTCATAATCTTCATATTTTGATCTCTTGAGTTGCTTGTTAATAATTGTTTGAAAATAGATAAGGTTGACATAATATTCTGTGACATATTGATGTTTGAGCCACGGAGCCGAAAGTCCACTGCAGCCAGACCTATACTGGCGGGGTAGGGATCTAAGCAAAGTAATTTCAAATACCTGTATGTTCTCGGGTATCATGAAAATTATATTTCTTTTTCATATGATTATTAGTTTTCGAAAATCACAGATCCTTGCACGTTCATTCCGATTTGATACTGTATCTCCTGAGTATTTCGTACGTTCCTCAAATCAACCCTTGCTAATTACCTTTTAGTATTGTATTGTTAGATCATTGATTTTCTCAAATTATGCATTACCAGATTTTGATTCCATACTTCGTTTGTGTCTTGTCTAAATTTCGATCTTAAATCATGTCTGTCTAACCATGATTTCCTATTTTGACCTAGTCCATTTTTGATCGTACTTAATAATTGTGTCTTCATGATTTTGCTCCTCTAAGATGCAATTGAACTTCATTCCATTCGTGCCTATTTAATCCTTGCTCATTGTTAGATCATATTATTTTCTTGTGTGTAATTATCGTATTTGATCTCAAAAGCTCAGGGCGTCTCAGAGTTGCACAGGATCGACAGAAGTACTAGGCAGACAGCAGCAGACGGACACTTGAGTTCGAGGTTGGAGACAGAGTATTCCTGAAGATCTCACCCACTAGGGGCGTCATCAGATTCGACAGAGGCGGGAAGCTCAGTCCGAGATTCATCGGACCTTTCGACGTGACGGTCCGGATTGGTGAGGTGGCGTATCGACTGGCGCTTCCAGCTAGCTTGGAGGGAAAGAATGACGTCTTCCACGTATCTCAGCTTCGACGCTACATTCCAGACCCGAGCCATGTGGTGGACTATTCCGAGCTGGAGGTGGGCCCGAGATTGACTTACGAGGAGCAAATAGTAGATATCCTGGACCGGAGGGATAGTCCACATGGGAGCGCGAGAACGAGATACGGGAGCGCTATTCCACTCTGTTTGATTAATTTGGTTGTACTCTGTTCTTATGAAATTCTATTTTAAATAAATTACTGGTGTTTGGATCTTTTGTGAATTGCTGGGATTTTTTTTTTGGTCCTTTGAATTTCGAGGACGAAATTTTTTAAGGAGGGAAGATTTGTAACTCTACTTCCCAGTTTTAAGAAGAATAAATTTGATTCTAATAATTAAATTGTTGTTATTAAGTTTTGAAATGATAAATTAGTTTTAAATAATAATTTTTTTTGTGAACTATTTTGGAGGGAACTTAGAGCAGGATTTTTGAATTTCAAAAGGTTGTTACAACTTTTTAGAGTGGTCCCCACTCAACTTAGTTATTCCCTAACTGATTTCAAGATTTTCTGTAAATAGAGAAAAGGGGCAGGGGTTTTATGAAAAGATTATTGAGTGGAGAGTCGGGATTTTAAATAGAGAATAGGGGGAGGAGGTTATTGCAAAATGGCCATTAGCGGGGGGACTGAATTACAAGAGTCGTAATTCTTTCTTTTTAAACTTCGATTTCAGGAGAGAGAGGAGAGCAGAGCATTTACTCCTTTTCTTCCTCAGCCTTCTCGATCTCTCCACCGCTCTCGAGTTCTTTCGAGTTCCAATATTTTTCTCGAGTGTTCCACCGCTCTCGAGCTCCACAGCCTGAACCGACGGCGGCGACGACTTGAAGACGACGGCGAACGACGCAGATCTCCCTCACTGAAGGCTGGAGGCGGGGACAGCTCCAGTAGCAGCGCTGTGTAGCAGTACGCTCGGCGACGACCAGCCAACCGACGACGATCCTGACGGCTTGACGACGACCACGATTTCCTCGGCGACACTTCTTTTCCCCGTCGATCCTCATGGCTGCATGAGCACGAGTTCGTCGTCTCCGTTATTTTTTTGTTCAGATCTTCGATCTTGGTGAGTATATTGATTTCTCCTATTTTAGCACTTGAATCACCAGATCTATTCATTAATCCTCACCACATATGTTAGGTTTTACTTTGATCTCATGAAATCGAGCAACGAGCTCTGTAGAGCCGATTGTTTGGTTCAAGTCCGACTCGGAACTATTCACGTTCAGATCCTTGACCCCTGGTAGGAAATCAACTGTGTTCTTTTACTTCAATTTTTGAGATTTGGACAGTAGTTGATCAATCCTTATATTTTTTGGGTTTAGTTGTCTTAGGAATTGGGTTGGATCTATGGTTGGAAGGACTTCCGGATCGGATTGTCATTGATTGGCTGAGTTCGTATCCTGAGCAAGATCGTGTCGGGTTCGGACTATTCTGGAGATTTTGATTCCTTTTCAGCGACAGGTAACATTTTACTTCCCTTTTCATTTCTGGCATTGTGTTATACGTGGTTATAATTTCTGTGTGGTATTTTTGTGTTTGAGCATACGTCGTACTGCTGCTATTTTGGGGCTATTTTGGATCGGATCCAAGTCCTGTGTCCAACTTGTTGTATCCAATCGATCTTGTCCGGTTTGGGAATACTCCAAGTAGTATGGATCGGTGTTGTACCCAATGTTCGTGTAGTCATGTTCTGCGAATGCTCGTGTTGCTCCTGGTGGATGTTAGTTCGAGTTCGATGCGGAGTAGCCGACGTGTAGAGTTGGGTCGTGTCCAGTGCGTGGGTAGATGCTGCGATACTTTCTTCAACTCAGTGTGTCCTGGGAAAGCCGAGCGTGGGATTTTTCTCTATTTTATCAGCAGCAGATGCTACATTTCTAATATTTGAATCACTCTATTTTAATTTGTATATATGGACTGTATATTCTTTCTATATTTTTCGGTTTAACTATGTGGATTAAAGTCAGTAATAAGGGATGGGTGCAGATGTAGATTTTAATATTTTTTATTCAATATGGTTGTTGCTTATGCTCTGTGTCAAATGAATTGGGTTAGGATTCCTAACTGTTGGTTCTTACATTTTCATTTCTGTGCTATGGAGTTATGGTTCTGGGTATATGGAAAGACTTAGACAAATCCTTGGGAATTTGCATACTGGAGTAGTAGGATTTGGTTGTGATGTCGTATTATCCATTGCGAGTATTAAGCCCTTCCATAAGAATTTCTGCTAACAGTACTGAATTAAAATGCAGTTTTTTCAAAGCAAACCTTATCTCATTTAGATTTGTCAATAGGATAAATATTCTTATTAATATTCTTACTTAATTAAGCATTGTGAGTTTTGCTGACTTACCAATAAGTATATGTTATTTAAATCTAAGATTATTTAAGCTAATGGCCATTATCTCCTAAGAGATTAAATTAGAATTTTTATAACTAGAATCTATAAAGAGATTATGTTTAGTTCATAACCAACTTGTACGAATTATAAATTCAGGAAGACATCCAGTTCCTGATTACCAGTACTTTCCGGAGCCAGGCAAGTACTTTTCTACGGTTTTGTACATTTACATTCTTGTACCCTTTCTTGTGACACGTCATGGCACGATATCATGTACTCCTGTACTCCTGTACTCTTGTTCTTGTACTTATTAGTGTCGGGTGGGGAAATATACTAGCCATGTGACCAATCCCGGTTACTATATATTCCTGTACCTAGCTTAGGCCTCGCACTGTGCACTCGGGTCCTAAGTCGTACCATATTCATGTACTCCTGTGCATGCTCCTGTACTCACCCCAGCCGGTCACATGGACTAGATGTATTTCGATATTGTGCACTTGTCATGTCTGGTACTTCAGGATTATAGTTTCATTCATGTACTTTACATGTTTCTGTACTTTACATTCTTGTACTATAGATCCTGTACTCATTTCCTGTATTACTTTCTTGTACTTTCCTATTCATTCCTGTACCCCTGTACACATTTCATATCATGTTCATGTTTCATTACCTAGAACTGTACTTTGCTCCGCTCCTGAATTGGATATGTTGTAGGTATGCTTGCAGGACATTGTTCTACTATATGGGCCAGAGCCCAGGATTTAGCTGAGCAGGATGAGGCTTAGCTTGAGGCTTCAGGTTTAGATTACTTAGCTTTACTTGAGGTATTGACTTTAGAGTTCATAACACTTTTTATTTCTGTTGACTTTGGTACATTATGATATCTGGATTTGTGGATTATGGTGATCATTCTGGGATACGTTTTTAGATGCTGTGATTCTATACTTTCGTGTTTATCTGGTTAGTTTTCCCTAGCTTGGTACAGCTTACTTCGTCGTGTCTAACGACGAAGGCTGGGCGTGTCCGACTCGTGTCCGATTATTGTGTTCTTTCACTTCAATTTTTGAGATTTGGACAGTAGTTGATCAATCCTTATATTTTCTGGGTTTAGTTGTCTTAGGAATTGGGTTGGATCTATGGTTGGAAGGACTTCCGGATCGGATTGTCATTGATTGGCTGAGTTCGTATCCTGAGCAAGATCGTGTCGGGTTCGGACTATTCTGGAGATTTTGATTCCTTTTCAGCGACAGGTAACATTTTACTTCCCTTTTCATTTCTGGCATTGTGTTATGCGTGGTTATAATTTCTGTGTGGTATTTTTGTGTTTGAGCATACGTCGTACTGCTATTTTGGGGCTATTTTGGATCGGATCCAAGTCCTGTGTCCAACTTGTTGTATCCAATCGATCTTGTCCGGTTTGGGAATACTCCAAGTAGTATGGATCGGTGTTGTACCCAATGTTCGTGTAGTCATGTTCTGCGAATGCTCATGTTGCTCCTGGTGGATGTTAGTTCGAGTTCGATGCGGAGTAGCCGACGTGTAGAGTCGGGTCGTGTCCAGTACGTGGGTAGATGCTGCGATACTTTTTTCAACTCAGTGTGTCCTGGAAAAGTCGAGCGTGGGATTTTTCTCTATTTTATCAGCAGCAGATGCTATATTTCTAATATTTGAATCACTCTATTTTAATTTGTATATATGGACTGTATATTCTTTCTATATTTTTCGGTTTAACTATGTGGATTAAAGTCAGTAATAAGGGATGGGTGCAGATGTAGATTTTAATATTTTTTATTCAATGTGGTTGTTGCTTATGCTCTGTGTCAAATGAATTGGGTTAGGATTCCTAACTGTTGGTTCTTACATTTTCATTTCTGTGCTATGGAGTTATGGTTCTGGGTACATGGCAAGACTTAGACAAATCCTTGGGAATTTGCATACTGGAGTAGTAGGATTTGGTTGTGATGTCGTATTATCCATTGCGAGTATTAAGCCCTTCCATAAGAATTTCTGCTAACAGTACTGAATTAAAATGCAGTTTTTCCAAAGCAAACCTTATCTCATTTAGATTTGTCAATAGGATAAATATTCTTATTAATATTCTTACTTAATTAAGCATTGTGAGTTTTGCTGACTTACCAATAAGTATATGTTATTTAAATCTAAGATTATTTAAGCTAATGGCCATTATCTCCTAAGAGATTAAATTAGAATTTTTATAACTAGAATCTATAAAGAGATTATGTTTAGTTCATAACCAACTTGTACGAATTATAAATTCAGGAAGACATCCAGTTCCTGATTACCAGTACTTTTCGGAGCCAGGCAAGTACTTTTCTACGGTTTTGTACATTTACATTCTTGTACCCTTTCTTGTGACACGTTATGGCACGATATCATGTACTCCTGTACTCTTGTTCTTGTACTTATTAGTGTCGGATGGGGAAATACACTAGCCATGTGACCAATCCCGGTTACTATATATTCCTGTACCTAGCTTAGACCTCGCACTGTGCACGCGGGTCCTAAGTCGTACCATATTCATGTACTCCTGTGCATGCTCCTGTACTCACCCCAGCCGGTCACATGGACTAGATGTATTTCGATATTGTGCACTTGTCATGTCTGGTACTTCAGGATTATAGTTTCATTCATGTACTTTACATGTTCCTGTACTTTACATTCTTGTACTATAGATCCTGTACTCATTTCCTGTATTACTTTTTTGTACTTTCCTATTCATTCCTGTACCCCTGTACACATTTCATATCATGTTCATGTTTCATTACCTAGAACTGTACTTTGCTCCGCTCCTGAATAGGATATGTTGCAGGTATGCTTGCAGGACATTGTTCTACTATATGGGCCAGAGCCCAGGATTTAGCTGAGCAGGATGAGGCTTAGCTTGAGGCTTCAGGTTTAGATTACTTAGCTTTACTTGAGGTATTGACTTTAGAGTTCATAGCACTTTTCATTTCTGTTGACTTTGGTACATTATGATATCTGGATTTGTGGTTATGGTAATCATTCTGGGATACGTTTTTAGATGCTGTGATTCTATACTTTCGTGTTTATCTGGTTAGTTTTCCCTAGCTTGGTACAGCTTACTTCGTCGTGTCTAACGACGAAGGCTGGGCGTGTCCGACTCGTGTCCGATTATTCGGGAGCGGGTCGTGACAATTCCCACGACGAAAGCTATATCAGGCCTAGTGGCAGTAGTAGCGTACGTCAAACTTTCGATGACGCTAGCATACTTCAGCTGCCTGACGCTTTCACTCGAGTTTGGCTCCAACTTCTGATCACCGCGGTACGGCGTATCAATTATAGGAAGATCATGATACCTGTAGCGAGTGAGCATCTTTTTAATATAATGAGATTGTGACAGCGCTAATCCAGTATCTGTCCGGATGATCTTGAGTCCCAAGATAACATCAGCATCCCCCAAGTCCTTCATATTGAATTTCGTCGAGAGGAACTTCTTTGTCTCTGTGACGCAGCTTATATTCGTACTTATGATTAGCATATCGTCCATGTATAGACAAATGATGACTCCCCTTATGTCAGTAAATTTTGTATAGACACACTTGTCAGTTTCACTGATCCTGTAGCCATTTGACCTTATGACTTTGTCAAACTTCTCATGCCATATTTTGGAAGCTTGTTTTAAACTGTACAGAGATTTCACTAACTTGCAGACTTTGTCTTCAAGACCTTTGATGACAAACCCTTCTGGCCGTTGCATGTAAATCTCTTTGGTCAGCTCACCATTCAGGAATGCCGTTTTCATATCCATATGATGTATCACCAGCATGTGTATGCTGCAAGAGCAATTAATAATCTGATGGTTGTCATCTGGGCTACTGGAGCATACGTGTCAAAGTAGTCGATCCCCTGCTTCTGAGAAAACTCCTTGACCACAAGTCTGGCCTTGAACTTGTCAATGATTCCATCGGCTTTCATTTTCTTCTTGAAGATCCACTTGCATCTGATAGGTTTTGCTCCTTCAGGTAAATCAACCAACACCCAAGTGTTATTGGAGGTGATTGAGTCAATTTCATTGTCTATCGTCTCCTTCCAGAAGACATCATCTCTGGTCTTCATCACCTCATCATAGGTAAGCGGATCTGCTTCCATATGATAGGTGACGAAGTCATCTCCGAAGTTCTTCGGCCTCCTTGCTCGCTTCGTAGAAGGCTCAACGAGTTCTGGTTCAATAGTTGTCTTCTCAGCAACAACTTTATCTTGGACTACTGGCTCATTGGAGATCTCAGTCTTCTTTGCACCTTCATCATTCTCTGAAATGTCCGTAAGAACAATGTTCTTTGGCCTTGCAAACTTGTCTTCAAAGCATTCAGCATCTCTAGATTCGATGATATGATTTGACTCAATATCAAAAAATCTTCGAGCATCACTCTTCTCGGCATACCCCAAGAAGATCATCTTCATAGTCCTTGTCCCCAGCTTCTGAATCTTCAGATATGGGAGCTTCACATAAGCCAGACACCCCTACACTCGAATGACATTCAAGTTAGGTCTGACTTTGAACCAGAGTTCATGAGGAGTTGCATATGACACTCTATTCAAAATAAAAGTGGCCGTCAATGTAGCTTCTTCCCAGTAGCATTTTGGAAGGCCCGCAAATAACAACATTGAGTTCATCATTTCTGTCAACGTTCTGTTCTTTTTCTCTACTACTCTGTTATATTGAGGAGAATACGGAGCAGTAGTCTCATTGATGATTCCATGTTCTCTGCAGAACGATGCAAATTCATGAGACCGATACTCTCTGCCTCGATCACTTCTTAGCCTCTTGAGTTGTTGTCCAGTTTGTCGTTCAGCCTCGGCTCTGAACTCCTTGAACTTCTTGAACGCTTCGTCTTTAGACTTGAGAAAGTAGACGAACGCGTACCTTGAGAAATCGTCGATGAAGGTTATGAAATACTTTATCCCGACCTTTGTAGAGAATTGCTTGAAGTCACAGATATCGGAGTGCACCAACTCCAAACGATCCGTGCTTCGATTGACCCGATGAAAGGTTTTTTTGTGGTCTTTGTCTGAGCACATACTTCACACTTCTCTACCTTACTCCCATATTTGGAGATAAGTCATAGACTGGACATTTTGTTTATCCTTTTATCGTGAACATGTCCTAGCCTATTATACCACAACTTGAGAGAATAATCAGAACGAGCAATTGCATTAATTTTATTTGACTGGTTTACAAGCTGAATTTTAAACATTCATTCGGTTTAAAAAGTCTTTCCGAAGTATGTTTCCTTTTTGGACATTACCATCTGACCAGCATTAATGTCCATCCTCAAGTCTGCGTTGCTAAGCAGGCTCCCAGAGTAGGGGTGAGCATTATTCGGTTTTGGACCGAAAACCGAACCGAACCGAACCGAACCGAATAAGAGGTTCGGTTCGGTTTTAAAAAATTCGGTTCGGTTTCGGTTTTGAAAATACTAAAGTTTCTTATTCGGTTTCGGTTTTGGGTTTCGGTTTCGGTCCAAAACCGAAAACCGAATAAGAAAATTTAATATATATATATATATATATATATATATACATATATATATATGCGTGTGTGTGTATGTGTGTGTGTGTGTACTATATATATAAGTATTAATATATATAGGTATATACTAAATATTTTTTTTTGTCTATGTATATTTAGTTACTATATATATTAACAAAAAAAGCTCAAAAAATCAAAAAAATATGAATAAACCGAATAAACCGAAAACCGAACCGATTTAATTCGGTTCGGTTTGATTCGGTTTTGGGCCAATTCGGTTCGGTTACGATTTTGCTTATTCGATTTCGGTCCAATTCGGTTTTGGGTTATTCGGTTCGGTTTAAACCGAATAAACCGAATGCTCACCCCTATCCCAGAGATCAAGTTCTTAGCAATCACTGGAATATTCTTCACACCTTGAAGCGTCAGAGTGTTCCTGGAAGTAAGTTTCAGCTCCACAGTTCCGATCCCCGGAACTTCAGCTTGGGCCTGGTTCGCCATGATAACTTTATCGGAAGTTGCCTGGTACATGACGAACCATTTCTTGTCAGAACAAACATGACAGGTGTAATACCCAGATCTCGTATTACGTATTTGGAATACGTATACGTAATTTGACCCGTATTGCATGTCTTCCTGCTTGATTTATTCTAGCATTTTATTGATTGGTTTATTCTTGGGTTGGTTCGGCTTGGCTTGGTTTGCTTTGGTTCATCATGAACCAAGGGTGAACCCTCCTACCTACCACCACCCTCTTTATTTATAACCCCTTCCTTTTCTCTCTATCATTATTTCCTTTTTCATTTACTCTCCACCATTACTTCTTCAACCACCAGGAGGGAGAGAGAGAGAGAGAGAGAGAGAGCTTAGGCAAGTGCAAACTTGCTTCATGATGGATCTCAAGTTTTATTATTCCATTCTATTCCTTACTTGATTCTAAGATACTTTAGAACTTGGCATTTTCCATTTTGATGGTTATATTTTTGTAGATCTAAGTTTTAAGTTCCTTCTTGTTCAGTTTTTCTTGGTTTTGATCTCTAAAAACTTGGTATTTCCAAAAACTAATGGTTCTATGTTGTAGAGAATTCAATTTCCTTCAGTTTTGGCTTTTGTTTCGCTTGATTTCGACTTCGGATGAGTAAGTTATGGCCATTACAAGTTTTCGGAACTTTTATGGCTGAACTTGCTGTTTGGGGACGACGAACCCCATGCGCCGGGAACCTCATGCGCCCGGGAGGCCATGCGCCGGGAGGCCATGCGCCGTGAAGTCCCAGCAACGCATCCCTTAACTCCGAGCGTGTCATACGCGTAGGTTCCCTATACGCATGTACTGAAGACGCAACGTGAGATTCTCATGCGCCGATTCGTGCAGGAATCTCATGCGCCGATTGCGCAGGAATCCCATGCGCCGATTCGTGCAGGAATCTCATGCGCCGATTGTGCAAAAATCTCATGCGCCGATTTGTGCAGGAATTTCATGCGTCGATTTGTGCAGAAATCTCATGCGCCGATTTGTGCAGAAATCTCATGCGCCGATTCGTGTAGGAATCCCATGCGCCGATTTGTACATAAATTTCTTGCGTCGATTTGTGCAGGAATCTCATGCGCCGATTCGTGCAGGAATCCCATGCGCCAAAATTGCTCTATTTTGATGTTTTTGCCTGTTTAAGTTATTTTGTAGCTAGAATCTTGAAAAACTCAAAACATGAAAGTTGCAGATCTTTTCCTTGGCTTCAAGAATATGTCACTAGTTATTTTTATGCAAGTTTCTCTCATTCATGATAATGTAAGGATAGAACACGATAGTGGACTGTTAAGGCGCACTCTTGACAAGTACCAAGTGGACATGACATGACCTGATAGTGGCCCGCCGTGGCGCACTCCTGACAAGTATACCTGACATGATATACCTCGGATTGCTGTTGCGACGGTTAACATGACATGACATGACTTGATAAGTATAAACAACCTGGACACCGTGGACGATTGTGCTTGTGCAATGAACCAGTCTTGTCTTGCATCATGCTTAGGATGGGAAGTCGTCTGCTTCCCCTTGAATTCTCTGGTCTGTACCAAGTTGGCTTTAGCTAGTTGTTTGGACAAGGAGTTTATCTTTTGTTGAGACCGCATCTCATCCTCAACATGGATCTCTTGCAGGAGATCATCCATGCTAATGTCCAGCTTTTTTCGATACATTCTTGCATAGAAGTTGTTCCATACAGCAGAAAGTTTCGAGACTATCCCTCTAACGACAAACTTGTCGATGAGGGGCATCTTCTTGTCATCCAACTTCTGACGTAACTTCAGGAATTCCTTCACTTCAGACAGCATCGCCTTCTCGTCTTCGAAGAGCCATTTGTGGTACTTCTCGACGATGAAGATTTTGGACCTGTTCTCATCATCTTCATACAGCTTACCCAAATAATCCTATATCTCTTTGGCCTTTACCTTTTTGGAATATGACTCTGCCAGAGAGTCTTCCATAGAATTGAGAATCAGCAGTTTACAGATGTTGTTTTCTCTCTTCCACTTGCTCTGCTTGACATGTGCAGCAGCAATAGCTTCTACACTACCACCTTCTGGAATTGTCGGTTCATCCTCAACCAACACATGGTCGACATCCACGAGTTGAAGATTGAGGGTGATCTTCCTCTTCCAGATTTGGAAATATTTTCCGTCGAATTTTTCCAACTTGTTAAAGCTGGTATCGAGGAGAGAAGCACGAGAGTTTTCCATCTTCTTATCTAGCTTTGAGATTGTTAGTCTCTGGACGTAATTTCAGAAAAAAAAACTCTGTGAGAAAACGTAATTAGAAGGCTCTCGACTGAAAGTCATGCTTCCGATACGTGACAGCAGCGAGGTGGAGGCTTTAAATTTTTTTTGATTACAGCAGAAGACGTTCTTCCTCACAAACTAGTTGTGATTGAGACATAACGTTTACAGTAGAGAAAAAAGAAGAATGAGGAAGAGAAATCCTGCTAGGGTGTAAGAACACCGGCGCTCAAAGCTAGATCCGACCACACGGTCAGCTTCCAAGAACCAACAAGTTCGTTAGAACTCTAGAACGCTCTGCCAATATTCTCGCAGACTCCTCGGCTGGACGAAAAAAAATCACAGGACGTCGACGCAGAAGCACTATCTTCTCTTTCTGAAAAAAATCGTAAGAAGTTACTTTCTGAGAGAGAAGAGAGTCTCTACTTATAGTGTTTCACTGTAACCGCTCGGATCTGAAATGTGCGTGACTTTGAATGTCAGATCCGAAATTATCGGATCCGTTATCGCACGTTTTGGAATGATTCAGAACGTGGACAGCCACGTTCTGAGTGTTACAGCGCCACAGGGCGCTATTGCGCGCGCGCCCGGCACCTGGCGCCCAGCTCCCACGCGCCCTGGCGCTAGCGTGCCCTCGCGCCCATGAGCCCGTGCGCCCGTGCCTCGCGCGACCTCGCGCCCGTGCGTCCGTGCGCCCGTGCGCCTGCGCGCCCTCGCGCCCGTGCGTCCGTGCGCCCAAGCACCCGAGCGCCCAGTGCACCCAGTGCGCCCAACATGGCGCCCAAACAGACTCCCAAACTGGCATCCAAACTGGTGCGCAAACGGCCGCGCAGAGGCTCGCGCAATAAAAGCGCACAATGCGACTATCAAATTCGAGTTCGAGTTCGAGTTGCTAAGTCCCTTTGGGGCTTAGCCCCAATGGAATTAAATTGAGCTTGGCCAAAAAGCATGAATGCTTTTAATAGGTATCTTATCCTTACCTCCATGTAAAATCACCCGCATGGTCCCCTCCTTAGGGTCACCATCCCATGTGCATCTCTCTACTCCTCAAGAGGGGTTATATTGAGATACCCATGCGTTTTTCTTTCCAATGTGGGACTAAACTTATATGGTTTGTTGAGAGCAAGCTCTCTTCAAGTTCAAGGAAAAGGAAAAACTCCAACAACAATGACCGAAAATATACTAATAACGAATTATCATCGACAATATCCTCACAAATATGCTCTTCAACCAAGTATTCCCCCAACAAATGTGATTTCTAGTCAACACATAAATGACCACAAATATTCTTTTCTTCTCCATTTTTTTTTTCAAAAATAATAATTTTTCCATCGGGGGCATGACTGTGCTAGCCCGTGCCCACGTGGCGGCAAGTCATTATCCCCTACTAGCACGGGCCCACCCCGGATCGGAGGCCAATAGCGACGTCTCATGTAGCCGCGGGTCGGAGCGGTCACGCTCCAATAGCGAGCAACATAGCACTTTTTTTTAGTCTCCTTCCTTCGTATTCTTCCATTTTCTACTGTTGTTCTACTTATTTCCTTCTCCTTTCAAACTTTGCTAAAATATTGACACTTCTATATTTAGGGTTGTCAAAATTGTTTTGACTACAGTGGGTACTGTCAAAGTTTTGATAATCCTGAAATAAAAATTTAAGTCCTAACAATATCTGGAATTGTCAACATTTTTTGGCATTCCTCCGTTGTCCCCAACTGGGTTGTCGTAGATTTCTAAAGTTCAAAATTCCTAAAATTAAGTTCAAAATATCAGAAAAAGTTCAATTAGAAAATCAATAACTTAAAAATCTACTAAGTGAAGATTAAAAATAAATGAAATAAACATAAATTCTAAGAATAAAACAAGAAAAAAAAAAAGGGGGGGGGGGAGGGGGGGGGGGGGGGGGGGGGGGGGGGGGGCATAGAAGAAGGAGAGAGAATTTTTTTTATTTAGTTGGGAAGAGTATTGGTGTGTACCATCTCCAATTAGAAAAGAAAGTTAGAAGAGGAAGAGAGAAATGTTATGTTAGAGTAGAAGAAAAAAAAAATAGAGTGGTGGTGTTGTCTCCCCGTCAATTTTTATGTGTTAATCCCTAACAATATTAGGACTTATGTGTTACCCATAGCTCATGATGGCACCTAATAGATGTTGTTGTGCTTTTGTAAATGCCTAAAAAGAAGGAGAAGCTCCAAGTGCTTCAGCATTGTGTTTTGTCCAGTGTAAAAAAACCTCCTACACGTGCAGCGAATTATGTTTTGGATGGATATTATATGAAAAAAAAAAGGTTCAATTTTTGGTAATAATATTTTTTTAAATTCATTTTTGTTTTATATTTTTTTTATCTAATGTATGTGATCTCCATTTTGGAAGTTTGTCTCGAATCTCCATTAGCTCAAGGTCGTCTCTACTTGCAACTCAAGAATTTCGAAGGATTGTGTGACTAATGAGATCATGATAGAAACCGACCAAACTGTCACAAGTCTCGTTGTCGATTGGTGCAAAACTGAATAATCCAAGTCACACAACTCCTATATATTTTTCTCCTATAATATTCAATTTTTATATTTATGTTTCTATTTTAAACGGTCAGTTGAAGTCTAACATTCATTTTATCTATTTTGAACATAGAGGGTTTCATTTTTCATGAAGTAAAGATTATAAGAGTTATTCTTGTGCTAGCTTGATCATAGAGGATTAAGCTCATGCAGGTGGTTTATAGTGTTTATTGTGTTGAATTAAGTTTTTTTTGCTGATTGACTTCATGAAAGACTTGGAAAGTTCCAAGTATTGTACACTTCGTTGTCCACAATTAATGTAGGACTTACGACTTGTATGCAAGTTCCTGGAAAGAATTTCTTACCATTATGTCTAGAAAATGTGCATATATCACGCCTAAAGCTGATTTCTCTGGATGTGATAATCTGCTGGACTGACTCGGAGCCTCCAGTTTTTTCAAGAAAACTGAGTATGAAAGAAGAGGCTGAAAACTAGAAGAGAGAGGATGAAAACTGCCAACTGGAAGCAAAAGAAGTCAGTGCCGATTTATATTCGTACTTTCGTCGTTTCGAATTTTTTTCGTTTGCTTATTAAATTGCTAAGAAGGATTTTTTCTGGTTTGTGGGGAACAATTTCGTAAGTCATCGCAGAAGTTTTTCTCATATAATTACAAAGATGTTGGAATGTGGTTGTAGGAACATTGTAAATGAGATCGACTTACATGGAGTATGCGAAACAGAAGTTCCAGCAGTACTATCATTGAGGTCCCTTGAGGAAACCTTCAATACTATGAACTAGTTCTAGCCGAACTCGAGTGACCAGCAGGAAAATGTATAAAATCTCTGACTGAATGACGGAAAATAAGTGGATCGAGCCACTCGTATTATTCTTTCTATTGTATTTATAGTGGGAGCTGGGAGACAATGATAGACCTACAATACAGTGTGTACAAAAGATTTCGAAAAAGTTACATCGGCACCGTCAGAAAAAACTTCAATACAACTGCATAGGTTTGGACGTCCACAGTGTTCCGACAGTAACATAAGACGCAATCTTTATAGTTTTCTCTGTTAGAGACAAACAGTCTACAAAATGGTGAAAGAGGCTTAGAGAATCTTAGACATCTCCAATGGGGTTTCTATCTTTCCTTATTTCTATGGAAGAAATCCGTTTTAGAAAAAACTTCTCCCAATGGTGAATTCTATCACCATTTCTATCCTAGGTGGCAATGATATAGGATAGAAACTTCATAGAAATTCTCTTAGACCATCTCCAATGGTGATTTCTAAAATTGAGTTTTTATCCTACTTGACATTGTACTTTAAGGAGATTTCTATCCTAGTTGGAAGAGTTTCTACATAGAAATTATAGACATACAAAAATGCTCTCCAATGGTTCTCCATTTCTATCATATGTGTCACATACTAAAAGGACCAATTTAATGGTGTGGGACCCAATAATAATTATGATGAGAGATAAGACCATCTCCAATGGTGATTTCTAAAATTGTGTTCTTATCCTACTTGGCATTGTACTTTAAGGAGATTTCTATCCTAGTTGGAAGAATTTCTACATAGAAATTGTAGACATACAAAAATGCTCTCCAATGGTCCTCCATTTCTATCCTATGTGTCACATAGTAAAAGGACCAATTTAATGGTGTGGGACCTAATAATGAGAGAGAGGAGAATTTCTATGAGAGTTTCTATATGTAGAAACCCTCTTAGAAAGTTTTCATCTTATATCATTGCCACCTATGATAGAAATAGTGATAGAAATTGCCATTGGGAGAAGTTTTTTTTTCTAAAATGAATTTCTTTCATAGAAATAGGGAAGATAGAAACCCCCATTGGAGATGGTCTAAGAGAATTTCTATAGAGTAATGCTACAGTTACAACCAAATGCTTACAACCCTCTTACAACCTTCACCCATTGCTGACATATGGGCCATGGTCCACATGTCAGCACATGGGTGAGTGATTGTAAAAGGGTTGTAAACATTTGGTAGTAGACTTAGCATTATTGATTTCTATAAGAGTTTCTACGTGTAGAAACCTTCCTAAAAAGTTTCCATTCTACATCATTGCCACCTAAGATAGAAATGGTGATAGAAATCACCATTGGGAGAAGTTTTTTCTAAAATAGATTTCTTCCATTGAAATAGTGAAGATAGAAACCCCCATTGGAGATGGTCTTATTTCTCATGACAATTATTATTGGGCTCCACACCATTAAATTGGTCTTTTTACTATGTGACACATATGATAGAAATGGAGAACCATTGAAGAGCATTTTTGTATGTCTACAATTTCTATGTAGAAAATTTTCCAACTAGAATAGAAATCTACTTAGGTCTCGTTTGGTTCGCGGAATGGAAAGGAAAGGAAACTGATTCCTTGGTATTTCATTTCCTTTAGGAAATTATAATTCCTATAAACTTTCCTTTCCGGTGTTTGAAAAGATCGGGATTATAGCCGGAATATATCTTTAATTTTCATTATAGTGTTTGGTGTTTGTAAGGAAAGGAAATAAAATCAAGTCAATTTTCCAAAAATACCCTCGTGCTAATAAAAATAGTTATTACTTAGAAATATTTTTGTGTAAAAGATATTATGGATAAAAATGGTAAATAATATTATGAACATGGATATTTTGGTCAAAAAATTTTTTATAATAAATGCGGAAAAGTTGGAGGGAAAGTGATTATTAGATAAATGGGAGGAACCACTTTTTTCCCTATTTTTCTACCTCTTGGAAATCATTTTTCCTTTCCAACAACTTTCTTTTGGCTCCCAAACATAGGAAAGGAATCACTTTCCTTTCCCAAGCTCAAATTCCGGTAACCAAACGAGGCCTCAAAGTACAATACCAAGTAGTATAAGAACTCAATTTTAGAAATCATCATTGGAGATGGTCTTAGATTATTATTTATTTCATCTCACTTTCGGTCAATAAGTAAAAGTGTTTGGTTGCTTCATTTGTTGTTGTAAGATGTTGAAAATCTAGTATTTGGATAGTTGTAATTGGAATATATGCGCGTAGCTTTTGTTGTAAGATGTTGCAAATATAGTATATGGATTGGGATTGTTATCATAAGTATTTTACAATAATATTGTAACATCGTATTATTTGGCAACTGCATTTGCTACCCCTTGCAACAAATTTTTTAGTAGGGAAAAATGATGCACCACCTTTGGCATTACTATCAACCCGTCGATTGAAAAAATGATCTTTATCAGTAATAACATTTTCCTTTAGGCCAGACCAAATTGGCTGGGCTAAGATATAAGATCCGATATGTCCTAATACACTGGACTGTTGAAAATTATTCCAAAATATCTGCAAATAAAATAAAATAAAATAAATGTTATCGGCCTCCGAAAAAGTCGCGCACGAAACACTGTCCTAAGAGTTGATTCGGATCTATGTGCAGACTTGTTCCGAATGCTCCTAGTGGTAAAACTCCCGTTCTACCGGTATCTCCTCGTCGCACACAACTCGGAAAGAGCGACCCCGAACTTAGCTTTTCTCTCCAGAGCACAAACCGAAGAACAATGCTTTGAATTGAACAAGAGAGAATGAGAGGGAGAGAGTGGAGTGAAGATTGTGATTTTTATTGAAAGGATGCTCTCTTATATAGCATTAAGCATATGCTAAAGATAGTCTATGCTTAAAATAGCCTGTACTAAAATTAGCCAAAAGAGGCTAAGTCTTCAACTTAAAAATGACACATGTTGAAGACTTGGCTTTTGAGGACTTGGCTTTTGCATGTAACATGCAACAATCCCCCCCCCCCCCAAAAGTCAAGTTCCGAAAAAACATAGAGATGACAAGGGAATAAGAATTGATAGAGGATTTCTGGGCAAATATATATTATGCATAGATGAGATGGACTACAGCCTTGAATCTCACTTAGTTACTATTGTCTTTGTCTGAAGAAGTGCTTGATGGACTATGCCTTGAATCAGCCTTCTTGAACCAGATTCAGAAAATAGCACACATAATACGCTAGAGGTTCTTTGGGTCTATCGGGTGGCGCTTTGATTGGCTATGCACACTTTTACACATTAATGAGAGTTGTCTAGGATTGTCCTGTTCTATAGTCGCGACCTTCACGACCTCTCATATAGGTAAATCCTCAAGGGTTGGTGATATGTATCAACCCTGCATATCATGCTTGGACTTATTAAGAGTTTAAACTCACCCTAACCATATCACACCGGAACACTGTCACCATAGGGATGGAGTATCAATGTACACATGTACAGCCTCCTGGAATTTTATTTTAAAGAGAATTTAATCTCAAGGTCAGTGTTCCATATTAGTCACCTAGTCCAGTTTGTTCCTACCCATTGAACCGGCTTCTTGGGATCTCCAGTCAGACTCTGTTGGGTTGCCATTCAAGTTTTGAAAAATATAGAGATGACAAGGGAATAAGATTAATTCGAGCAAAGATTAATCGGACCAGGTCGTGTGTATATATATATATATATATATATATATATATATATATATATATATATATATATATATATATATATATATATATACACACACGCAACCTTGTCCGATATATATATATATATATATATATATATATATATATATATATATATATATATATATATATATATATATATATATATCGGACAAGGTTGCGTGTGTAAAAAAAAAAAAAAAAAAAAATATATATATATATATATATATATATATATATATATATATATATATATATATATATATATATATATATATATATATACTTCTCTTTAATTTTCTATTATTCAAATTTTAAATCTACTACTGCATTAAATTTGACATTAAATTGTGCATGCATGGAGGACGGAGTGAATGAAGATATTCTAGGAGTGTCAACAATGTTAATGCAGAAATATATTTAAAATTTGAATGATAAAAATTAGGCTTAATTGTAACTTGATATCCTAAACTTTTTTTACTCGACAATTTTATACTATCAACTATTTAAAATTTTTAATTTGATACCCAAAATTTTAAGAAGGACAAAATTATTCCTTCCTTTAACTTTCCAACCGAATCCAATCCCTCTCCCCCCTGCCGGCTCACCACTCCCCCCCTCCCCTCCCACCCCACCCCGCCCCCTCCAGCCGCCACCCCCTCCCCCCCTTCCCGTCCTCGCTCCACACCCTGGCTGCACCACCCCCCTCTCTCCGGCCGCATGCGATTATTGGAGGGGGAGGAGGGGGGGTGGAAACGGGTGGCTGGAGGGGGGTGGAGGGAGGGGTGGGGGTGGGCGATAGCTGGAGGGGGGGAGGGGGGGAGAGTTAGGAGGGGGCAGGCGGGCGGCCGTGGGGTCGGAAGCGCGCGGACGGGTGGCCAGAGGGGGGGGGGGGGGGGGGGGGGAGGGGGGCGCGTGGGGGTGGAGGGAGGAGTTTAATTTTAAGATTAAATTAAGGATATTTTTGTCCAAATTTTTTCAGGGTATCAAGTTGTTACAAAAAATTTTTAGGATATCAAGTTGAAAAATATGAATAGTTGAGTGCATCAAGTTACAATTAAGCCAAAAATTAAAAAGGAATACAATATGATATTTTAGGACTGCCAATAATTTTTTGGCTTAATTGTAACTTGATGCTCTCATATATATATATATATATATATATATATATATATATATATATATATATATATATATATAATAAATTGTTTATGGAATCGTTTCTACTGGAATTCGAACTCCTGATCACTCGGACCGCATGCATCTCTCTTAACCACTATGCTAGAGTCATATATATATATATATATATATATATATATATATATATATATATATATATATATAATCCAAGTTAAGTTTTTTTTTTTTGTTGGTCTTGAATTCAAATCTTGTCACATATATTTGAATAAATAAATAATTAAGTCCCCACTCACTCATGTTTTTTTCAAGCCCTCTCTGACGTAATCCTTTTGATCCGCCCCTATTCCCACTTATTTGTGGATTTGTTTGGCACGTGGAGTCACATCGGGTCTTCAAAGTGTATACGCACCAATCCAGTAGCAATAATTTTACGCCTGATTAATTGGTCATTTTCTGTCCAGTGGAGCTTTACAATAATTGGTTAACAATAAGTCTTCCCAAATCTTCTCGGAAAAAAAGAAAAAAAAAACTGTGCAAGTGAACCGAAGACATGTAGTGGTTCGGCTTGAAATTCATTCAAAATCGCCCCTCCTCCCTCCGTGTTACCGTTACCCGTTTGATTTACGGAATCATCATATTGAAAAAAAAATGATTATTTTTTTATGTTTGAGTGTCAAAAAAATTGAGAAGAAAAGAAAAATAATTTCCAATAATTTTTTTTAAAAAAAAAAGTGATTACATCCATCAAAGCAAGGAATCAATTTTTCACATTGAAATAATCTGTCACGTCCCAGAACCAGAATACTGGAGAGCGGGAAAATGACTCAGCCAGTTACGTATTACGGGTAGATAAATACCGTATAATACGATCAATGTTGTCTAAAAGACGAGGGGGTGCATACTACATGAAAGCTCACTATGGTTACTTCACATCTATTGTCTCAATCATTCAAGGAAGAAACAGTAATAGAGAACATATAAGATAAAGTAGTAAGACGTCCCAAACGCTCAGTCAAAATGTTCTTGATATCTGGCTTTACAAAACATAGGCAGATGATGTAGCAAAGTATACACAATTGTTTATCAGCTGCAGCCTAACTTAGTTACAATTATGTAAAAGTAAATACAAGACAATCCGACTAACATATCGGTGCCAAACGGCAAAGTATAAAGTAAGTAACAAAACGAACGAGGAAGTAAGGGACCCACTCGAGTCCTCATGCGATCATTCCTCTAGTATTGACCATCTTGGAGGTGGAAGTAAGCTGAATCCTAGGGGACCAAATCTGGCCATGTAAAACCAAAGAGGTTAGACCTCAAATAGCAAGTACCACAAGGAAGCACGACATGAGAATTAAAACCAGTGATAAGAGTTAAGAATATAATACATAGGTCTCTGCTTGCTATTGGGATTCACACAACATCACGACACTTCAAACCAACTTTCCAACCAAATAAGGACATAAGTTGACCCGTCGTGTCCTGACATTCTGATCATCTTAGTTAGTAAATAGAGTAGGTACAGTACACAAACAAATCAATTTAAACGGCCATGCAACTACTACGACTTGCTATTGTGAGTTCCAAGTTACCTTAGAATTATGCAATAAGGATTTCTCAGTTCTTACTATGGACAAACAAGGCTAGTCTATCCAGTTAATCAATTGCGCCAATCATGAATTAGACGAGTCCCAGCGGGACGTCCATCATCAATATACAATATACAATAAATAATATAAGCAGATACCGCTCCCTGTCTGTGTGGCAGATTTGCAGTATCTGTGGGAACCAGCCGGCCTGTCGGGCACTAATAGTCCCAAAGAGGGCTGCCATGTAAGAACTCGGGAATCCATTCTCTCCATGCTATCATTATTTTATTTAACTTAATAGCCTCTATGTTAAGTAAAATCTCATGCCGTGGATCATGGTCATTCAAAATGAGTACTTCCGTACAAGGTACGATATGCCCAATTCTACAACGATACCCGTACGGTTAGGTTGTAGGTCTTACATAGCGTAATGCAACAATCAAAACTAGTCACAAAATAATCATACCTTGACCATAAAGTACACATGCTGCTTCTGTAAAATAAATAAATAAATTGAAGCCTGTATGTGCCTGTATGCCGATATTCGGGATCAGCCAGTCGATTACAATAGTTCATAGTTAATATGAACGTGTCTCATTCATTCAATTCAATAAGACGACTAGCCAGTCTCTTAGTTCCAACTAAGAACGCATGATCAATTATTAGTCAAGATAACAATCAATGTCAATTCGTAACAAGGCATGAAAGTCAACTATTATTTAGTATGGTCGAGTCTACAACTCTCAGGGTTAAATTCCAGTCATTCAGGGTATCTATAAATCAATTCACGACACATGGTACATTCCACGTAACAATCTATATTAAAAAAAATATTAACATATCATGATTATATCAAGTTCATGCCAAAAGGCGTAAGGATATAAGAGGAGAATTATCATGCCAACATAAAGTGAATAAAGTATAGGACAATGGGAACACCAAGGTTGGATTACGCCAAGGCTAGTTATACCATGATTAGTCTACGCCAAAGTTTTACGCTAAGGCAAAATACGTGCGTAAAACAGGGTATGCGTAAAAGGTAACGTCACGCGTAAAACTCGCGTGTGTAAGGGTCAAAGTATACGCAGGGATAAATACGCGTAAAGGAAGTATGCTCAAAATAAAGGAACAGGTTGCGCGTAAAAACTCATTTTACGCCGAGCCAAGAAGTACGCGTAAAAAGATTAGAGTTTTACGTAGGAAACATTGTGCGCGTAAAATATTGCATGCATAAAGGATCGAGTCACGCGTAAAAGTTGCTCGTATAAAGGGTCAAGTTTTACGCCTGAAACGCTGTGCGCGTAAAAAGAATACGCAAAGTCAAGTAGACATGCGTAAAACAGTTTTACGCTGACACGAGTGATCGTGGACGTAAAGCTCGGCACCACGCGGACACGTATAACGTGGGCATAAAACTCAATATTATGCTAACACGTAACAACGTGGGCGTAAAACTCAATATTACGCTAACACGTAACAATGTGGGCGTAGAGTTCCTCCTGAACTCCAATTCTGTAATGACCATTGTTCGTATTACGTATTTTGTATACGTGTACGTATTTAGACCCGTATTGCATGTCTCTCTGCTTGATTTATTTTGGCATTTCCTTGATTGGTTTATCTTGACCTGGTTCGACTTGGTTTTGCATGGTTCGGTTTTATGTGGACCAAACCACTCCCACCTACCACCACCTTCATTAAATATCCCACCTACCACCACCACCTTCATTAAATATCCTACCTACCACCACCCTCTTCATTAAATATCTCCCCACACATTTCTCTCTCTTCATTACTTCTTCTTCTCCACCATTACTTCTTCAACCACCAGAAAAAGAGAGAGAGAGAGAGAGGGAGAGCTTAGGCAAGTGCACCTTGCTTCATGGAAGAAGTCCATTTTATTGTTCCATTGTCTTCCTCATGTGTTTCTAACCCACTTTAGTACTTAGCATTTTTTATTCCATGGTTAAATTTTTGTAGATCTAGCTTTGTGGTATTTTCGGTTTCTAGGACTTTGATCTATCAAACTTGTATATTTTGCTAAGTTGATGAACCCATGTTGCAGAGAATTTCGTTTGGTCCAAATTTGACCTACGAGAAATTGTTGAGCCGCATGGGCATTTTCAGCACTTGGCCGCATGCAAATGCCAAGTGAGCCGCAAATGCATTATTTAATGCATGTGCTGGCAAGCTTGCTTGCATGCTGATTTTTGAGGCATATGTTTCTCTAAATGCATTATTTAAGGCGTGGGTTAGCAAGCTTTGCTTGCATGCACACGAGCAGTAGCGAGCCGCATAGGCATTATATTTTATATTGGAATACATTCAGCCGCATGTATAGGCACTATATTTTAATGCATGTTCAGCCGCATGCACATTAGCAAGCATGTCCAGCCGCATGCATTAGCTAACAAAATGCCGTAGCATTTATTGCATTACTTATTTTCATTATTCATTTTGTATGGCAATTAGCAAGTTGGCCGCATGGGATGTAACCAGCCGCATATGGTTTGGTGAAGGCATTACTTAATAAAATGTTGTCCCATTCTTAATGCTTTTTGTCCTTATATGCTTTAATGCTTTGGTTAAAGCATTCTGGAAATGGCTAGCCGCATAGCCTTTTCTAAGACTTAAATTAATGCATTACTTTAAGGCTTTATGCATTTAAGGCCCTAATATTTTATATATTGTATACTTTTATGCACTTAAGGCCTTAATAGTTATATTCATGCTTTAATACACCTTCTTGGAAGGCCAGCCGCATATGCTTTAATGCATTTGCTTTAATGCATTTTTCCCTAGCACAGCCGCATAGCATTTGCTTTAGTGCATTCCAATTGCTTTAATGCATTTCGTCTGCTTTAATGCATTTGGCTTAGGAATTCTCTAATACAACCCTTAATGCATTTCTTTAATGCACTTCTCAGTAGCTAGCGGCATATGGCCTAAGGAATCCATCAGTCGCATACCAATAGCGAGCCGTATTAATTTGCATATTTATATATTTTGCTAGCCGCATGAACGTATTTAATGGCTTAGCCGCATGAGCAAGTGACTGCGGGCCGCATGGAAATTTTTCGAGTCGCATGAGTCCTCCACAGCCCTTGTCCCCTTTAATATTTAATTAATATATGTGTACTTGTGTTAAATTAATTGTTCCCTGACACGATGGTGACCCGTTGTGGTACACTTTTGACATGACATGATAGTGGCCCGACGCGGCACACTCCTGACAGTGAACATGACATGACAAGATTGAACGGCCTGGACACCGTGGTTGAGTGTGTTTGTACAATGGAACCGGTAATGTTTGCATCATGTCTAGGACAGGGATCCCTGAGTACCACGGTCAGGGGTACCTACTGTAAATGGCTAAGGCTAATAACTAGAATAATTCAGTAGTCATGAGAGATTTTCTCCAGTTACAGGCGATCCCGTTATCCCGGCCACCATTGTGGGACTTGCAGCCTGCCGACGAGTAGGACACAAGTCTAAATTTACTGATATATGGAAAGAACGATGCACTGCTTAAATGAACCCAAGTCGCCTGGATAACCTGGATTAGCTGCAGGGCTTGTGGCTGGAGGAACATCTCACTGCATGTGGTGATAATCCTGGTTAGCTAATGTAGAAAGCCGTAGGCATTGATTGGCCGGAAACGATTATATGGTATAGTTTCAGTGCTTGATTATTGCAGGCTTGATCGCATGATTGTCACTTTTAACAATAAAGATCAAAGGCTAAGTTCTGTTCAGGCGAAGGGTTACAACCCCGGTCCTTGTTTGGTTTAAGGGTTGTAACCTGGCTCCCGGAGCAGTTCTGAGTCATCTATTCGTTTATTGTCTTATTGTACCCTACGTCATGCTTGTTATGTCTTACCTTACCAACAAGATTTGGAGACGGAGTGCTATTCAGGTGAAGGGTTACAACCCCGGTCCTTGTTTGGTTTAAGGGTTGTGACCTGGCTACTTGAATGGTTCTCTCGTACTCCATTATGACTATTGTTATTGTTTTACTATCAGTTCATTTAACTGCTTTAAATATATTTTCTGATGTGCTGATTTTAGTTCTTAAGTGAAGCCTCCTTTGTGGCACTTGCTCTTTCTGGGATCTGACCCAGCTGGTTTTGTGTGGCCAGATTTCGGAGCAGCTTCAGAGGATCTACCGACCTTCCAACCCGATGGTGACCCTCAGGAGTGACCAGGGCAACGAGTGGGTTTATTTTTGCTCTCCCACTCTATTGTAAAAATTTCATTTTGAGACGTTTAGCCGGCGAGCACCTGTTAGCTCGTATTGTATACCTTATTATTGTCTGCCTACGGGCTGTAGCATGATTGACAGATCCTAGGGTCGATCATGTATGACCGAACTCTTGCTAGTCCTCACATTTTGTAACGACTAGCTTCATGATCAGCTGGATATATAATGTTTGGGATGCCTTACTATTGTATATTTGGTGATCTTACATCTTGTAACTTTACTTGCTTGCTTGAGATTGAGACAATTAGAAATGTTACTGACCATAGGAGACTGATGGAATATAGTTAAACCCTCATATATCTAGACAGCCGTGACCGTATAGTGGGGTGGATTCCATTTTATTACACGTAGCTGGCTATGTATGCCCTCGTTCTCCAGTATTCTGGTTCTGGGACGTTACATGGTTTAAGTGGTGGCCCATGCAGGTCTTGTAAATCAAGATATGTGAGGGTTTACTGAATAGATGTCTCAATCAGCACTCGTCCTTGATCTTTGTCCGTATCTCCTAATCCCTGAGATTCTTGACCTGACCGTCTGCTTGTATCGTTGATCTGTATTGGTCCTTCCTTATTGTTCCCTATGTCATCTTCTTCAGCGACATTGTTCCTGGATCTACCGATCAGCAAGTCGAAGCACATCCAGTGGACCAGCAGCAACAAGAATACCAGGCCCAACACTCAGGAGCAGCCTCCAGGGCCATGCCTTCCGGAGATCCTGAACCTCCGGTGCAGTCAGCCCAGCCCGCGAGGCATGATGATGGAGCCTTGGTTGGACTTATCAGGGAGCTGCTTGCATCGCAGGACCGTCGAGGAGATGCCTTGCATCAGGCAGTGGCAGATGCTCTAGGAAGAGGTGGACATCATGGGAGCAGTGCAGCGAACAGTTTCAAGCGCCTGAACCCTCCATTCTTTGATGACAGCGAAGACGCTATCGCTGCTGATGCGTGGCTTCAGAACACAGAGGTGATATTGGAAGTAGCAAAGACCCCGAAAGATGAGAAGGTGGTCGTAGTGCGCCTGCAGTTATTGGATTTAGCCCGCAGCTGGTGGGCGGCGCAGGCCGTTGGACTAGCGGTACCAATTGCTTGGACAGTATTCTGAGAGAGGTTCCGGACCAAGTACTTCGATGCGGTGGCTCGGTATAATTTTCAGACAAAGTTCACCAATTTGAAGCAGATGGGCAGGACGGTCGATGGATATGTGGCCGAGTTTTCTAGGCTTAGTCGGTTTGCTCCCACCTTGGTAGCAACCGAGTTCGATAGAGCCCAACGGTTTCAACAGAAACTCCACCTGGAGATTTTGCTAGCAGTAGAGCAGTTCGAGCATCAGACTTTTGATGCGATATTGAGGGCAGCTAGGAGGCATGAGTATACCTTCCATAGGATTGTGGACAGGACCGGAGGTCGAAAGCGATCTCACGGCCAGATGAATCAGTCATCAGCACCAGCCCCGGCAGCTAGAGCTTTGACCATTGGAGCTCCGAGAAGGACAGCTTCAGTTACGTCGGTTCAGCATTCAACCCCGGCGTATCCTCAGCAGCAGAAGCAGAAGCAGTCTTCTCCCATGGGCTGCTCTTATTGTGGGAAGCCTGGACATGTTGTTTCAGAGTGTCGCAAGGCTCGAGGATTGTGTTTGCTTTGTGGAGCACCAGACCACAAGGTAGGGTCCTGCCCGTTCAGGACTGACTCATCACCAGCCAGGACCAGTTTATCAGTGAGGGGACCAGCCCCAGTACCAGTCCAGCCGCAGTTTCCATCCCCGAGGCCGTTGCCGACGCAGACCCAGGCTTTTTATCAGCAAAGGCCTCAACAGTTTGCCCAGGCGCAAGCCCAGAATAGGCAGCGAGGATTCCAGCAGAGAGGGCCGGCACCCAGAAGGCATGGTCAAGTGTTAGCTTTGACCATGGGAGAAGAAGGAGTGGCACCAGGTGAGGTAGTGGCAGGTACTATTCTCGTCAACACTTTTTCGGCTTCAGTGTTATTTGATTCTGGTGCATCACATTCATTTATGTCTGCACGATTCGCGACACGGATAGGGCTGGAGCCCGAGTCACTATCAGTAAGGCTCAATATACTTACTGGTAATGGTCTTGTGGGAGTAGATATAGTGTTTTTGTCGTGTCGGATCGTGGTTAGCGGTAGAGAGTTTCCCGCTAGGCTGATAGAATTCCCGATGGCCGATTATGATGTGGTCTTAGGGATGAATTGGTTGAGAGACCAGTATGCTAGAATAGACTGCCATATTGGCGGAGTTGTTTTTAGCATTCCAGGCGAGCCGGAGTTTTTCTTCTCTCGAGGCGAAGTGGAACCTTCTCCTCCATTATTGCGGATGGCCGTAGCAGCAGTGCAGTTACCCCGGATAGTCGAGAAATTTTCAGATGTTTTCCCGGAAGAGCTTCCAGGAATGCCGCCAGAACGGGAGATCGAGTTTACTATCGACTTGATTCCCGGGACAGCGCCAGTGTCTGAGAGAGTCTACAGGATGGCGCCGTCAGAATTGGAGATATTGTACAAGATGATTGAAGAACTCCGGACCAAGGGATTCATTCGTGCCAGTGGATCGCCTTGGGGAGCCCCGATGCTTCTTGTGAAAAAGAAGGATGGTACGTCCAGATTATGTGTTGACTATCGTACCTTAAACTCAGTAACAATCAAGAACAGATATCCTCTCCCAAGGATAGATGACTTGTTTGATCAACTCAAAGGAGCGGCAGTATTTTCGAAGATTGATTTGCGGTCAGGATACCACCAGATCATAGTCAGAGAGCAGGACATCCCGAAGACAGCTTTCAGATCCAGATACGGACATTGGGAGTTCCTTGTTATGTCCTTTGGAGCGACCAATGTGCCGGCGGTATTCATGGACCTCATGAATCGTATATTTGTGCCTTATTTGGATCAGTTCGTGATCGTGTTCATAGACGATATCCTGGTCTACAGCAAGAGTGAAGTGGAGCATGATCAGCATCTCAGAGTTGTCCTCCAGATTCTCCGAGAGCACCAGTTGTACGCTAAGTTCAGTAAATGGGAGTTTTGGCTCGATCGTATTTCATACTTGGGTCATATCATCACCAGAGGTGGAGTAGAAGTGGATCCCAGAAGATAGTGGCTATCGAAACCTGGCTAGTGCCCCGTACAGTTGCAGAAGTTCGCAGTTTTCTTGGATTAGCCGGCTATTACCGAAGATTTGTTTCGAACTTTGCTCAAATTTCAGCGCCATTGACACAGTTAACCCGCAAGGATGTGCAGTTCGCTTGGACAACAGAGTGTCAGGAATCTTTTGAGAAGCTGAAGCGAGGTTTGATGACGGCACCCGTTCTTACACTTCCAGATGGGACCAGAGGATTTTCGGTGTACTGTGATGCTTCAGGCAAGGGTTTAGGATGTGTTTTGATGCAGCACGGGAAGGTAATAGCTTATGCGTCACGTCAACTTCGTGATCATGAGAGAAATTATCCAACCCACGACTTAGAGCTGGCAGCAGTAGTGTTTGCGCTTAAGTTGTGGAGACACTACCTGTATGGAGATAGGATAGAGATTTTTACCGACCACAAGAGTCTGAAGTATGTTTTCACCCAGAAGGACCTTAACATGCGTCAGAGAAGATGGCTAGAGCTACTTGTGGATTATGATATCAACCTGCAGTATCATCCTGGGAAGGCCAACGTTGTTGCAGATGCATTGAGCAGGAGGGCCGGAGTTTATTTTCTGACAGCGCAACCAGAGTTATTGGCAGATCTTCAGAAGATGGGTATAGAAGTTGTCCTTCCTATCAATGTGGCATTGATGGCCAGTATGCAAGTACAATCCAGTATAGTTGAGAGGATCAAGATAGCTCAGTCCTCCGATTCTAAGCTTCAGAGACTTAGAGCAGAATGTGAAGTAGGACGACGACCAGAATTATGCATTCATGAAGATGGTATACTTCGACATGGTAATCGTCTTTGTGTATCCAGTGGAGATATAAGACAGGAGGTCATGGCAGAAGCTCACAGTTCTCAGTATTCGATTCATCCCGGTGGCACGAAGATGTACCGTGATATCCGTCAGCACTTCTGGTGGAATGGCATGAAGAGGAAGATAGCTCGGTTTGTCTCTAGGTGTTTGGTTTGCCAACAAGTCAAGGCTGAACACCAGAGGCCAGCTGGACTTCTTCAGCCCTTGCCGATTCCAGAATGGAAGTGGGAACATATAACCATAGATTTTGTGACTGGATTACCTAGATCTCCAGCAGGTAGAGATGCTATTTGGGTTATAGTTGACAGGCTCACGAAGGTGGCTCACTTTCTCCCGTTCAGAGTGGATCAATCGAAAGCTCAGCTAGCAGAAATGTATCTTCGGCAGATTTTCAGATTCTACGGAGTACCAGTCAGTATCACCTCCGACCGGGATTCGAGATTCACGTCGCACTTTTGGCATAGCTTGCAAGAGAGTTTGGGAACTCGCCTCCAGTTCAGCTCAGCATATCACCCGCAGACAGATGGTCAGTCGGAGCGTACGATCCAGACTCTGGAGGATATGTTGAGATCTTGTACACTCGACTTCGGTGGTTAGTGGAAAGACCACCTACACCTGGTGGAGTTCTCGTACAACAACAGTTTCCAAGCTAGTATCCAGATGGTACCGTTCGAGGCCCTGTATGGGAGAAAGTGCAGATTCCCACTAGCTTGGGACGATGTTGGAGAGAGGCAGATGCTTGGTCCAGAGATGATCGCTCAGACAGTTGAGGTGGTCAGGAGAGTCAGAGATCATCTTCGCGTTATACAAGAACGTTAGCACCATTGGGCCGATTCTCATCGGCGTTCCCTTGAATTTTCTGTCGGCGACCATGTGTTCCTGAGGATCTCGCCTAACCGTGGCGTCATTCGTTTCGGCGTACGAGGAAAGCTTAGTCCTAGGTATATAGGGCCGTTCGATATTCTGGAGCGAGTAGGAGACGTATCCTATCGTCTCGCTCTTCCGCCGTCTCTGAGTGAGATGCATGACGTGCTCCATGTATCCCAGCTATGACGGTATATTTCGGACCCGAGTCATATCCTAGATCATTCGAATTGGTTGTTGGTACCAACCTTTCGTATGAGGAGAGGCCCGTATCCATATTGGACCAAAGAGAGAAGATACTCAAGAACATGACTATCAAGTTAGTCCGTGTAGCTTGGGGTCATCACTCTTTGGGAGAGTCAACGTGGGAGTGTGATGATGATATCCGATCGCGATATCCCGTCCTGTTTGACTCGTGAGGTATAATATCTTTTCTATGCCTCGTGTCTTCGATTCCTTACTTGTACGAATGATTGCTTGATTGCTTGACTAGTATAGCTTGCCTGTGAGTAGTATAGCTTGTCCTTGCATCTCTAGCCACTTGATTAAATTTCGAGGACGGAATTCTTTTAAGGTGGGTAGAGTTGTAATGACCATTATTCGTATTACGTATTTTGTATATGTGTACATATTTAGACCCGTATTGCATGTCTCTCTGCTTGATTTATTTTGGCATTTCCTTGATTGGTTTATCTTGACCTGGTTCGGCTTGGTTTTGCATGGTTCGGTTTTATGTGGACCAAACCACTCCCAACCTACCACCACCTTCATTAAATATCCCACCTACCACGACCACCTTCATTAAATATCCCACTTACCACCACCCTCTTCATTAAATATCTCCCCACACATTTCTCTCTCTTCATTACTTCTTCTTCTCCACCATTACTTCTTCAACCACCAGAAAAAGAGAGAGGAAGAGAGAGGGAGAGCTTAGGCAAGTGCACCTTGCTTCATGGAAGAAGTCCATTTTATTGTTCCATTGTCTTCCTCATGTGTTTCTAACCCACTTTAGTACTTAGTATTTTTCATTCCATGGTTAAATTTTTGTAGATCTAACTTTGTGGTATTTTCGATTTCCAGGACTTTGATCTATCAAACTTGCATATTTTGCTAAGTTGATGATCCCATGTTGCAGAGAATTTTGTTTGGTCCAAATATGACCTACGAGAAATTGTTGAGCCGCATGGGCATTTTCAGCACTTGGCCGCATGCAAATGCCAAGTGAGCCGTAAATGTATTATTTAATGCATGTGCTGGCAAGCTTGCTTGCATGCTGATTTTTGAGGCATATGTTTCTCTAAATGCATTATTTAAGGCGTGGGTTAGCAAGCTTTGCTTGCATGCACACGAGCAGTAGCGAACCGCATAGGCATTATATTTTATATTGGAATGCATTCAGCCGTATGTATAGGCACTATATTTTAATGCATGTTCAGCCGCATGCACATTAGCAAGCATGTCCAGTCGCATGCACATTAGCAAGCATGTCCAGCCGCATAGCAAACTTTTTTTATTGCCACTGGCTAAATTTCAAACCCATAACCAACTAAAATATTGGAATTAACCATGTGCTAAAAAGATAAGGAACATTTAACTTTCATTGAAGATGGTGCAAATTTTAAGATTAGCAAATCACAAAGAAGAGAAATTAAAAAGTTTTGAATGAAATTAAGAATTAAGATTCCTATGTTTACCATTTGTTTTTAGTTGACAAGAAATAGACTTTAGGGGGCGTTTGGTACGCGATATTTTTTTTTTTATTTTCGAAAAAATTTAAGATGGAAATCTATTACCACGTTTGTTTGGCTTATAAAAAATTTATTTCCAGAAATTATAAATATCCGGGTAAATAGTTTACCCACAAAACATGGGAATTCTATCCCTTGAGAATATGTGAGTATTTTTCTTTTGTCCGGGTAAAAAAAAAAATTGTCTAATTTTTTTTGATCAATTTTGATTAGTTTTGAACATTTTTTCTTTTTTTTTTGTTGTTTTTATCGCTTTTTTGTCATTTTTTGTCGTTTTTACCAATTTTTTGTCGTTTTAAGCGATTTTTTTTCGTTTTTTACCCATTTTTTTGTCTTTTTTGTCTTTTTTTGATTTTTTTTGTCGTTTTTATCGCTTTTTTGTCATTTTTACCAATTTTTTGTCGTTTTAAACGATTTTTTGTTGTTTTTCATCGTTTTTGTTGTTTTTTGTTATTTTGTCGTTTTTACCATTTTTTTCGTTTTTACCGATTTTTTTTTCGTTTTTACCGATTTTTTTTATATTTGTTCTTTTTTTTCATTATTATTATTTATTATTTTTTTCGGGAATATTTATATTGTCACCAAACATGGGAATGTAATTTTCCAGAAAATTTAATTCCTTTGAATTTGATTCCCGGGAATATAGAATTCCCGGCTATATAGTATTCCGCATACCAAACGCCCCCTTAATTTCTTGATTCCTCGTCTAAGGCCTCGTTTGGTTCGCAGAAAGGAAAGAAAAGGAAAGGAAAGGAAATCAATGTTTTGATATTTCATTTCCTTGAGAAATTATAAGTTAACAATTTTTATTTTCAGTGTTTGAAAAGATCAGAGTTATAGTCGGAATATATCTTTTACTTTCTATTACTGTTTGGCTTTTGTAAAGAAAGAAAAAAGAGAGTCAATTTTTTCAATAATATCTTCCCGCTGATGAGAAAACTTAAGCAAAATTGACACATAATTCTAAAAGTTATTATGGATACAATTCTTCCACTATATAATGAGGCTTTAAAACGGCTCAAAAGTGAGCCGTCTAAGCCGTCATTATATCACAGTCCATTTTTTTTTTAAAGTTATGTAAAAAATGTTGAAAAAAGTTTAAAAATTTGTCAACATGGATAATCGAACTCAACCATACAAGAAAAGTACCTTGCACCTTAACCACACGAGTTAGAAGAGATATTTAACTATAATTGGATAATATTATTATTATACGCTATTATACGTGCAAAGCACATGCATTCACTAGTGGTAAATAATATTTTTGAGGAGAAATATTTTAGTCAAAAAAAATTGTAATAAATACAAAAAAGTGGGAGAAAAAAATCAGGGCCGGCCCTGGCCCAGGGCGGCCAGGACGACCGCCCAGGGCCCCATGAAATTTGGGGGCCCAAAAAAATTAATTTAAATGTTTATATATACTAGTAATCTTATATTGAAAATAGAACTAATATATAATATGATCCTCTTTTATCATAAAATATTTGTGGTGTAGTGGTTGTTTGTTATACTTGTACACAAAAAGTCCTAGGTTCTAGCTTTGGTTGTATCATTTTTTAGGTTATTTTTTTATATTATATATGGGTCCCATTTTAAAAATTTGTCTAAGGCCCCCATTAACTCAGGGCCGGACCTGAAAAAAATAATTTCTTATATGGATAGGGAGAATCACTCTTCCCTTATTTTTCTAACCCTTGAGAATTATTTTACTTTTCAGCTTCTATTCTTGACTTCCAAATACAAGTAAGAAATGAATTTCCTTTCCTAAGGCCCAAGTTCCTCTGGAAAAAGTGAGTGGAAACTACTCGTCTTGGAGAACATGTAAAAAAATAACTAGGAATTTTTTCGCCAACTTTGAACAGTTTCTCATGTCTACTGAGCAATCAAATTCCATGAAATTTCTTGATACATTGGAAACGTATTGTCCTTCGCTATCTCTAAAGTCGCACGAGAAGAAATTAGAATATCCTTTTTTTGGGTTTATGAACACTTGATTCAAGTCAGGTGACCCTGAGCTTATGGAAGCCAGAGTTAAACTTTTGAAATTAGACCCCTATACATAATATGAAGAAAAAAATTTAACTAAAATAAATGTAAATATATAAATACAAAAAAAAATTATTGCTACCCATATTTGAACTAAAAGTCTCTTAGTGTTCTAACTCTAACATGATAATCACTATATCGTAATTCTTTTGAGTTAATGGTGGTCCATAATACATGTTCATTCTAATCTAGATACATTCATGTTGGTGTCCCTTTAGTCTTTGAATCGTGAGTTGTCGTCTAGTCTGTCCGAGACTATGGTTGTTCCTGATTCAAGATTCTAGACTCAGGGGAGACAAAATAATGCATCTGATCGTCTAGTTAGAATAATCAAAGAAGACTTGGGTCAAATGAAGATTTAATAGATTTAGAAGAAGAAAAATCAGAGATATATCAGAAAAATAATGCATGTGCTTTTCAAAGGTGTGCTTGTGTGAACACCTCGTCTCAAGTAGTGGCTGTCCCATGTTAATGGATTGGTAGTGATGTGTTGAATTCTTCTTTTGTTCAACTAATTAATTAATGAGCATGTATTGTTTTGAGAAACAACTTGGCAAGATAGTGTACAATTATGTATGAGTAATATTAAGGGGATTTTTTTTTTCCTTGACACATTCTACATTAATGTAACAATGTGTTATTGGACTTTGACCAGTATTATTCCTCGGTGAGTATTCTTCCTAGGTGAGGAATATAAGCTAAGGAATGCAAGAATGGTTTTATTTTATTTTATGAGATATTCGACGATACGTACGAAATTTTGTATACGGTGCTTACATACCTGTTGGACCCATTGTCCTCCGACTCTTACCAAATAAATGAAAGAAATAATATGTTCTCCTGACTCGATCCACTGATCTTTCGTTATCCAGTCAGAATCTTATACCTCTCATCAATAACCACAAATATTGTTGTACCATGAGAGGTACTCCACCATCTGTTTCATGTCTCAATCAATAGACTTTGACCCTAGAATTAATGGAAGGCTAATGATAAGCCACCCAACGGAAGCTCAGTTTCTCGAAAAATTATTGTAACTGGAGTTTATGTGCACTAATTCACCTCTACTCGATAGTATGGATGAGCGGGATTGTTCACTATATGCCTCATTTTATTGCCATCAAGTGGAAAAAAATCGTCTCGCTGAATAATTTCTCCAGTTTCTGATCATATGATCAATCGCAACAGAACTGAAGTTGATCAAAATTCTATTATTTTTGCCAAATTATTTATGTATTAATTGTACTAAATATTAGTTGAAGACATGAGCAATTTATAAAAATGAATAAAATATGATTTTGTTGATCAAATGAATCTAATATATAAAAAATTAATACCAATAACAAATATATTCAATATTAGATTCTAACAATCATTTTTAATGGTGTAATTATTATATTATTTATATTATAAATTAAAAAATATACTAAGTTAATTAAATTTTGTGTTTTATTAATTAGTTATAATTTGAAGGACAAAATAGACATAAACGATGGATCATCAAATTTGATTTTTTTTTTCCTTCTTTCTTCAAATTTGAGGACCAATCCATTCTTCCTTCCAAAATTTGAGAAATTTTTCACCAATTGAGATAGTTTGTAGATGAATTATCCTCAATTAGGAGTTTTAGGGCTGTGGTTAGAAATGACTCAAGAGAGATGATATGGTGTGCATCTCCTAGTTGTGATATGCAATCAGTTGAAATATTCTCTTATAAAATTTATTTGTACTTGTTTTAATCCTTGTTAAAACCATCGGAGATGCGGTGAAAATTGAACTAGAGTTGATCAATAAATTGGATCGATATTCGACTTTCTCCATGTGACTTAAAAAAGAATATTTATTGTGTCCAAAATCAATTTCATATATCTATCATCTCCTCATTTAATTTTCCTTCTGATGTCCGTTGGATATGCGACTGAAGCCATAAACTTATCTAATATCCACTTCAAGTAGAATACTTTGAAAGGGGTCGATAGCAAGTTTGTTCTTCAAATTGATCACCAAGTTTCTCATGTAAAGCGTCAAGCATGGTTTACATTGCGGAGTTTGAATACATTGATAATTCACATCTGATAAAATAGTATATATATATAATGCGGCTCCAAACAACTCAAAAATAAGCCGTCTAAGTCATATGTATATCATCAATTAATCTTTTTTATAAAAAATAGAATTTTAAAATATATATATATATATATATATATATATATATATATATATATATATATATATATATATATATATATATATATATAAGTTTTTGGTCAAATATAAAAAAAATAAAAAAAGATCACCATTAAAGTATAGAGATATATGAGTGTCAAATATTAAAATTAACAAATTTATTATTAATTAATATAAATTGACGGGGGGCCTAAAAGCCGACCATAAGAGAATTTCTCTTTAAAAAAATTTACCTCCTTTATTTTGTTGTCCTATATGAAAAATGTTTGTGGAGTGTTAGTTCCGGGACGTAATTTTAAGATGAGAAACAGATTTTGGGAACACTTCGAGGAAGGTGCACAACTGAGATCCCGGAGGATTCAGAGAGACGAAATCAAATGTAACACTTCGAAGAAGGCACAAATGAATTTTGCAGCAGCAGCGACGAAAATCCACAAAAAAATTTCTGATTAGATCAGAGAAGATCTCGTTTAGAACGAGTTACAAGTGAAGAGGAGATGAACGGAAGAAGAAGAATGCCTTCTGGGTTGACGGATCACCGGAGCTCAAAGCTAGATTCGCCCCACACGATCAGCTTTCAGGAACCAGCAAGTTCAAAGATGAACTTTTGGAACACTATATCGAAATGCTCTTCTGACTACTCGGACGAACAGAACTGTGCACGCTTCTCTCTGTTTCTCTCTTCTTTGCTCACTGATTTTCGTGAAGAACTTGTAGAATTAACTGATCGAATGAGAGAGAAGAGAGAAACTTATATACTGTCTGTCTATGGTATTGCGGATCCGTGAAAGAAAGAACCGTTCCTGAACGTGTCGTAACAGTTCAGATCATGAACAGACACGACAACGCTTATATGCGCGCACTACAGCAATTAACGCCAACTGCGCTCGCGCGCACTTGCGAACCCGCGCACAATGCGCACAGCGCGCGCTACGCAAACTGTCGTGCCAACTGGCTTCATGTAACACCCACTTTTCTAAAATGAGGATAATTTTTAACTTTTATAATTTTGATTAATCAATAATAAGATTTAACTCATGTTGTGATTTTTGGTAATTTTTAATCAATTTAAAACTATTTAAAATGTTGAATTGTGATTTTGATGGTTAACTAGTTAAACCCTAGTTTTGCTAAGCCTAGAGACTAACCATGACCAAGGGAGCCTAGTCATGTGATTAGGATGACTAATTACAACTTTTTAGCCTAGGAGTATTTTGGTCATTTTGACATTTTTGTGAAATTGTAATTTATATTAATTAAATATTATGCTAATCCTTTAGTTAAGCCTTAACCTAGAAGTTTAACCTAATCCTAGATTAGTCTTGAGGTTAGAATCATGGTTAGAACATTCCTACTAAGTGCCAAGATTAACAATATTTAGATATTTCTAAGTAGGATATTTATCCCTTAGGATATTTGTGAAAAAGAAAGCCTTATGACTAGTTGAACCAATATGAAGGCTTAGAATTGGGTGGACAAGCCATAGCCACTCATCTACATCTAAAACCTAACCCTAATTTATCTAAGGGCAGCCACTATAGGTAGGTTAGCCTCCATTCCTTTCATTTCATTCCATCTTGCCTATTTTCCTTCACAAATTGTTCTTCCCCAAATTAGAGAGCTTCCCTCTTTGATTTGATCTCCAAATCCTTATATCCCTCCACCAAAACTTTCACCAACCTTCACATACTACCAAGGGAGGGTGCTAGCAAAGATTTGGAGCAAAGTGCAAGGAGGAGTGTCCTTTTTGGAAGATCTTCGTGTCAGAGCCGTATCCTTGGAAGTATCATTGGGATTCCACTTCCAATAGGTAAAACCAACCCTCTAAATTGATTTTCTATGCATATTAGTTAGTTTTAAACCCATAGGATCCATCCCCATGCATGTACCCCATTTAGATTCAAATTTGAGGCCATTTGGAGCTATCTTGAGGATTTAGATATGTGTCTTGTGTCCTACTTGATAGATCCCAAATTGGGACACCCCATGTGTATGTATGTATGATAATAGTTTATACAGATATTTAATTAGAATGGTTAGAGAGTGGATTTATCTTAATTAGGATGGTTAAAATGAGTTTCATTTGTATACCTATGTTGGTATCCAAGTATCTTGGCCTACATGTGTTTCTTTTGTCCAAAATAACTCAAATTCGTCATAATATTCATCCACGTTTTTATTAACCAAGCAACTTAGAAATGTCATAACATTTAGCTTAGAACTCTGATTAATCTTCCATTTTTTTTGAAATAACCGTATCGAAGTTAGATTTCCAAATATATATTTTAATAAGCCAAATTCTTTCTAGAACTTTCTATAGAATTATTTGAGTGACAGCTGTACGAAAGACGAACACGTTTCGGTATTTTTGCGATTCTGGGAGCTTCCGGACACGAAAATGCGATCCGTTTGAAGTTTCTGAAAGCTAACACGAAGGAATACAACATAATTTAATCCTAGAATTTAGTGAAGGTCCAATTGGTACAGTATTGGTTTTAAGTAGAAGAGTGACTATACGACATAGGCATTTTGTGTAACCTATGAGCCTATATAGTATGGATATTAAATGAATGTAGAGTATATAATGTACGATATGTCAGATGAATGAAATAATATATATATGATATATATACCCTTTATAAATATGTATATATATGGTTGAATGCAAGCATGTAGGAACACAATCAATGTAATGTATGTAAGCAATGCATAAATACATGAATAAAAAAATGATATACAATGTATGCATAAAAGTATATAATGAATGCTAGATAGGAATGCAAAGTATACATGTAATGATAGATATGAATGCATAATGTATAAATAATGTAATGCAATATATAATGATAGAATGTATGGTAATGTAATATAATGTAGAGTATGCATATATTAATATAATGTATACAAGTATATAATGTATTCAGATATGTCTGCATGCATCTATGTATGTATGTATAGGTGCATGAATGAATGCAAGTATGCATATATGATATGTATATAGGCATGTAGGCATGTATGCAATGTATATATGTATACATGATATGCATGTATGCATGTATGCAATGTAAGTATGTATGTATGTATGCATTTCTATAAACTGAGTTAACCTATAATCTTTTACACACATGCATTCATACACCCTTTGACACCATATATCCCATATCACATACACCTACCTATCACTAAATCTGAGAACATTAATACATATCCTTTCACACACATGCCAAACACACACATACTCACTTACTCTTTTACCTCTCTCTCTCTCTCTCTCTATATATATATATATATATATATATATATATATATATATATATATATACCGTACATCGAGTCGTGGTGTACTGGTAACACCACCGTGCACCGGAGGTGAGGGCCGAGTTCGAGCCCTCCCTCCCACGGAGGTGGCTGGGTGGCGGTGACCACGGCCTCCGGGCCAAGGTCGGGTGGAGTCGTCCATCGGCTTTGGTTTTTAAAAAAAATATATATATATATATATATATGTGTGTGTGTGTGTGTGTGCCTATATATAAAGCTTTCCTATATATATTTATGTATATGAATATGTGAATGTGAATAATATATATACATTATATGACTAAGTTTGTTTGCTTTGTTAGCTTATGGTTTAGATTTGTGCTTGGTTTAGCAAGTGACTTAGGCTATGAGTTAGTAGCTATCTTGGATACTTGATTTGTATATACATAGTTTGTTTAGACCTAGAATTGACTAACCCTAGCTAGTTTGGCCACAATTGACCTAGTTTGACTTTATAGTTGGCCAGAGTTGACCAAGAGTTGACTTTGACCTAGATTGACTTAGACTTATGTAGATTGCATTATAATTTCAATTACCATATAAATTGAACTCTTTATAACCTGTGTTGCTATAACTAGGACTCTGTGACTCCAGTTGGCCATCTTTTTATATCAGCTGTTCAGGGTATCAAGCGAGTACATTCACTGATAGTTTTTGTTGTCTTGATATCTGCTATATCCGATTCAGTTGTAGTGTCTTACTTGATTTTCCGACACAATGGTTTACGGATTAGTATACGTCGGATCATGACATGAGATGTTGTTCCTAGATTTTCATGGTATATTGGTACATTTCCTGTCTTGTTCCCTATACTTATATAGACACTAATTCCTGAGAGGGAGTAGCTACCCTCTTAGGGAATCCCGTGTCATGACGTGTCATGTCCGGATCCGTTATACTATTCGGGGATGAAGAATTATTAGGGGCTATGTGATCAAAGCCACCATGTAACTATATTCTTGTGCTTGCGCCACCCTCACTTCACGTAGGGTGTAGCGAGATCTTATTTCTTGTGTTCGTTATCCAGGTTGGCCGGCATGACCCTTTCCAGTGATTGTCGGGCCAAGTGGATAGCCTGTCCTGTAACTTTTCCAAGTCGATCACATAACGCTCTAATAATTCATGACACATTTTATATTTATTTTATCACATCATATATCCTGCTCAATTCTACATTCAGTACTTTTCTCACCATGTTATGATATTCAGTACTCACATGTTCTACATGATCTTATGCTAAACCTTGATTGGAGGCTAAGTTCTGTTTGAGAGAAAGGTTACAACCCCGGTCCTTGTTTGGTTTACGGGTTGTAACTCGGCATCCGAATAGCTCCCAAGTCATCCTATATCTTTGTCTTGTATTTCATTATAATTGTCCCTTATAGATTTGTTAATTCATATGGAACTGCTGTTAGTGTTTGTACTTGCTCATTTTCCTGACAGGATAACCGTTGATGTTTACAGAAAATATGTTAGCTGATTGCTCTACCTTTTACGGGTATGGCCAGGATAGAGTTTGATGAGACATTACCCCTGGAGCCCGTAGATGATATAGCCCCTGTTTAGACTGTTAGATAGGTTTTCCTAGACTGCGATCCAGCTAGTGTTTTCAGACTGTAGTTTTATATTATATTTTAATTTTCTGTAATGTGTTTATATCTCTGAGCTTGTGTTGGATCTTGAACTCCTTTCCAGTTTTCCTTTTTATTATATTTCTATTTCGTACTATCTATCCTAGTTTGTCTTGTGATTGAGTTATGCCATATTATACCTCCGTGCGGAGATGACAGGTACCCTTATATTTTGTCTAGTTGTAGTATTTATAGACGACCTATATAGCATTCTACCACCGATTCTGCGGCGTAGGCTGGACGTAACCACGTACTCGTGTCCCTAATCAGGGTGCGGGTCATGACACTGCGCCATCTGATCGTCCCATATGGTCGCGCCATCTGGTTGCACGAACTGGCCGTGCCAACTGACAACACGAACCGGCGCGCGATCGGCAGCACAGAGTGAGCATGACAAAAAGCATAAATGTTTTCTTTGTGGAGTTAGCCTTTCCACTAGAAAAATACCCCCACATGTTACCCATGTGCCTCTCCACACCTCATGTGCATCTCTCAATACAAGCAAAGCTATATATAGAGATACTACCCATTTGGCTTAGGCAATATGGGATTATCTTTCTAGTCTTTAAGGCCAAAATACCAACAATCCCCCCCATATATCTATATATAAGGATTGATCGTTCTCCACAGTGACTGTCCATCATGCATTAGGATAGATGTCGCTGACAACTTGAATCTTCCCGCATGGGTCAAACAACAGTATGATACAAGGATGGATTAAGCCTTGCATTCTGTACCATATCTGTAATTCTTTTCACTCACACAATGTATTCTCATGTGCTTCTGGTTGCACATTAAAGGCCATGTGCCAGCCTGATTTCGGTGTATGTATTTTGGACGTCTACAAGTTTTTCCTCAAGAGATGGTCTGCTATCTCTGTTCATACACTCTATGTGAGTTCTTTATTAAAAAGACATGGCATGAAACCTTGCGCTTCCTTGTGGTGCTACGTCGCTATGACATGGCTTAAAGCTTGTAAAACCCAAAATTTTGGTTTTAATTAAATTGGGAGAATTATTTGGTTTAGTGTAATTAATTAGTTAGTTTAGTTTAGTTTAGTTATTATTATTATTATTATTATTTAGAGTCAGGTTTGATCAATTCCTTTAAAAAATTCTTTAGAGGCTGAAATATTTTTATTAATTCTTCCATTCAACTTGAAATCGTACTATTCCTATTAGTTAGGGTCAGGTTTGATCAATTCCATAAGCTTATGTCCATAATTCATTGAATAGGGAAGGTCAGAGAACATATACTCCTTTTAACTTCAGTCATTTTTTTTTTCTACTAGTGAGTGATTCCTTGATTCTTAAAGACCTAATATCTAAAGAACATGTACTTATGTCACTTTCTATCATGATTATGACTTTAAAGACTCATTTGAATTTTTATAAACTCTTTTGAAATTCCTATGGAAAAAGTTGAAAAAATATTCGACGACCTATTAAGGCGTTGTCATGACCCGTTACCCAAATTGTTGGGCCGGGCCGAGCCATGTCCAGCCTACGCTTGGTCAAAGCGTAGTAAGCTGTTCTAAGAATAGACAATAAAGGATCTAAGCAGCTAACAGTTCTAAAATCATACTTAAAGTTCATCACAACACAGCATCTATAAGCGAAGGTAACATAAGCACATACTTAAATAATACACTTTATAAGTATCTAATTGGAGACAAAGTCCAGTATCCAAATATAAGTACAGACAAAGTCTAAGTCTCAAAACATAAGAAAGATAACTAAGCAAGGTTCCCCGCTGGGGTGTCACCCTCATTTCCCGTATTTCGTATTTATGCTCGTATTTGATTTTTGGCACGTATTTTATTTTCTCGACTTGCGGATTTTGGTTTCTCGTAAATGGGTTTGGACCATGGCTTGGTTTTATTTTTTGGAGTAGGATTGGTTTGGTTTGGTTTATTATAAGTGGAACACTTTAACCTACACTCCTCCCTCAACACACCACAACCCACCCTCATTAAAACTCCACCTACCATTCTCTCTCCTCATTACTTCTCCATTAATTTCTAACTTCTTCTTCTTCCTTCTTCCACACAACACCACACCATAGGCAAGTGCACCTTGCCATCAAATAAGCACCACTTTTTATTTGTCTATTAACTAGATTAGGCCATGGAGAACAACTTTAGAACTTGACATTTTGTGATTTGGAGCTTTCATTCTTCTAGATCTAGGTTTTAACCATTTTCGAAAATCCTTGGTTTTGATCTATTAAACTTCGATTTTTGCATGTTTTGATGCTTCCATGTGGAAGAGAATTCGATTTTACTCAAGTTAGAACTTTGGAAATCTAGATTTAGTTTTGATTTGGTAAGTTATGAAGATTTGAAGTTTTTGGTGTTCTTGAGGAGTTCATCTCAGCCTTGGTGAAGGCTCTCGGCCAGTGCTCTTTAGCACTTGACCGTTTGCGCACCCCAGCCTGTGCTCTTTAGCGCATGGCCAATTGCGCATAGGCTCAGCCAGTGCTTTGCGCTGCACTGGATTGCGCTGGCGCAAGCTAGCCATGCGCAAGCCAGCCATGCGCAAAGTAACCCCTGCGCACTTGACCCCTTGTGCAGTCCATACTCTGCGCAGTCTACCCTCGCGCAATCCTCCCTTGCGCAATCCAATTGATGCACAAGGCATCCCCTGTGCTCCTGTAACCCTGTGCCCCTTGACCCCCTGCGCAGTCTACCCTTGCGCAAGGAAACCCTTGCGCAAGGCAACTCTTGCGCAGCTCTTCCATGCGCAGTACATACCCTGCGCAGCCCAACCCCTGACCCCCTTGTATAACCTACTTATCTATGATGAATTTGTTTATTTCTTTAAGCTTGGCTCTTCTATAGTCCTATATATATTGGTATTTTATTAGATATTTTACGTCCATTTTATATCCTTACGTCTTTTGTCATGAACTTGATTTTACTTAATATACTTGGAATGACTATTGTACATGGCCTGGTATGACAAGGAACTAGCATAACATGACAGTGACCCGTAGTGGTGCACTCCTGACTTGACCAACCTGGCATGAATTATCTTGATAACTTGATAGTGGCCGTGGCGGCGCACTCCTGACTTGACTTGACTTGATAACTTAACTTGACCTGCCTTGACACCGTGGGTGCTCCTGCTTGCTTGCTTGTACAATCCACTTGTCATGTCTTGCATCATGTCTAGGACGTGACTTCCTGGGTACCACGGCCAGGGACTCGCGCTAAATTGGATTAGGCTAATGATTAGATCAAACTAGAACATGGAGAATTCCCAGTCACAGGCAATCTCGTTATCTGGGCGCTTTAATAGACTCGTAGCTTGCCGACGAGTAGAGCACATTTCCAGCACACTGTCATGTGTTGCACCATCTAAGTCACCTAAGGGTACATTTATCTTCCGGGCAATGTACCCACCTATAACTCTCAACCCGCGGAAGGATAACTGGATAGTCTGCAGGGCTTGGGACTGGGAGTTTCTCACTTGCATCTTATTAGTAATTAGGCATGTGATAACCCTAGTTAGTTAAAGTAGTAAGCCGTAGTACTTGCTTGGCCGATTGTGAATGAATGGTGTCCAGCCCTGTCTAAGTCTTGTCTAGCCCTTGTACCTGGAACTCTTGATCATGATTGTTTTACTTATCTCTACCGATAAATGGGTAGAGACAGTGAGCTACTCAGGCGAAGGGGTACAATCCCGGTCCTTATTTGGTTTAAGGATTATAACCTGGCTCCCGGAATGGTTCCACGTCCCTAGTCGTTTATCGCTCTGTGTACTTTTATTACTTGTACTTCCTTTATTTCTTTATGTTCTGATATGCTGGCTTTTGTTCTTATTTGTGGCCTCCTTGTGGCACTTGCTCTTTCTGGGGTTTGACCTAGCTGGTTTTGTGTGGCCAGATTTCGGAGCAGATCCCGAGGATCTACCAAGCTTCCAGCCCAATGGTGAACACTAGACGGAACCCGGGCTACGAGTGGGTTTTCCCTTTTTGTTTTCAACCACTTATATGTAAATTTATTCTTTTGAGGCGTTTAGCCGACGAGCACCTGTTAGCTCGATGCACATTTACTTACTGTCTGCCTACGGGCTGTAAACATGATTAACAAATCCTAGGGTTGATCATGTATGACCGAACTCTTGCTAGTCCTATCATTTTGTACGACTAGCTTCATGATCATCCGATATGTAATATTTGGGACGCCTTATATATATATATTTGATGCTCTAACATCTTGTAACTCTGTTAATTGCTTGAGATTGAGACAATAGGCTTGACCTTAAGAGACTGCTGGCTTGTAGTAAACCCTCATATCTAGACAGCCGTGACCGTATAGTTGAGATGTATTCTATTTCAATATACGTAGCTGGCTATGTCTACCCCGCTCTCCAGTATTCTGTTTCTGGGGCGTGACATGGGGCCTCTACTGGAGCAAAGGTCATGTCCTCAAAATCAGTGTCATAATATGTAACACACAGCATTTCTCCTCAGAAAGTATACCTACAACGTTATCCTGTCAGGACGGGAGCAAGTACAACCTCTACAACTAAAATACTGAATATATAATGAAAGAGATGTACAATAAGAAACATGGTGCGATAAGTCTATAAAACAGGAAATACTGGGAACATGGCCTCATGGTACAACTGGGATCACAGTATCATAGTAACATATGGAACATGGCATATCTGGAATCATGATGTGACTCATAATCTATCATGGCAAGGATACATATGTCATAGATACAGATGTATATGTAATGTTTAAAACTGTAGCAGGTACGTGGTCGGTCAATAGGTGTAAAATGTACTGTGGTACAAGTATCTAAAATATACTTCCGTACAAGTAAAACAAGCGATAGATGTACATACGTACAGATACAGCTGGTGTGCCTACGACAAGGTATACATAAAATGTCAACCTTGCTCGGTACGTACGTACGAGTAGGGGGCATGATCACGTACGCTACTAACAGTTTTCCCATAACCCATATTCTATCATGTTAGAGATACGAGAACAGTAAAAATATGTGAGAGATACTGGGAGTAGTATAAGCATGGAAGGTACTGGGAGCAGTATAAAACATGTGAATACTCAGAGCAGTATAGTGAAACATGTACTGAGAACCAGTAGAAAGCATGTGAAGATATAAGAACTGTCCTAAGCGTGGCAGGTACTAAAAGTAATACAACATGTGAAGAGTTAACTTACTACCTCAAGGATCAGTATTTTAACATGGTTAATACATGTTCTAGCATTAAAAGACAGTAAATAAGTTTGTAGATGTACTTGCCTCGAGCGAAGCAAGAATACTAGTACGAAGATATAGATGCCTGGTATCCTGTCAATAATGATATACAAACTCAGTTCTAAGCTATGTTCAATATTACACTAGTGGTGTGACACGACTCCTGACTGGATACTAGCCAAGTGGGGACCTAACATAAAAGTCTAATGTGGAGTGCCACTATATCCAAACTAACTTTCCTAGAGTCTTTACACTAGTGCGGGGTGAGGTCCAATACTATAATAACTCAAAACAACACAAAACTTGCAAGTCGTAACTACTCAATAAATAAATCAAACTGTACACTAAGTTCCAATAATTTTTGAGATAGACTAAAAGCTCAATTATATATAAAATAAAGTACCAAAATAATTCTTATTAATTATAGAAATTTATACTAATTTTTCTGGGATTTATAAACCTTCATAAATATTTATTAAAAATCAGCAAACATAAATATACTGAAAATGAGTTCTGTTTTCCTATTTTTATAAAATACCAAAAGCACTTAATAAATGCTAGAAAAATTATAATAAATTAGATAAATTAACATAATATTTAAATACAATTTTTCCCAGATTTTTACAGTAATTAAAATATATATAAAAATTCAAAAACAGAAAGTAACAATTTCTGAAAAATAAATAATTATAAATTAAGGACAATACATAAACAAAATCTACAGATGTTGTCGGATGATAAAATAAATATCACCAACGTGTCCAGAATGGTCAAATCAGCTAGGATAGCCTACCCATAAGTCCAATTTGGATACAGGGGCAAAACGGTAATTTCGAGTCAAAATAATGTCCGCCGTTGGACACACTTTGCACCGAAAAATGTGTCGGGAAAGAAGTCTACAAAACCTTGCAAATTATATGTCCATGAATCCAGAATGATGATACGAACCCAACGGTATGTCCGAAATAGGATTCCGATGTGCCGATCTCAAAATGATACGTTGACGCGACACTTGGTATCCGGTTTGCACGAAAATGCGTGCCGGAGCAAATGTCTTCAAAACTCAGCAATTTATATGTCAACGAGTCCAGAATGACGATACGAACTCAATGGTATATCCGGAATGGGATTCCGATAAGCCGATCTCAAAGTGACCCGTTGACTCAAAAAGTGGGACCCGCTTTGTACCGAAATGCGTGCTAGGGCGCACGTTCTCCAAATCAAGCAAATTTTATATGAAAACAAGCCAGAACGACGCCACGAGTCTACAGGTGGTGTCAGAAATTGAATCCGAAGTCCCGGGTTCAAAAATGAAATTTAACAAGTGCAAATTAAAGAATTCGGACGGCCAACTTTGGCGTCGAATTCGACCAACCGAACGTGCTTAAAATGAAACGAAATCTAAAGGAGACAGGAAGAGGGTTATACCAGCTGCACACAGGAACTGGTAGCACGCCAATCGGAGCTGCGACGACGGAGTTACGAGCTGACGAAGTTGGCTCCACGAAACTGTCCAAAAATAGTTCAATTTAAAATGTCAACTTGGTGGCCAGTTTTGAGGTATCAAACGACGAAATTAACGGACGAAAATTGACAGGAGTGAAGTGCTATATACCAAGATTGCGACGGAGCAAGGAGTTCGCAGATCCAACGGTCGGATCTCCCGAAAAATATGCGCGAAGTCGCTGCAACGGGGCGCCATTTCCGAGTTCAAAACTCGCGCGCGCCGACGGGATTCCGTTCAAAACGCACGAATAGCCTATTCGGCGCGTCAGTGAAACGGGCGTTGGCCACGGGGTGGCTCGTCGGAGGTCGCTGGACAGTGGGGGAGCTCGCGGTGGTGCGGGCCGGCCACGTGGTGGCGCACGGCCACGCGCACATCCGCGCGTGCGCGCGCGCGTGCATGAACGCCGGCGGCTGCTGCCGCTGGCGGCAGCGCTGCACCGCGCGGGGCTGGTCGCCGGCCTGGCGCGGCGGCGGAGGTCGTGCGGGGGCGGTGGTTCGGGTGGCTGTGCGGGTGGTGGAGGTGGTGGTGCATGGTGGTGTTAATGTCGGTTGTGGTGATGGAGTATGTGGTGATGATGATAGTGAAGATGATGATGGGGATGAAGATGATGTAGGAGGAGGAGGAGAGGGTGGTCGGCAGGGTGGCGGTCGGCCGACTTGGGGAGGAGTCGGCTGTGGTGGGTGAGTGTTGCATGGTGTTGTGTTGTGTTGTGTAAGGAGAGTGGGAGAGAGAGTTAGATATTGTGTGTGTGTGTATATAATATATAGAAGAGAGAGAGATAGATACAGATATTAATTTGAGAGAGAGAGTAGAGAGAATATGGAGAGAGGGAATAATAGGTCGGTCCAAGGGGGGTCGGCTGTGAGCTGGTGTGTGGGGATGGTGAGGTGTGTTTGTTTGTAAATAATTGAAGAGAGAGAGAGGTATATATATATATATATATATATATATATATATAAAGAGAGATAGAGAGAAATAGTATAGAGAGAGGGGGGGGAGATGTTCGGCTGGCTGGCATGGTGATGGGGGAGGGTTTGAGGTGGTGTGTAGTGAAGAGAGAGAAATGGAGGTATTTATTTATTTATATATATATATGTATATATATATACAAGAAATAAAAATGAGATATTTGTAAAAAATAGAGAGAGAAAGAGATATTTTCCAAATAGGAAAAATAGAAAAATTATGTGGGGTATTTGGACAGTCATGGGAGAACAACGTGGAGCTTGGGTTCGGGTTCGGTCGAACTGGGTCGGGTCAAAATCGAACCGGGTGCAATAATCGAATTAAATACGTATTTATGATCACGGATAAATAAATAATACGCGGGGACTCCAATAAATGGGACACAAACGTCATGTGGATAGTAGGCTTCGTGCGGGCCACGTCCATATTTTGGGTCGACTAGGTTGGATCGATGTCGGGTCCCGAAATTAAATTGGAAAATTAAATCAGGTTTTACGGTAGAAATAAATCGGCCTAAATTGACCCAGAAGTTGTGCGAAGAGAATGAAGCACAAAATGGAGTGTCTGAGTGGGACACGAAGGTCATGAGTGAAGAGCGTCTCGAGTAGATCATTTATGAGAAGTTGGTTCTGAGAAAACGACTGGTCTGGTGCTCCTAAATTGAAAGTCATGGTGACGTGCAAACGAAGATCAAAAATAAAAGTGAGAATAATTATTCAACGATTAATTGGTCTAAGTTGACCCGAAGTTGCACGATACAAAAAGAGCACAAGGGAACGAGTTCAAGTGGGACACGATATAACAAAACGAAGATAATCTTGTCTACTTCAAAACTCGTAAAGAGAATTTACAGAGATTGGTATCCCTGACGCTCCAGAAGTCGAAGTTACGGAAAAGGACATTAATGATCTAAACAATTTAAATAATAAAATATTTATCAAAAATAATTCATTAAGAAAATAAAAATAACCCTGAAATTCAGGGGACTTACAGGCGTGGCAGATGCGCACTGCAGTCATTTATCTGGATATGGAGACTGCGAGTTAACTGCAGCCATCTGCGCACTGGCAAGACATGGACCCAAAGTTGAAGTGATTTCAGTTATTCATAGGTTGTCGAATATTATAGAGATTACATCCTAAAAACATAATATTTGATCTCTTGAGTGGTTCCATCAATATTGGATAAGGTTGATAGAATATTTGGTGATATATTATTATTTGAGCCATGGAACCAAAGGTTCACTGTAGCCAGATGTACACTACACTGGCGGAGCATAAACTCTAGGCAAAATGACTTCGAATATATATGATTTTCGGATACTATTGAGACTATATCCATGTTATATACCATGTTTGCTCTTATCGCTATTGACAACTTTACCAAAATTATCTTGATTTGATCTTAGCCTTATTTAAAATCTTAGCAGTAAATCTGATTTACAGAAATCTTTTATATCACCATATATTTTCTATAGAATTTTCCTTGATTTGTCCTAGAAACTCATTAGGACCATCTTTTCAACACTTATTGGTCTGATCTCTTTCATGGTTTGACTATAGTGTATTGCACGTATTTTTTAATAGTTCTATGTTTTGATAACTATGTATATATCTATATATGTACATATGTATTATAGATAGTCATGTATATTAGATAATTGATATACAATTATGGATGCATGTATGTATGTGTATATAGTTGGTAGCTATATATATACGGGGGAACATAAATGGGCTACCTAGATTATATTTTTTTGGAATTCTCGGAAATAGCATTTTCAATTAGGTCAGGGTAGAAGAAGATTTTGGGTAAGTTAGTTAGTAATAAGAGAATTATATATTATAGAGCTTGTGATTTATTAGTTTGTAAATATATTTTCTTCATGTATATCATATTGTGTAACTGTCATTTGATTTTCTTAAATCTGTCGTTTGATTTTTCTAAATCGTGTAATAGTGTCACCCCCACTATCCTAGATAGGGCTATATTAGTCAGTCATATTATTTTATTATTTAAATATTAATTTAAGTTATTATTGTTAGTTTAATTACCTTGATGGTTAAATAATTAATTTTTTTAAAGATAAAATATATATATATTGTGTCACGACCCGCACCCTGATTAGGGGCACGAGAAGCGGTTACGTCCAGCCTACACCGCAGTATCGGCGGTAGAACGCTGTATATAGGGTCTGTAAATACTACGACTAAAACAGATAAATGTACCTGTACAGTATATACACTCCGAACGGAGGAACAAAGCAATACTGTCTCAATCACATAAATCAAAACTAAGGTGGAAAGCATGGAAAAGAGATATGATAGATAAAAAAAGAAACGAGTCCAGAAATATCCACAAGTCACAGCTAACACAAAATCCAAAGTCTCAGAATAATAATAAGTATAAAGATACTACAACAGAAAATAAACTAGCTGGCTCGCAGGCCAGGCAAACCTAACTAACTAGGCTACTCCGGGTGGGCGAAGTCTAGTGGCTCTACCACTAAGCCACTATCTAGGTCAAGTCCATCAGACTCTATCCCGTAGTAAGTCGGGCAATCAGCCTCTAAGTCATCTGTAAAATTTTGTCAACGGTATCCTGTCAGAAAAATGAGCAAGTACAAACACCAACAGCAGTTCCATATGAATTGAGAAATACTATAAGAGACAGCATAATGGAATACACGACAAAGATATAAGTGACATGGGAACCATTTGAAAGCCGAGTTACAATCCTTAAACCAAACAAGGACCGGGGTTGTAACCTTTCTTTCAAACAGAACTTAGTCAAAATATGGTACAGTAAAAGCAGGTAGAGCATGTAAGAAATAAATCATAGCATGGTGAAAAGTACAGTAAGTAAAGTTGAAATGGAATATAAGATATAGCAATAATGTAAAATGTGATTTGAATTATTAGAGCGATATGTGATCGGCTAGGGAATCATGGTAGGGTTATCCACTTGGCCCGACAATCACATGAAAATCTGGAAAGGATCATGCCGGCCAACCTGGATAACATGGACATGGAGTATCTGCTACACCCTACGTGAGGTGAGGGTGGCGCTAGCAAAATAGTGACATGGGGTTTTGATCACATAACCCCTAATAATTCCCCCATCCCCGAATAGTATCACGGATCCGGACATAACACATCATGACACGGGACTTAAAAGCAGGTGATCAGCCCACTCTCAAGTCCATGTCTATACAAGTACAAGAACACAGAAATATCACATACTCATATACCAAGGGAGACAAGGAATAATATCTCATGACTGGATCCGACATATACTAGTCCGTGGACCGTCGTGTCGGGAATTATGTAAAACACTACAACTGAATCGGATATAGTAGATATCAAGACAATAAAAACTATCAGTGAATGTACTCGCCTGTGGTCCTGAGCTGATAGGGTGAACAGACGCTCAGGGTGATCACAGACCTAAAATAAGATACTATGAGTCAAACAGGACTAAATACTGAAAAGGAAACTAATACAAGTCATGAATGCAAGTCTAAGTCAAAACTAGGTCAATCTAGGTCAAACTTGGTCATACTAGGCCATACTGGTTCATACTAGGTCATACTAGGTCACTGGGAGTCATTCCAAGTCAAACTAGGTCAATCGGGATCAACGGTTGACTTACAGTTGACTTTTAGTCAAAAAGTCAACTCTGGTCAACTCTGGTCAACTCTAGGTCAACCCTAGGTCAAATTGGTCTAATGTTGACCAACTATTGACTTTCAGTCAACTGGTCAACTCTGGGTTGGTTTCGGTCAAATCGGGTCGCTTAAAGGCTAAGTTTGACTCTCGGTTGACTTTTGCTGACTTTTGGTCAAAACGGTCAACCGACGTCAAAACTAGTCTTAGAGTACCATATTTGATCATTACCAACCACGGAGATCAAGTTCTAACACCATCTTAGACTTCTAACACTAATATCCCATTTCTAGGCAAAACTAGCATTTACCCTTCTAAGGTAAATCCCGATACCTTACCCAAACCCAAGGAAACCCCGCCAATACCCATGGCACTAGCCTAGGCTCCTTAGGGTAGCTAGATATCAACCTATCTAAGGTTTACCTACCAAGAGATTGGGGTATCCTAAGCATCTAGGCCATCTTACGACACATGTTAGCCCTTTACCCATTACCTTGCCTATATCATGAATTTACCCTTTTCATTACCCCACTCACTAACACCACTCACCCTCACATGATACCACACTCTAATAGGCCTCTCTATAGATTTCCTAATAGGTTTCCTATTAGTTTAGGCAATAGGCTACCTATGGGTACTAAACTACACTCAAAACACCTCACAAAACACTCACACACATCTCACAACACTCACACACACAAAGGTAAAATGGACAGATTTTTGTAGTGAGGGGGACTGATTTTTGTGGTGATTAGGGGCTGTCATTTTAGGTTGGAAAGTGGGCCTAACTATAGGTGAATTTGTGGCTAAGAAGGGTGGAAGTTTGAGGGATTTTGGATGGGTTTTAAGGGGTTTTATGGACTAATTTGTGGGGCAACTTGTGGGGGTTGTCAAGTGGAAAATGGGGGCTGATTTGGGGCTGTTTTTGGGGTCTCTAGCTGCTGAATTCAGCAGCTCCCTCTCCCTCTCTTGGCCTCTCAAAATCCCACACAACTCCCTCTACTTCACTCTCACAACACTCATCAACTACCTCACAAACAAACACACAAACACCACCACTACCAACACCAACACCAACACTCATACCAACACCAACACTCCCCTCCCATGGCCGACCATGGCTGTCTATTAGGGACCAAAACCACACATAAACACATCACAAATATTCCCCCAATAGCATATATAAGCTATATATATATACATCTATATATATATGTAGAAATATATATATATATATATATATATATAACCACATATATATAAACTAATAAAAGAAAGAATATGATACATTAAGACACATGAATAAACTCATTCTAAATCATGCAAAAATCTGGAATAATAATAAAAACAACACAAAAACAATATTAAAACAATATCCATGAGTCCAAAAGTGGGTTTTTCCTATTGGGACACAACCCTACATGTAGACACCCCTAGAAATATCCAAAGGACACAAAAATGGTCTCTAATGGGGACACCACCATGGGAATCATTCCTAATGGGTTCCTACACAATCTACATGAGAAAAGAATCAAGTTTGGAGAAGGATTCACCTTGGTTTGGAGAAGGAAATCAATGGAAACTTCAAAAGAAGAAGGAGCTCTTTGGAGAAGAAGAAGAAAGGAGTGGATGAGAATGGAAAAAGTAGTTTTCTCTCTCCTCCCCATCCCCCTCTAGTGGCCGGCCACAAGGTTGGTTTTGTCCTATATGGATAATTACAAGTTTGCCCTCCAATGGTTAAAATAGCTAATAAATAGGAAATGGTTAAACCGGGGGTAGTTTAGTCAAACCGAAACCACTAATCTCTAACTAAAATTAACCAAAAATAATAGTCTAGTCTCTAACCAAAATATCTAACATGTGGGCCATGGCTAACTAGTGTGTGGGCTCGCTAAGGTCAAATCTACCCCGGGTCCCCGGAACAAGTCAAAACAACTCGGAATGAGTTGAAATTCAAACCTGATTCAAATATCCCCAAAATAATACAATAAATAAATAAATAATTTAAAAATAATTTTTAGAGTGGAAAATTACAAAAATACCCCTATTTCTAGAAACTGGGGGTGACAAATCTATCCACCTTAAAAAAATTTCGTCCTCGAAATTAAAACCAAACAATAGTAAAATTTCAAATTCACAAGTCATGGCTAAAATTTTAAAATGATTAAATTCTCAAAATCAAAATAGGAATTAAATGACTAAATTTATAAAATTTAGAATTACTCTCAAACATGAGTCTATCCACCTTAAAAGAATCAACCAAAAACTTAAAACGAAGCGAACACACAAAACAACAAAAAATCATGTAATTTTCGATAATCGTACGCGTCTGTCCAATCATCATGATACCCAGAATCTTCGTCATACCAGTGAGCAAGGCTACGATAATCACAGAGTCCTCAACTACGGTACAAACCTCTAGAATCATGGTATTTAAAATTTTCGCATGCCGCTAGCTTGGCAGCGAAAACCTTAAATTCCCACGCCCTAGAAATACGTCCATAGTCCGACTATATGTCCTCACTCTGCCTGCTAGCATGACCCTAGAGGATTCTAAAATCTTATAATCGAGGCGACCTAGCCCATACGACTTATCTCAAAACATCACATCACAAGAACAAACTTCCATCAAACAGACAAGGAACAGATGAAATCGAAATTCAAGACAGTTTATAAGGAAGCAAATACGGAATGAGATTGAAAGATTGGAACCTGCTATCTGCTCCGCCACTGCCTGAGTGGGCTCAACTGTCATGGCGAATGCACGCCCCTGCTGGCCTCCTCTAGCCTGCTGCACGCCGTCCTGGTCTCTTCGGATTCCACTAGCGTGGCAATCCCTCAGCTGGTGGTCAGGCGCCCCACAGTACAAGTAGACGCCCAATCTCTTCCTACAAACCTCTCGAGTGTGCCCTGGCTTCCCGCAGAAGGTGCACTGTGTAGCTGGCCTCTGACCCCGACCCTGGTGCTGCTGGGCACGCGCCGGTACCTGTTGGAACTGCATCTGAGGCTGCTGCTGCTGGAACTGCCTCTGCTGGGGATGTGGGCGCTTCGCTGGCCCCGCATTCGAACTGGCTCCCAAAACATCACTGCTCCTCTTCGGCTTAAGGTCGAAGTCCTCCTCAGCAATCTGGGCCTCCATCAAAATCTGCTCAAAGGTAGCGTCTCGTCGCCCGGACGTGTGAGTGCGCACTGCGTGAATGAGACCCCTCCTGAACTTCCGGGCCTTGCACCCCTCGTCCTGAACCAAACTCGGTACAAACCTGCTCAGGCAAAAAAACTCTGCTACGTACTTGTCGACCGACGAGCTCCCCTGCTCCAGACTGGCAAACTGCCCCTCCAAAGCTGTCAAGGCTACATCTGGGTAGAACTTCTCCTTAAAGAGTTTCCTGAAGTCCTCCCAAGATATACCTCTAACCGACGCACGCGGATCCGTACGGTACCATGTCAGCGCTATGTCAAAGAACTGGCTCGCTGCAGAAGTCACCCACAGACCTCTCGGGACCTCTGCCAACTCCAGACTCCGCTGGACATCCTCTAGCCAGTCGTCCGCGTATAGGATACCCTCGGTACCCCTGAAATCTCACGGGTTCATCTTTCGGAAGTCGAGATGCGTACCGGGCCTCCCCTGGCCCTGCTGTTGTGCTGGTGCTCCCTCAACTGTAGCCGGTGCACCTCTCTCCACTGCTGCCATAGCTAACTGGTGCGAGTTCTCTATCGTCTGTCTCAGCACCTCTGTCTGGCGCTGCTGTGTCTGCAACATCTGCTGCAGAAGGGCCATCATCCCGTGAGTGTCTGCCGGTAGCTGAGGCGGCAGTGGAAGAATGTCTGGAATGACCATGGACGATCTCGCTGCTGGAGGTGGAAGACCTCCTGAAACCGTCGCTGCTGGTGCTCCCGCCGGAAGGGCAGGAACTGACGTGGCTGCTCCCTGAACTGCAGCTCCTCCAGCTGGAGGTGGAAGACCTCCGGGAACTGCTGCTGCTACTTCTGCCTGAAGGGCAGGGACTGAGGCTACTGCTCTCTCGACTGCTGCTCCCGTAGCCGGAGGTGGAAGACCTCCCGGATCTGACCTCTCTGGAACTGTACTGGGCCCTGCTGCCTGAGAACGAGTCACTGTCATCCTGAAGATGAATTGAACCCAAGAGATCAATATGGCACAAGATAAGATATTATCAAAGGAGGACAATTGAATTCAAATACAAGAAGAGTTGTCATGGTAATCAAAAGATCAGAATTTTCCTAAAATGTGATTGAGTAACTCCTACCATACCCTAGATCCTACATCCTAGACGCAGGCTCGTAATTAGTACTCTAAGTCGAGCACCATTACGAGATCGCACTATTTGCGACTCAGACCTGCATGGGCCACCACAAAAATGTGTCACGACCCGCACCCTGATTAGGGGCACGAGAAGCGGTTACGTCCAGCCTACGCCACAGTATCGGCGGTAGAATACTGTATATAGGGTCTGTAAATACTACGACTAAAACAGATAAATGTACCTGTACAGTATATACACTCCGAACGGAGGAACAAAGCAATACTGTCTCAATCACATAAATCAAAACTAAGGTGGAAAGCATGGAAAAGAGATATGATAGATAAAATAAGGAACGAGTCCAGAAATATCCACAAGTCACAGCTAACACAAAATCCAAAGTCTCAGAATAATAATAAGTATAAAGATACTACAACAGAAAATAAACTAGCTGGCTCGCAGGACAGGCAAACCTAACTAACTAGGCTACTCCGGGTGGGCGAAGTCTAGTGGCTCTACCACTAAGCCACTATCTAGGTCAAGTCCATCAGACTCTATCCCGTAGTAAGTCGGGCAATCAGCCTCTAAGTCATCTGTAAAATTTTGTCAACGGTATCCTGTCAGGAAAATGAGCAAGTACAAACATCAACAGCAGTTCCATATAAATTAAGAAATACTATAAGAGACAGCATAATGGAATACACGACAAAGATATAAGTGACATGGGAACCATTTGAAAGCCGAGTTACAACCCTTAAACCAAACAAGGACCGAGGTTGTAACCCTTCTTTCAAACAGAACTTAGTCAAAATATGGTACAGTAAAAGCAGGTAGAGCATGTGAGAAATGAATCATATCATGATGAAAAGTACAGTAAGTAAAGCTGAACTGGAATATAAGATATAGCAATAATATAAAATGTGATTTGAATTATTAGAGCGATATATGATCGGCTAGGGAATCATGGTAGGGTTATCCACTTGGCCCGACAATCACATGAAAATCTGGAAAGGGTCATGCCGGCCAACCTGGATAACATGGACATGGAGTATCTGCTACAGCCTACGTGAGGTGAGGGTGGCGCTAGCAAAATAGTGACATGGGGCTTTGATCACATAACCCCTAATAATTCCTCCATCCCCGAATAGTATCACGGATCCGGACATAACACATCATGACACGGGACTTAAAAGCAGGTGATCAGCCCACTCTCAAGTCCATGTCTATACAAGTACAAGAACATAGAAATATCACATACTCATATACCAAGGGAGACAAGGAATAACATCTCATGACTGGATCCGACGTATACTAGTCCGTAGACCGTCGTGTCGGGAATCATGTAAAACACTACAACTGAATCGGATATAGTAGATATCAAGACAATGAAAACTATCAGTGAATGTACTCGCCTGTGGTCCTGAGCTGATAGGGTGAACAGACGCTCAGGGTGATCACAGACCTAAAATAAGATACTATGAGTCAAACAGGACTAAATACTGAAAAGGAAACTAATACAAGTCATGAATGCAAGTCTAAGTCAAAACTAGGTCAATCTAGGTCAAACTTGGTCATACTAGGCCATACTGGTTCATACTAGGTCATACTAGGTCACTGGGAGTCATTCCAAGTCAAACTAGGTCAATCGGGATCAACGGTTGACTTACAGTTGACTTTTGGTCAAAAAGTCAACTCTGGTCAACTCTGATCAACTCTAGGTCAACCCTAGGTCAAACTGGTCTAATATTGACCAACTATTGACTTTTCGTCAACTGGTCAACTCTGGGTTGGTTTCGGTCAAATCGGGTCGCTTAAAGGCTAAGTTTGACTCTCGGTTGACTTTTGCTGACTTTTGGTCAAAACGGTCAACCGACGTCAAAACTAGTCTTAGAGTACCATATTTGATCATTACCAACTACAGGAATCAAGTTCTAACACCATCTTAGACTTCTAACACTAATATCCCATTTCTAGGCAAAACTAGCATTTACCCTTCTAAGGTAAATCCCGATACCTTACCCAAACCCAAGGAAACCCCGCCAATACCCATGGCACTAGCCTAGGCTCCTTAGGGTAGCTAGATATCAACCTATCTAAGGTTTACCTACCAAAAGATTGGGGTATCCTAAGCATCTAGGCCATCTTACGACACATGTTAGCCCTTTACCCATTACCTTGCCTATATCATGAATTTACCCTTTTCATTACCCACTCACTAACACCACTCACCCTCACATGATACCACACTCTAATAGGCCTCTCTATAGGTTTCCTAATAGGTTTCCTATTAGTTTAGGCAATAGGCTACCTATGGGTACTAAACTACACTCAAAACACCTCACAAAACACCCACACACATCTCACAACACTCACACACACACAAAGGTAAAATGGACAGATTTTTGTAGTGAGGGGGACTGATTTTTGTGGTGATTAGGGGCTGTCATTTTAGGTTGGAAAGTGGGCCTAACTATAGGTGAATTTGTGGCTAAGAAGGGTGGAAGTTTGAGGGATTTTGGATGGGTTTTAAGGGGTTTTATGGACTAATTTGTGGGGCAACTTGTGGGGGTTGTCAAGTGGGAAATGGGGGCTGATTTGGGGCTGTTTTTGGGGTCTCTAGCTGCTGAATTCAGCAGCTCCCTCTCCCTCTCTTGGCCTCTCAAAATCCCACACAACTCCCTCTACTTCACTCTCACAACACTCATCAACTACCTCACAAACAAACACACAAACACCACCACTACCAACACCAACACCAACACTCATACCAACACCAACACTCCCCTCCCATGGCCGACCATGGCTGTCCATTAGGAACCAAAACCACACACAAACACATCACAAATATTCCCCCAATAGCATATATAAGCCATATATATATACATATATATATATAGAAATATATATATATATATATATAACCCCATATATATAAACTAATAAAAGAAAGAATATGATACATTAAGACACATGAATAAACTCATTCTAAATCATGCAAAAATCTGGAATAATAATAAAAACAACACAAAAACAATATTAAAACAATATCCATGAGTCCAAAAGTGGGTTTTTCCTATTGGGACACAACCCTACATGTGGACACCCCTAGAAATATCCAAATGACACAAAAATGGTCTCTAATGGGGACACCACCATGGGAATCATTCCTAATGGGTTCCTACACAATCTACATGAGAAAAGAATCAAGTTTGGAGAAGGATTCACCTTGGTTTGGAGAAGGAAATCAATGGAAACTTCAAAAGGAGAAGGAGCTCTTTGGAGAAGAAGAAGAAAGGAGTGGATGAGAATGGAAAAAGTAGTTTTCTCTCTCCTCCCTATCCCCCTCTAGTGGCCGGCCACAAGGTTGGTTTTGTCCTATATGGATAATTACAAGTTTGCCCTCCAATGGTTAAAATAGCTAATAAATAGGAAATGGTTAAACCAGGGGTAGTTTAGTCAAACCGAAACCACTAATCTCTAACTAAAATTAACCAAAAATAATAGTCTAATCTCTAACCAAAATATCTAACATGTGGGCCATGGCTAACTAGTGTGTGGGCCCGCTAAGGTCAAATCTACCCCGGGTCCCTGGAACAAGTCAAAACAACTCGGAATGAGTTGAAATTCGAACCCGATTCAAATATCCCCAAAATAATACAATAAATAAATAAATAATTTAAAAATAATTTTTAGAGTGGAAAATTACAAAAATACCCCTGTTTCTAGAAACTGGGGGTGACACATTGAGTTTATTTATATTTCTTTTAATATACTTAATAAATATAGGATACAAAATTATTTAGGTTTATTTATAAATATTTCAGGTTTTACTTATATATAATTGTTTGATATATATATATATATATATATATATATATATATATATATATATATATATATATATCAAACAATTATATATAAATAAACTCAATGTTTGCTACCAGCCTAACCAACCTTACTTCATTCTCTGTGGCTCACCCTCCCTTCAACTACCTTGGCTGCCCCCTGGTGTACGGGAGATCCAACGCCAGCATCTTCGAGAACCTCACCACCAAAATCAGGAACAAAATTGAAGGTTGGCATAACGCCACTCTATCCCCAGGCGGCAAAATAATCCTCATCCAACATGTGCTCAACTCCATCCCTATCCACACCTTAGCGGCTTGCTCCCCAACCAAGAAGGTCCTCGCGTCGATCGAGCAGATCTTTTGCAAGTTCTTCTGGAGGTACAATGAGGGCCAAGACAAACACCACTGGGCCAGCTGGGATACCATGGCCACCCCGATCGCGACCGACGGGCTGGGATTCACCAAACTCAATCACATCGTCAAAGCCTTCTCTACGAAACTATGGTAGAAATTATGCACGAGCGACAATCTATGGACCAGGTTCATGAAGGCCAGATACTTCAAACACATCCACCCAGCGATGGCCAGAGCTAATAGCAGATCCTCCGCGGCTTGGCGCCATATTTACGGGGACGCGATTTGGCAGAGCCGGCGATCAGGCTCCATCTGGGCGACGGCAAGGCCAACCTCTTCCTGGAAAGATGGACCGGGGATAGCCTCAATCCGAATATCTCTAGAGCTCCTAGCAACAGCAGGATCAAAGACCTGTGGAACCCCACCAACAACGATTGGAACTGGAACCAGATTCGCGTCTGGTACGGCAACGAAACGGCCAAAAGCATTCGTCAGCAAGGACTTACCATTGGCCCTGACGCGGACGAGCTGAGATGGTCACTGGAAGCTTCCGGTGTCTTCTCTGTACGATCGGCTAGGGCTGCCATCCACGAGAACGGCCAAGAGCACTTCACTGCGCGATACTGGCAATCGTGCATCCCCAAGAAATGGTCCTTCCTCTTGTGGAGAGTCATGAGAAAGAGACTGCCAACCGATAAGAACCTCGCCTCCATCGGCTTCAGCCTGGCGTCTACTTGTAATTGTTGCGATGATAGGCAGACGGAGACAATTGACCACATCTTCCGGGAGGGATGCCTCCCCGGCCAAATATGGAGCCTCCTCAACCGCACCTACAACATCACTACAGGAGACGGGCGCTTTAACGATCTCCTGGCCCTCTGGGGAGTCTCGTCCCACGGCCACCAGATCGTCGCTGCGGCCGCCACCTGGGTAATTTGGAAGAATCGCAACAAAGCGAGATACGAGGGTCACCAATATTCCGCCGTGCAGCTTATTCGGGAGATCCACCGGCAATGTCGCAAAAGGAGCTCACTGTGCTCCCACTGTCCTCCAGCATTCTGGCAAACTTTCCACAGTTAGATCTGGCAGGCGCGATTGGCCCCTGCCTTTTTGGTGGCTTTTAGCTTTTTGCCTTGTACTCCCTTCAGGCTTCGGCATTTTGAGCCTTGATTAATAAAGAGAGGAGGTTTTATTAATATATATATATATATATATATATATATATATATATAATATTTATAAAGAAAGGAAAAAGTATTATAAATAGAAATATTATCTATATGTGGTTAGCTGTTGGTTCTTATATATAAATAAATATACATGTATATATTATGTATATATATATATGTATATATATATATATATATATATATATATATATATATATATATATATATATTGACATATATAATATATAAAACTAATAAAAGAATAACAAAGCTAATGAACGCATGCAGCAAGCACCCCACACCCGAGCCCCCACATCAACAGCAAGGCTAAACCGAGCTAGCCTATACTAAAACCCGAGGGCAAACCCATCAGCCAAACTTTTTCCTATATATATATATATATATATATATATATATATATATATATATATATACACACACGATAAAGAGAGGGAGAGAGAGAAAGAGAATTTATCTAAACTCAAAACCCTAATCCAACCCTAGCCGCACACCCCGACGTCGCCATCGACCACCTGGGAGACCACCACGACCGCCGGAGGCCGTCCATCGCCAAAAAACGCGCACGTGTTTACACGTGCCAACTCTGTACACCTACTTCCAGGTACCTCTTTTCTTCGTCTCGTTTTTACGTACACACACGACCAAATCGAGATCCGTAAATTTCTACATGTAGCCTATATAACCCTTTTGGAACCCTGTCAAATGGTTTCATATATATATAACCCGATGGTTCAGGACATCGACACGAAGATTTCAAAAAACCATGCATAATAAGGCAGTTTTAAGAACTCGACCCGCTGTTTTTGAAGGCGATTTCTTGTCAATCCTTCGACTGTTTCAAAATTGTGTATGAACAAGTCCTAGACAACCTATAGAAGATCAAAACCCTTTTTGTAGATTTTACTTTCATCCATTATGCATAAAGTTATTCGTTTGTGAAGTTTGAGAAAAAATTGATTTTCAAAACTGAATTTTTAGAAATTTTTTCGATTCGTCGTGCGTTCCGACAAACCGGACGACGTGGTCGCAAACTGAAAGCATCAAAAGGTGCATATCGAATTCGCGGACGTGTGGACTTTAACGGAATTCAAATTGGTTGCGTGTGTACGACGAATTTGATACGTATCTGTCGAAATTCACTATATCGGGCTTTTTGCAAATTTGCCAATTACTTTATGCATGTTCGTCATCTCGAGACAAAACTTGCGCCAGCTGGAACATATCATTTTTCTAGTCCTGTATGCTAAGGTTAGTCTGATTCTGAGAAGGTCGATCGGAACGCTATTTTGGCGGGCCCGCGACACGATCCAACGGATGAATTTATGCACGGCCCAACGGAATCAAACTTTGGACATACGGTTGGTTCGTCTCGTCAAATCGGACATGTAGACATATAGTTTGATGACTTATACCATAGATACTGGCACGCTTTTCGGTACAAAGTAGGTCAAACGGCGGATATCATTTTTGTTCGAAATTACTGTTTACCCCTGTCCAGAATTGGACTTATGGGTAGACTATTCTCACTAATTTGACTATTCTGAGAATGTTGGTAATGTTTGTTTCAGCATTACGAGACTATTGTGCGAGTTGACCGTTCGCTTAAGTGATTGGTAGTATCGATTTGCTCAGCTCACGACAGCAGGCGAGTACGTTCTCTGTTAGTTTTTATTGCTTTGATATCTATTATATCCGATTCAGTTGCAGTATTTTACTTGATACTCGACACGAGGATACACGGACTAGTATACGTTGGATCTCGTCATGAGATATTATTCCTGGTTTACCTGGTATATGAGTATACTGTTCGATCTTGTTTCCTATATTTGTATAGACATAAATTTGGGGTGGGCTGGCCCCTGCTTTTAAATCTCGAGTCATGACGTATGATGATTGGATCCATTATACTATTCGGGGATGGAGAGTTATTAGAGGTTATGTGATCAATATTCATTATGTAACTTTTTTTGTGCTGGCTCCACCCTCACTGCACGTAGGGTGTAGTCTGACCTATTACTTCATGTGCTCGCTTTCCATGTTGATGGCTTGACCCTATATATATGTATTTCCTATGATAGCCGGTCAAATGGAATAGCCTAATCTTGACCGAAGCCGATCACATAACGCTTTAATATCTCATGGCACTTTTTTTAATATTTACATCGTACCTCAGATTTACATTTACTGCTTATATTCCAGTTTTACTTTATCTCACCCTGACATGATATCCAGTTCACTTGTACTGTTTTACTTCCAATTTTGATATTTTATCTTGTAATTCATTATAATTGTCTCTTATAGTATTTGTCAATTCACATGGAACTGTTATTGGCGTTTGTACTTGCTCATATCCTGACAGGATAATCTCCGTTGTTTTCCAAATGACTTAGATGCAGATTGCCCGACCTTCTACGGCTTTTGCATAGATGGAGTCTATGACCAGGACCTGCCTATGGATCCGGTGTACGCAGAGGACACACCACCTGTAGTGACTTAGATTAGCTAGCTTGTCTGGATTTGTATTTAGCTTAACACTTTGGGTCTGTAGAACTTATTTGGGATTGTTTTATGTCTTTAAATTCTGAATTGGTGTTTGTGACTCTACAGTTATTTCAGTCTATTTATTTCCATCTTTATCATTATCATTTCGTGCTTATCTTCCTTAGATTTATGTGATTGAGTTGTGATTATATTCTTCCGTGCGGAGATGACATGTTATATTATTGTGTCTTAGATGTTCTATGTTCTAGATGACCTATATAGCATTCTACGGCCGACTCTGTGGCGTAGGCTGGACGTACCCACGTGCTTCTGTCCCTAAACAGTGTGCGGGTCGTGACAAATAATGACTTGATTTTCCTTCTATTCTTATAATTACTATTTAGTTTTCAATATATATATATATATATATATATATATATATATATATATATATATATATATATATATATATTGTCACTCCTCGTTCCCAGAATACGTATTTTAATGCATATACTGCTTGAATGTATTTATTTAATATTTATTATGCATTTGTTCTGTATTTAATTCCTTTAATTTTACGCTAATTATTTTTTTTGTATTTTATTTTCTGCTTTGCTTTGTCTTGGGGTCGGCTTGGGTTAGTTTATTTTGGTTTAGGATGGTTCATCATGAGCCCAACCAATCCCCTACCTAACGTCATCTCCATTTAAAGCCCAATCCTTTCTCTCTCTTTATTACTTCTTTTTCTCATTTACTCTTCTTCTTCCTCATAACTCTCTCCACCTACCAAGAGCATAGGCAAGTCCATCTTGATTCCACATGAGAACCCATTTTTATGGTTCATTTATCTTCCTCTCATGATCCTAAGATAGTTTAGAAATTGACATTTTCCATTTTGAAAGTTTTATTTTTGTGGATCTAGAATTTGCTATTTTCGAATTTTTGGGTGGTTTGATCTACCAAATTTTCTTAAATTCAAGTTTGGATCATTCCAGGTTGTTGAGATTTGTGTTATACCCCATTTTGATCCATAGAAGTCCCATTTTTGCTTCGATTGAGGTTTCACAAAAATTTGGAGTTCGGAATGTTTTCTACGCCAACGTTTTACGTGTCTGCGTAATATCAAGCTCTACGCCACGTTTTATTTGTCCGCATAATATCAAGCTTTACGCCCACGATTATTCGTGTAAGCGTGAATTTGGAATACGCAAGTCTCCTATGGCTTGGCGTACTTCCTTTACGCATATTCATTTACGCGTAACATTTTCTTTTACGCGTACAATGGTTTACACGTAATGTTATTTTTACGCGTACAATGGTTTACGCGTAATGTTATTTTTACGCATAGAATGATTTATGCGTAATGTTATTTTTACGCGTACAATGGTTTACGCGTAATGTTATTTTTACGCGTACAATGGCTCACGCGTAATGTTATTTTTTAGGCTCATACGTAATATTATTTTTACGCGTACTTCCTTTACGCATGCAATACTATTCTTTAAGCGTATTCATTCATGCGTAATTCTATTCTTTACGTATACTATTCTGCCTTGGCGTAAGACGAGTTTTTATGCGCAACTTAATTTCATTGAGCGTACTCTTTTACGCGTAAGCTTTATTCCTTCACGTGTAAACTTCCTTCACACGTGAAACCCCTTTACGTGTATTTCATTGGGCGTACTATTTTGGTTGGCATATTTCATTAAGCGTACTCCTTTGGCGTACATGGCATCTTTTATTTTATCCTTACACCTTTTTGACATGAACTCGATATTTTAATACATATTGTTGTGTGGAATGTGCCCTGTGTCCCGATTGGTTTATGGATACCCAGTATGACTGGAACTTAACCCTGAGAGTTATAGACTCGACCATACTAAATACTAGTTTGACTTTCATGCCTTGGCAAAAATTGACATTGATTGTTACCTTCACTAAATGATTGATCATGCGTTCCTAGTTGGAACTAAAGAGACTGGCTAGTCGTCGTACTGAAATTGAGTGAGACACGTTCATATTAACCATGAACCATTGCAATAGACTAGCCGATCCCGAACATTGGCATATGGACACATGTTGGCTTCAATTTTTCTGCAAAAGCAGCATGTGTATCTTACAGTCAAGGCATGATTATTCCGTGGCTAGGTTTGATTGTTGTATTATGCTATGTAAGACCTACAACCTAACCGCACGGGCATCGTTGTAGAGTTGTGCATATCGTACTCTGTACGGAAGTACGCATTCTGAATGACCATAATCCACGGCATGAGATTTCAATCAACATAGGGAATATTATGCTAAATAAAATAACGATTGCATGAAGAGAATGGATTCCCAAGTTCTTACATGGCAGCCATCCTTGGGATAATTAGTGCCCCGACATGCCGTCTGGTTCCCACAGATATTGCAAATCTGCCACACGGGCAGGGAGCGGTATCTGCTTTTATTTATTTACTGTATACTGATGACGGACGTCCCACTGGGACTCGTCTAATTCATGATTGGCGCAATTGATTATTGGATAGACTAGCCTTGCTTGTACATAGTAAGAACTGAGGAATCCTTATTGCATATTTCCAGGGCAACTGGAAACTTACAGTTAGCAAGCCGTAGTAGTTGTATTGTCGTTTAAATTGATTTGTTTGTGTACTATACCTACTCCGTTAACTACTGAGATGATCAGAATGTCAGGACATGATGGGTCAACTTCTGTCCTTGTTTGGTTGGGAAGTTGGTTCGAAGTGTCGTGATGTTGTGTGAATTCCAGTAGCAAGCAGAGACTTATTTACCATATTTTTAACTCTTATCACTGGTTTTATTTCTCATGTCGTGCTTCCTTGTGGTACTTACTATTAGAGGTCTAACCTCTCTGGTTTTGCATGGCCAGATTTAGAGCCAGTTCCCGAGGACTCAGCTTACTTCTACCTACAAGATGGTCAATACTAGAGGGATGATCGCAGGAGGACACGAGTGGGTTCTTTACTTCCCAGCTCGTTTTGCTACTTACTTTATATTTTTCCACTTGGCACCGAAATGTTAGTCGGACTGTCTTGCACTTACCTTTACATAATTGTAACTAAGTCAGACTGCAGCTGATAACAATTATGTATACCTTACTATATCATCTGGCTATGTTTTGTACAGCCAGAACTCAAGAATATTTTAACTGAGCGTTCGGGACGCCTTACTACTTTATCTTACATGTTCTCTATTATTACTTCTTGTTTAAATGATTGAGATAATAGATGTGGAGTGACCATAGTGAGATTTGCATGTAGTATGCACCCCCTCGTCTCTTAGACAACATTTGTCGTATTATACGGTATTCATCTACCCGTAATACGTAGCTAGCTGAGTCATTCCCCCGCTCTCCGGTATTCTGGTTCTGGGGCGTGACAAGGTTTTAGTGGTGGCCCATGCAGTTCTGATTTCAGACTTGTGGGGTATTTTAATTTATAGGATGTCTCAATCACACATGTTTCCCCTTGATCTCATGATTCGTTACTCTCGACCCTAGCTTGATATTTTGATTTCCTTTGATTTCATTGATCTTTCCTGTCCAATCGTTTGATTGTTCTCTTGTCCCTTCTTAAGGGCATTTCGTTTGCATCTGCTAGAGCTGGACAACAACAATAAGGGCAACATGGACAACGAGACCCTGTTGATCAGCATCAAGGGCCAGACTACCTCAAGAGACCATCCAAGAAGAGGTGATAGTGGAACCAGCAGCTGGACCGCAGTATTCGGTGGTTACAACGCCACCAACAGTTCCATCTACCCCTATGGCAGTAGACACACCAGCCCTTTTGGAAATCATAAGGCGGATGATGGCTACTCAGCAACATCAGATCTTGGCTCAGCAACACATGCACACTCAACTACAAGAGCAGAATGTATTACTCAACCAAGGATTGCAAACGGCTTTGGAAAGAGGGGTGAGGACAGATTCAGGAGCATCAACCAGATTTTACAAGTACAATCTCGGTCGTTTCGAGGGCACGAAAGAAGCCATTTCAGCAGATGCATGGCTTAAGAACATCGAGGCCATTTTGACAACGGCTAAGGTACCGACGGAAGAACGTGTGAATCTAGTGAAGCTGTTACTTCAGGACCTCACACGTGATTGGTGGGAATCGGAAGAAGTGGGCATCAGACGTCCTGTTGCTTGGGACGATTTTACTGTAAGATTCAAGACGAAGTACTATAGTGTTGTGGCATAGTTCGAGCTACAGTAGAAGTTTATCAACCTCAAGCCGGCTGGCAAGACAGTGGATGCTTATACAGCAGAGTTCTGCAGACTGAGTAGGTTTGTCCCAGAGATGGTAGCAACAGAGAGCCAGAGGGCTATGATATTTCAGCAAGGATTCCATCTTGAACTCTTGCAATTGATAGAAGGGCATAACTACCAGACTTTCGATGAGGTGTTGACGGCAACCCGAAGGCATGAGATCACCATCCAGATGATCACAGCAAGGACTGGAGGTCAGAAGAGATCTCACAATCAGATTGAAGAAGAAGGGAGAGTAGCGCCCCGAATAACAGCACCATCCTCTGGCATTCGCATTCACGATATGGCGATGCGAGGGCCAGTACCACCAACAAGACAGCAGCAGCAGCAGCAGCAGCAGAGGAAGAACCAGCAATCCCCAGCGGGCTACACCTATTATGGGAAGGCAGGGCACATTAGAGGCATGTGTCAGGCATTGAACGGACAGTATTTGGTATGTGGAAGTCCAGATCATCGGGTTTCCACCTGTCCCATTAATTTGAGGTCAGAAGGACCAGCGGTAGCAGTGAGGCCGTTGGCACAATGCCCGTTCATGTCACATGCTCAGATATTTCGGCAGCAGGGACCGCCGATACAGCAGCAACAACAAAGACCACCCCAGCATCACCAAGGCAGGGGCCAGCAGCAACCCCAAGCTAGGCCGCAGCATGGAAACCAAAAAAGAGGCAGAGGGCAGGCATTCAATCTGTCCTTGGAAGAGGCATTGGCATCAGGAGATGTTGTGGCAGGTAACATTCTCGTCGCCTCATATCCCGCAGTAGCATTGTTTGATTCGGGAGCATCACACTCATTTATATCTGCATAATTTGTGACACGACTAGGAATGGAATTCGAGACATTACCAGGGAGGTTGAATATACTCACTAGTAATGGGCTCGTAATAGTTAGTAGAGTTATTCTAGCATGTAGAGTTGTGGTTTGCGGGCGTTCCTTACCCGCCAGATTAATAGAATTTTCTGTCAAAAATTTCGACGTTATTTTAGACATGGACTAGCTGAAAGATAGTCATGCGACAATAGATTGTCGTAGAGGGAGTGTATCTTTTAATATTTCAGGCATAGAGCGATTTACCTTAGTCAGATCAGTGGCAACTCAACAAGAAGAAGGAATAGTAGCGACAATGGAAGAAGTTCAAGTTCCGAAGGTAGTTGAAGACTTTCTGGATATATTTATCGAAGAACTTCCTGGTCTACCACCGGTTAGGGATATTGAGTTCAGTATAGAATTGGCACCTGGAACTAAACCGATATCAGATCGATTTTACAGAATGGCAAATTCAGAGCAAGCCAAGGTGTATCAGCACATAGAGGAACTGAAGGAGAAGAAGTTAATTCGAGTTCGCGAATAAACATGGGCAGCACCAGTGGTACTTGTAGGGAAGAAGGATGGGTCATCAAGACTGTACATTGACTACAGAAAGCTCAATGCGGCAACAGTAAAGAACAAGTACCCACTACCAAGGATCGACGACTTGTTTGATCAGTTGAGCAGAGCAAGGGTTTTTTCCAAGATAGATCTTCGATCAGGGTATCATCAAGTGAGAGTTCGGAAAGAGGATATTCCCAAGATGACATTCAGGTCCAAGTACGGGCACTACAAATTCTTAGTAATGTCGTTTGGTTTGACCAATGCTTCAGCAATATTTATGGATTTGATGAACCGTATCTTTATGTCGTACTTAGATCAATTTGTCATTGTGTTCCTCGATGACATTCTTGTATACTCAGCTAGTAAAGAAGAACATGAAGACCACCTCAGAAAAGTGTTGCAGGTTCTGAGAGAGAACCAGTTGTACGCCAAGCTCAGCAAGTGTGAGTTTTGGACGGATCATATTTCATTCTTGGGACACATCATATCAGGGGCTGGAGTAGCAGTGGATCCCAAAAAAGTAGAAGCAGTAGAAAGTTGGTCAGTACCTTAGACCGTAGCAGATGTGAGAAGTTTCTTGGGATTGGCAGAATATTACAGAAGGTTCGTATCAGACTTTACAAGACTCTCAGCACCCATGACCCGCTTGACACAGAAGGATGTGCCATTTATTTGGTCGGCAGAGTGCCAGGCATCATTTGAGAATTTGAAGCAGAAGTTGATCACGGCACCTATTCTTACATTACCGGTTGGACCCGGAGGTTTTACAGTATAATGTGACGCATCAGAAAAAGGACTTGGGTGTGTCCTAATGTGACATAGGAAGGTGATAGCATATGCATATAGGCAACATAGAGACCACGAGAAGAATTATCCGACTCATGACTTGGAGTTGGCGGCAGTAGTATTTGCTTTGAAGCTATGGAGGCATTACTTGTACGGTGATCGAGTGGACATGTACACAGACAATAAGAGTCTAAAGTACATCTTTATTCAGAAGGAATTAAACATGAGGAAGAGATGGTGGTTAGAGTTGATCAAGGATTACGACGTGGAGCTTCAGTACCATCCAGGCAATGCTAATGTGGTAGCAGACGCTCTCAGCAGGAGAGGCGGTGCATTTATGTTGACATCATAAAAACATATTTTAGAAGACCTTCAGGAGATGGGCATCGAGGTTATACTTCCTAGTGATGTAGAAATTCTGGCAAGTCTACGAGTTCAATCCGACTTGGTAGACAGGATCAAGATAGCCCAGGCACGGGACCCAATAATTCAGAAGTTTAGGACAGAATGTGAGTCAGAACTCAAAAAGGAGATAAAAATTCACGAAGATGGTACACTTAGATTTGGATCACGTCTATATGTGCCAAGTGGAGATATCAGACATGAGGTTATGACAGAAGTCCACAGTTCTCAGTATTCTATACACCCTGGAGGAACTAAAATGTACAAAGAAATCAAACAGCACCTCTGGTGGAACGGAATAAAGAGAGAGATAGCTAGATTCGTTTCTCGTTGCTTGATATGTCAGCAAGTGAAGGCAGAACAACAGAGGCCAGCTGGATTATTACAAGTACTTCCTATTCCGAAATAGAAGTGGGAACATATCACCATGGACTTTGTGACCGGTTTACCGATATCACCAAGTGGTAAGGATGCTATTTGGATAATAGTAGATCGGCTTACGAAGGTGGCACATTTTCTTCCTTTTAGAGTAGGGCAATCTTCAGAAAAGTTGGCAGAGTTGTATATGCAGCAGATAGTCAGGCAGCATGGGGTCCATGTCAGTATTGTATCAGATAGGGATACCCATTTTATATCACATTTTTGGAAGAGTTTACATCATAGTCTAGGTACCAAATTAAGATTTAATACGACTTACCACCCCCAGACGGACGGGCAATCAGAAAGAACAATCCAGACTTTAGAAGATATGTTACGAGCTTGCACCCTAGATTTTGGAGGATCTTGGAAGAACCACCTGCACTTAGTCGAATTTTCATACAACAACAGTTATCAAGCCAATATCCAGATGGTGCCATTTGAAGCACTATACGGCAAGAAGTGCAGGTCGCCACTTGCATGGGGTAATATTGGGGAGAGAAAGATATTAGGCCTAAAGATGATTGTTCAGACGGTTGAAATGGTTAAGTGGATTAGGGAGCGACTTCGAGTTGCACAAGATCGGCATCGTCATTGGGCAGACCAGCATCGTAGGCCACTAGAATTTTCTGTTGGGGACCACGTGTTCTTGCGAATCTTACCTACTCATGGGTTCATTAGATTTGGCGTTCGCGGGAAGTTGAGTCCGCGATATATGGGCCCATTTGCTATCCTCGATAGGGTAGGCGATGTTGCTTATCGTTTGTCCCTTCCACCTTCGTTATGAGAGGTGCATGATGTGTTTCACGTATCTCAGTTGCATAGGTATGTATCGGACCCAAGCCATATCCTCGATAATTCTGAGCTGGTTGTTGGTACCAACCTGTCTTACGAGGAACAGCCGGTGTCCATTTTGGACCGAAGGGAGAAGATACTCAAGAACCGAACAATTAGCCTTGTCCGTGTTTCTTGGGGTCATCACTCCTTAGGAGAGTCAATATGGAACCGCAAGGATGATATCCGATCACGGTATCCGCACCTATTTGACTCACAAGGTATATTTTTTTCCGTGTACCTTGATTATCTTGATTCCTCATGCTTATCACCCTATGAGTAGAAATTGCTTGATGTCGTCGATAGATAAATATAGATATATTACTTGCTAGTTGATATTATAAAATGACTGCTTGCTCGCTAAAATTGTTGTACTTGGATTAGTTTAGCTTTGATGTTTCTATCCTGCTTGGATTTGAAATTTTGAGGACGAAATTTTTCTAAGGAGGGTAGATATGTCACTCCCCGTTCCCAGAATATGTATTTTAATGCATATACTGCTTGAATTTATTTATTTAATATTTATCATGCATTTGTTCTGTATTTAATTCCTTTAATTTTATGCTAATTATTTTTTTTGTACTTTATTTTCTGCTTTTGCTTTGTCTTGGGGTCGGCTTGGGTTGGTTTGTTTTGGTTTAGGATGGTTCATCATGATCCCAACCAACCTCCAACCTAACGTCATCTCCATTTAGAGCCCAATCCTTTCTCTCTCTTCATTACTTCTTTTTCTTATTTACACTTCTTCTTCCTCATAACTCTCTCCACCTACCAAGAGCATAGGCAAGTGCATCTTGCTTCCACATGAGAACCCATTTTTATGGTTCATTTATCTTCCACTCATGATCCTAAGATAGTTTAGAACTTGACATTTTCTATTTTGAAAGTTCTATTTTTGTGGATCTAGAATTTGCTATTTTCGGATTTTTGGGTGGTTTGATCTACCAAATTTCCTTAAATTCGAGTTTGGATCATTACAGGTCGTTGAGATTTGTGTTATAACCCATTTTGATCCATGTAAGTCCCATTTTCGCTTCGATTGAGGTTTCACAAAAATTTAGAGTTCGGAATGTTCTTTACGCCCACGTTTTACGTATCCGCGTAATATCAAGCTCTACGCCCACGTTTTACGTGTCCGTGTAATATCAAGCTCTACGTCTATGATTATTCGTGTCAGCGTGAATCTGGAATACGCAAGTCTCCTCTGGCTTGGCGTACTTCCTTTACGCATATTCATTTACGCGTAATATTTTCTTTTACGCGTATAATGGTTTACGCGTAATGTTATTTTTACACGTACAATTGTTTACACGTAATGTTATTTTTACGCGTACAATAGTTTACGCGTAATGTTATTTTTACGCGTACAATGGTTTACGCGTAATGTTATTTTTACGCGTACAATAGCTCACGCGTAATGTTATTTTTTATGCGTACAATGGCTCACGCATAATGTTATTTTTACGCGTACTTCCTTTACACGCGCAATACTATTCTTTAAGCGTATTCATTCATGCGTAATTCTATTCTTTACGCATACTATTCTGGCTTGGCGTAAGACGAGTTTTTACGCGCAACTTTATTTCATTGAGCGTACTCTTTTACGCGTAAGCTTTATTCCTTCACGTGTAAACTTCCTTCACACGTGAAACCCCTTTACGCGTATTTCATTGGGCGTACTATTTTGGTTGGCGTATTTCATTGAGCGTACTCCTTTGGCGTACATGGCATCTTTTTTTTTATCCTTACGCCTTTTTGACATGAACTCGATATTTTAATACATATTGTTGTGTGGAATGTGCCCTGTGTCCCGATTGGTTTATGGATACCTAGTATGACTGGAACTTAACCCTGAGAGTTATAGACTCGACCATACTAAATACTAGTTTGACTTTCATGCCTTGGCACGAATTGACATTGATTGTTACCTTGACTAAATGATTGATCATGCGTTCCTAGTTGGAACTAAAGAGACTGGCTAGTCGTCTTACTGAAATTGAATGAGACATGTTCATATTAACCATGAACCAATGTAATCGACTAGCCGATCCCGAACATTGGCATATGGACACATGTTGACTTCTATTTTTCTGTAAAAGCAGCATGTGTATCTTACAGTCAAGGCATGATTATTCCGTGGCTAGGTTTGATTGTTGTATTATGCTATATAAGACCTACAACCTAACCGCACGGACATCGTTGTAGAGTTGTGCATATCATACTCTGTACGGAAGTACTCATTCTGAATGACTATGAACCATGGCATGAGATTTCAATCAACATAGGGACTATTAAGCTAAATAAAATAACGATTGCATGGAGAGAATGGATTTTCGAGTTCTTACATGGCAGCCATCCTTGGGACAATTAGTGACCCAACATGCCGGCTGGTTCCTACAGATACTGCAAATCTGCCATACGGGCAGGAAGCGATATCTGCTTATATTTATTTACTGTATATTGATGACGGGTGTCCCGCTGGGACTCGTCTAATTCATGATTGGCGCAATTGATTATTGGATAGACTAGCCTTGCTTGTACTTAGCAAGAACTGAGGAATCCTTATTGCATATTTCCAGGGCAACTGGAAACTTACAGTTAGCAAGCCGTAGTAGTTGTATTGCCGTTTAAATTGATTTGTTTGTGTACTGTACGTACTCCGTTAACTACTGAGATGATCAGAATGTCAGGACATGACGGGTCAACTGTTGTTCCTGTTTGGTTGGGAAGTTGGTTCGAAGTGTCGTGATGCTGTGTGAATCCCAGTAGCAAGCAGAGTCTTATTTATCATATTCTTAACTCTTATCACTGGTTTTAATTCTCATGTCGTGCTTCCTTGTGGTACTTGCTATTAGAGGTTTAACCTCTCTGGTTTTGCTTGGCCAGATTTATAGCCAGTTTCCGAGGACTTAGCTTACTTCTACCTCCAAGATGGTCAATACTAGAGGGATGATCGCAGGAGGACACGAGTGGGTTCTTTACTTCCCTGCTCGTTTTGCTACTTACTTTACATTTTGTCACTTGTCACCGACATGTTAGTCGGACTGTCTTGCACTTACCTTTACATAATTGTAACTAAGTTAGACTGTAGCTGATAACAATTGTGTATACCTTACTATATCATCTGGCTATGTTTTGTACAGCCAGAACTCAAGAACATTTTGACTGAGCGTTCGGGATGCCTTACTGCTTTATCTTACATGTTCTCTATTATTGCTTCTTGTTTAAATGATTAAGACAATAGTTATGGAGTGAACATAGTGAGACTTTCATGTAGTATGCACACACTCGTCTCTTAGACAGCATTGATCGTATTATACGGTATTCATCTACCCGTAATACGTAGCTGGCTGAGTCATTCCCCTGCTCTCCGGTATTCTGGTTCTGGGGCGTGACATATATATATATATATATATATATATATATATATATATATATATATATATATATATATATATATATATATATATATATATATATATGTATATATATATATAACGATTATATCACTTTATTTACATTCATTATCACATATGGACGACCCTTAAATTGCATTATATGATTTTGACCGTAACTAGATTTTATTTCTAATATTGATCGTCCCTTGATGGTTTGTATATTAACTTAATCATGCCATGACGATTATTGGTTTTTCTTGGTTATGGTTAGATCTCGAGCATACCTAAATAATTTTTATCATATTATGAGCATGCTAACTTGATAATAATCAAATGTATATGATTGATCTATTTTCTGAATGACTTTGATCTTAATTACAATCGTGCCTAAACAATTTAATTCTTTTATCATCTTTCAACTCAATTCTAAAAATTTAATTTTGTTCATTCTTGAATTTGATTTCTAGTAAACCAAAATTTTAGAATTTTGTTTTGATTATTCTTAGCCATACCATTTCTATTGATCATATTTTTTTTAGCATTTATGAACCTATTAGTTGCGACTATATCAAAGCCTAAATAAATTTTGACCATATTTTATTAATCGTGTTTAAATGAATTGAATCAGGGTTATGGATCGTAGATAGAATTTAATTATGATTATATTATTTTGGTACTATTTTTTTTTACTATGCTTAAATTTTGATTTTGATCATGTTTAAGATTTAACCATGACAAATCATTCTATATTATTTTTGTCACGACCCGCACCCTGATTAGGGGCTCGAGCACGTGGGTACGTCCAGCCTACGCCGCAGAATCGGCGGTAGAACGCTGTATAGGTCGTCTATAAATACTACAAGTAGACAAAATATAAGGGTACCTATCATCTCCTCACGGAGGTATAATATGGCATAACTCAACCACAAGACAAACTAGGATAGATAGCATGATATGAAAATATGATAGAAGTGAAACAGGAAATGAGTTCAAGATCCAACACAAGCTCAGAGATATAAACACATCACAGAAACTCAAAATATAATATAAAAACTACAGTCTGAAAGCACTAGCTGGATCGCAGTTCAGGCAAACCTAACTAAGCTATACTAGTCCAGGTGTGCAAAGTCTAGTGGCTCAACTGCCAGGTCACAGTCCTGGCCTAAGTTTCCATCTGCCCCGACCCCATAGTAGGTCGAGCAGTCTGTCTCTAAATCATCTGTAATATATCAACGGTATCATGTCAGAAAAATGAGCATGTACAAATACTAACAGCAGTTCCATATGAATTGACAAATTCTATAAAGACAATTATAATGAAATACAAGACAAAATCAATAGGAAATATATAATAGGATGTGAGTACTGAATATCATAACATGGTGAGAAAATTACTGAATGTAGAACTGAGTAGGATATATGATATGTAAAAGTAAACATAAAAGGTGCCATGAATTATTAGTGCGTTATGTGATCGTCTTAGGTCCAGATCAGGCTGTTCCATCTGACCGGCTATGAACAAGTGTACACAAGAGCAGGATCAGGCCGGCCACCATGGAAAGCTATGAACAAGTAGGGTCAGGCTTTACCCGTCGTGAGGCGCGGGTATAGCTATGAACAAGTAATAAGTACAAGTATGAAGAACAAGTAGAGATTTGATCACACAACCACTAATAACTCTCCATCCCCGAATATTATAATGGATCCGGACATGACACGTCATGATACGGGACTCAAGAGCAGGAGGCCAGCCCACTCTCAAGTCTATGTCCATACAAGTACAGGTAACAAGTCGAGTAATGTACCAATATACCAAGTAATCCAGGAACAACATCTCAAGACAGGATCCGACGTATACTAGTCCGTGAACCATCGTGTCAGAAATCAAGTAAGACACTACAACTGAATCGGATATAGCAGATATCAAGACAATAAAAACTATCAGTGAATATACTCGCCTGTGGTCCTGAGCTGATAAGGTGAACATATGCTCAGAGTAATCACAGACCTAAAGATGAGATACCATAAGTCAAAACAGGGTTTAATAATGAAAGAAAAGCTAATCTAGTCATGATATGCAAGTCTAAGCTAAAACTAGGTCAAACTAGGTCACATCAGGCTAAACTAGGTCATACTAGGTCATACTGAGCCAAATTAGGTCACACAGAGTCACACTAGAACAAACAAGGTCACAGGAAGTCAATCCAAGTCAAACTAGGTTAAACTGGGTCAAAGGTTGACTTATAGTTGACCTTTGGTCAACTGATCATCTCTGGTCAACTCTAGGTCAACCTTAGGTCAAACTAGGCTAATGTTGACCAACTATTGGCTTTTGGTCAACTGGTCAACTCTGGTTGAGTCCGGTCAATTTCTAGTCACTTTTAGGCTAAGTTTGACTTTCGGTTGACTTTTGTTGACTTTTGATCAAAACGGTCAACCGAGATCAAAACTAGTCTAAGAGCACTAATCCTAATCATTACCAACCAAGACAATCAATTTCTAACCATATCCTAACACCTTAGACTCATACCTTAGCTTCTAGGTAATTACCTTAACCTTACCTATTACCCTTCACAAAGTATTTCCAATACCTTGCCCTGATACAAAGGCAACCCTTTTTAACCCTGGTATACTGACCTAGGCTTCTTAGGGTAGCAAGAAACTAACCTATCTAGATATTACCTGTCACGACCCGCACCCTGATTAGGGGCACGAGAACGTGGGTACGTCCAGCCTACGCCGCAGTGTCGACGGTAGAACGCTGTATAGGTCATCTATAACAACTAACATCTAACAATAAGACATATAAACCTGTCATCTCCGCACGGAGGTATTACATAACAACTCAACTCTATATCTCAAACACAAGTCTAGGAAAGATAGAGCATGATATGGAATCAGACGAAAGGAAGAAACTGAATATATATATAGAGTTACCACACCACACAAAGTAGATGTCCAACACAAATAAGTACAAGACCTGAAATATAACTAAGTCACAACTAACAATCGGAACAGTCCGATACAAAATGAAAACTGTAAACACTAGACTAGACTAGGCAACCTCTACTGAGCTAGATGCTCCTCAGGCTCCTGAAGGTCACCCTCATGTGTCCCATAGAAGGTAGGACAGTCACCATCATCATCTGTAATATTTTCAACAGGCCCAGTCAGGACAGGAACGAGCACAATACATCTCACGCAGTTCATATCATGTTGGGAAATGTAAAGCATGCATAGAGTAAGATACATGGACTGTAAAAAAATATATATAAAAACGATAGAGATTTGATAACTGGAAATCTATATATATATGATAAGTAAGAACTGTAGGTAACCTGTGATTTAGAGCATGAAATGGTTATATAAACGGGCTTAGGATATATACAAGATTTCACAAGATTTCACAAGAATTTGTACAAGATGGGATTTTGATCACATAACCATTTACTACTCACCCTCCACAATCAATACAGAACGATCCAGTCAAGTTACGTTACCTTGTACAAGAGGTTTTTATCATGTTTGCTCACGTGATCATGAGAGTACAAGATTGCACAAGAGTATACATGAAAGCGGTGTACATGAAATACAAGATGTTCGTAAAAAGCACATGACAACTGTATCTGATGCACCCCGAGGGAGATAACATCGCATGACAAGATCCATATAGTACCAATCCGTGATAATGACGTGTCAGCATCATGTAAGGTATTCTAGAGCAAGAATATAAATCCTAACAAGTATGAAAAGATCAGAGAATGTACTCGCCTGTCACCCTGTATGACTGATATGAATAGATGTCCGAACTGGTGTCACAGAGTCCTATTTAAAGTAAAACAGGTCACAACATATCCACAATGGTAAAAATAGAGTATACAATGCATACTACATGATTCTAGGTCAATCAAGTCAAAAGTCAACTCTTGGTCAACTTTCTAATCAAACTAGTCAAATACTAGTCAACATGATCAATCTGGGTCAAGTCTTGGTCAAACTTAGACCGACTAAGGTTTTGGTCAAACAAAGACTAGTCAACAAGGTAATTAGGTCAATCTTGACTAATGGTCAACTTCTAGTCAGCCTCTAAGGCTAACACCAATCATGACACAACTCCTAAGTATCCCACTTAACCCCATAAATATCTTAATTTACATAGGACTATCTACATAATCCTAGTCACAATATACTCATATAGGTTAAACCCTAATTAGCTAGCTAATAGTCTAGGGTTTAGTCAAATCTTAGTCAACTAGTCCCTTCTATGTCCATCCAAGTCATTTCTAGGTCAAGTAGGTCAAGGTTTGACCTATAATTGACTTTAGTCAACAATGGTCAATTATCTAGTCAAACTACGTCTACTAGTCAACTAGTTAAACTAGTTCTTTAGGTCATTCCTAGTCAATTCTAGGTTAACTAGGTCAACTTTGACCTAAGGTTGACTTTGGTCAACCCTTAATCAATAAGGGTCAACAAGTTGGGTTTTGGGCCATTAGGGTTAGCCCCAAGCCATAGGCTAATAATCTTGGCCATAGGCTAGTCATAGGGTTTCCATATAACCTATAACTAGAAGTCATATATATATATATATATATATATATATATATATATATATATATATATATATATATATATATATATATATATATATATATATATAGATATACACTATCTATCCACTACCCAATATCAATATGTAAATACTATATATATACAAAACCCACATACATATAATACACTATATATGATATAATGAGACCTAATACAAAAGTATACATATATATGTATATACATATATATATATATATATATATATATATATATATATATATATATATAAACTTATATATATATACTATATATATATAGAGAGGGAAGTGAGAGGGACATAGAGTGAGAGAGAGAGGGAAATGCATTGTGTGACAGTGGGGGGGGGAGGGGTGTTCCAGATTTCTGGACTGGAACCCAGACCCACACACACACAATAACACACACACACACACACCTATATATATACATATATGTATATACACATAACTACATATATACATATATATATACCCTCACATCTCACATACACACACACATATACATACACTATGTTTATACCCTATATACACAGGTATTTATATAAATAAATAACATCAAAAATCAGTTTGAAATTGGATTTAAAAACTGGAAAAATACCAAAAAAACAGTATCCTGTGCACAGTGAACTCGGGCAATGGGTAAACCTAAACCCGAGTCAAAAACGACCTAAGGTCCAAAACCCTAGGTTGGTAACACTGGCCCTAGGTGTCCTCTAGTGTCCTAAGTGCCTGACACTACACCACGACACGATTCAAAGTGTCAAACTTAGGAAAAACCCAATCGGGTAAATCTGGACACACACACACAGTACTGCGTCATGCACGGGTTCCTCGCTCTCGTGGACACACCACGAGACACGACACGTCTCGTGGTCATGCACACGTGTAGCCCACATATAGGGCTACACGATTGACACACTGTTACGTGTCATTATCGTGTCTACACGTGATACGATACGCGTATCAGTGTCGAAATTCGTGTGTTACAGACCCCGTCGTGCACGCGGTCGAACGCCACGTGCTCGCGACACAGGACACGACACATCTCGTGCTCGTGTCCTAGTGTTCGTCCAGTGATGGGATACACACGTGGCACCCTGACACGACACCACGACGTATCTACGAGGGACACGAGGCTCGTATCAGAGCCGATTTTTCGGCTGAACGTGCGCGTGTATGGCCAGTACGGCCCCATTTTCGTGTCCGATACAAGACGACACCCCGTGAAATTTTGGAGGCATGTTCTCAGACATTGCCCCCGTGTCCATGCCAATTTTGGCGTGTCGAAGTGCTCTGTGCAGTGAGCACGAGCAGTGTGGTAGCAGGGCACGCGCGCGTGGCCTCGTGCAGCGGGTTCGTGTCCATTTTGGACACGGACACAGCACAAAAATGTGCTCAGTCCACTTGGGTTGTGTCCTACATGTCTAGGGCTACCCAAAAATATATTTTGTTTTACATTTTAACAAAAACAAATCCTTTGTGGCATTTCATCAAACAAGGTTTCCTAGCCTAGGATACGTGTCCGATACGGACACCAAACCAACCCTAGATTTCACCAAACTTGTCCCACAGCTAGGGTAGACCTATATGCATGTATTTATGAAGAAAAAACACAATATTAACTATGTATGAGGGTATTTACCTATTGAGTGAAAACTCAAGTTTTTCAATAAAAGGAGGGGGTGTGTCCTATCCACTTGTTGGTGTCCAAGTCCTTGTGTCCAGCTTGCTAGCCTCCCTTAGCACCCTCTAGGTTGTAGGAACCCAATGAAAAAGACTAGAGGGGAAAAGGAGTTGAAATGAACAAGTTGTGAGGGTTTGAAGGAAAGGGAATTTCTAGGTTTAAAACATGTAAATTTGTATGCAAGGGTTTGATATGATTATATAGGAAGGGTAGTGATAGGGGGGGTGCCCATGGCTGGTCATAGGGTGTGGGGAGGGGGTGTCCATGAAGACTTTTGTGTCTTTCTTCTTGGTTAAGGTTTGGACTTCTAGGTAAGGAATGATATTTTGAGGGGTTTAAGGAAAATATCTAATATGTAAATATCTAGATATTACACTACTTTAACCAAATGACTAAATCTATCCTCAAGCTTCTAGGTTAGTAGCTAACCTCTAGATTAGGGTAAACTAGGTTAGGGACTAACATGGTACTTAACAATAATTAAAATAATATTAAAAACACATAATTCCAAATAAAATCTAGTAAATTACCAAAATACCCTTTTAGGCTAAAAATCACTAATTTGATGTTCTAAGCCTATGGCTAGGCTCACATGGTCATGGTAGTCTCTAGGTTATGAAATCTCTAGAGTTTACACTAGGGTTATACTAGTAAAATCACAAAGTCATAAGTCGTGACTTAGAAAAATAGTTTTAATCTATCTAAAAATCATCCAAATTTATAACATGACTAAATCACCATTATTTAATAATAAAAATAATAAATTTTCAAAATATCCCAAATTTCAGAAAACTGGGTGCTACAAGTCTACCCTCCTTAGAAAAATTTCGTCCTCGAAATTAGAATGGTCATACTCCTTCTAGGTTAAACACCCCAACAATCACAGTCTCAAATACATAGTCCGATAATCATATGCGTCTGTCCAAAATCATGATACTCGGAATCTTTGTCATGCTAGTGAGCAATGCTACGATATTCACAGAGTCCTCGACAAAGGTACATACCTCTAGAATCATGGTATTTAAAATTTTTGCATTGCCGCATGCCTGGCCGCAAAAACCTTAAATTCTCACATCCGAGAAATACGTCCAAAATCCGACTATATGTCCTCACTATGCCAGCTAACATGACTATAGAAGACTCTAGATCCCATGATCGAGACGACTTAGCCCATACGACTTATCTCAGAAGAAATAATTTACAATGAAAAATCCGAACAAAATTTATCAACTACAAGGAACAGATAGAATCAAATTTCAAGACAGTTATAAGGAGGCAAATACGGAAATAGAATCGAAAAGGTTGGAACCTGCAATCAGTTCTCCCTCTGCCTGTGCATCATCGACTGCTATGGCGAAAGCTCGCCCTGGATGGCCTCCCTTAGCCTGCTGCTGATGCTGGACAAACCTCTGCTGCTGAGTCTGCAACGGTGGTCCCGTCTGCTGCCCTGTCGGAGCCCTAGCTCCTGCTGCTGCCTGAGCCAATCGTGCCAAGCTCTTGGGACACTCCTTCAACTGATGCTCTGCTGAACCACAAAGCAAACACAGGCCCTGCCTCTTCCTGCAGTCGTCCCATCCGTGACCTTGCTTCTTGCAGAAGTTACACATAGGGTGCTGTTGCTGCCTGGGTGCCTGCTGGTGAAGTATATGTCCCTGGCCCTGAAACGACTGCTGAACTGGCCTCTGTTGTATGTGAGGGCGCTTGGCTGGTCCTGCACTAGAACTAGCCCCTAAGGTATCACTACCCCTCTTCGGCTTGAGGCCGAAGTCCTCCTCTGCAATCTGTGCGTCCATCAATATCTGATCGAACGTCGCGTCACGGCGTCCCGAGGTGCGGGTGCGCACTGCATGAATAAGTCCCCTACAGAACTTACGAGCCTTCTGCCCCTCATCCTGGATCATATCTGGAGCGAACCTGCTAAGGCGGAAGAACTCAGCTGCATACTCGTCCACCGACGAGTTCCCCTGCACTAGACCCACGAACTGGCCCTCCAATGCTGTAAGAGCCACGTCCGGGAAGAACTTCTCCTTGAAGAGCCTCCGAAAGTTCTCCCATGTCAGCCTTCTCACCGACGTATGAGGATCCATACGGTACCATGCCAGCGCAATATCGAAGAATCGGCTGGCTGCGGCCGAAACCCAAAGCGCTCTAGGAAGCTCTGCCAGCTCCATGCTCCGCTGTACATCCTCTAGCCAGTCGTCTGCATAGAGGATGCCCTCCGTGCCTGTGAAGTCCCTGGAGCTCATCTTCTTGAAGTCCAATACTGTCCCCGGCCTGGACTGCTGCTGGTACGGCTGCTGGCCAGTAGGGCCCTGCACCGTACCCGGTGCCACTCTCTCTACTGCTGCTAGGGCAAGCTAATGCGAGTTCTCCATACTCTGCCTCAGCATCTCGATCTGTCGGTGTGATGCCTCCGACTGGCGCTGCGATGCCTCTGCCTGGGCCCGCTGTGTCTCCATCATCTGCTGAAGGAGAAGGAACATATGGTGCGTATCCGTCGGTACCCGGTGGTGGTGGCAGCAGTATCTCCAGAACAATGGCCGTAACCCTCTGGGGTGGAGGTAGTAGACCTTCCTGTGCAACTGCCTGGGTCTCCAGAATAGTAGAATCATTGGGGACAGTCTCGTAAACCTCCTCCTCTGCCTGATCAGATCTCTCAGGCAAACTACTCGATCCAGTGGCCTGCGGGTACGTCTTCGTCATCCTGGAGACGAATTGAAACAAAGAGATCAATATGGCACATGAGTAGATTATCAAGAAAGGACAGTTAATTTAATACAAGGGGAGAAATCATGAAAATCAAAAGATCAGAAATTTCCTAGGTGTAATTGAGAAACTCCTATCATGTCCTAGGTCCTACGTCCTAATTGCAGGCTCGTAATTAGTACTCTAAGTCGAGCACCATTACGAGATCGCACTAACTGCGACACAGACCTGCATGGGCCACCACAAAAATGTGTCACGACCCGCACCCTGATTAGGGACACGAGAACGTGGGTACGTCCAGCCTACGCCGCAGTGTCGGCGGTAGAACGCTGTATAGGTCATCTATAACAACTAACATCTAACAATAAGACATATAAACCTGTCATCTCCGTACAGAGGTATAACATAACAACTCAACTCTATATCTCAAACACAAGTCTAGGAAAGATAGAGCATGATATGGAATCAGACGAAAGGAAGAAACTGAATATATATATAGAGATACCACACCACACAAAGTAGATGTCCAACATAAATAAGTACAAGACCTGAAATATAACTAAGTCACAACTAACAATCGGAACAGTCCGATACAAAATAAAAACTGTAAACACTAGACTAGACTAGGCACCCTCTACTGAGTTAGATGCTCCTCAGGCTCCTGAAGGTCACCCTCATGTGTCCCATAGAAGGTAGGACAGTCACCATCATCATCTGTAATATTTTCAACAGGCCCAGTCAGGACAGGAACGAGCACAATACATCTCACGCAGTTCATATCATGTTGGGAAATGTAAATCATGCATAGAGTAAGATACATGGACTGTAAAGAAATATATATAAAAACGAGAGAGATTTGATAACTGGAAATATCTATATATATACGATAAGTAAGAACTGTAGGTAACCTGTGATTTAGAGCATGAGATGGTTATATAAATGGGCTTAGGACATATACAAGATTTCACAAGATTTCACAAGAATTTGTATAAGATGGGATTTTGATCACATAACCATTTCCTACTCACCCTCCCCAATCAATACACAACGATCCAGTCAAGTTACGTTACCTTGTACAAGAGGTTTTTATCATGTTTGCTCACGTGATCATGAGAGTACAAGATTGCATAAGAGTATACATGAAAGCGGTGTACATGAAATACAAGATGTTCGTGAAAAGCACATGACAACTGTATCTGATCCACCTCGAGGGAGATAACATCGCATGACAAGATCCATATAGTACCAATCCGTGATAATGACGTATCAGCATCATGTAAGGTATTCTAGAGCAAGAATATAAATCCTAACAAGTATAAAAAGATCAGAGAATGTACTCGCCTGTCACCCTGTATGACTGATATGAATAGATGTTCGAACTGGTGTCACAGAGTCCTATTTAAAGTAAAATAGGTCATAACATATCCACAATGGTAAAAATAGAGTATACAATGCATACTACATGATTCTAGGTCAATCTGGTCAAAAGTCAACTCTTGGTCAACTTTCTAATCAAACTAGTCAAATACTAGTCAACATGATCAATCTGGGTCAAGTCTAGGTCAAACTTAGACCGACTAAGGTTTTGGTCAAACAAAGACTAGTCAACAAGGTAATTAGGTCAATCTTGACTAATGGTCAACTTCTAGTCAGCCTTTAAGGCTAACACCAATCATGACACAACTCCTAAGTATCCCACTTAATCCCATACATTTCTTAATTTACATAGGACTATCTACATAATCCTAGTCACAATATACTCATATAGGTTAAACCCTAAGTAGCTAGCTAATAGTCTAGGGTTTAGTCAAATCTTAGTCAACTAGTCCCTTCTATGTCCATCCAAGTCATTTCTAGGTCAAGTAGGTCAAGGTTTGACCTATAGTTGACTTTAGTCAACAATGGTCAATTATCTAGTCAAACAACGTCTACTAGTCAACTAGTTAAACTAGTTGTTTTAGGTCATTCCTAGTCAATTCCAGGTTAACTAGGTCAACTTTGACCTAAGGTTGACTTTGGTCAACCCTTAGTCAATAAGGGTCAACAAGTTGGGTTTTGGGCCATTAGGGTTAGCCCCAAGCCATAGGCTAATAATCTTGGCCATAGGCTAGTCATAGGATTTCCATATAACCTATAACTAGAAGTCATACATATATATATATATATATATATATATATATAAATATATATATATATATATATATATATATATATATATATATATATATATATATATATAGATATACACTATCTATCCACTACCCAATATCAATATGTAAATACTATATATATACAAAACCCACATACATATAATACACTATATATGATATAATGAGACCTAATACAAAAGTATACATATATATCATATATATGTATATACATATATATATATATATATAACTTATATATATATACTATATATATATATATATAGAGAAGTGAGAGGGACATAGAGTGAGAGAGAGAGAGGGAAATGCATTGTGTGACAGTGGGGGGGTGTTCCAGATTTCTGGACTGGAACCCAGACCCACACACACACAATAACACACACACACACACACACACACCTATATATATACATATATGTATATATACACATAACTACAAATATACATATATATATACCCTCACATCTCACATACACACACACATATACATACACTATGTATATACCCTATATACACAGGTATTTATATAAATAAATAACATCAAAAATTAGTTTGAAATTGGATTTAAAAACTGGAAAAATACCAAAAAAACAGTATCCTGTGCACAGTGAACTCGGGCAATGGGTAAACCCAAACCCGAGTCAAAAACGACCTAAGGTCCAAAACCCTAGGTTGGTAACACTAGACCTAGGTGTCCTCTAGTGTCCTAAGTGCCTGACACTACACCACGACATGATTCAAAGTGTCAAACTTAGGAAAAACCCAATTGGGTAAATCTAGACACACACACACAATACTGCGTCGTGCACGGGTTCCTCGCTCTCGTGGACACACCACGAGACACAACACGTCTCGTGGTCATGCACACGTGTAGCCCACATATAGGGCTACACGATCGACACACTGTTACGTGTCATCATCATGTCTATACGTGATACGACACGCGTATCAGTGTCGAAATTCGTGTGTTACAGACCCCGTCATGCACACGGTCGAACGCCTCGTGCTCGCGATACAGGACACGACACATCTCGTGCTCGTGTCCTAGTGTTCGTCCAGTGATGGGATACACACGTGGCATCCTGACACGATACCACGACGTGTCCACGAGGGACACGAGGCTCGTATCAGAGCCGATTTTTTGGCTGAACGTGCGCGTGTATGGCCAGTGCGGCCCCATTTTCGTGTCCGATACAAGACGATACCTCGTGAAATTTTGGGGGCATGTTCTCAGATATTGCCCCCGTGTCCATACCAATTTTGGCGTGTCGAAGTGCTCTGTGCAGTGAGCACGAGCAGTGTGGTAGCAGGGCACACGCACGTGGCCTCATGCAGCGGTTTTGTGTCCATTTTGGACACGGACACAGCACAAAAACGTGCTCAGTCCACTTGGGTTGTGTCCTACATGTCTAGGGCTACCCAAAAATATATTTTGTTTTACATTTTAACAAAAACAAATCCTTTGTGGCATTTCATCAAACAAGGTTTTCTAGCCTAAGTTACGTGTCCGATACGGATACCAAACCAACCCTAGATTTCACCAAACTTGTCCCACAGCTAGGGTAGACCTATATGCATGCATTTATGAAGAAAAAATACAATATTAACTATGTATGAGGGTATTTACCTATTGAGTGAAAACTCAAGTTTTTCAACAAAAGGAGGGGGTGTGTCCTATCCACTTGTTGGTGTCCAAGTCCTTGTGTCCAGCTTGGTAGCCTCCCTTAGCACCCTCTAGGTTGTAGGAACCCAATGAAAAAGACTAGAGGGGAAAAGGAGTTGAAATGAACAAGTTGTGAGGGTTTGAAGGAAAGGGAATTTCTAGGTTTAAAACATGTAAATTTGTATGCAAGGGTTTGATATGATTATATAGGAAGGGTAGTGATAGGGGGGGTGCCCATGGCTGGTCATAGGGTGTGGGGAGGGGGTGTCCATGAAGACTTTTGTGTCTTTCTTCTTGGTTAAGTTTGGACTTCTAGGTAAGGAATGATATTTTGAGGGGTTTAAGGAAAATATCTAATATGTAAATATCTAGATATTATACTACTTTAACCAAATGACTAAATCTATCCTCAAGCTTCTAGGTTAGTAGCTAACCTCTAGATTAGGGTAAACTAGGTTAGGGACTAACATGGTACTTAACAATAATTAAAATAATATTAAAAACACATAATTCCAAATAAAATCTAGTAAATTATCAAAATACCCTTTTAGGCTAAAAATCACTAATTTGATGTTCTAAGACTATGGCTAGGCTCACATGGTCATGGTAGTCTCTAGGTTATGAAATCTCTAGAGTTTACACTAGGGTTATACTAGTAAAATCACAAAGTCATAAGTCGTGACTTAGAAAAATAGTTTTAATCTATCTAAAAATCACCCAAATTCATAACATGACTAAATCATCATTATTTAATAATAAAAACAATAAATTTTCAAAATATCCTAAATTTTAGAAAATTGGGTGCTACATTACCTACCCAGAAATCTAGGTATCTAGCCTATCCAGTTCATCTTATCCCCATGTTGGTCACTCTCAACATTACCTTAAGGTATCATGAGACACCCTATGGTATCTTGAGATACCACCCTCCTAACACTATCCAACCATACTAGCTCACCCCTCCACACCCTAGTATCTCAGAGTATCACACTCACTAGCTCTATTAGGATACTAACTTATCTAGTACACTCAATAAACACACCCCACTAGGTTCACAACTCTCAAATCTAACATCTCATATCATAACTAACATTAACATATAAGCTAACATCTACTAACAATTCTAACTAACAAATATCTAACGACTTGCTAGCAAACTCTATCAAACAATGGCTAACTAATATAGGAAAATGGCTAAATGGAAGGGGGCTAATTTCTAAAGGAAAATGGGGTTAAATGGGTTAAAACTAATAGCTAAAAGGCTCAAAAAGCTGCCAATAAGCTGCTGCTTACTGCAACTGCTTATGTCGCTGCTTGCTGCAACTGCTTGCTGAAGCTGCTGATGCTGCTTGTCGAAAGATGCTGCTGCTTACGCTGAAAGCTGTTTGCTTATGCTTATTGCTTATCACTATATATATATATATATATATATATATAAAAAAAAAAAAAAAAAAAAAATATATATATATATATATATATATATATATATATATATATACTTAATATAATATATATACTTGAATATATATTATGATACATTATGATACATGAAATAAAATATAAAGACAAGCAATAACACATCCCTAACATATAAAAATCTAAGATTAAAACATGTATTAAATTATTTAAACACAAATGTGTCCAATATTGGGGGTTTTCCATATGGACACAACAACACATCAAGGACACTCCTAAAATCTCCAAATGGACACAAAATGGACACAAATGGAGGCACAACCATGGAGGTCATTCCTATGGGTTCAAATTGATCCTATATGCATGTAGGATTGAAATATATGGTAGATTTTACCTTCCGGGAGGTAAAATCTAAGGGAACTCCTTCTAATACGACACCGACACGAAAGGATCCTCAAATGGACACGAACCAAAGCCAAATCCTCCCAAACTTGGCTAGCACCCTCTCTTTATGGAGTAGAGAAGAAATGAAGGAGATTTGGTGGAAGAATGGATTGATTTGGAGATGAAATCAATGGAGGTTCCTATCAAATTTGGGAAAGAACAAAGGAGAGTGAAATTTGTGGCTAAGAATGAAATGAAGTGACTCATCCCTATCCCTAATGGCTGGCCCAATATGGCTATGTGTCCCAATTTTGTAATGTCTAAAATACCCTCCTTCTTGTCTCAGTAGGTTCAACTTAAGTTAGGTTTTGGTTTGAGGCTAAATTAGTCTAGTTTAAGTCTCTAATCAACCCAACCTAATCATGAATATTAGTCTAACCATACTAACTGAAATATTGTCATACGTGGGCCATGTCTAACTAAAGAGTGGGTCCCACTAGAGTCAAAGCTACCCCGGGTCTCCGATACAAGTCGGATTGAGTTAAAATTCGAACCCGACTCAAATAACCCCAAAACAATATCATAAATAACAAAATAAATTCAAAAATATTCTAAAATAAAAAATGACCAAAATAACCCTGTTCTTGAAAACTTGGGGTGATAATTTTACCATGCCTAGATTTTAAACTTGATCATTTCTAGATCATCCTGATTCTACTAGTCGTATTTAAATTTGGATTCTATGTTTAACCAATTTTAATCATTCTAAAAAAATTTGTATTTGGTTATTCTTAATGGTGCTTATCGTGTCATTTGAATTTTCGAGGACGAAATTTTTGTAAGGTGGCATATTTGTAACTAGCTGGATTCAAAATTTATGCTTTTGAGGATTTTGAAGTTGTAAAATTCTTTTCCTAAATTTATAATTCTATTTTGAAATCAATGTCATTATTCCTTTTTGAAAACTAATAAAATCATTTTTGGATTATTTAAAAAATTATTTTTAATCATGATTATTATTATCTAATTAATTAATTAATTTCAGGATTTTTTAAAATATTTAATTAGTAATCTAATTTCAGATTTATTCATAAATTTATTATTGAGAGCCTACCAAGCTTTGCACTTGGATTGTGGGTTATAGGTTTTGGGTTAGAAAGAGAGTAATTAGATTACGAATATTAGACCGCAGAGAAAAGAGGCTGAGGAACACTATAATCCCGCTAGTCAGAGTAGCGTAGCATCACCACTCCCCAGGCAAATCTACCTGGGAGCGAGAGGCCGAAACGAGGGAGAAATACCCCCACCTGTTGAGGTATGACTGTACCCCTATCTCTACTCTTAGAATTTTGAGGACGAAATTTTCTAAGGAGGGAAGATTGTAAAACCCAAAATTTTGGTTTTAATTAAATTTGGAAAATTATTTGGTTTAGTGTAATTAATTAGTTAGTTTAGTTTAGTTGTTATTATTATTATTATTATTATTATATATATATATATATATATATATATATATATATATATATGGGTTAATTAGTTGTACCCCCCTATGGTTTGTACGTATTTTGGTAACTGTCCCTGTTATTTTAAAAATAAAGAACACCCCCCTGGTTTATAAAGTTAATTAGTTGTACCCTCCTGGTGCATAGAAGAAAATGAGTGAAAAATTAAGCAGCCAGGGGGGTGTTCTTTATTTTTGAAACAACGGGGACAGTTACCAAAATATGTACAAACCATAGGGGGTACAACTAATTAACCCATATATATATATATATATATATATATATATATATATATATATATATATATATATATATATATATATATATATATATAGTCGGTTAAATAGGATAAACAATTTTAGTTATAAAAGATTAAATAATCGATTAATTGTAAATTGTTAATTAATAATTGATTAATTTTAGCTATGTATTAGAATTATTTAGCTAATTATTTAAAGCCTTTTTCAACCTAAGACCATTCCCTATCCAAACCCATCTACCCATCAACCCATTCAACTAAACCCACTGCCCCTTATCTGACTCCACCGACTCCTCCCAACCGCACACGCACTCCTTCACTACCCGCTCCTTCTGCTCTTCTCAAGTAGAAACTTACAAACTCAAACCTTTTCTTCAGAACCATTTCTCTCCCAAAAAAACCTTCACAAAACTTCACATATCTCCCTCCTCACTACACCATTTTTCGAACCGATCGCGCCACCACGCTCCTTGTTCTATCCTGTTCCCACGGACACCTCTCAAGGCTATCCCCCGCGCACCTGAACCCGACATCCCCGGCGCTCCCCGTGTCTGCACCCCCTCATGCACCCGCGTGTTCGCTGTTCGACGACCTCTGTGCCCTTGTGCGGCACTTTCTCTGGCTTTCCGGCATTCCGAGAACCTTCGTACGTCGATCCGAGTCCAAGGCCTCCCTTCGGTTCTTCTTCATCAGCTTTCTGGTAGGTTTTGTGAGAAACTCATTCTATTTCCAGAATAGAAATTAGGCATAAACCCATAATTCTGTCTGACCAAAGAAGATGGTCTTCGTAGTCCTTGTCCCGAGCATCACTCTTCTCGGCAACGAAATTCAATGGTATGATTTGATTCTATATCAAGTAATTCTCGAGCATCACTCTTCTCGGCATATCCTAAGAAGATGGTCTTCGTAGTCCTTATCCCGAGCTTCTGAATTTTCAGATCTGGGAGCTTTACATATGCCAGACACCCGTACACTCGAATGATATTCAGGTTAGGTCTGACTTTAAACCATAGTTCATGAGAAGTGATGTCAGAAGTTGCATACGACACTCTATTCAGAATAAAAGTGGCCTTCATTACGACTTCTCCCCAATAGCATTTTAGAAGACCCGCAGTTAACAATAATGAGTTCATCATTTCTGTCAATGTTCTGTTTTTCCTTTCTGCTACTCCGTTAGATTGAGGAGAATATAGAGCAGTGGTCTCATTGATGATTTCATGTTCTTTGTAGAATGATGCAAATTTATGAGACCGATACTCTCCACCTCGATCACTTCTTAATCTCTTGAGTTGTTGTCCAGTTTGCCGTTCAGCTTCGGCCCTGAACTCTTTGAACTTTTTGAATGCTTCGTTTTTAGACTTCAGCAAGTAGACGAATACGTATTTTAAGAAGTCATCAATAAAGGTTATAAAATACTTCATCCTGTCTTTTGTAGAGAATTATTTGAAGTCAGATATCGGAGTACAACTCCAGAAGATATGTGCTTAGATTAACCTGATGAAAGAATTTCTTGGTGATATTCGTATGAGCATACACTTCACATTTCTTTACCTTACTCCCACATTTGGAGATAAGTTCCAGATTAGACATTTTGTTTATTCTTTTACAATGAACTTGTCCTAGTCTATTATGCCACAACTCAAGAGTATAATCAGAATGAACGATTGCATTAATTTCATTAGACTGAGTTACAAGCTGAAGTTTAAATATGCCTTTGATATAAAAGGCTTACCGACGTAGGTTCCTTTTATGGACATCATCATCTGGCACGCATTGATGTCCATCCTTTGGCCTGCATTAGAGAGTAGGCCTCCTGAGATCAGGTTCTTTGTAATAACAGGTACATGCTTCACGTCTTGAAGCGTCAGAGACTTTCCTGAAGTCAGCTTCAACACCACCATCCCGATCCCTTGCACTTCAGTTTGTGCATGGTTTGCCACCATAATATTTTCAGAGGTTGGTTTGTATGTGGTGAACCATTCCTTGCTAAAGCAGACATGCAGGTGGCACCAGTGTCTACCCACCAATCAGAGTCAGCCCCCACCGCTGTTGTCACGCCCCAATTCCGTAGGAGCGATCATCCTCGCTAAGGTGTGATGCCGCATGAGCCTAGATTGCGCTCACGCAAGGCAGGTCCATAACGGTCGATTACAGGCTAAGCGACGGGGGTCGTCGCACAGAAGTCCCAAGAAGAAACATTAAAATATTCGACAGCAGAAAATTAAATGCAGAACACAAGTCATACAAAATACTCTTTTATTGATATTAAATAAGGAATTACAATGTGGGCACGAGGCCAAATTACAAGTCTCTCATTCTTACTTTTCTCTCATATTATAAGTCACTCTACTCTCTCTCATTTCTCAATACAACCTTCAAGACGACGAGTAGCAGATTCTTTGGAATGGTGATGCCCACACATCATGACCAGTATAAGTTCTGACTCCATGCTTTTGCATGCCTCGAAACGCCAAGGAACTCCGTGGCTCGACGCATCCAAGCGAGCTCCGCACCATCGGGCTTCTACCTGTGCCTGCACATGAAAACTGTGTGGGTGTCAGTACTTAACTGTACTGGTGGAGTGAGCTCATCGCCCACCCATATAAAATCGATACGTTCATTTACTTTGTGTAACTTAAACCCTTTTGATTGTCTTTCTAGTCTTGTCTTAGGTTCAATTTTAGGATAAAGATGCCATGACCTATACTTGGCAACGCAACGACATGGTCGTGCTACACTCTATTCGTGGCTCCAATATATATTCGAGGCAGTGCCTCGCCAAGTAGAAACTTATGTAAACTCGACCGTGCCAAGACTTTCACTTGTTTTATGTGCCTCTAGACCATTTTCGTGCCAAAAACGTCATGGGGACGACTCGTGCTGGTCGTGCCAATAGACTTGATCGTGCCTTAAGATCGAGACCGTGCCTCCCAAGGATCAACCAGACTTAACCAACTTGCCTTACGTGTCACTCCCGTTTCCTGTTATAAGTATTTTTGTATGCGTATACGAGATTTCTGGCATTTATCAGGTGGACTGTAGTTAGACTTGTTTTGCTTAGCCTAGTCTTGGTTTAATCTTGACTTGGTTTATTTGATCGTTTCGGTTCAATTTGACTTGGCTTGGCTTGGCTTGGTTTGAGATGGAGAGGGTTGATATATAACCTAACTACTTTTCTCTCTCTCCTCATTCACTTCTTCATTTACTTCTTCATCTTCTTCATTTACTCCTCCCACCTACGAAGTCCTAGGCAAGTGCAACTTGCTTCAAGGAGGAACTCTATTTTTGTTATTTCATTATTTTCCTCACGAGATTCTAAGACACTTTAGTATTTAGCATTTTTAATTTCCATGGTTTATTTCTTATAGATCTAAGTTGGTTGCATTTTTGGTTTTCTTGGGTTTTGATCTACCAAACTTCATTATTTTTAAGTTTTGATTGTTCTATGTTGTAGAGAATTCAATTTTACCCAAAATAGACCTTTAAAAAGTTAGATTTTGACTTGTTTTGAGGAAGTTATGGCCAAAATATAATTTGAGCAATTTTTAGTTCATCTGTGCTGAATTTGGCAGGGATGAATAGTGCCACAGCCGCAGGAATGAATAGTGCCACAGCCGCAGGAATGAATAGCGTCGCATGAATAGTGCCGCAGCCGCAGGAATGAATAGTGCCACATGAATAGTGTCGCAGTCACAGGAATAAATAGTGCCGCATGGCTTACATAGTGCCGTATGGCTTGCATAGTGCCGTATAGTGCTGCAGAAGGTTGCATAGTGCCGTAAAATGCCGCATATGGCCTATTTTGGCTATTTTTTGTTGTTTTAAGTCCTATTTGGCTGAATTGTGGCCAGAATTTCTTCCAACTTCCAACATGAAAGTTGTAGATCTTTTCCTTAGCTTTAAGAATATGTTACTAGCTATTTTATGCAAGTTTCTTTCATCCATGATAATACATGATAGTGACCATCGTGGCGCACTCTTGACAAGCAACCTTGGCATGATAATACATGACAGTGGTCCGTCGTGGCATACTCTTGATAAGTAAACCTAATATGATAATCTCGATATGCTGTTGTGACAGCTATCTTGACTTGCTAAGTAACACTTGTCTTGACACTGCGGGTGTTTGTGCTTGTATAAGCTACATGTTTCGTCTTGCAACATGTCTAGGACATGAATTTCTGGTTACCACGGTCAGGGATTCATATTGAATCTGACTAGGATAATGATTAGATAGATCATGTAGTTCATGAAGAGATTTTCCAGCTACAGGCAGTCCCGTTATCTGGTCGCTCTAATTGGACTTGTAGCCTGCCGTCGAGTAGGGCACATTTCCAGCATACTGTCATGTGTTGCACCCCCAAGTCACCTAATCCAACTCTCTCAACTTGTGACCGGATAACCTGGATTAAGGCTGCAGGGCTTGTGGCCGTTGGAACATCTCGATGCATCTTGTTAGTAACTAAGCTTGTGATAACCCTAGTTAGTTAAAGTATCAAGCCGTACTCATTGCTTGGCCGTGATTGATGGATGGAGTCCCGTCTAGTCTTGCCTAGGCAAGACCAGTACATGGATATTTCAGCACATTACTGTTATGCTTTACCTTATCGATAATTGGTTAGGGACTAAGTTTTGTTCAGGTGAAGGGTTACCACCCCGGTCCTTGTTTGATTTACGGGTTGTAACTTGGCTACCAGAATAGTCCCTTAGTTGTCTTATTGTTTATCACCTTGTTTCCCTAACTCATGTCTTTTATTATCATTTATGTTCTTATGTGCTAATGTGCTGGTTTTAGTTCTTAAGTGAAGCCTCCCTTGTGGCACTTGCTCTTTCTGGGGTCTGACCCAGCTGGTTTTGTATGGCCAAATTTTGGAGTAGCACCTGAGGATCTTCCAACCTTCCAGCCAGATGGTGAACACTAGGCACAACCCTGACAACGAGTGGATTTTATTTTGCTCTCCCACTCTATTGTAAATTATTCTTTTGAGGCGTTTAGCCGCCGAGCATGTGTTAGCTCATGTTGAATTTATATTCCTGTCTGCATAATGGCTGTAACATGATTGACAGGTCCTAGGGTTGATCATATATGACTTAAACTCTTGCTAGTCTTCGCATTTTGTATGAATAGCTTCATGATCATCTGAATATGTAATATTTGGGATGCCTTACTTTGTATGTCTGATGATCTACTGTCACGACCCGCACCCAGTGTGAGGGCACGAGAAGTAACGAACGCCCAGCCTACGCCGCAGTATCGGCGGTAGAACGCTGTCCTGAGTCACCATATCTAACACCATCTAAATGAACTACGAATAGAGAGTAAAATAATACGTAACTCAATCATAATACTAAGATGGAATAGAAGAAGAATCTCAAGAAAGTCATAATAAAAGTATAGGTGTAAACCACCAAAAATATCTCAAGTACAACCCATAAAAGTCTCAAACAGAAAATACAAAATAAAGTACTAAGTCTTAGCTAGACTATGGGCAAGTCCTCAGCGACTGTGGGATCCTCCTGTGGGTCCACGTCGCCAGTGTCATCTAAGCCAATACCATAATAAGTAGGACAGTACTCCTCATCATCACCTATAAAATTTTTAACATGCCCAGTCAGGACGGAACGAGCACATATCTCTCACAACAGTTCATATCAGGAATGGACATATAAAGCAAGCTATAGAAAACTATACATGAATCGCTGTAAAGAGAAATCAACAGGAGAGAAGATATAACTGAGATATAAATATGATAAATAAAGAATGTAACCTTCTACGTGAATTAGAGCATGAATTGGTTATGTAAACAGCTTGGGTTGCACATGGATACAACTATGGAATGCACATGGATAACTACTGGGGATAATGATCACATAACCAACTACACTCTCCCTGCCCCCAACCAATACACAAGGATCGAAGCATGTTATGTTATTGCACATGGATAACAACTACTGTATACATGGTGCTCATATGGTCATGAATGTACATGAATAACATATGAGTGTACATGGATAAATGTGAATACATGGATTACATGATGACCATGATAAAGTACATGAACATGACATACTCGATGTATCCGAGGGGATAACATCGCATGAAAAGATCCATAGGGTACTGATCCGTGTGAACGTTGTGTCAGCATCAAGTATACTAGTCTATAACAAGAGTACATATCCAAAGAAGCATGAAAAGATCAGAAAATGTACTCGCCTGGCTATCCGAACTGCTGATGATGAAAAGTGACTGGACTGGAGTAATAAGATCCTATTTAAAACAACCACATGTCATAATACAGTCTAAAATATCATAAGGAATACCTTTAATGCAAATTCTACATGATTTGGGTCAATCTAAGTCAAAGTCAACCTTGGGTCAACTTTGGTCAACCAGACTAGTCAAACTAGGTCAAAGTTTGGTCAACTAGTCTACAAGTCTATTTTTAGGTCAATACTAGTCCTAGAGTTGATTTTGGGTATGTGTTGGTGTTATCTTAGGTCCAAGAAGCCTAATCCTAACATCCAATGTAATTTACAATACTTAACTTATAATACCCTAATCTAATATCTATACTTTAGACTGGCATATATATATATATATATATATATATATATATATATATATATATATACAACCTATCAACTCTTAAGAGATCAACCCACAATACCATATCCTTATATATATGCATATCCACATATCCCATCCTCTAAGATACCTAATATTTAACATAACATATATACCTCTCAAGAAATCAATTTCTATCCTAACTAATACACAATCATGTAAATCTAAAAACTAAACTCTACTTTAACTATCAACCAATGTAAACTAACTAAACTAACTTGGCATCCACCAATTCCTAACTAATCAGTCAACCTAAATCTAGTAATCCTACAATCAAACCCAACACTAACCTATTCATATATCAGTTATAGGAAAACATACCTATCTCTTGATATCCTATTTAGGTACAACCCAAATACTCTATACCTAACCTAAAACTCAACACAGCCTATTCCCATGATGCAACTAACATATATATCATAGATAGGGTCATCTAGGGTTTGTAGGTTCTGATTTTATACAGAAATTATATTCAAAAACTTGCTGGGAAGAACAAGTACTGAACAGTTAAAAGGAAATCTGAAAATTTAAACTTAACTCGAGCAACCCTATGCTAACCCGATTTGAATACAGCCTCCCCATTAAGTAAACTAACAGGTAATCTCCTATATAGGTCTAATAGGATTTGTATGTTGGTTTATACAGCATCCAAACTGAAATCTGAAACTGGACAGAACCAAAAATAAAAACTAAAATATGAAAAACTGAATTTAGCCCGATACTCTAATCATTAAACCTATCATGACCTAAATTATTCGAAAAACCTACTAATGCTCGAAACCAAAGGTTGGTAAGATGTCAAGTGTTCGAACATGAACTGTAGGTGTCATTGTGTCCAAGAAAATATGACAGAAAGTGTCCTGGATACGTGTGTGTCAAGACTGGAACCCAGTCCTCGTGCACGTGTGTCACGCGATCTAGGGCTCGACACAGAGCGAATCGCGCCACATGGTTGACCGTAAACGTAGCCCACCTATAGGGCTATATGTCCACGTGTCTGTACTGGACTCTCGACATGTGTCCGAGCCGCACGAAGTGCGTATCGGATGTCGCGTTCTCACGCGCGCACGACAGGCCAAAATCAATGCCACGTCGATTTCTCCTTCGATACTCCACGAAACCTCACCAAATTTTACGAACACCCTGTCAGTCATGGTCCCTAACTACACACCAAATTTCTCGCATCGAATCGACGTGTCCATCGAGAACGGACACGGCAGCAGCAGGACATGCGCACGGTCCTCGTGTTGCGCGTGCGTGTCCAGTTTTGGACACGAAAACGTGTTGATTCTAGCAAGAACCTAGGGTTTAGGAATCCCTAAACCTAGGGCTATCAATTTGTGAAATTGGATATCAAAAATAACAGAATTGAAATCTAAGAGGAAATTCATCGAACACGTTTAAACCTAATTTGATACGTGTCCGACACGTCTATCAAACGGACACGAAACTTAACCAAACTTCATAGGTGGGTCTAGGGTACCTAGATGCATGCTACTATGAAGAAAATTTAGGAGAAACTATGGTGTTTAGGTGTTTACCTATTGCGAGTTGAAATACCAAAGAAACTGATTCTTCGATCGATGAGACGACCAGTTTCCACCAAGCAAATGCCTCCAACTCCTTGCTAGCAATGCTCCAGCAAATTCTCCTCCTTCCCACAATCACATTGCACTTCGTTTGAGGTGAAACGGAGATCGGATGAGAAAGTTAGGGTTTTAGAGAGCTGTAAACTAGGGTTTTGTAAAGGGGGTGTCCATACTAATGCAATGCTTGTATAGAAAGTGGGGGTTTCCTGTTTTGGCCAGCCATATGAGCCCTATTAGGGTTAGGGTTGGTTCATGGGTGCCTCTCTTCTATTTAAGTTGAGTTTAAGCCCATTAAACAAAAGGCTAAAAGGCCAATTAATTAAATAGCCTAAAAAAGTCAAATGGCTTTCTAAATTAAACCAAAGCCTAAAATAAAATTCTAATTAGCTAGATAATTCTCATATGTCATGGTTAGTCTCTAATGTGGATTTTCTAAAGTTAAACCAAAGGCTAAATCAATCACAAGTCAATAATATTTAGAAAATCACAAAATGACTTAAATGGCTAAAATGGCTAAAATACCCTTATTTCAAAAAGTGGGTGTTACATCTACCATCTTGTTACATTTACTTGCTTGCTTGAGATTGAGATACTAGGCTTGTTCTTGACCCTAAGAGACTAATGGCTTGTAGTAAACCCTCATGCATCTAGACAGCTGTGACCATATTGCGAGATGGGATTCACTTCAATGTACGTAGCTGGCTGTGTCTGTCCCCCGCTCTCCAGTATTCTGATTCTGGGACGTGACATTACGGCCCTTCCTGACTTAACTCGAGATGATACAACATTCATACCGAAGCACGTATCCTTACTATAACCAAATCTTAATCTCCAGAATGGTGATTCAACCGTGCACACCCAAATCCGTGCCGATTCAAGGTTAGCGCGTGCTATAAGTATACCTTGTTAACCCAACTCATAACTTGCTAGTACTCAACGCAGTCGAAAGGCATGCACGCGGATAGTCGCTCTTATGCCGACATCTATATGAGTGGTCACTAGCAATGTCAAGCTATCTTGGATCTTTGCATACGGTGACCATTCGGGTGCAAGGTACGAACTCCCACCGAATGCCCCGTAGCCTACATTGTAACGGTTCACTTCAATCGAGTCGTATTGTCGATGAAGGTCGTACAATATTTGTATTTCCTCCTAGGTCGACACGAACCCGGCGCCCCAGGATCGTTCGAGGAATTCACCTTGCGTGCAAGTTGTCCAATGACCATGCAAGACTCAACTTGATCTACCAACTCCTTCCTTAATCATGACCATGATTTCCAACTTTCTATCGAGGCTCCCAAATAGTAGGACCGATCTCGGCAACAACCAGTCGCGTGAACTTCCTTATCGAGACTCCCAAGTAGCGGGACCGATCTCGTGAACTTCTTTATCGAGACTTATCGAGACTCCCAAGTAGCGGAACCGATCTCGTGAACTTCCTTATCGAGACTTATCGAGACTCCCAAGTAGTGGGACTGATCTCATATACTGTCCTTTGTCCGTGGCATGCTTTTCACTAAACCAATCGTGGCTCGTGTCTTAGACTGACTTGTTCTCTAGGCGACACTATCGCTCAAGTCACATACTTTATATAACGAGCCTTATTCTCGTGGGACTATCTGACTTGACAACCGTAGAAAACAAGGGACAGTACTTGTTATGACTTCGATAGCCCATCCAAACTCTTGTCTAACTTATTCGTGCAATGACTTGACTAGCAAAGGCTATGCCAAGCCTTGCATCGAGGGAACGTACTATGCCCGCGGTCGACTTGAACAACCAAGCTCTTTGGGTGCCTAGACTTAAGCCACAAGCCGTGCAATACAACTTAAACCATGGGACAGGCAAATGCTATGCCAAGTCTTGAACGATGGGACCGTACATGCTTTATCAAGCATTCATGCGGGCGACGCCTATGACTTAGGCTAATTCCAGCATTGTGGTAGCTTAGCAACTTAGGCCAACTTCCTTGTCCCAAGCCACGGAACGAAGGATCGAGTGTCATTTTGAAAGCACGCTGAGCAAACTTCTAAGCAGACCATAGGACCTTTTTCCATCTTCTAACATATTTCGACCCGTCGAGATTATTCCCTTAGCTATTCGGATGCGCCTCTTTTATTATCAAGCCTAATTTGTGCAAGTTAAAAACATGTGATTTATTATGTAGGCTAAGATGAGACAATTTTATCGAAACTACCCCACCTGAGCGAGGGGTCGTCTCGGTCGAGCGAGTCTTCAAGCAGCCGTTGCAAGGCTAAGTTCGAATGTCGTCGGCGTTTCGATTCCTCCGATTGACTGAGCAGGACGGGACACTACAGCAGTGACCTGAGCAATCATAGCAATTATGTCGGTAACCATAAAAACCTTACTAGGCTCACCTTTCTCTGAGTGCTCGGGCTTGGATCTATATTCACTCTTGTAATGGTCCTTCTTACGATAGTTGATGCAAGTCACATTGGATTTTGGCTTCTGGGGCTTGAAAGAGTACCCCTTCACTTTCAGACTAGTGAAGTCCTTCTTCTTGTGGTGGAAAGCCACCTGCTTTCCCTTGGATTCCTTCGTCTGGACCAAGTTTGCATTAGCCATCTGCTTGGACAGAGTGTCGACCTTCAGTTGAGCCCTCATTTGGTCCTCAACATAAATTTCTTGTAGGAGATCTTCCACACTGATCTCCAGTTTCTTCCTACACATATTTGCATAGAATTTACTCCATCCAGCGGGAAGCTTGGAGATGATCCCTCCAGCAACAAACTTGTCATCGAGGGGCGTCTCCTTATCTTCTATTTTCTGACGCAACTTCAAGAATTCCATCACCTGAGGTAGCATCGCCTTCTCGTCTTCAAAGAGTCATTTGTGATATTTTTTGACGATGAATATCTTATTCCTGTTCTTGTCATCTTCATAGAGTTTATCCAAAGACTCCCATATGTCTCTGGCATTGGTCTTCTTAGAGTAAGATTCTGCCAGAGAGTCCTCCATAGTATTGAGGATCAGAAATCTACAGAGGCTATTTCCTTATTTCATTTAGACTTTTTGGCAGTAGCAATAGCAACCGCAATCGCAGTTCCACCTTTTGGTACCTTCAGTTCGTCCTCAGATAACACGTGGTCGACGTCCACGAGTTGAAGATTGAGGCAAATCTTCCTCTTCCATATTTGGTAGTGCTCTATATTGAATTTCTCTAACTTGTTAAAGTTAGAATCAATGAGTGCAGCATGAGAGTTTTCCATCTTGTAAATCTAGTTTTGAGATTGTTAGTCCCGGAGTGTGATTTTAAGATGAGAAACAGATTTTGCCAACACTTCGAGGAAGGTGTACACCTGAGATTTCGGAGGATTTAGAGAGACGAAATCAAATATCACACTTCGAAGAAGACACAAATAAATTTTGTAGCAACAACGACGAAAACCCCAAAAAAAGTTTTCTGATTAGATCATAGAAGATCTCATTTAGAACGAGTTACAAGTGAAGAGAAGATGAACGAAAGAAGAAGAAGAATGCATGTTATGGTGACGGATCACTAGAGCTCAAAGCTAGATTCACCCTACACGATCAGCTTCTAGGAACCAGCAAGTTCAAAGATAAACTTTTGGAACACTTTATCGAAATGCTCTTCTGACTCCTTGGATGGACAGAACTGTGCGCGCTTGTCACGCCCCAGAACCAGAATACTGGAGAGCGGGGGAATGACTCAGCCAGCTACGTATTACGGGTAGATGAATACCGTATAATACGATCAATGCTGTCTAACCAGACGAGGGGGTGCATACTATATGAAAGTCTTACTATGGTCACTTCACATCTATTGTCTCAATCATTCAAACAAGAAGCAAAAATAGAGAACATGTAAGATAAAGCAGTAACGCGTCCCAAACGCTTAGTCAAAATATTCTTGAGATCTGGCTTTACAAAACATAGCCAGATGGTATAGTAACATATACACAATTGTTATCAGCTGCAGTCTGACTTAATTACAATTATGTAAAAGTAAGTGCAAGACAATCCGACTAACATGTCGGTGCCAAACGGCTAAGTTTGAAGTAAATAACAAAACGAGCGGTGGATTAAGGAACCCACTCGAGTCCTCCTGCAATCATTTCCCTAGTATTGACCATCTTGGAGGTGGAAGTAAGCTGAATCCTCGGGAACCGGCTCTAAATCTGGCCATGCAAAATCAGAGAGGTTAGACCTCTAATAGCAAGTACCACAAGGAAGCACGATATAAAGGATTAAACCAGTAAGTAAGAGGATATAATAATAGATCTCTGCTATCTACTAGGACTCACACAACATCACGATACTTCGAACCAACCTCCCAACCAAACAAGGACAGAAGTTGGCACGTCATGTCCTGACATTCTGATCATCTCAGTTAGGCAACAAAGTAGGTACAGTACACAAACAAATCATCTTGAACGGCCATTCAACTCCTACGGCTTGCTATTGTAAGTCCCAAGTTATCATGGAATTATACAAATAGGGATTCCTCAGTTCTTACTATGTACGAGCAAGGCTAGTCTATCCAGTCAATCAATTGCGCCAATCATGAATTAGACGAGTCCCAGCGGGACGTCCGTCATCAATATATAATATACAATAATAATATAAGAAGATACCGCTCCCTGCCCGTGTGGCAGGTTTATAGTATCTGTGGGAACCAGCCGGCCTGTCGGGCACTACTAGTCCCAAGAGGGCTGCCATGTAAGAACTCGGGGATCCATTCTCTCCATGCAATCATTATTTTATTTAACTTAATAGTCTCTACGTTGAGTGAAATCCCATGTCGTGGATCATGGTCATTCAAATGAGTACTTTCGTACGGGGTACGATATGCACAACTCTACAACAATACCCGTGCGGCTAGGTTGTAGGTCTTACATAGCGTAATGCAACAATCAAATCTAACCATGGAGTAATCATGCCTTTACCATAAAGTACACATGCTGCTTTGTAGAAAATAAATAAATTGAAGCCTGTACATGCCTGTATGTCAATATTCGGGATCGGCTAATCGATTACAATAGTTCATTACATGAACGTGTCTCATTCATTTAATTCAATAAGACGACTAGCCAGTCTCTTAGTTCCAACTAGGAACGCATGATCAATTTTAGTCAAGATAAACATCGTTATCAATGGTGACAATGCATGAAATTCAATCAGTATTAAATGGGGTCGAGTCTATAACTCTCAGAGTTAAGTTCCAGCCTTACTGGGTATCCATAAACAAGTCAAGACACAAGGCACGTTCTACACAACCATATGTATCAAAAATATTAACATGCTTAGATTATCGAGTTCATAAAAAGGAAGTAGGTAGGAGTGAGCGTATAAACAAGTCACGCCACCATTAAATGAATATTAACATATTAACATGCCACCATTAAATGAATAAATTATAGAACAAATCAAAACACCCAGGTCAGGAAGTCACGCCAACTATTCTCTGCTAAGGCCAACAAGTCACGCCAAGTCTAGTAGGTAGGAGTGAGCGTATAAACAGCGTGAGCGTGAAAAATGGTTCACGTTGGCACACACAGCGTGAGCGTGAAGGGTAATTCACGCACTCATAACGTGAGCGTGAAAAGTAACTCACGCACGTACAGCTGTAGAAGCATGGAATTTCACAACCAGAAAGACCATGCGCCAGACACTACAGGCCCCAGAACTCGAACAGAACACTTCACAGCAAGATCAACAGCCAATAGACATTTGAAGAAGGACTTTTTATTTATATAAAAAAGTCTATTATATGTCTAGAAAAGGTTGTACAAAGGAAAATTTCTACAAAGAAAAGATCCTAAGTCGACAGCCAGCGGCCACCATGCGCCTCCAGATTGGCGCAGCAGTCACCATGCGCGGCCAGTTAGGCGCAGCAGATGTCATGCGCCTCCAACCAGGCGCATCCCACTTCTCTTCAGCAGCTCAGTTACGTGCATCCAGCTCAGTTTCCCTTCAGCAGCCCAGTTATGTGCCACTCTTCCAACCAGGCTCACCTGGCCGAGCAGGAGCCCGTGCCGCTCTTCCAGCCAGGCTCATCGATTATATAAAGCATTTAACCCTCTGGCTGGAACCAAGGAAGAGAAGAGCACCGCAAAATCTGTGGCCAGGGGAGGCTTCGAAAGAGCTTCCAAAGGCCAAGGAAGACCGTGATCGAAATACGGCTAAAGGAGCAGCTTTCAGAGCGGGCGACACCCACTTTGAAGGAAGAGAGAGCCTAGCACCGCCATTCCGATCTACGGCTCTTCCAAAATAATGGAGACGAGGCCCGAGCATCCCTATCTTTGGATGCAACAAGCACCTCCCGCCTGCCTCAGAAGCCCTCGACTCCGTCTTTTGGATGTAACAGTCACCTTCAAGAGCATCAATGACGACATGGCGTCTCATCTTCACCATCGGGAGCACTTCGTCAACAGAATGCACCCAAGAACCCGAGTTCATATTGGAAAGACGTGAGAGAATGAGAGGCCAACCTTCTCTCCATGCCACTATTTATAGGCCGGGCAGATCAAACCCATACGCCAAGTGGATGGCTCTCCGAACTCCGTGCAATGAACTCACATTAAATGGATGAACCGGACGCCTCGACTTCAGCCAAACGGCTATTTAAAGCACTCGAGAACAGAAACAGCCGCATCATTAAAGACGTGTCGGATGCGCCGGCTGGACAGCGCATCACACCCCTTCAAACATCAAGTACCGAGCGCATCACATGGGATTGTTTTCCATAAATAAATTCCATTATTTATTGTGTATCTGGGAAAATTACAACTGTGGAAATCTGATCTAGAAGACGATCACTTTATCCCTTGGACTATGCGAAGAAGAAAAGCTCTCAAAATTTTAATAGTAGATAACTATATATCCGTACAATGAATAAAAAAAAAGAACTCTATTTATAGAGTCAAAAATAATAACTGAAAAGATAACTGTCTTCACAGCCTGTGCTTAGTTAAAAATCACGCAGGATTTAACATACGCAAGGTTGTCAACAGTTACTGGATGTGGCCTGTAACTGTTGGACACATGGCAATTATGCATGAGTCGTGTGCAAGTTACAGGACACGCAGGCGAGAGATCAGTGGCATGGCTGCCACGTACTCCAATTTGATGAAATCCACGCAGACTTGTTGAAGACGAAATCCACGCAGACTCGGGGTAGAAAGCTTCAAAATCCACGCAAACTTGGGGCAAGAAGCTTCAGAATCTACGCAGACTTTGATGAAGAAAACTTTAGAATCCACGCAGACTCGGGGTAGAAAGCTTCAAAATCTACGCAAACTTGGGGCAAGAAGCTTCAGAATCTACGCAGACTTTGATGAAGAAAACTTCAGAATCACGCAGACTTGAGATAGAACTGCCAGCTGTCTTGATTCAGCGTGCCTCGACTGACACAAAATCTCTGGTAGTGATTGCTTTTGTCAGTCACATTAAATGACAAGAAGCTCTTTTGGTACGCCAACTTGACGAAGGTTGAGTCTTGCTGAAGAAGATTTTGAAAATCACGCAATAGACGGCTGTGATCTCTCGAATTCTGTGCATACGTGGCATACGAAGAGACATTCTTCGACTGTTGTGCTGTCAGTCATAATTACTCTCTGAGAAATGATGAGCTGTCTCCCCAGCGTGATTTGTAAATATTGTCTGGATCAACTGAGCGTGACTTTTGACTCTGTCCTGATCAACTCAGCGTGACTGTCATTTTTAAAGGCCTACAAGATCCCCTTCAAAGTTTTCGAAAAATTGAAAAGACTTCAAAATTTTTGAAATACTTTGAAAATAAGATGATAAAATGAAATCAGTCACGCTGAGATGACTTCAAAATTTTTTTGGAAGTCGGAAAGACTTCGAAGTTCTTTGAGAATATCCAAATGAACTTATTAAATGTCATGATGACTCTTTATTTTTTGAGACTGATTACATCCAGTTTATGGTGGAATATGAACCGCCGGCGAACTCTGTTATATAAACAGGGAGAGGATTCATTTAATCTTCATCTTACGTCAACATGACACCAAAAGAGAAAGCTGAGGAAGAAGCACGCAAGTTGGGCTTTTGTTCCCATGGTGACCCCACTTTTGGGGGTGAAGAGCCAGAGCCCCTTGTCTTCGAACTCAAAGATAATCCCTTGCAACTAGCCAAGAATTTCTTGATCTATTTTGGCTTAGATGGCTCGTTCTTTTCTGATGGGCGCAGCCTCATAGAGCAGCATAAAATGTTGAAGGCTCTGTTATACCGCATGGGGGTCAAAAGCGTAGAAGAACTAGGCATTAAGCTCAGTCGCTCTGGAAAATAGAGCGTGTCTTTTGTGCTTTTGTTGCACTCACTCTTTTTGTTTTGTCTTTTGTAAGGCTATCAGTGCCTGTCTTGAAGAATGAAGTACAACTTCTGTGTTTAATCTGCGTGCATTAATGAAGAATATTAATTAGCACCCTTTGACTATTTCCAATGTTGCTCTGTCTTCCAAAGCACACGTAACACTCATTCCACGGTTTACGAGCGCTATTTATGCGGATCTTTTCCAAGAATAGACTTGTACTTTGCCCTTTAAATAGATAGAAGAGTTTCACAGATACTCATCTCCCATTCCTCTTCTTCTTCTCTGAGAATAAAATTTTTGGAAGATTTCACTCTCAAACAGGAAAGCAATGTTTTCTAATGTTCGACTTCTGCGCACTGTATCAAACATGAGTTTGCCAATCCTTAGCACCAAACTTGAAGGTAAGTCAGTGTAATACGTGTATTATTTTTGCTGTTGAAGATAGGCTTTCTGTTTCTTATTTCTGATTTGAACAATACACGCCTGTTTCTGTTTGATAAATGCACACTGAATGATTTCTGTTGATACTTTCTTCAGAAACTTGGCTGAAAATTTTCTTCAGAACTGGCATTGGGGATGTGGATGTTGTGGAGAATATCCTGCTGACATCTACATCAAGGAGCTCATACGCTTTTAACGCATAAATCAGACAACTCAGAACTCTTCGTGGGATAGAAGGGTCTTCCTCAGATGGTAGGAAGAGCCTTTATACACGAGAGTTGGATGGTGGAGTCAACTCTACCCCGAGAAATCGGGTAGTAGAGTTCCTTTTACGGGAGAACTAGAAATTGTATCCCAAGATTTGGATACATTCCTGTCTTCCTTGAGAGGTTACCTCCAATCCACCAGTTGTATTGGCACCACCACGACTTCGGGCTGCCATACTCTGTGGTTCTCCTCTCGTCTGAGAGAGAAGACCAGAGTTTGATTCCTGCTGATCTGGTCGTGACTGGGACCCAGACAGTCAGGAACTGCTACCAACAACGAACCTGACGAAGAAGGTCCGACGGAGAAGATCCAAAGAAGAAGATAGATCTCTATTAGGTTATTGTTGTGGTGTAGAATAAAAATCCAAGATTTGTAATAGATTTCCATTATGATTTATAAGAAAGTCTAAGAAAATGTGATAGACTTTTTATGGTGAAATGAGAATGGAAATGATAATTCTTCTATGCTCAAAGATTTGTATTTGTGGATGAATTGTGGACATGATAGATAATGAAATCTTCTTTTCTGTTTTAGAGTATATGATATTATCAGAGGTATTATGGATATGATAATATGTAGGAACTCAAAAGAAAATAGATTGATTTCTATGCAAAGGTCAAAAATGACAAATGAGCAAGTAGATTCGGAATTGATTCAGAGGTTATGAAAACATGATCAATAATGAATCCCCACTTTAATAAATTGATAGAAGATCATGAACGGACGAATAAATGAACGGATGAATCGTCGGATGGACGCAATTAATGGATGGATGAACCGTCGGATGAACGTGACGTTTCATTATTTGTAGAACTTATGCCTATAAATATAGCAGAAATTTGACAAGAACGAACACTTCTTCTTTCAAACATAAAAATGTCGTCTGAAGAAGCATTCAAGAAAACTGGAATTGCCTCAAAAGTTCAGAAAGGCACTGAAGAACACCCTGTTGATCCAGTTCAATCGAAGAAGACGAAAGCAGGCGAAGGTTCGTCTGCACCCAAGCCACCAAGGGACATTCTGGATTTCCTGCTCGAACCAGGAAAGACTGAAGAAGAAGAAGCCATGAGGATGGCCGTTTGCAAGTTCCTCGTGGGTTCTAGCAAGGAGGTTCTCGACTCTTTTGCTGATCACGTCTTCGAGAAGGACGGCAGTGGCCCACATCCAAATGTAAAAAAGGATGATAGTGATCTTCTTTAATATCATGTATCATCATTCATGATAAAAATAAAATAAAAATTTTATTTCTAAACATGAAACTGTCTGATGGTTACAAGCATTTATATTTATACATAGTACTTTTTAAGGAATTTGCCATTAATAGGCATCAAAACTTTTCGACCATCCAATTCTGAGAGTTGATAAGCTCCATTTGAGAAAACTTTGCTCACAATATAGGGTCCTTCCCACTTTGCGTCAAATTTGCCCTTGCTCATATGAGTCACAGTCATAGGACGTCTGACAGTTAGAAAAAGTTCTCCTTTTTGATACGTCCGAATTCTGACTTTCTTATTAAATGCTCTTGAAATTCTAGCTTGATAGAATTCAATATTCTGTTGAGCAGATAATCGCTTTTCATCCAGAGCTTCTAATTCTTGAAGTCGAAGACGATTATTATTTTCTGCAGTGAGTTCATTAGCGATTGCTATCCTTAAAGAAGGAATTTGAATCTCTAATAGAAGAACAGCTTCGCAACCATACACCAGAGAGAAGGGTGTACATTTAGTAGCATTACGAACTGTTGTGCGATAAGCCCACAAACATTCACCGAGCTTCTCACTCCAATTACGTTTGTTAGTAGAGACAAACTTCTTTAGGAGTTTGATGATGGTCTTATTGAAAGCTTCTGCTAATCCGTTAGCTGCCGGATTATATGCGGTAGAAGCCACATTGTTGATCCGGTGATCGTCACAGAATCGAGTAAACTTCTGACTAACGAACTGTGGTCCGTTATCATGAATAATGCATCAAGGATCACCAAATCTGTAGATGGCGTGGTACTTAATAAAGCAAATAACATTGTACGTCTTAACTTCAGACAAAGAAATGGCTTCGGCCCATTTGGAGAAGTAATCGGTTATTGCAAGAATAAACCGATAACCCTTGGATGACGGCGGATTGATCGGACCAATAATGTCCATGCCCCAAGCTTCGAAGGGCCATGATGCTGCCGTCGGATGTAGAAATTTCGAAGGTTGATAAATAAAATCCGCATAGATTTGACAAGCTTTACACTTCTTTGTATATTCGATGGCATCTGATACCATAGTAGGCCAATAATAACCCATACGTCGAATACGGTCTTGAAGTTTTAGTCCAGGCTGATGTGCTCCACAAGTTCCATCATGTGCTTCACGAATAATTTGTTGAGCCTCATCACCGGCAAGACATCGGAGAAGTAAACCATCATAGGCTCGACGATATAAGGTCTTTGTTTTATGATTATAATAGAATCGGAATGATCGTCGTCTGATAGATGCTGCTTCACACGGATCATCCGGAAGAATATCGTACAATACAAAATCTAAGAAAGGAAGTCTCCAATCCGTATCCGTATTTTGATTCTCGGCCGAATGACTGAAGATGAATTCCATGCTGGAATCAGATGAAGATGATAAAGATTTACGACCAAATCCAAATCCTCTTGTTGTGTTGACGTCATGAGATGTTGATTCTTCAGTGTCAACTGGAAGTCCTAGGGTCAGGTTATTTTCAAGATGAAATAATTCTAGATTGCGAACAAGAATTATTTGTTGTCGTCTAATTGGGATAGCCAACACCGCTGCAAGATTAGCTAGAGCATCAGCTTCTGTGTTACATGCTCGTCTAACATGTTCAATGAAGAATTCTTCAAACGAAGAAGCCATAATTATAGCTGATCTATGATAAGGAACCAGATCTTGATGGCGGACTTCATAAGTACCCTTTATCTGATTGACAATGAGTTTAGAGTCTCCGTACGCCTCCAAATGTTGAATATTTAGATGTTTAGCGAGTTGAAGACCAATGAGTAATGCATTGTACTCAGCTACATTGTTTGAACACGGCTGATCGAGAGAATAAGCTCTTTGGATAGCAAGACCTTCTGGCGATACAAGAACGATTCCAACTCCAGCGATAACATCACCATTAGGACCTATCCTTGAAGCTCCATCAAAGAATTGACGCCAAGTAGGATCTTCTTCAGCAATTTGGTTTGAATCTAGGACTTCATTTGGAATTTTGTCATAGAGTTTTGAATCTTCTGGAATTGAATGAGCAGCCAGAAAATCAGCTAAAGCTTGTCCTTTGACTGACTTCTGAGGAATATAATGCATGTCATACTGTGCAAGTAGGATTCCCCAGTTAGCTAATCGAGAATTCAAAACACTGGGTTTCTTCATCATGATCCGTATATGATTGATCCTGGAGATGACATGAATAGTCTGGCCAATGATATAATGTCGTGTCTTTTGAACAACGAACATCAAGGCTAGACATTCTTTTTCGACCTGTGAATATCGAGGTTCAGCTCCGGTCATAGTACGACTGAGATAGTAGATGGCTTGTTCATGACCATTTTGATTCTTTTGAGCGAGTAATGCACCCAATGAATGACTCATTGCTCGAGTATATCGGAGAAATAGAATTCCTGAAACGGGAGGTACCAATACTGGAGGGCTCATCAGATATTGTTTTACATCATCGAATGCTTTCTGACATTCATCATTCCAGACAAAAGAAACTCCTTTCTTCATAAGTTTGTTGAATGGTCTGCAGCGTCCTGATAAATTAGAGATAAATCTCCTGATATAAGCGATCCTTCCTTGAAATCCTCGTAGCTCTTTTAAGGTGCGTGGAGGACGCATCTCTTGGATGGCTTTGATCTTCTCGGGATCCACGTGTATACCTTTAGAGGTAATGACGAAGCCGAGAAATTTACCACTAGAGACGCCTAAGAAGGACTTAGTAGGGTTCATCTTTAATTGATGTTTACGCATTAGATCAAATATAGTCTTCAAATCTTGGATATGATCTTTCTTTTGTCGACTTTTGACTGCAATATCATCAACATAGCATTCGACTGTTTTCCACAAATGTTCACGGAATATAGTGCTCATAGCTCGTTGATAAGTTGCTCCTGCATTCTTGAGACCGAATGGTATAACTGTATAACAGTATGTACCGATCGGCGTTCTGAAAGAAGTGTGTTTCTCGTCATCTGGAAACATTTTAATCTGATTGTATCCAGAATACCCTTTCATGAATGACATCCGCTCAAATCCACAGGTATTATCAATCATGACATCAGTGATTGGTAGAGGGAATTCGTCTTTAGGGCATGCCGTATTGAGATCGCGGAAGTCTATGCATACTCTGACCTTGTCAGTCTTTTTAAGGACATGAACTATGTTAGCCACCCAATCGGGATGTTGTTCCTCTCTAATAAACCCGGAGGTTATGAGTTTATTGACTTCAACTTCAATTGCATCCATAATATCTGGACGAAATCGTCGCTGTTGTTGTTTGACCGGTTTGGCATTCGGCAAGATATTGAGCTTGTGAGTTGCAATTTGTGGATCAAGTCCTGGCATATCTTCATAACTCCAAGCGAAGATGTCGATGTAGTCACGAATGAGTTTGATCATGTCTTGCTTATCAGGTTCAGAAAGACTTTCACTAATGAATATTGGTTTGGGAGATCCCTCTTCACCAACATCTATTTGAACAAGTTTGTCTTCAGTCGGAGGTTCTTTTTGCTCGAAATGGAACTTCCATTGATTATCTAATCTTTGGGCCCATTGTTCCGATTCAGGTGAGATTTTAAACTCTTCTTCGTCTTCATCACTTTCTTCAGAATGGTCAATGGAAACCATGTTGGAAGACAGAATGTTGCAGTAGAAGTCCCTGATACTTGTATCGGAATCCCAAGAAGTGGTACTAGAAGAATCAGATCTTTTATCTTCGTCAGACTCGGGATCTTCATGGATAATATTGATAAAAGGAGTAGGAGCTATATAGCCCAGTCCGCATTTCGTCCTTCCATATTTCAGAGGAGGAATACGAACAAGCATTTTCTTCCCTTTCCACTATTGAGGCCAATCCTGAAGTCATAGTCCATATTTTTGATGATGTCTTTAGATTGCTGACTATAACGACGTAGTTGTAATCTTCCAGTGTCATCATTTTTGTCTTCATCTTCTAAATCAGAAGGACTTTGGGGCCCTTTATAGAAGAATATTGGAATGTCTCCTGGCTTTCTGCTGGAAACTAGAAAGTATGAAGATTGTACAGGTTCTAGGGATACATCTGTATGAACAGTCTGTACAACCCCTATGGTTATTGCGTTCAAGTCATCTAACAAATGTAAATAACTATGAACATAATTACACACATCAGCATACTGCAAAGATGGAGACTTTTTATTAAATGTAAAAACAGCAGTATTTACATTGGGAGAAGGCTGAGCCTTAGAGATTTTAGCCAAGTCAATGACTAAAGGGGCAGAAGAAGAACGAGAAGAAGCGTTGTTTCGATTAAGATCGATAACAAATGGCTCAGAAGAGGTGAGCTCCCTTGAAATTTGAGATGGAAGAATAATCCGCCCTCCAACTGGAATTAGCAGAGTATCCTGTTTCATATGTGGAGATGCAGGAATTACAGTACGCCCACTGACAGGAATAATCATTGTGTCTTGAGCAAACGACTGAGGTAACGGAGAAATCCGTCCACTCACCGGAATGATGAAAGAACCTTCTTCAGAGAGTTTGGAAGATTGTTGCTGAATAGTTCGACCTTTAACAGGAATTATTAAGGTCTCACTTTGTGAATCCTCTTTCTCCATAGCTTGTATAACCCTTGTATACTCTTCTTTGTTCATTCGGGAATCATTGAAATAAGCTTCAACCCCATGGAAGGGATTTATATCAGCAACTTCTTTTTGTACTCTTCCATTGCTATCAATGTATTTAAAACACTGATGAAGAGTAGAAGGCATCATATTATTTTCATAAAGAAAGGGCCTCCCCAGAAGAAGATTATAGGATCCCACGATCTCGATCACATAGAAAGTGACTTTGTATCTGAAATCGCCTATCTGAAGCTTCAGATGAATCTTTCCCAAAGGCTCGCTTCGGCTTTGATTGAATCCCAGGATAGTAGTAACCGTCTTAGAGAGCTTGTGAAGAGGGATTTTTAGTTCATCCAACAGACTTTTTGGCATTATGCTTATAGCAGACCCTGGATCAATGAGGATACGATCTATCTTCATTGTATCGATATAACCGGTGTAGTAGAGAGGCCGATCATGTCGATTATCCTCCAATAGTATGTCATCTTGTGTAAAGGTGATATTTGGGATAATTTCCAATACACTGTTGCAATGTAAGCAAGTGGCAGGTTCTGCATCTGGCTTCTTCAATTGTGCAAGACAAGAGTCAGCTTGTAGAAGTGCTTCACTTAATATCTCCCGAGTCTCTTTGGAAAGACGTAGAAGTTCAAAGAGGGATATTCTAGCTGGAGTATTAGCAAGCTGAGCTAAAATGTCGAAATTATAAGGCTTCTGAAGTCCAAGAGGAGAGGACTTCTTGATTGGATTATCAAACCGAGCCTGTTGTTTGCCTTTCTCCAGAGCTGTAGGCTTGGGAGGAATAGGTTCAGTGGATAATTTTTCTTCAGGAGGAACATTAGAAGCATCTTTATCAGCTGGAGGGATATCAAGAGGATCCTCAGGATTTTTGGAATAATCCTTTAGATAAGGTTTCCCCGTTCGAGTAGCACTAACAAGTGCTTCTTCTTTCTCTTTTGGCTCTGTGTCAGGAATAGATCCAAGAGAAGTCATATGACATGATTTAATCTTTCCAGCCTTCTTGGACTTTCGAGAAGTAGTCTTTTGAGGAGAAGGCGATTCAAAATCTGCCACTAGATCAGGATGGATCTACATAATTTCTCTAATTTCCAAAGTGATTGGAACTAATCCTTCAGACCGTGGAGGAGGAATATTCACTATGTCAAGAGTTGCCTTGGGAATAGGAACGATCCCACTTTCAAGGAGTTGAGGAGGGAAATCTCCAAATTGTATAGAGACGACGTTGGAGGTGACGGTCTTCTCTTTTGGAGTAAGAGAGATAGCTCCAGATTTAATCATTTCTTGGATCTTTCCTTTCAGTACATAACATGTACGAATTGTATGACCCAGCATTCTGTGATATGGGCAGTATTTGGGATGATATGTTTTACCAGCTTCATCAGGTTTCTTGATCTCAGGTAATTGTATCTTATTACCTTTCAGCAGACATTCAAAGATACCAAGGACATCGTCGTCATCGAAAGAATATTCTTCTTTGGGGCGAGGTGTTCTTGGTTGTTGAGTTGTAGGAGAGGTTTGAACAGTTGATGCATCTTTGCTCTGAAAATTAACTTCAAGAGTTTCTTTTTCCTTGCGAGCATTGTTTTTATTGTTAGTACCTTGACCTGTTTCTTTAGGAGTCATCTGCACTCCTAAACCTTTGAAGGTTTCAGCACTAATTTCTGCGGCCTTAGCACTAACTATGAAAGAAGGCCAGTCTTGGAATTGAGTGGATCCTGTCCACATGCTAATGATTGGCAACAAGTTTGATTTGCATGTGTCGATGGTGACAGCATCAGGAGTTCCAAGAGGCATCTTCAGAGCTTCTCTTCGAAACCGTTCAATGTACTCTTCTGTAGTTTCATTATTTTTCTGCTTGATTCTAATAAGAGCAGACATAGTCATGTCATTGAGCCCTTCATAGAACCGTTCAAGAAACATCTGTTTGAAACCGAAAAACGAGGTAATGCTCCCATCTGGGAGACTTCTATACCATTCATAAGCCGTTCCCTTGAGACATCCAACAAACACCCGAGTAAGGAGGGCGTCGCTTGGTTGCAGCTGATCAGTCATCACTTCAAAGTGATTAATGAACTGACTTGGAGAAGTGGTTCCATCAAAGAATGAGATAGTGGGAGGCTTGTATTTAGGAGGATATGATACTTGCTTCCATTCTATCGGATAAGGTTGTTTGATGCCTAACCTTTGTAAACCATCTTTCTGTTTGAATGCCTCGAATTAAGTTTTGAGATTCCTCAATTCTTCATTAACAATTCCAGAAGATTGTGGAGTTGTAACTTGTAGAGAATAGTTGGGAGGAGGAACAGCATTGTAAGCACTACCCCCAGCTCCAGAGAGACTAGGGTTTGGTTGAGCTGGTCCAGGAGTATTAGATTGTACTGCTGGAGGAACTTGTACTGGACTCATATCAGTGTCAGTTGGTATGGCATCTGGTACAGTCTGTCGATTTTGCATCTGTGTTGCCATGAGTTCATACATTGACTTCATAGTATCAGCCATAGACTTCATTTGTTGTTCCAAAGAAGCAATTCTTTGATCTTGAGGAGTCAAGGAAGAAGAAGGTTCATCAGTATTCCCATCAACCATATAAGTCGTGACTGTACGAGGAATTATTGATGAACTGGTAGATGTTGTTTGTTCTGAATCATTGCTTTGTGCATCAAAGTCAATTATAGGAGAACTACCCCCAGTAGGAAAAGGTGGGAAGTTAGATTCTCTAAGGAATTCAGAATCATCTTCAGAGATCAAATTTCTTTGACTAGAGGCCAGGACTCTTGCTCTGGTATTTCTATATACTCCATCTGGACTATCAACTCTACCCCCAGCATCCCGAGAGGTCATCTTGGCAGAAGCAAACAAAGGCTCATCTTCATCAGGCATAGGTTCACACTGAATTCGTTTGAAGACAGATTGTCGTTTTGTTTGACATCTGCATTGCATTGTGACTCTTGGCTGGAAGTCACATTCATGATCAACATGATCATGAGCCATTGATTGACATCTGCATTGAATTATGACTCTTGGATAGAAGTCGCATTCAGCATGGTCCTTTGACACAGAATCACTTCTTCTCTTCTGTTGAAGATATTCTCGTAAATCTGTTTGTGAAGATTGAGGAATATATTTCCTGTTCTTGGGTCTTGATGGCTCTTGATTATATAGAGAATGATTAATATGAGCCACATAGTTTCTTGCATACTCTGCGTCTGGATCTCTTATCCTTGTTTCCAACTGGTATGGTTTCTTAACACCAGAAGTGTTAATTTTTGTTCTTAGATCAGTTGGAGGTAACACATTGGTTTTGGACACATGGAGTTTTCCTTCCATTGATCTGGATATTTGCAGAGAAGGAAGAGTTGAACCACCCCCTTGATTAGGGGTTGGTAACAGACCTTTTCTAGACAAATTCTGTGCCCAATTCGAAGAAGTCATAGAAGAAAACATTAAGGAATGTTTCTTCTTAGACTCATTCAAGTTTTGAGACATAAAATGTCCAGAAGGAAGAGTAGTCAAAAGACCATCTCCTTTTCTTTGACTAACAAAATTGTCAGTCAAAGCTGTTCCTGAAGTAAAAACTACAGGAGCAGAAGAAACAACTAAAGAGTTATTTCTCTTCAAAGGGACTTTGTGTGGAAGACCACCCCCAATTCTGGTAGAACTTGGCAAAGAGGAAGAGATAGCTAAAGAACTATTCTTCTTAGATGAAATACACGCTGAAACAGGCTTGGTTAAAGAACCAGTGCTGTTGGCGTGACTTTTGACTTTAGAAATACACGCTGGAATAGATTTGGCTAAGGAGCCAGTATTGTTAGTGTGATTGTTGAGGTTGAAATTGTACGCTAGAACAGACTTGGCTAAGGAACCAGTGTTGTCAGCGTGACTTTTGAGGTTGAAATTGCACGCTGGAACAGATTTGGCTAAGGAGCCAGTACTGTCAGCGTGAATTTCAACTTTGGAGACACACACTGGAACAGATTTGGCTAAGGAGCCAGTACTGTTAGCGTGATCTTTGATTGCTGTCATCTTCGAGCGCACAAGAGTGTGCGTGCTTGCAGTAGAGTTCTTGCCAGTGTTAGGAGCAGACACTGTGGCAGAGACTTCACCATTGACTGCCAACTGATTCTTAGGGACATAGATAGAGTGTCCCTTCGACTTGGCAGTAATGATGGAGGCTGTAGTGGGCTTACCACTCTTAGCCTGCTGTATTTCTTCATAGGCGAGTTGATCGAATTGGATCGTCATCACCTTCTTCGTCGAGCCGATTGACGAAGTATCGCATTGAGTTGTTGCCATCTCAGAAGAGGAGATGGTTTTCCCCAGCAGAGTCGCCAATTTGTTTTCCATAAATAAATTCCTTTATTTATTGTGTATCTGGGAAAATTACAACTGTGGGAATCTGATCTAGAAGACGATCACTTTATCCCTTGGACTATGCGAAGAAGAAAAGCTCTCAAAATTTTGACAGTAGATAACTATGTATCCGTACAATGAATAAAAAAAGAACTCTATTTATAGAGTCAAAAATAATAACTGAAAAGATAACTGTCTTCACAGCCTGTGCTTAGTTGAAAATAACGCAGGATTTAACATACGCAAGGTTGTGAGCAGTTACTGGACGTGGCCTGTAACTGTTGGACACATGGCAATCATGCATGAGTCGTGTGCAAGTTACAGGACACGCAGACGAGAGATCAGTGGCATGGCTGCCACGTACTCCAATTTGATAAAATCCACGCAGACTTGTTGAAGACGAAATCCATGCAGACTCGGGGTAGAAAGCTTCAAAATCCACGCAAACTTGGGGCAAGAAGCTTCAGAATCTACGCAGACTTTGATGAAGAAAACTTCAGAATCCACGCAGACTCGGGGTAGAAAGCTTCAAAATCCACGCAAACTTGGGGCAAGAAGCTTCAGAATCTACGCAGACTTTGATGAAGAAAACTTCAGAATCCACGCAGACTTGAGATAGAACTGCCAGCTGTCTTGATTCAGCGTGCCTCGACTGACACAAAATCTCTGGTAGTGATTGCTTTTGTCAGTCACATTAAATGACAAGAAGCTCTTTTGGTACGCCAACTTGACGAAGGTTGAGTCTTGCTGAAGAAGATTTTGAAAATCATGCAATAGACGGCTGTGATCTCTCGAATTCTGTGCATACGTGTTATACGAAGAGACATTCTTCGACTGTTGTGTTGTCAGTCATAATTACTCTCTGACAAATGATGAGCTGTCTCCCCAGCGTGATTTGTAAATATTGTCTGGATCAACTGAGCGTGACTTTTGACTCTGTCCTGATCAACTCAGCGTGACTGTCATTTTTAAAGGCCTACAGGGATACGCCCCCATACGTCCCCATACGCTAAGTGGAACGTCAACCGACGCGCCCACTCAGCTGTCCATCGAATGTCACCAACATTAAATGATGAACTGACAGAGTTGGCAGCATGCCTTTCCAAGTCTGAACAGTTGACAGCCTTTGCAGAAAACGAAGCGGCCACAACGTCCCTCGACGGCTACAGCCACGTGGCCACTCAAACGCCCGCATGCGCCTCTGCAGCCATGCGCCCAAATCCGTATGTGCCTCAAAAGCCATGCGCCTCAGACCCTTCACTGATCCCTGAAGACAGAAGAAAAGTCTCCAGTTGAAGCTTTGCATGCGCCTCAAAAGCCATGCGCCCAGAACGGCTCGTGACCCCTAAAGGTCACGAGCCAAAATCTCATCATGCGCCCAATCCAAGACGCATCCCACCAAATCATCCCCCCACCAAATCAGAGATCTCCGAGCCATGGGTCGACGACACGTGTCCTTTGACTCAACTCATCCAAGATCCCAGCAACAGAAAAGATCTTCTCCTCTGCTACGTGCCGGCTCACAACAGCAGTATGAAGAATTCAACCCCTCAATCAGGGCGCATCGTCCATGCGCCTCCATCAGCAGTCTCCACGTGGTGTCCCCACGTACCGGCGCATCCTACATATGCGCGCATGAGCAACCAACCTGCCCAGCTATAAGTAGAGGAATCATTTCCTTCTTCAGGGGATACACATACGGACAATCCAGAGAGACATCACCAGAGAGGCAGATACAGACACTCAACGTCTTCCTCCTCTCAACAAGCTCCAGCACCCAGAGCAATCTACACCTTCAGAGAACCGATAACCGTCGTCAGCCCGTCAACGGAGTCAACGCATTACCACTCGCTCCATTGGCACTTAGAACCCAGATTAAACAAAAGTGTACTCCTAGGACTACATCTAAGTCCTATATTGTAACACTGTTCTGTTTGTATTAAGATTTGCAATTAAACAATTTTAATGGCAAACAAGCTGGCGACTCTGCTGGGGACTTCTTTCTCCTCTTCCGAGAAAGTCGTGTCACAGGCCGACGACGTGAAGGTGGGCTCCTCCCACAAGACGCTGGTCGTGCACCTCAATCAACAGGCGTACGAGGAGTTCATTTCTGAAGGAAGCGCGAGTCCTTCGAAGCGGCTGCCGAAGCCGAAGAAGACCTGCCGTGTCTGGGTGCGCAAGGTCGACGCCTCGGGCACCACCACTGAAGGGGATGCGCCAATCCAGCCCTCCCTTCCTGCTGACGTTCTCAGCAACCAAGGTGCGCCCGCTGATGCAGCACATCTCTCGGGGAAGCGTGCGGCTGACCACGTTCCCCAGCCATCTCCCTCTCAGGCGAAGAAGATGCGTCGACGGAGCAGGGGCGCAGCCAATGCCCCGCACATCACCTCTGATGCGCCACAAAAAGTCTCTGTCTTTGACGGACTCACTCGCTGTAATGGCGAGGAGAATTTGGATGCTGAGTACTATGCGCCCCAACGGGCTAGTACAAAGAAATCTAAGACGGCACGGGCCATGCGCCACAAATGTGCTATGCCAGCAGCAGGCCAGAGGCACGTGTTCACAATCACGCGCGTTGCCGATGGCAAGCTGTACAAGGTCGGCTCAGGTGCTTCGGTACCAAAAATGAGTCGATCTTCAAAGTCCTCATCTCACTTGGGCGCATCTACTGCGTGCATAACCAAGTCGAGTGCGGCAAATGCAGTGGTCTTGAACTCCCACACCTCCTCTGGTTGTGTGTTTGAGGTCCGTTCAAGTCACTTCAAATGTTGTTGTTCTCCCACTACTGATCATGATGCCTGCTTGGTATTAGATCAGGGGGCGCAGCACTCACCTGTCCGCCCTGGCGTTTGGCCTTGCCATGCGCCTGAAGGGGGTGTGAAGGTAGCACTCTCCTCCAACGATCTACGTAATATGATCACTCACAAGCGCCGGTCAGGAGAGTCGACCAACAAGCGATGAGCCTCCCACGGGGCATACTTGTGCGGTGGTCACTATCAACTGCTGTGGCAAGACGACAGTACCACCAAGGCAGTCAGTCTTCCAGCGGCTGCAGTCATCGACACCCCTCCGACATCGCCTTGGGAAGAAGGTGTCAACAGAAGAGGAGCCAAGAGTTGCTTCATGCAATGTGGTCTCCAACTCCTCATCTCTCCGGAAGGCGACCGGCAATTCCTCGTCCAAAAGCCAATCAAGGAGAACCAAGGCAGCAGTCTCGACCTCTGGGGTGTTCGAAGGCACTCGGTCGAAGAAGAAGTTCTTGAAGGAAGCTGGGGGTAGTCAGACCCTTGTTGAGCTTCCTTCCGAAGACCAAGATGTCCAAAGCACAGCTGCGGCGGATCTTTATCCTCGAGGCAAAGTCAGCTTCCCAGAAGCACCTCGAAACGAGGATGTCCCCCAGGACACAGCTGGGGATAGAGACGAAGAGGCCCTTCAAGACGGAGCTAAGGACAATCAGGCCCTGGCAGATGCGCTCGTCGAGAATGACCTCCAGAATGTGGCTGGAGGTGGCCAAGGAGAGGTGACTCCCCCACATGAAAGTGAGGCCGAGAGCGAAGCCTCAACCAATCCATCCACTCCTGGCCGTATCAGGACAGTATACATGGCTGGGGATGATGCCGAGTCTGATGCGCCACCGCAGGACATTGTTCAGCGCACAAAACCCTCTCCGCATCTATGCAAGCACTGACTCAAGCAGTGTTTGATATTCGGTCGGCCTTGACCAGAACACCTTCAACTGGTCCCGACCCAGGAGTTAATGGGGAGTCGAGTGTACCCCTTCAACGGGCACCCTCCGACACAGAAGCACCTCGGACGTCGAAACCCTCAAACGCTCTGCTCCAGATAGTGCCACCTTCCCCGACTCCTAGCTCCACGGAGGATGTGGTCGAAATGATCAAGGACCTGCGGGAGCGCTTCGAGTCCAAAAACAGACAAGAGGAGCGCCAGAAGATGGGCATTCCCCAGCCTTATCCTCTCGAATGGAACAAGGTGGTTTATCCTCCAAAATATAAACCACAAACACTCACGCCATACGATGGGAAGGATTCTCTGCGTCGATACCTGACATATTTCCAGTCACAAACGGGGCATCTTCCAAAGGAGGACGCGCTCCTCACCAGCATCTTTGTTGGGGCCCTAAAAGGGGTGGCGTATGACTGGTACTGCAGCCTCCCCGACAATTCTATATCATCCTTCGACGACTTGACGCGCCTCTTCCTTGATCGCTTCTACGACGGCGGGAAGGACATGACGATGGCATCTCTCATAGAGATACGCCAGAAGGAGAAAGAAACGGTTCGGGTGTTCATCGAACGCTTCCGACAAGCCTGTTTTAGGCTACCTCCAGGCATGCCAGAACATGCGCTCCTCTCCTCTTGCAGCATGAACATGCTGCCCGCAGTAAAGCTCTGGCTCAACTCTACTCCCCCTCCCGACTGGAGCTCCCTGATCATCGAAGCTGAAGCCGCAGAAAAGAAGGCGGCCAATGCACGTCTTCTGGGTGTCAGCTTCCCCGCCTTTGATAATAAAGGGAAAAGGTCAGCAGCCAACAACTCCGGGCGAGAAGCAAAAGGAAAACAGGCATTGACTGTTAATGTCTCGAAGGGTGCATCTGTGCCTACTCAGAAACCTCTACTGGCGCCGAGACCCAAGGAGGTGTATTCATTCAATGACGAAGACACCCTGCAACTCTTTGAAATACTGAAGCAGGGTGACAAAATCAAACTTCCGGACCCAAAGCGGCCCGATGAAGTCGGGAAAGTGGACAACCCGAGGTACTGTCACTACCATCGGTTTGTCGGACACCCGACCAAGGACTGCTACGTCCTCAAGAATTACATCCAGCGCATGATCAATGCGGATGTAATCTCCGTCGACTACGAAGAGAAGACGGTGTCAGCCAATGTGGTGTCACTTCAATTCGGCACCTTGTCGCCGACCACCACACAAGATGGCGTCGTCTCCATCCCTAAGGCGACAATGGAGGTGGTGAACTTGCCACCTACCCATGACAATGTGAGTGGACTCATTCCACTCACCACATCTCGAGAAGAGGTCCTATGGGTTCATCCCGACCTCGTCTCCGAGGTGACTCAACCGGAGGTACGCTCTACCTCCAAATCAAAAGACAGGAAGATCAAGTCTTGCCGTACGGTCTCTTCTTCAACGGAAGAGGCACTTCCAGTGCAGACGCGTGCACAACAGAACGCTCAGCCCGGCGAAGCTGCCGCCGAGGTGGTGCCTCCTGGCACCATCCCTGAGGAGGGCCCGTCTAAACCCTCAGCAGCCAATAAGCAGAAGCAGGTGGAGGCTCATTTTGACAGACCTCTACGAAAGAAGAATGCTTCGGGGCTAGCCAAGCCCCACAACTTTGACATATTGGCACAACTGGCCAGTACTCCTGCACGCCTGTCTTTGTTTGAGCTTCTGCGTCTTTCCAAAGACTCCCGAGAAGCTCTCTGCGAAGCTCTGAAGGACGCTGAATCCTTCCTCAGTCAGGTCAAGCAGCCTGAAGACCTCCCAACTACTTGTGCACACTGTCATTGTGCGGATGAAGTTATCCTAAACATAACTTTCACCCAACAGGACATGTTGCTCAAGCACCACCGACATAACCGACCGCTGTATTACACAGGGTACATCGGTTCAGTCAAGGTGAGCCGAATTCAGATCGATCCGGGGTCTTCCCTCAGCATCATTTCGAAGGCGCTGCTATCAAAATTGGGGATCCCAATATACCGGCTGGCGCCCTCCAACACAACCATCAGTGGCTTCAATGCTAGCAAAAGCGAGCCACTAGGCAAGATCCGGCTGAAGTGTCACATCGGCAACCTCAAAACTGAGGTGACTTGTTATGTGGTGGATGCCGAAGTCAACTACAACATCCTGCTCGGCCGACCATGGCTACATGAGTATATGGTGGTGCCTTCCACGCTCCACCAATGCATGAAATATGTATCCACCAACGGCGTTATCCGGACGGAGTTCGCAGACATTCGATCCTTTCAAAGGGATTGAATCTTACTTCACCGATTCCGACTTGTACAAGCCACTTGACGAGGAGGAAGCCAACGATGCTGATGATGAGGCAAAGACGGCAACTGAGCCGGAAACGGAGCCTGAGATGAATCCAGATGCCCCACTGAAGATCCGACTGAAGGGCAAACCACCCCAGAAGGTGCCTCCAATAAGCATCAAGCTATCAGGAAAAGCACCAACTCCTGAGGCTCCCCTGAAGATACGCCTCAAGGGAAAGCCGCCCCAAACATCGGCTCCCCTGGTGGCGAAATTACAGGGGAAGGCGCCACTCACAGGAGGCGCAGTTGAGGCACCTTTGAAGGTGCGTCTTAAGGGCAAGCCCCCGCAGTCATCCAAGATGCCAGAAAGGGCTCACATCGCCCTCTCAGACCCCAAAGTCAAAGCTGTGGTGGATTCTCCTGATCCGACCCCAGTGCTTACAGATGAGGAGCTTGGCAAATATATCTCTGCTGATGTAGATGCACCCTCCTTAGACAATGTAATCCCGCGGGATAAAATCTCGTACTTCATCAATAATAGAGTGTCTTTTAATTATTCTTGTCTTCCACATTGGAATGCCATGTATACATTAGATCACGCTCTACGGTCATTGCAAACACAAATAACGACCGTCCATAATGTAAACCGAGTAGTCCCGTCTCAAGGAGTCTGTTTCATAAACCCTCCACGAAGTCGAGACGAAGGATCCATCATTTTTGGCAAAGTCGAGCGTCATCAAGACCTCCCGCCACTCGAGCCTGAACCTGATACCGGCAGAATACAAGTCTATCGGTATACGGAGACGGCAAAGCACATCATCCAGAAGATGGGCTACGACATAAACAGCAACAAAGGCCTAAACTTCGGCAAGGGCCGACCTCTCCCTCTCCGGCTTCCAACACCTAAAGGAAAGCCGCAGGACTACTACAACAAGACTCGACGGGGGGTAGGCTATGTCACGCCGCCATCAACTCCGAAGAATTCAGATGTAGAAGACGTAGAACATTCCCACTCGTCTGAAGCATCGACTTGGGATTCCGATACCAGTATCAGATCAGTCTTCAGAAAGGTGCTGTCAGCTAACATAACGTCAGCACAACCTCAAAAAGGTGAAGGTGAAGGCCAAGCGTCGGAACCCTTCGAGGAAGAACCCTGGGCTCAACGCCTAGGAGAACAATGGGAGTCTCGTTTTGAGTTACGTGAACCTCCCACCGAAGACGAAGTCGAGCAGATCGACCTTGGGGACGGATCTTATTCCAAACCCATCTTCATCAGCAAAAGCCTAGAAGGAGAAGACCGAGAGGCTTTAATCCAGCTGGCCAAAGAGTATATCGACGTCTTTGCCTGGAGGTACGAAGACATGCCAGGCCTCGATCCACAGATCGCAATGCATAGGTTGAACATCTTACCTGATGCCAAACCTATCAAACAACAACAGCGACGTTTCCGTCCGGACATCATGAATGCCATCGATCAGGAGGTGGACAAACTCTTGACTAGCGGCTTCATTCGTAAGGAACAACACCCAGATTGGGTAGCCAACGTCGTACCTGTCACCAAGAAGAACGGGAAGATACGAGTCTGTATCGACTTCAGGGACCTCAATTCTGCTTGCCCGAAGGATGAATTCCCGCTTCCGATCACCGATGTGATGATCGACAACACATGTGGCTTTGAACGCATGTCCTTCATGGATGGGTATTCAGGCTACAATCAAATCAAGATGTTCCCCGATGACGCGAAACACATGTCATTCAGGACTCCAAAGGGTGTTTTCTGCTACACAGTAATGCCCTTCGGCTTGAAGAACGCTGGTGCGACATACCAACGAGCTATGAGCACCATCTTCCGTCAACATCTTCGCAAGACAGTCGAATGCTATGTTGACGACATTGCAGTCAAGAGCTGCCTCAAAGGAGATCACCTACAGGATCTGAAGACAGTCTTCGATCTCATGCGGGCACATCAACTCAAAATGAACCCTGCTAAATCCTTTCTGGGGGTTTCTAGCGGCAAATTCTTGGGCTTTGTCATCACGGCGAAAGGCATTCATGTTGATCCCGAGAAGACCAAAGCCATCCTTAACATGGACCCTCCGAAGAATCTTCGAGAACTCCGGGGCTTACAGGGACGTCTGGCATACATCCGGAGGTTCATAGCAAACCTCTCCGGTAAATGTCAACCCTTTACTCAGCTCATGAAAAAGGGAGTCTCTTATGTCTGGACAGAGGAGTGCCAAAAGGCTTTCGACGACATCAAAGCCTACTTGACGAGCCCACCAGTCCTGGTGGCACCTGTCGCCGGTAAACCATTTCTCCTCTACGTCCGTGCCATGGATCATTCTCTTGGCGCTCTGCTGGCTCAAAACAGCAATACAGGCTATGAGCAAGCAATCTACTACCTCAGTCGGACGCTCATCGGGGCCGAACACCGGTACAACCCCGTTGAAAAGGAGTGCTTGGCTTTGGTGTTTGCCATCCAGAAGACTCGTTATTATGTCTCGGGCTAGACAATTCATGTCATTTCCTGAGTCAATCCACTCAGAGTCCTCATGACGAAGCCAGGATCGTTGAACTCCCGGCTAGCCACATGGGCGATTTTGCTAACACCATATAATATGGTGTTTGTCCCACAAAAAGTTATTAAAGGTCAAGCTCTGGCTGACTTTTTAGCTGCACACCCCATCCCAGAATCCTCAAAGCTCTAAGAAGATATCCCGGATGAGGTCCAAGAATCCAACGTCACCGAAGGAAGCCCCGTTTGGCAGATGTTTTTCGATGGCGCTTCAAGAACAGGCCCCAAAGGCCAAATCATCGTAGGAGTGGGGGTAGTCTTAGTCTCCCCTGATCAGCTGGTCATCCAGCGTGCTTACTCCCTTTCGAAGCCGTGCTCCAACAATGTTGCCGAGTACAACGCACTCGTCATGGGACTCCAACTCGCACAACAGCTGGGGGTGGACCATCTGGAAGCCTACGGTGACTCAAAACTCGTCGTGAACCAGATTCAAGAGCAGTACGAGGTTCGCCATAAAGATCTGATCCCTTACCATGAAGTTGAATTGAACATCATTTCAACCTTCACCGGGTTCTTCATCGAACACGTACCTCGTCTACAAAACTTGGAGGCTGACGCTCTGGCTGGCCTCGCAGCCTCATTGGCAGTGCCCTTTGGGACTCAACACTATGTCACGGTAACAGGCCGAGACTTGATTTGTCCTAGAAACAACCTGTGCTTGCGAGTGGCTCATGCCATGCCAACGAACAATGGTGTTAATGTCCGAGACTGGAGGTTCCCGTTCATCGACTTTGCTGTCTATGGAATCCTTCCAGAGGACCCGAAGGAAGTCGTCTCAGTCAGGAGACGCTCTCTTCGATTCTACTACGATACAGCTACCAAAACGCTGTACCGCCGCTCCTTCGATGGGCTCCTCCTTCGATGCCTGTCCAACGAAGAAGCAGCCGAAGCTCTTCGAGAAGCTCATGATGGAACTTGCGGAGCTCATCAACCCGGCCCTAAGTTGCAGGATCGACTGCGACGTATGGGCTACTACTGGCCAACCATGGCCGCCGATGCTGTTGAATATGCTAAGAAGTGTCACGCATGCCAACTCCATGCAGACTTCATACATACACCGTCTGAACCACTACATCCTACAGTCGTCTCCTGGTCCTTCGAAGCCTGGGGCATGGATATTGTGGGACCTATCACCCCTCCTTCATCAAGAGGACACCGCTTCATCCTGGCCATCACCGATTACTTCTCCAAATGGGCAGAAGCAGTCCCACTGGCGGAAGTAAAGAGCTCCAGGGTGGTCAGCTTTATCAAACACCATGTCAATTACCGTTTCGGAGTACCTCGGCAGATCATTCATGACAACGGTCCTCTATTTATCAGCCATATTTTTAGCAGGTTCTGTGACAAGAATCGCATTCAAAATGTGGCATCCACCGCCTATAATCCGGCAGCAAACGGGTTAGCAGAGGCGTTCAACAAAACCATCGTCAGGCTACTCAAAAAGGTCGTATCATCCAATAAATGCGACTGGGACGAAAAGCTTGGCGAATGCCTTTGGGCCTACCGCACAACGGTACGAACCCCAACAGACAACACACCATTCTCCCTAGTCTACGGGAGCGAAGCGGTACTGCCTCTTGAGATCCAGATACCCTCACTCCGCGTAGCAATAACAAACAAACTCACAGAAGAGGACAATCAACGTCGTCGTCTACAGGAACTGGAGGCACTCGATGAGAATCGTCTCCTAGCTCAACAACGCATCGAACTCTACCAATCCCGTATATCACAGGCTTTCAACAAGAAGGTCAAACAGAGGACTTTCCAAGTTGGCGACCTGGTTCTAGCAGTCAGAAGGCCAATGGTGTTAACTCATAAGACACCAGGAAAGTTCGAACCCAAGTGGGAAGGACCTTTCATCATAGAGACGGTATACTCAAACGGTGCTTACCGCCTCGCCAAACCCAATGGAGACTTGTTTATGATGCCCATCAACGGCAAGTTCCTAAAGAAGTACTATTCTTGACATCCTTCAGACATGTACTTCCCCAAAGAGGATCTGTGGGCCCAATCATCGGGACTCACAAACAATCTCCTTCCACAAACTCATCCGCTTCTGGAACCCAGCTGTTCCGTGGCTTCCTTCAGTAGAAAGACAACCACGTCCACATTACCTCTGAGTTGTTCCTCTACACCCTACAAAGCGGAATCTTACGCTACGTAAGTCGACGCTACCTCTCATGTTTACCACGTCCACATTACCTCTGAGTAAACATCTCGTACAAACAACCCCTGCGTTGTCGTACATTGATCGCAGAACTTCCACGTCCACATCACCTCTGAGTTGTTCAGCGTATCCCCCAGGATCATTCCTACCACGTCCATAATACCTCTGAGTAGGAAGATTCTATCATTTTGAATCCAATGATTGCCATGTCCACATCACCTCTGAGCAAACATGTTGGTTCCTTCAAACTTATTATCTGTGCCTGAAAACCAAGGTGCGCAAAAGATAATAGGTCCACACAAATCATCAAGTTCATAATAACAAAAATGAACACATCACAAAAAGTTGCGTACTTCTTTATTTTTCTGAAAGAGAGAGTACAAAAACTATACTATCCCTCAGCAAAGGGTTGCAAAAGAAAAAAAAGGGAAAAACTACAGTCCCTGAACCTCCCCAGGGTGGGCTGAGAGCTCCCTGACTCGAAGTCTTGGGTCGGCTGTACGGGCCTCTACAGTCGCCAGGACTCGCCGCTCAGCCTCTTGACGCATCAATTCAACAGCCCCAGCGGAAGTATCGCTCTCATGCTTCTCATCAAGCTGTTGTCGCTGCTGCGCCAAGGCAAGAGTCCGCTGAGTAAAAGTCGCTTCTTTCTTCTTGAATGCTGCGTGTTCAGCCCGGACACGCTCGGCATCTAACTGGAGTCGGGCCCGTTGGTCCTCAAGGCGGCGCATCTGGGTGTCGATCTCCGCGATATCAGCATCCAATAAAGCTCGAGTTTCCGCCGTCGTCTTCATGGACTGAGACAACTGCTCTACCACAGCCTCAGTCTTAGCCACCTCGCGCTCCTAAAGACCCACAGTGGCCTGGTATGAAGACTCGATCTCGGCAATCAGCTTCCCCTTCTCCGCATCTATCAGGACGGAGAGGTCGTTTCGCTGAATACGCTGAAGTTCCACGAGCCGCTCATCCAGCTCGATCACCGAAGCCTCCAGAATTTCGGCCATATGGTCGTGGCCTTGGTGAATGCAGATCAGCTCGATACAGGGCATTGCCAGAGCTCTTGCCGTCGCAAAGCTCCCGTTGGCATCCATCACAGCAGATACACCCTTCTGCAGCATTTTATACACCCCCTCGACGAGGAATTTCACATATTCGTCTGCATCCGCCAGGACCTGCGGCGTCATAGCAGGAGTTAGAGGAGCTACTATAGTTAGCGGACCGGAAGAAGATCCGCCAACCTCAACCTGCGAGGCTTGAACCTCGGTATCAATGGGCTCTTCATCAACAGGGGCTGGACTGCTAGCCCGAGGAGCCGAAGGAACAGAGGAAGCCCGCACAGGCGTCGAGACAGTACCCCAAGTAGGAGGGGCAACGGAGGGTTCCGCACCCTCGCCCTTCTCAAGCCCGGAGGAACCACCGACGTCAACGGCCACCTCTTCTACCCCCAACGTCCTATCAACAGCTGGTACCTCCCTTGACAGAATAGGGAGATTATCACTTGTCTCTTGACCCGCCTCAGCGGTCGTGACCGGCAGACGGGTCTCGTCACCAAGTCCCTCCACAGGGACAGAATCTATCGCTACCTCCTGATCGGTAGCCGCCTCAACTTCCACGGTTGAAGTCGGAGTAGGACTCGGCAATGATACAGCCGACCTCCTCTCATCATGATAGGGAGGGGAATCAACCCTCTCCTCTGACCCAACTACATCTGTTGCCCCCGCATCAGACTCTTGCGGATCCGCGACAACGTCATCCAAGGCCGACGATGTGGCCTTCATCTTCTCGGGAGCTGCTGCATCCTCAGCTTCCCGTCTGACATAATCCGGAGATGCTGGAATCTCTACAGCAATATCCTCGGTGTTCTCCTCCAAGGGAGATATCATAGTGGGCGGAATACGCACTTCAGACGAACCCGCCATCTCCTTTGGCCTGCTCCCACCAAATTTTGGAGTACGGGGCTTTCTTTTCAGCGTCTCCTACACAAAAAGAGAGAAGCATGATTACATAAGAAGCTGAACTTGAAACCTTACGGGACACCTTACCTCTGCAGATGCTGAGTCTGAGGACACCGGCGGTGACGACGCCCTCTTCTGTTTTTTTGATACAGGAGAGACGACCTTTGTATCTGTACCCCTTTTCGTTTGATCAATCGAGGGTTTTGCCTGACCCCCGGTAGATACGGCGGGGGCACCTCGATAACCCGACTCGGGCGGACGGTACGACCGAGCCTTTGCCAAAGTGTCTACACCCGCCGCTAAATGGGTGCCTGCAATAAAACTGGTCTCCCTATCATATCCGGTGGGCGAAGCAGACATAGCACAGTAAAATCTGGCGGCTGAGTAGAGGATCGACGGCCGCAGATTCTGGACAGGGAGCGTAAAGCGGGCTCCAGTACATCCGGCATTATAGTAATGCCAAGCTCGTGCACCATCCAGCAAACTCCCAGCATACCCCAAGGTAATACTGGGATTATCCAACATTAATTGGGCGTACCCGAATTGCCTCGCAAAGCGGCTCGGCAGATACGGTTCCAGGTAACACTGGTTCCTGTTCCGATATACCAAATGGGACGGCCGAATACTTTGCAGCCAGCGAAATCCCCATGGAGACAGAGTGGTGGCATCCTCACCCGAGTCCACCAGATCTTCGTTGGCCTCAAAATCAGAGAAGACAGGACCAACTTTGGCGATCTCCCATACCTGAAGATGGGATAAAACTTTCCTGCAAATGAGAACACCAGTGTGCGACCAATTCCTCCGGTGGAAACGCCGGAGGAACGCATCTCCGAACCTGTAGTCTTCCTCCGAACCCGGGCTCATCACATTGGGATGGTGTAAAATTAACCACCCCATCAAATAATGAAACGGCAGTTCGGCACGCGGGAAGTTGTTATTTTTGCCCCGCTCGTGAACGACATCTCCCGCAAACTCTCGAAGACCCCACAACAGGTTACACACCATTGCGGGGAGTAAAGCTAAAGGACGGCCGAAGGCCAACTTCACGGCCGACAGAATTAAGTTCCGAGTCACCCTCTCTACAGAGCCAGACCCGCCTGAAAAGACGTAGTCCCGGAGCCAAATCATAAGATACGCGACTAATACTGCTTTTGGCGACATCCGATAGGTGAGATGCCAAAAATAGCTATAGGAGCGTTCATCCGACTGATGGTCCTCGTTCTCCAAGGGATTCTTCTCGCCTAACCTGCTCATTTCAGAAAGCACCTCGTTACGAGAAAGTGCCGGTGGAGTAGAAAAATGGGAAGGATCCTCTTTGTCCTGCCTAAAGATGTGATCTCTCCAAGCAGTCACATGAGGCTGCGTCCCGCCCCTATCCTTCTTCTGCATATAGTAGTGATGACTCGCTACTTCTTTGAAGACAGCCATCATCTCATCAGCTTTGTCTCCCAAGACCTGGAATTCTTCATTGGTCGGGAAGTATTCCTCGTAAGGTTCCGATCCCCAGGGGAGTTTTGATACCTCGTACATCTCATGAAGCGCGAGCCCTAGCTCCCCCACCGGAGTAAAGAAGGTCCCGGTATGGGTATCAAACATCTCCAAAAGCGCAAGGAACATGTGCCTGTTAATCTCTACACCTGCCTGAGTGGCACGGATTGCGGCGGTCAGCCCAATCTCTTGGAGCTCAGTCTGAAACCGCGACAGGATCCAGTGTGTCAGTTTGTCCCATTTTGAAACATAATGGCACCAACCCTCTACCCGAAATTCTCCCTTGGGGTATGATTGTTCCATCAACAACATACGACGAGCAAAAGTCGAGGCACCCAAGGCAAAAGTATTGACGGGAACATCGCTATAAATACTCCCAGGACGAAGAGTCCGCCAGGTGTAAGAGGTACCAGCTCGCGAGGCGGTCAGAGTATCCCTCTGATCAGAAGAAGAATCAATTCTGATGACGCCTGCCACCGCTCCTCCTTGAGATGGAGTAATGTCCCAGGATATTCTCCTTTTGGAAGCAAGACGACAGAAAGTTAACAAAGGCCATTGACGTTCAAGCTGCCTGACGGTCATATGCACACCCCTGGCTGTAAAGAACCAATCTTCTTTGACCTTCAGCACCGTGGCTTCAGTAGAAGAAAGGCGGTCTCCGAACAGGAACTCAGGCTTTAAGAAGGTCACTTTATCGGAAGTGGCAGATTTCAGAACGCCACGTTCCATCATCCGTTTAAGGAACCCGTGATGTTGTTCCCGAATCTGAATCATTCTTTCGGGATGCTGATCCAACATAATAGCCGCTTGAGCAGGGTTTATCACCTCTTCATCATAATCTACTCCCATCTGACAGAGTGCAGCGTCCAGGAGCACTTCGTTCAAGAGTGGGATAGTCATCGACACTGATAAAAAAATGCAAAGATATTAGAGACAACACAAAGATCAGAAACAGGAGCCTCAGCGCATCATCAGGGTATAAACCCATGCGCGTTAGCGGTAGAGCCTCGGCGCATCGTCAAGGCGTGAGCCCATGTGCGTCAGCGAAGGCTTCGACGCATCATCAGGGTGTAAAACCCATGCGCGTCAGCAATTAAAGCCACAGTGCATGATAAAGGCCTGAGCCTATGCACGTCGGCGGGAAAGTTTTCAACATCGATAGGAGGCAATAAAGCTCACCGACTACCGCCGGCCGAACTTGGACAGGCGGGCGAGGAATGTCACTCACGACAGCCTCTACCGGCTCCTTCTCCTTCCCCTTTCCTTTGCCGACACCGCCGCGAGGAGTCTTGGGAGCCATTTTCTCAAAGAGGAAGTTAGGGTTTTTGAAGAAAGAACTCTAAAGGAGGCAAAGGCACAGAGCAGAAGAACTCTCTCTCTCTCTCCACCTCTCATCTATTTATAGGCCGTGGTCGTACGCGTGAACCGATGACGAGTGATCTCAGCCGTCGCCTCGGGTCTTGTGAAGATAACAGCAGATAAAACCAAAAGATCATCATTAATCTTTTCGGTTACCGAGGCATTATCAAATTCATTAATTGAGAAGAGCATGCGGCTGAACAGGCATGCGCCCCAACAGTCATGCGCCCTGAACGCCATGCTTCTTATTCAAAGTATTCCAAAACTTATTCAAAAGTTTTGAAAACTTTGAAGGGGGTCTTGTAGAAGCATAGAATTTCACAACCAGAAAGACTATGCGCCAGACACTACAGGTACCAGAACTCGAACAAAACACTTCACAGCAAGATCAACAGCCAATAGACATTTGAAGAAGGACTTTTTATTTATATATAAAAGTCTATTACATGTCTAGAAAAGGTTGTACAAAGGAAAATTTCTACAAAGGAAAGATCCTAAGTCTACAGCCAGCGGCCACCATGCGCCTCCAGATAGGCGCAGCAGTCACCATGCGCGGCCAGTTAGGCGCAGCAGATGTCATGCGCCTCCAACCAGGCGCATCCCACTTCTCTTTAGCAGCTCAGTTATGTACATCCAGCTCAGTTTCCCTTCAGCAGCCCAGTTATGTGCCACTCTTCCAACCAGGCTCACCTGGCCGAGCAGGAGCCCGTGCCGCTCTTCCAGCCAGGCTCATCGATTACACAAAGCATTTAACCCTCTCGCTGGAACCAAGGAAGAGAAGAGCACCGCAAAATCTGTGGCCAGGGGAGGCTTCGAAAGAGCCTCCAAAGGCCAAGGAAGACTGTGATCGAAATACGGCTAAAGGAGTAGCTTTCAGAGCGGGCGACACCCACTTTGAAGGAAGAGAGAGCCTAGCACCGCCATTCCGATCTACGGCTCTTTCGGAACAACGGAGACGAGGCCCGAGCATCCCTATCTTTGGATGCAACAGGCACCTTCCGCCTGCCTCAGAAGCCCTCGACTCCGTCTTTTGGATGTAACAGTCACCTTCAAGAGCATCAATGACGACATGGCATCTCATCTTCACCCTCGGGAGCACTTCGTCAACAGAATGCACCCGAGAACCCGAGTTCATATTAGAAAGACGTGAGAGAATGAGAGGCCAACCCTCTCTCCATGCCACTATTTATAGGCCGGGCAGATCAAACCCATGCGCCAAGTGGATGGCTCTCCGAACTCCGTGCAATGAACTCACATTAAATGGATGAACCAGATGCCTCGACTTCAGCCAAACGGCTATTTAAAGCACTCGAGAAGCGAAACAGCCGCATCATTAAAGACGTGTCGGATGCGCCGGCTGGACAGCGCATCACACCCCTTCAAACATCAAGCGCCTCCAACAGATGCGCCCTGTACCGAGCGCATCACAGGGGATGCGCCCCCATACGTCCCCATACGCTTAGTGGAACGTCAACCGACGCGCCCACTCAGCTGTCCATCGAATGTCACCAACATTAAATACTGAACTGACAGAGTTGGCAGCACGCCTTCCCAAGTCTGAACAGTTGACAGCCTTTACAGAAAACGAAGCGGCCACAACGTCCCTCGACGGCTACAGCCACGTGGCCACTCAACCGCCCGCATGTGCCTCTGCAGCCATGCGCCCAAATCCGCATGTGCCTCAAAAGCCATGCGCCTCAGACCCTTCACTGATCCCCGAAGACAAAAGAAGAGTCTCCAGTTGAAGCTTTGCATGCGCCTCAAAAGCCATGCGCCCAGAACGGCTCGTGACCCCTAAAGGTCACGAGCCAAAATCTCATCATGTGCCCAATCCAAGGCGCATCCCACCAAATCATCCCCCCACCAAATCAGAGATCTTCGAGCCATGGGTCGACGACACGTGTCCTTTGACTCAACTCATCCAAGATCTCAGCAACAGAAAAGATCTTCTCCTCTGCTACGTGCCGGCTCACAACAGCAGTATGAAGAATTCAACCCCTCAATCAGGGCGCATCGTCCATGCGCCTCCATCAGCAGTCTCCACGTGGCATCTCCGTGTACCGACGCATCCTACATATGCGCGCATGAGCAGCCAACCTGCCCAGCTATAAATAGAGGAATCATTTCCTTCTTCAGGGGATACACATACGGACAATCCAGAGAGACATCACCAGAGAGGAAGATACAGACACTCAACGTCTTCCTCCTCTCAACAAGCTCCAGCACCCAGAGCAATCTACACCTTCAGAGAACCGATAACCGTCGTCAGCCCGTCAACGGAGTCAACGCATTACCACTCGTTCCATTGGCACTTAGAACCCAGATTAAACAAAAGTGTACTCCTAGGACTACATCTAAGTCCTATATTGTAACACTGTTCTGTTTGTATTAAGATTTGCAATCAAACGATTTTAATGGCAAACAACATCGTGAGCGTATGAGCGTGAAAAACGTGATAAGAAATCCACGCACGCACGCAAAGACGTGAGCGTGATAAGTAACTCACGCACGCACAGCGTGAGCGTAATAAGAAATCCACGCACGCACGCAAAGACGTGAGTGTAACTCAAATGTCACACTGACACGTAAAGACGTGAGCGTAACTAAAAATTCACGCTGACACGTAAGAACGTGAGCGTGACTCAAAATTCACGCTAATACGTAAAGACGTGAGCGTGACTAAAAATTCACGCTAACACGTAAAGACGTGTGCGTGACTAAATCTCCTGAACTCCAATCTTATGGAGCCTTCGTTCCAAGCCAGAAATGAGGTTCCCATGGTTCAGAATGGTGTAAAATGAGGAGCTCCACCACATGAACCATCTACTCCGAAAAGCACGCCAGTTTGGTGGATCAAAACCCTTAAACAACCGAGAATACTGTTACTTAGATCTAGAAAAAATAAGCCAAAGAAATCAAAAATGCTAAGTAGTAAACTCTCTTAGAATCACAAGAGGAAGACAAATGAACCATAAAAAGGGGTGAAGGAGAAGCAAGATGTACTTGTCTTCTCCTGGTAGGTGGAAGAGAGTGATGAGGAAGAAGAAGAAGTAATTGGTGAAGGAGAGTTATGAGGAGAGAGAAGGGGATGGGGGCTTTAAATGGAAGGGGTGGTGGTAGGTGGGGGTTTATTGGGTCGGGTTTATTCGGATCCATCCAAGGCCAACCCGAAAGCAAAGCAGAGAGGTTAAAAGCAGAAAATAAAATACAGAAATAAAATACAGGAATAAAATTACAGGAAATAAAATACAGATAATTAATTAACATGAAATTAGAGGAATTTTAAATACAGGATGATACATGATAAATATTAAATAAATATATATATATGAGTTGTACATGTATAAAAATACTCATTCTGGAAACGGGGAGTGACATCTCTACCCACCTTAGAAAAATTCCGTCCTCGGAATTTCAAATCCAAGCAGGTAGAAATATCGGAGCTAAACTAATACAAGCAATTCTAGTGAGCAAGCAATCATTTTTACCATATCAAAAGCAAGTACTATATATGTAAATTCATCAATCCACGATATCAAGTAGCTCTACCCATAAGGTGATAAGCATGAAGAATCAGGACAATCAAGGTATACAGAAAGAGATATACCTTGTGAGTCAAATAGGTGTGGATACCGTGATCGGATATCATCCTCACGTTCCCACGTTGACTCTCCAAAGGAGTGATGACCCCAAGCAACACGGACAAGACTAATTGTTCGGTTCTTAAGTATCTTCTCTCTTCGGTCCAAAATGGACACAGGCTGTTCCTCGTAAGACAGGTTGGTACCAACAACCAGCTCCGAATGATCGAGGATATGGCTTGGGTCCGATACATACCTACGTAATTGATGTAATGCCCCGCTCCGCATCGGTGCATTATGATGAGTCGTTGACTCGGAGAGTTACATTGATCCGACGAGGTATCGATGCGAATCGATGCAAGTGTTATGTTGGCCAAAGGTAAGCTTTGAGTCGGTTAGAATCTATGAATCGAATCGATGCAAAGGGTAAGTCCCGTTGAGCAAGTGCTGATGTTAGTTGATCTGGTGTGCAGGCTATGCCTTTATGCTGGATTACGGATTATGGTATGGGCGCGATAAGCCAAATTGACCGAGTAGTTCAAAGGAATGGCTAAGTCCGAGAGTTAGCTATACGATCGAGTTATGGAAGCGAGACGCTTCAATCGGCGAGGCGACAAGGCGTATCGGCTTAAGGTGGGCGGGTTCTTGACTCTCTCTCCCTATTCCTTCACGTCTAATAAAATATGTTATGTATGCGTAATATGTTATCGAGTAAGCGTGCGTGGTTCGGCGAGCAAGTGTCTAAGTATGCGTTGAACACTAAGATAGAACATTGAACAATCGAACAATTAAAGCGACGTGCATCGAGTGCGCGGGTCGCGATAGGGCATGATGGTAGAACATTGAAAAGACAACATCGAGATGTGCATCATGTGCACGGCTCTGAGAACATTGAACTCTAGGCGTAGAACATTGATTATGATGCTGAGCGTGCCTTTGTGCACTTAAGCTACAAAATGACTAAGTAAATACGGAGGTAGACTATGCGAATAACATTATGAACGAGACGCATGATTATGAGTACGAGACGACTAAGCCGTTGGGCGTCGTGCATCAATATGGATGTGTTGGGGTATAACGCCGACGGAGCTCTCCATATGTTTATGGTGGATTATGTTTACGGCACGGGAAACCGTTTATGGCACGGGAAACCGTTTATGTGCGAGACTATGTTTATGGAATACGAAATCGGATGGTATGCTATGGATTGTATGATATGGAACGTATTGCATGGTCAATGGACTCGGATTGCCCGTGCACGGGTACGGCTTCCCTCGAACGGTTACGCCGGGGCGCCGGGACCGTTCGGCCTAGGAGAGAATTATGTGTGGTATTTATGGTGCACAACATTCGGACGGATTGCGACTGTCCAGTGCTGTGATAAGCTATGATATCCGTAAGTTTGGGATCCTTCGAATACTGGGCTAGCAACCCGTATCGAAGCGATTGTAGGCTTACACATACGAGATGCCAAGTCCATTACGGTGCGAAACACCGTGACCTTCATATATATAGGGCCGGTGGGCTGAGATGAGAGCTGGGTGCAGGCGCAGGGCCTGCTACCCATTATGCATGTGTTTACGTTTATGATTCGCCGGTTGTACGAACCGATTATGTTTGCTTATGCTAAGTTCTAACCACTGCAGGCTAAGGGAAACGGGATGAGATGAGCACAAATTACTATGTTATGTTTCAGATTATGTCTAACTGTATCTGCTGCAGGAACACGACATGGGACACAATCATATAAGTTGATATGTTGAGTATTGCTATGAAATCGATCCTAAGGCTAAATAGAAAGATCACAAATTAAGATGCATGCTCACTAAATGGTTAAGTGTTTGGTTTGGGTGCGAGCGGGTTTTGATCAGTGCGAAGCGAGGACGAAAGCACTAAACCCCCACTAGTTTATGTGCAGGTTCAGGTTATGATCGGCTCGGGGCGGAGCTTGGCTTGGACGTGCCGAGGCATGAAGTCCTTGGCGTTCAAAAGAAGCTTCCGCATATGCGTTCGGACTTGCGACATGGAGATGTTCGGCCGAAGACTACTTGGTGGCTATACAGAGGCATAATGTATGAAACAATGTAATCCTTTGTGAGCTAGAGAGATCATGAGCGTTGTAGCCAATTGGCATTTTATGTTGGGCTATTCAGAGCTTTTGTAACCTTCAGTTCAATATGAATAAAAGAGATTCTTGTGTTACACTTTGTTTCCTTCCGCTGCTTATGTTATCAAATTGAGATAGTTCTATGTGAACCTGTTATCTTGCCTTGCATGAGCGCAACTCCAGGCTCGTGCGGCATCACGCCCCAGCGAGGACGATGATTCGGGTGAAATCTAGTGAGGACGAGCGATTTCCCGGGTCGGGGCATGACAAGTTGGTATCAGAGCAGTTCCATCCTTTGGACCGTACGCGAATCTCTTTAACCCTCAGTTGTTTTGATATCGAAATTCAGTTGACTCTAAGTTTTTTCCGCAACCGTATGGCTCATGGATCTGCTCGACGCTACATTGGATGTTCCATACAATAAGTCTATATTAAGTGAGTACGTCTGCCACAAGTATGTCATGACTATTACGTGATCTCCGGGTGCTATCGGAGAGTGTTGATTGCACGAAGTGCAACGGGTGATGGGATGTTGGTCGCACGAAGTACAACGAATATGGCAATGTTAGTTGCATGAAGTGCAATTATATACGTATTGTTGGTCGCACGCAGTACGAGGAGTTATGTGTTGTTGGTCGCATGCAGTGCGAGGAGATATGTGTTGTTGGTTGCACAAGGTGCAACAAGTCGATATATGAGGCGGTGCGTGTTATGCGAATGGTTATGTGTTGTTGGTTGCACGGAGTGCTGCGAGTCGTGAATCGTTCGTTGCATCAGCGCAACGAGTCGGTATGGTATGATACGTGTTGTATGGCTATGCAGATGGATAGCGATATGTTGTGCGAGATTGAGCAACGACCTTAAGTATCGAGACTAAGTTGTTGCACGAGCTGCAACGAGCGGGATTCAAAGATCGCGTATACGATAGTAACGAGTCGAGTTGGTCGCTAAGTCGAGATTGAGTAGGCGAACGTGTATGTTGGCCATATGTTGCGTTGAGCTTTGAATAAGCGAATATTGCGGGTGTGATCGAGATGATCGCCATGGTACGGTTAGATTGAATGAGTTCCAAACTTAAGCTAACATTAGAGCTGGGATCGGAAGGATCGCCATACGGGACTGTTAAGTTGAGATAGAAGTCAGACCTATGCGAAGTGTGATGTCGAGTAAGGACTCGATTCCGAGTGGTATATGCAATACCAATTATGCGAGCAAGTGTAGCGAAGTATGGTGTCGATAATGATAGGCTCGATCCTGAGTGGTATATGGAATACCACTTGGCGATGGCTATGTTAAGCCGGTTGGTGACTTGTGATAGGTTACGTCGAGAAAATTATATTGTTACGATATGTTGTCCGCAACGGACGGGTAGTACCGAGACTTGATTGGGAATAATTTAAGAGAAGTCGACGCAAGTATGCTTCGATGAATTGAGTTGAACGATTATGTGCGAAGTCGTACTTATGGATGATCCGTCGAACGAGGATTCATTAAGTGTAAGTCGAACGATAGGCTGAGCATAGCGAAAGAATTTTACGTTGAGGAAATAGTCGACTCGGTCGAGTTGAGTTAAGTCGGTATGAAAACCATTCGGAATGAATTGAGTAGGTACGGAGAAATCCTGCAAACGAATATGGGTTAGTGTGATGAGTCGATAGCACAATTTGGAAGTGCGAGTTAGGGATATGAGAATGGATATGTGAAATCAAAATTGTGTTGCAACGATGTTAAGTAGTTACAACGGAATGGATCTTGATAAGTGCGAGACTTGACTCGTATTCGAATTCGGATAATGGCAATGATTGCAACGGGTTTGAGCTTATGAGAAAGGAAGATGTTCAAGTTATGCATATCGACGATGGTATTGAGGCGTATCAAAGACGATATACAATAACTCGGGGATACTCTGATCGAATGAACAAAAATTATGTTGAGCATTGTTGTTGGATGAATAAGATGCAAGTTAAGTTATGGCAATTGAGATGATAATGGTAGGAACGCTTCGGAGAATTTGAGAGTGTATGGATGTTGCTCGGATGAAATCGAAAGTGTCTGGATTGCTTCGCGGATCACCACTATGTTGACATTCTTGTCTTGAGCGAGCGCAACATCAGCCTCGTACATGCGTCACATCAAATTAGAACGATCATTCTGCGTGAGCGCTGGTGTGGTGATTCATCCAGCGGGGATGATCGAACTTGCAAGGCGTGACAAATTTGATATGGACTTGTGGTTTGATGTGAAGGTGAAATTGAGGATTGTACGATATTGTTGACGGTAGTATACGAGTGATTCGAGTAGCAGCGGCGCATCAGTTGCGCAGGGATGGATAAATTATGGATTGGTATGTCGGATTGGGTAAAGTCCCATAGGAATTGTCGAGAATTGATTTGGCTCCGCAATAGGATATAGCATGGTTCGTTATAACTGTCCCTCGTTGATGATCTTCAATTATCGAGCGTAGTTTTGGGGCAGATGACCCTAGAAGACTTGACCGCCAAATCAAGTAAATGTTGAAGTCCCATAGGATGACCCTAGAGAAGTCGCGTAAGAAGGATAAGGAATGAGGTAGTGCGTGTCGAGGATAAGTCTAAGCGAGTGAGTATAGTGCCTCGAAAGTTAGCGAGTACTAAAATCGATATGGTCAAGAAAAGTTATGTTGAATCGAGTAAATGTTGAGGAACGTGCTTAGCGTAGTAACGCGGTAAGGCGATTGCAAGAATTCTACAATGCGCGAGAGCGACGGATAGTAGAACGACCCTAAGAGTTGTGTCGCAGACCGATTGAGTAATGGTTAGGCTATGTGTATTGAGCGCACGATCTATGTTACGAAACAAACTAGTCGGGATTGAATCGAAGTTTGAGTAAAAGATTTGTACTCGGTCGCGAATCGAGGATGAGCGTATCGTAAGAGACCTTGGGTCGGAAAGATTGTTGCCTTTGAGCATCGTAGACTCTAGTTGACCTCGTGTCGGAAGAGCGCGAGCATGATGTCTGGATAAGTTGCCTAGCGGGGGTAGCCCCAGACTCGATGCACGGGTAGTTCGAGAACGTAGATCGTGTTGAGATAGTTGCGTACGAGACTTAGTACGGATGGTAAGCAAAGAAAATGGAGACATATGGACTTAGTCCATGTCATTTAGGCCAAGCGTTATGAATGATTGGATGAAAGACTTGAGTTATGCGAGAGATTAGGAAATGGTGGGACGAATAGGCGTTACGGGAGCTTGTTGCGATCGGTTGCGCAATGACTTGTGCAATGCGAGTGTTAGGTGGCCGGCGAGAAACTTACGAGATCGAAGTTATGGTTGAATTAAGTTATGTGCAAGATGTTGGAAGATGATCGCATGTTATGGGATGATGCATACGAAGAGTATTTTGGGAATAGGCGCTAAGATATGGCTAAGTCGAGTACGGACCGATGGATGCTTGAGGATTAAGTTGAGCCTGTTAGTTGTCCCGATATCCTACAACTGAGCTTGGCTGAAATGCATATATTGGTGGGACGCCTAAAATATGTGTATGATCCAAACAAAGTTGTATGATTCAACGATAGTAGCACAAGATCATAAAGCGATCTATGCGAGGCACTTGGATTAAGTGTTGGTTTCGGTTCGAGGACGAACCTGATTTTGAGTGGTATATTATGTAATGCCCCGCTCCGCATCGGTGCATTATGATGAGTCGTTGACTCGGAGAGTTACATTGACCCGACGAGGTATCGATGCGAATCGATGCAAGTGTTATGTTGGCCAAAGTTAAGCTTTGAGTCGGTTGGAATCTATGAAGCGAATCGATGCAAAGGGTAAGTCCCGTTGAGCAAGTGCTGATGTTAGTTGATCTGGTGTGCAGGCTATGCCTTTATGCTGGATTACGGATTGTGGTATGGGCGCGATAGGCCAAATTGACCGAGTAGTTCAAAGGAATGGCTAAGTCCGAGAGTTAGCTATGCGATCGAGTTATGGAAGCGAGACGCTTCAATCGGCGAGGCGACAAGGCGTATCGGCTTAAGGTGGGCGGGTTCTTGACTCTCTCTCCCTATTCCTTCACGTCTAATAAAATATGTTATGTATGCATAATATGTTATCGAGTAAGCGTGTGTGGTTCGGCGAGCAAGTGTCTAAGTATGCGTTGAACACTAAGATAGAACATTGAACAATCGAACAATTGAAGCGACGTGCATCGAGTGCAGGGGTCGCGATAGGGCATGATGGTAGAACATTGAAAAGACAACATCGAGATGTGCATTATGTGCACGGCTCTGAGAACATTGAACTCTAGGCGTAGAACATTGATTATGATGCTGAGCGTGGCTTTGTGCACTTAAGCTACAAAATGACTAAGTAAATACGGAGGTAGACTATACGAATAACATTATGAACGAGACGCATGTTTATGAGTACGAGACGACTAAGCCGTTGGGCGTCGTGCATCAATATGGATGTGTTGGGGCATAACGCCGACGGAGCTCCCCATATGTTTATGGTGGATTATGTTTACGGCACGGGAAACCGTTTATGGCACGGGAAACCGTTTATGTGCGAGACTATGTTTATGGAATACGAAATCGGATGGTATGCTATGGATTGTATGATATGGAACGTATTGCATGGTCAATGGACTCGGATTGCCCGTGCACGGGTGCGGCTTCCCTCGAACGGTTACGCCGGGGCGCCGGGACCGTTCGGCCTAGGAGGGAATTATGTGTGGTATTTATGGTGCACAACATTCGGACGAATTGTGACCGTCCAGTGCTGTGATAAGCTATGATATCCGTAAGTTTGGGATCCTTCGGATACTGGGCTAGCAACCCGTATCGAAGCGATTGTAGGCTTACACATATGAGATGCCAAGTCCATTACGGTGCGAAACACCGTGACCTTCATATAGATAGGGCCAGTGGGCTGAGATGAGAGCTGGGTGCAGGCGCAGGGCCTGCTACCCATTATGCATGTGTTTACGTTTATGATTGGCCGGTTGTACGAACCGATTATGTTTGCTTATGCTAAGTTCTAACCACTGCAGGCTAAGGGAAACGGGATGAGATGAGCACAAATCACTATGTTATGTTTCAGATTATGTCTAACTGTATCTGCTGCAGGAACACGACATGGGACACAATCATATAAGTTGATATGTTGAGTATTGCTATGAAATCGATCCTAAGGCTAAATAGAAAGATCACAAATTAAGATGCATGCTCACTAAATGGTTAAGTGTTTGGTTTGGGTGCGAGCGGGTTTTGATCAGTGCGAAGCGAGGACGAAAGCACTAAACCCCCACTAGTTTATGTGCAGGTTCAGGTTATGATCGGCTCGGGGCGGAGCTTGGCTTGGACGTGCCGAGGCATGGAGTCCTTGGCGTTCAAGAGGAGCTTCCGCATATGCGTTCGGACTTGCGACATGGAGATGTTCGGCCGAAGACTACTTGGTGGCTATACAGAGGCATAATGTATGGAACAATGTAATCCTTTGTGAGCTAGAGAGATCATGAGCGTTGTAGCCAATTGGCATTTTATGTTGGGCTATTCAGAGCTTTTGTAACCTTCAGTTCAATATGAATAAAAGAGATTCTTGTGTTACACTTTGTTTCCTTTCGCTGCTTATGTTATCAAATTGAGATAGTTCTATGTGAACCTGTTATCTTGCCTTGTACGAGCGCAACTCCAGGCTCGTGCGGCATCACGCCCCAGCGAGGACGATGATTCGGATGAAATCTAGCGAGGACGAGCGATTTCTCGGGTCGGGGCGTGACAATTGAGATACATGAAACACGTCATGCACCTCTCGTAACGAAGGTGGGAGGGATAAATGATAAGCAACATCGCCTATCCGATCAAGGATAATAAATGGGCCCACGTACCGCGGACTCAATTTCCCGCGAACGCCAAATCTAGTGACCCCACGAGTAGGTGAGATCCGTAAGAATACGTGGTCCCCAACAGAGAACTCTAACGGCCTACGATGCTGGTCCACCCAATGACGATGTCGGTCCTGCACAACTCGAAGTCGCTCTCTAATTCCCTTAACCACTTTAACCGTCTGAACAATCATTTCTGGGCCTAACATCTTCCTCTCCCCGATATCATCCCATGCAAGCGGTGACCTGCACTTCTTACCATATAGTGCTTCAAATGGCGCCATCTGGATACTGGCTTGATAACTATTGTTGTATGAGAACTCGACTAAGTGCATGTGACTCTCCCAAGACCCTCCAAAATCTAGAGTGCAAGCTCGTAACATGTCTTCTAAAGTCTGAATCGTTCTTTCTGATTGCCCATCCGTCTGCGGATGGTAAGCCGTGCTAAATCTTAACTTGGTACCCAGACTATGATGTAAGCTCTTCCAAAAATATGATGTAAAGCGGGTATCTCGATCCGACACAATACTGACAGGGACTCCATGCTGCCTGACTATCTGTTGCATATACAACTCTGCCAACTTTTCTGTAGATTGCCCTACTCTGAAAGGAAGAAAGTGTGCTACCTTTGTAAGTTGGTCCACTATTACCCAAATAGCGTCCTTACCACTTGGTGATCTCGGTAAACCGGTCACAAAGTCCATTGTAATATGCTCCTATTTTCATTTCGGGATAGAAAGAGGTTGCAATAACCCAGTTGGCGTCTGCTTTTCTGCCTTCACTTGCTGACATACCAAGCAACGGAAAACAAATCTAGCTATCTTCCTCTTCATCCCATTCCACCAGAAATGCTGCTTGATATCTTGGTACATCTTGGTCCCTCCAGGATGAATAGAATACTGAGAACTGTGAGCTTCTGCCATAACCTCCTGTCTGATATCTCCACCAGGCACACATAGACGTGATCCAAACCTAAGTGTACCATCTTCATGAATTTTCATCGCCTTCCTGAGTCCTGACTCACACTCTGCCCTAAGCTTCTGAATCCTTGGGTCCTGTGCCTGAGCTGCCTTGATCCTGCCTACCAAGTCGGATTGAACTTACAGACTTGTTAGAACTCCTACATCACTAGGAAGTATAACTTTGATGCCCATCTCCTGAAGGTCTTCTAAGATATGCCTCTGTGTTGTCAACATAAATGTGCCGCCTCTCCTGCTGAGAGCGTCTGCTACTACATTAGCCTTGCCTGGATGATACTGAAGCTCTACGTCATAATCCTTAATCAACTCCAACCATCTTCTTTGCCTCATGTTTAGTTCCTTCTGAGTAAAGATGTACTTCAGACTTTTATGGTCTGTGTACATGTCCACTCGGTCACCATATAAGTAATGCCTCCATAGCTTCAGAGCAAATACTACTGCCGCTAACTCCAAATCATGAGTTGGGTAATTCTTCTCGTGGTCCCGAAACTGCCTAGATGCATATGCTATCACCTTCCCATGTTGCATAAGGACACATCCAAGTCCTTTACCTGACGTATCACAATATACTGTAAAACCTCCGGGTCCAACTGGCAATATAAGAATAGGTGCTGATATCAACTTCTGCTTCAAAGTCTCGAATGATGCCTGACATTCTGTCGACCAAACGAATGGTACATCCTTCCGGGTCAAGCGGGTCATGGGTGCTGAAAGCCTTGCAAAGCCTGACACAAACCTTCTATAATATCCTGCAAATCCCAAGAAACTCCGTACATCTGCTACGGTCTTGGGTACTGGCCAACTTTCTACTGCTTCTACCTTCTTGGGATCCACTGCTACTCCAGCTCCTGATATGATGTGATCCAAAAATGAAATGTGATCCGACCAAAACTCACACTTGTTGAGCTTGGCATACAACTGGTTCTCTTTCAGAACCTGTAACACTTTCCTGAGGTGGTCTTCATGCTCCTCTTCACTAGCAGAGTATACGAGTATGTCGTCAAGAAACACAACGACAAACTGGTCTAAGTATGGCATAAAGATGCGATTCATCAAATCTATGAATATTACTGGAGCATTGGTCAAACCAAACGACATTACTAAGAATTTATAATACCCATACTTCGACCTGAATGCTGTCTTGGAAATATCTTCCTTCCGAACCCTCACCTGATGGTACCCTGAACGAAGATCTATCTTGGAGAAAACTCTAGCTTTGCTCAACTGATCAAATAAGTCGTCGATCCTGGGTAATGGGTACTTGTTCTTCACTGTTGCCGCGTTAAGCTTCCTGTAGTCAATGTACAATCTGGATGACCCATCCTTCTTCCCCACAAGTACCACTGGTGCTGCCCACGGCAATATGCTGTCTTGGATAAACTTCTTCTCCTTCAGTTCCTCTATATGCTGATATACTTTGGCCTGCTCTGAATCCGCCATTCTGTAAACTCGATCAGATATCGGTTTAGTTCCAGGTGCCAATTCTATACTGAACTCAATATCTCTAATCGGTGGTAGCCCTGGAAGTTCTTCGAGAAATATGTCTAGAAATTCTTCAACTACCTTCGGAATCTGAACTTCTTCTATTGCCGTTATTACTCCCTGCTCTTGTTGAGTTGCCCCTGATCTGACTAAGGTGAACCGCTTCATGCCTGGAATATCAAAAGACACACTCCCTCTACGACAATCTATTGTCGCATGACTGTCTTTCAGCCAGTCCATGTCAAAGATAACGTCGAAATTTTTAATAGAAAATTCTATCAACCGGGCGGGTAAGGAATGCCCGCAAACTACAATGCTACATGCTAAAATAACTCTACTAACTCCTATGAGCCCACTACCAGTGAGTATATTTAACCTCCCTGGCAATGCCTCGAACTCTATTCCTAGTCGTGTCGTAAATTGTGCAGATATAAATGAATGGGATGCTCCCGAATCAAACAATGCTACTGCGGGATATGAGGCGACGAGAATATTACCTGCCACAACATCTCTCGATGCCAATGCCTCCTCTAAGGACAGAGTGAATGCTTGCCCTCGACCTCCTTGCTGGTTTCCATGCTGCGGTCTAGCCTGATGCTGTTGCTGGCCCCTGCCTTGATGATGCTGGGGTGGTCTATGCTGGTGTTACTGCATCGGCGGCCCCTGCTGCCGAAACATCTGAGCCTGCGGTATTAACGGACGATGTGCCAACGGCCTTACTGCCACCGCTGGTCCTTGATACTGGCCTGCCCCTGGTACTGGCAGAGCAGGAAACTGTTGCCCTGGTCCTCCTGACCTCGAATTTATGGGACATGTGGTAACCCGATGGTCTGGATTTCCACATATCAGACACAGTCCATTCAATGTCCGACACACATCTCTAGTGTGCCCCATCTTCCCACAATAAGTGCAGCCCGCCGGGGGTTGCTGGTTCTTCCTCTGTTGCTGTTGCTGCTGCCTGGGTGGTGGTGCTGGTCCTCTTATTGCCACATCGTGGATACGAATGCCAGTGGATGGTGCTGTTGTTCGGGGCGCTATTCCCCCTCCTCCTTCAACCTGACTGCGGGACCTCTTCTGACCCCCAGTCCTTGTCGCAAGCCTCTGAATGGTGATCTCATGCCTTCGAGTTGCCGTCAATACTTCGTCAAAAGTTTGGTAATTGTGCCCCTCTATCAATTGCAAGAGTTCAAGATGAAACCCTTGCTGAAACCTCATGGCCCTCTGGCTCTCTGTTGCTACCATCTCTGGGGCGAATCTACTCAATCTGCAAAACTTTGCTGCATAAGCATCTACAGTCTTGCCGGCCTGCCTGAGGTTGATAAACTTCTGTTGTAGCTCAAACCGTGCCACAACTCCATAGTACTTGGTCTTGAATCTTGCAGTGAAATCGTTCCAAGCCACAGGACGTCTGATGCCCACTTCCTCTGATTCCCACCAATCACGTGCGAGATCCTGAAGTAACAACTTCACTAGATCCACACGTTCTTCTGCCGGTACCTTAGCTGCTGTCAAAATAGCCTCAATATCCTTAAGCCATGCATCTGCTGAGATGGCATCCTCCGTGCCCTCGAAACGGCGGGGGTTGTACTTGTAAAACCTGGCTGATGCTCCTGAATCAGTCCTCATTCCTCTTTCCAAAGCCGTCTGCAATCCTTGGTTGAGCAACACATTCTACTCTTGTAGCTGAGTGTGCATGCGCTGCTGGGCCAACATTTGATGTTGCTGAGTAGCCATCATTCCTCTCATGATCTCCAGAAGGGCTGGTGTGTCCACTTGGGTAGGTAGAACTGTTGGTGGTGGTGGAACATCCGGATACTGTGATCCAGCTGCTGCTTCCACTATCACTTCTTCTTGAACAGCCTCGTGAGTTAGTACCGGCCCTTGTTGCTGACCAACAGGGTCAGGTTGTCCGTGTTGCTCTTGTTGTTGTTGTCCAGTCCTGGCAGATGCGGACGAAGTACCCCTAAGAAAAGGGACAAAAGAACAATCAAACGATCGGGCAGGAAAGATCAATGAAGTCAAAGGATACCGGAATGTCAAGCTAGAGTCGAGAGTAATGAATCATGAGATCAAGGGGGAACATATGTGATTGAGACATCCTATTAAAATACCCCACAAGTCTGAAATTAGACCTGCATGGGCCACCACTAAAACCTTGTCACGTCCCAGAACCAGAATACTGGAGAGCGGGGGAATGACTCAGCCAGCTACGTATTACGGGTAGATGAATACCGTATAATACGATCAATGTTAACCAGACGAGGGGGTGCATACTACATGAAACTCTTACTATGGTCACTTCACATCTATTGTCTCAATCATTCAAACAAGAAACAAAAATAGAGAACATGTAAGATAAAGCAGTAAGGCGTCCCAAACGCTTAGTCAAAATGTTCTTGAGATCTGGCTTTACAAAACATAGCCAGATGGTATAGTAACATATACACAATTGTTATCAGCTGCAGTCTGACTTAATTACAATTATGTAAAAGTAAGTGCAAGACAATCCGACTAACATGTCGGTGCCAAACGGCTAAGTTTGAAGTAAATAACAAAACGAGCGATGGAGTAAGGAACCCACTCGAGTCCTCCTGCGATCATTCCCCTAGTATTGACCATCTTGGAGGTGGAAGTAAGCTGAATCCTCGGGAACCGGCTCTAAATCTGGCCATGCAAAACCAGAGAGGTTAGACCTCTAATAGCAAGTACCACAAGGAAGCACGATATGAAGGATTAAACCAGTAAGTAAGAGGATATAATAATAAATCTCTGCTATCTACTAGGACTCACACAACATCACGATACTTCGAACTAACCTCCCAACCAAACAAGGACAGAAGTTGGCCCGTCATGTCCTGACATTCTGATCATCTCAGTTAGGCAACAGAGTAGGTACAGTACACAAACAAATCATCTTGAACGGCCAATCAACTCCTACGGCTTGTTATTGTGAGTCCCAAGTTATCTTGGAATTATACAAATAGGGATTCCTCAGTTCTTACTATGTGCGAGCAAGGCTAGTCTATCCAGTCAATCAATTGCGCCAATCATGAATTAGACGAGTCCCAGCGGGACGCCCGTCATCAATATATAATATACAATAATAATATAAGCAGATACCGCGCCATGCCCGTGTGGCAGGTTTACAGTATCTGTGGGAACCAGCCGGCCTGTCGGGCACTACTAGTCCCAAGAGGGCTGCCATGTAAGAACTCGGGGATCCATTCTCTGCATGCAATTATTATTTTATTTAACTTAATAGTCTCTACGTTGAGTGAAATCCCATGCCGTGGATCATGGTCATTCAAATGAGTACTTTCGTACGGGGTACGATATGCGCAACTCTACAACGATACCCGTGCGGCTAGGTTGTAGGTCTTACATAGCGTAATGCAACAATCAAATCTAACCACGGAAAGACGTGTACGTGACTAAATCTCCTGAACTCCAATCTTATGGAGCCTTCGTTCCAAGCCAGAAATGAGGTTCCCATGGTTCAGAATGGTGTAAAATGAGGAGCTCCACCACACGAACCATCTACTCCGAAAAGTATGCCAGTTTGGTGGATCAAAACCCATGAACAACCGAGAATACTATTACTTAGATCTAGAAGAAACAAGCCAAAAAATCAAAAATGCTAAGTAGTAAACTCTCTTAGAATCACAAGAGGAAGACAAATGAACCATAAAAAATGGGTGAAGGAGAAGCAAGATGTACTTGCCTTCTCCTGGTAGGTGGAAGAGAGTGATGAGGAAGAAGAAGAAGAAGTAATTGGTGAAGGAGAGTTATGAGGAGAGAGAAGGGGATGGGGGCTTTAAATGGAAGGGGTGGTGGTAGGTGGGGATTTATTGGGTCGGGTTTATTCGGATCCATCCAAGGCCAACCCGAAAGCAAAGCAGAGAGGTTAAAATCAGAAAATAAAATACAGAAATAAAATACAGGAATAACATTGCAGGAAATAAAATACAGATAATTAATTAACATGAAATTAGAGGAATTTTAAATACAGGATGATACATGATAAATATTAAATAAATATATATATGAGTTGTACATGTATAAAACTACTCATTCTGGGAACGGGGAGTGACAGCGCTTCTCTCAGTTTTTCTCTTCTTTACTCATTGATTTTCATGAAGAACTTGTAGAATTAACTGATCAAATGAGATATAAGAGAAACTTATATAGTGTTTGTTATCACGACCCGCATCCGCTTTTCGGATACGAGTTCGTAGCCAAGTCCACCATACGTTGCAGCATCGACGGTAGTACGATGTCTAGGTCTCATTGTCAATCTCAAATACAAAAGTCATATCTAATTGCTCATTCACAATAATTACTTTATTTACAAAATTCAATAATACAACATAATGATGTTTGGAAACAAATATGCTAAACAATAAAAGAAACTAACTAATCTATCCAGAATCTACGGTTGGCCTCAAGATCTCTATCTCCTCCGTATAGTCCATAGCGCAAAGGTAGAAAGCACGCCAAGTCACCTACAACGATCCGGTCAAAAAAGGAGCAAAGTACAACCCTATTGTATTTATGTAACTTAATACAAAATAAGCTAGACAATAGAGATGTAGTAGAAAATAAAGAAAATATGAATGTGAACTGGATACGACAAACATGTACAAGAAATAACTAGAAAGAACATGGATGAACGAGACACTAGCAATGGATATGTATAATAAAACAGACAATGTGTTTGAAATACTTTTCGACATGTGAACAGCTGGGCTAATACGGTACATCATACGATGGCTATCCGTAATAAAATGGTACAGTTAACCAATAAGTGCGGTGTATGACTTAGCTATCCACAATAACAATAGTTGGGTTTGTTCACATACCTACTGAGCATTTTTTCTTCCGACTTACTAAACAATCAATAAACGAGCAATGATATAATCAAGTCCTACCATGTCACAATCGTGTCTCAATTTGGATACTCAATCAAACACAATAACATTATAATATAAGAAACACATATAACAATAGTGTACTTGTGTCACGCCCCAGAACCAGAATACTGGAGAGCGGAGGCAGACATAGCCAGCTACGTATATTGAAATGGAAATCACCTCGATATACGGTCACGGCTGTCTAGATATATGAGGGTTTACTACAAGCCAACAGTCTCTTATGGTCATGAACAAGCCTAATGTCTCAATCACAAACAAGTAAGTAAGGTCGCAAGATGTATGATCATTAAATATACAATAATAAGGCGTCCCAAATATTACATATTCAGCTGATCATGAAGCTAGTCGTTACAAAATATTAGGACTAGCAAGAGTTTAGTCGTACATGATCAACCCTAGGATTTGTTAATCATGTTCACAGCCCGTAGACAGACAGTAAGTAAAGTGCATCGAGCTAACAGGTGTTCGTCGGCTAAACGCCTCAAAAGAATAGTTTTACAATGAAGTGGACAAGACAAAAAGGAAAACCCACTCTTGGCCCGGGTTCCGTCTAGTTGTCACCATTGGGCTGGAAGCTTGGTAGATCCTCGGGAGCTGCTCCAAAATCTGGCCACACAAAACCAGCTGGATCAACCCCAGAAAGAGCAAGTGCCACAAGGGGCCACGAAATAAGAACAAAGCCAGCAATTAGCACAAGAAAATCTAATATTAAGACTAGAATTTACGAAAACATGTCAGGATGATATACGACGAGATAACCATGAAACTATTCCGATAGCCAGGTTACAACCCGTAAACCAAACAAGGACCGGGGTTGTAACCCTTCATCTGAACAGAACTTGGTTTCCCACCATTTATCAACAAGATAATAATGTAAGAAATTAAGACAGGAAATAATCTTGTATTGGATCAAGACATGGCTAGACTGGTTATACCTCATTCAATCAATCACGGCCAAGCAGATACTACGGCTTACTACTTTAACTAACTAGGGTTATCACAGGCCTAATTACTAACAAGATGCAGTGAGATTATTCCACAGCCACAAGCCCTGCAGACCATCCAGGTTACCCAGGTCGAAAATTAGGGGTTGAATTCGGGTGGGTACATCGTCCAGGAATGCATGTACCTTTAGGTGACTTAGAAGGTGCAACACATGACAGTGTGCTGGAAATGTGCCCTACTCGACGGCAGGCTACAGATCCCAAGAGCGCCCAGGTAACGGGATTGCATGTAGCTGTGTCATCTCTTTATGACTACTGTGTTATTCTAGTTATTAACCTTAATCCATTTTGGTGGGTACCCCTGACCGTGGTACTCAGGAGTCCCGTCCTAGACATGATGCAAGACAGGACAAGTGGATTTAACAAGCAAGCAAGAAAGAACTACCCACGGTGTCAAGACAGGTCAAGTTAAGTTAGCCATCGCAACAGCATTAAGTTATCAAGTCATGCTACAAGTCAGGAGTGTGCCGCTACGGGCCACTATCAAGTTATCAAGTTACAAGGATTAATTACAAGTTACAAGTTAGGTGTGCACCCCACTGGGTCACTAGCAAGGAGATCAGAGAATACCAGGATCATAATCCACAGAAAATCCTGAGAACCGTACTAGTCATAAACAATTACTAGAAAACCGTGTTAAGCCGTGTCGGGTCAAGATAGTCGTGCTGTGTTGAACATATCTCAGGAAAACTCAATCCACAAACAAAGAAACTAAGTCAAGAAATAAAACCAATACTCCTAGAGCCAATGGGTTATGCAAGGGGTCAGGGTGCATGGGTCACGCAGCGTACGCACAAGGACATGCATGCAGGGGAGCAGCGTACGTACAAGGGCACGCACGCAAGGGAGCTGCGTACGCGCAAGGGAACGCACGCAAGGGAGTTGCGTACGCGCAAAAGCACGCACGCAAGGGAGCTGCGTACGCACAAAAGCACGCACGCAAGGGAGCTACGTACGCGCAAAAGCACACACGCAAGGGAGCTGTGTACGCGCAAAAGCACGCACGCAAGGGAGCTACGTACGCGCAAAAGCACGCACGCAAGGGAGCTGCGTACGCACAAAAGCACGCACGCAAGGGAGCTGCGTACGCACAAAAGCACGCACGCAAGGGAGCTGCGTACGCGCAAAAGCACGCACGCAAGGGAGCTGCGTACACACAAAAGCACGCACGCAAGGGAGCTGCGTACGTGCAAAAGCACGCACGCAAGGGAAAGGGTCTTCTTTCCCATGGCTGAGAAGAAGCTCCAATGGCTCCCAAAACTTCAAAAAATCACCACTGGCCATCCGAACTCCAAATCCGAATTTCTAAAGTTTCGACCAGGGTGGAATTGAACTCTCTTCCACATGGAAACATCAAAACCCATAAAAAGCCAACTTAAATAGATCAAAACCATGCAAAACCGAAAATAGGGAAAACTTAGATCTAGAATAATGGAGACTCCAAATCACAAAATACCAAGTTCTAATGTTGATCACCATGTCCTAAACTAGCAAATGGACAAATAAAATAGGGTTTTCATGTGGTGGCAAGGTGCACTTGCCTATGGGTTGGTGTTGTGTAGAGGAAGGAGAAGAGTGTTGTGTAGAGGAAGGAGAAGAAGAAATTAATGGAGGTTTATGAGGAGAGAAAAAAAGTTGGTGGAGTTTTAAAGAGGGTGGGATGTGGTGTGTTGAGGGTGGAGTATAGGCTAAGGTGTTCCAATACTCATTAAACCAAACCAAACCCAATCCAATTAAAACCGAGACATGTCAAAACCCAAAATATGAGAAATACCGAAATTCCACAAGTTGAGAAAAATAAAAATACATACCAAAATCTAGATACGAGTATAAATACGAAATATGGGAAAATACGGGAAATAAGGGTGACAACTCTACCCACCTTAAAAGTATTCCGTCTTCGAAATTTAATCAAGGAGCTAGAGATTGTCACGACAAGCTACATTAAGCACAGACAAGTTACACTAAGCAGTTCAATCATACAATCATACAATGCAAGCAAGGAAGGAAAAACGTAAGGTATAAGAAATACATTATACCTCACGAGTCAAACATGTAGGGATATCGCGATCGGATGTCGTCCTCACGCTCCCACGTTGACTCACCTAGAGAGTGATGACCCCAAGCAACACGGACTAATTTAATAGTCTTGTTCTTGAGTATCTTCTCCCTCCGGTCCAATATAGACACGGGCCTCTCCTCATACGAAAGGTTGGTACCAACAACCAATTCCGAATGGTCTAGGATGTGGCTCGGGTCCGGAATATACCGTCGTAATTGGGACACATAGAATACATTATGTACCTCACTTAGCGACGGCGGAAGAGCGAGACGATATGATACATCTTCTACTCGCTCTAGAATATCGAACGGCCCTATATACCTAGGACTAAGCTTTTCTCGCACGCCAAAGCGAATGACGCTGCGGTTAGGCGAGATCCTAAGGAATACATGGTCGCCGACAGCAAATTCTAAGGGACGCCGATGAGCATCGGCCCAATGGCGCTGGCGGTCCTGGGCAACTCGGAGGTGATCTCTGACCTTCCTGACCACTTCAACCGTCTGGGAAATTAATTCGGGTCCGAGCATCTGCCTCTCCCCGACATCGTCCCATGCTAGCGGGGATCTGCACTTTCTGCCATAAAGAGCCTCGAAAGGAGCCATCTGGATACTGGCCTGATAACTGTTGTTGTACGAGAATTCCACCAGGTGCAGATGATTCTCCCATGAACCACCGAAGTTAAGGGTACAGGATCTCAACATATCTTCAAGGGTCTGGATTGTGCACTCTGATTGACCATCCATCTGCGGGTGATAAGCTGAGCTAAATTAAAGGCGAGTCCCCAAACTCTTCTGTAAGCTACGCCAAAAGTGTGATGTGAATCTTGAATCCCTGTCCGAGATGATGCTGACTGGCACACCGTGAAGCCTGACGATCTGCCTGAGATAGATCTCTGCCAACTGCATCGTCGACTGTCCAACTCTGAATGGGAGAAAGTGTGCCACCTTGGTAAGCCTGTCCACAATTACCCAAATAGCATCTCTGTCGGCCGGAGATCTGGGCAATCCGGTCACGAAATCCATGGTTATATGTTCCCATTTCCATTTCGAGATCGGTAAGGGTTGAAGAAGTCCAGCGGGCCTCTGATGTTCAGCTTTAACCTGTTGGCAAACCAAACACCGAGAGACAAATCGGGCTATCTCCCTCTTCATGCCATTCCACCAGAAATGCTGACGAATATCACGGTACATCTTCGTACCACCCGGATGAATAGAATATTGCGAACTGTGGGCTTCTGCCATGACTTTCTGTCTGATATCTCCACTAGGTACACAAAGACGAGTGTCATACCGAAGTGTACCATCTTCATGGATACATAACTCTGGCCTTCTTCCTGCTTCACACTCTGTTCTGAGTCGTTGGATCTTGGAATCTGTTGACTGCGCCACTCGGATTCTCTCAACTATGCTGGACTGAACCTGTAGGCTGGCCATCAATGCCATGCTGGTTGGAAGAACCACTTCAATTCCCATCTTCTGAAGATCTGCCAATAATTCTGGTTGCACCGTCAGGAAATAAACTCCGGCTCTCCTGCTCAATGCATCTGCTACAACGTTGGCCTTCCCGGAATGATACTACAAATCCACATCATAGTCCACCAATAGCTCGAGCCATCTTCTCTGCCGCATATTAAGGTCCTTCTGGGTGAAAACATACTTCAGGCTCTTATGATCAGTAAAGATCTCTACTCTATCTCCGTACAGGTAGTGTCTCCACAACTTCAAAGCAAACACTACCGTCGCCAATTCCAAGTTGTGGGTCGGATAATTCTTCTCATGATCACGTAGTTGACGTGACGCATAAGATATTATCTTCCCATGCTGCATCAAGACACACCCCAATCCTCTGCCTGAAGCGTCGCAATAAACTGTGAATCCTCCAGTCCCATCTGGAAGGGTGAGAATAGGAGCCGTTATCAAACCTTGCTTCAACTTCTCAAATGATTCCTGACACTCTGCTATCCAAACAAACGGCACATCCTTGTGGGTCAACTGGGTCATCGGCGCTGAAATCCTTGCGAAATCTGAAACGAACCGCCGGTAGTAGCCGGCCAATCCAAGGAAGCTGCGAACCTCTGCCACTGAGCTGGGTATCGACCATGACTCGATAGCCACAATCTTCTGGGGATCCACTTTCACTTCTCATCGGGTAATGATGTGACCCAAGTATGAAATATGATCGAGCCAGAACTCGCATTTACTGAACTTGGCGTACAACTGATGCTCCCTAAGCGTCTGGAGGACGACTCTGAGATGCTGCTCATGCTCTGCTTCACTTTTGCTGTAGACCAGGATGTCATCTAGGAATATGATCATAAACTGATCCAAGTAAGGCATGAAAATGCGATTCATGAGGTCCATGAATACGGCCGGCACATTGGTCGCTCCGAAGGGCATAATAAGGAACTCCCAATGTCCATACCTCGATCTAAACGCTGTCTTCGGGATGTCCTGCTCTCTGACTCTGATCTGGTGGTATCCCGATCGCAAGTCGATCTTCGAGAACACTGAAGCCCCTCTGAGCTGATCAAACAAGTCATCTATCCTCGAAAGTGGGTATCTGTTCTTGATTGTCACCGAATTCAAGGTACGATAATCAACACATAGCCTGGACGTACTATCCTTCTTTTTCACAAGAAGCATCGGGGCTCCCCAAGGTGATCTACTAGCACGAATGAATCCCTTGGTCCTCAGTTCTTCAATTATTTTGTATAAAATTTCCAACTCTGAAGGCGCCATCCTGTAGACTCGCTCTGATACTGGTGCTGTCCCGGGAATCAAGTCTATAGTGAACTCAATCTCCCGCTCCGGCGGCATCCCTGGAAGCTTCTCTGGAAAGACATCTGGAAACTCTTCAACTATTCGGGGTAACTGCACTGCCGCTACTGCCATCCGCAATGCTGAGGAAGATGGCTCCACTGCGCCTCTAGAAAACGAAAACTCTGGCTCGCTGGGGATAATAAAGACAACTCTGCCAATATGGCAGTCTATCCTAGCATACTGGTTCCTCAACCAATCCATGCCTAGGACTACATCATAGTCTGCCATAGAAACTCTATGAATCTAGCGGGGAACTCCCTACCGCTATCTACGATCCGACACGAGGAAAAACACTCGATCTACTCCCACAAGGCCATTACCAGTAAGTATATTGAGCCTCACTGATAATGACTCGGGCTCCAATCCTATCCGTGTCGCAAATCGTGCAGACATAAATGAATGCGATGCACCAAAATCAAATAATACAGATGCTGTAGAGGAGTTGACGAGAATAGTACCTGCCACAACCTCACCTGGTGCAACTTCTTCTTCCATAGCCATCATCATGGCCTGACCTTGTCCTCTGGCTGCTGGTCCCCTCTGCTGGAAACCTCTCTGCCTATTCTGGGTCTGAGTTTGGGCTTGTGCATACTGCTGGGGGTGTTGTTGCTGGAATGCCTGAGACTGAGGCGGCAAGGGCCTCAAGGACTGATATTGCTGCTGCTGAACTGGTGCTGGGGCCGGTCCTCTCACCGAAGAGCTAGAAGGGTTGGATGCTGATGAACCACCCCTATTTGGGCAAGCCCCTATCCTATGATCTGCTGCTCCACAAGCCAGGCACAATCCCTGCGCTCTGCGACAGTCTGCCACCACATGCCCTGGCTTCCCGCAATGAGAATATCCCATCGCGGAAGTCTGCTTCTGCTTCTGCTGCTGCGGGTACGTCAGGGTCGAATGCTGAACCGACGTTACTGAGGCCGCCCGCTTCGGAGTTCCAATGGTCAATCCCCTAGCTGTCGGGACTGGAGCTGATGATTAGTGCATATGACTGTGGGACCGCTTCCTACCTCCGGTCCTATCCACGATCCTTTGGGAGGTGTACTCATGCCTCCTAGCTGCTCTCAAGACTGCATCAAATGTCTGGTGCTCGAACTGCTCAACCGCCAACAAGATCTCCAAATACAGTCCCTGCTGGAACCGCTGGGCCCTATCAAACTCGGTCGCCACCAAGGTGGAGGCAAACCTACTAAGTCTAGAAAACTCCGATACATAACTGTCGACTATTCTGCCTCCTTGCTTCAAGTTGGTAAATCTGGTCTGCAGGTCGTACCGAGCCACAGCATCGAAATACTTCGTCTGGAATCTCTCTCTAAACACTGCCCAAGCAATAGGTGCCACTAATCCCATGGCTTGCGCCGCCCACCAACTGCGAGCCAAGTCCAACAATTACAGGCATACTACCGCCACCTTCTCATTCTCGGGTGTCCTAGCTGCTTCAAGAATCACCTCGGTATCCTGAAGCCATGCATCCGCGGCAATCACATCCTCGCTGCCGTCGAAGAAAGGAGGGTTCAATCGCTTGAAGCTGTTTGCCGCCTGGTTCCCTGGATGTCCGCCTCGGGTCAAAGCATCTTGAACTGTCTGGTGCAGGACGTCGCTTCGACGATCCTGGGAAGCTATCAAGGTTTTGATGAGGCCTACTAAGGTACCATCATCTGGCTCTGCGGGCTGGACGGGCCGAACTGGTGACTCTCCTCCAGTAGGCACAACTCTGGAGGCTACCCCGGAATGCTGGGCTTGATCTCCGGATTGCTGCTGACCCACGGGAAGTGCTCCACCTCGTTGATCGGTAGGACCATGTACAGTGCCGCTGAAGAAGACGACAAAGGAAACAATAAGGAAAGGACCAGGACAGATCAATGATATAAGCACAGGATCAGGGCAAGAATCCAGGGATTCAGAGGATACGAACAGAGATCAAGGACGAGTACTGATTGAGACATCTATCTGGTAAACCCTCACATATCTTGATTTACAAGACCTGCATGGGCCACCACTTAAACCATGTCACAAACCAGAACCAGAATACTGGAGAGCGGGGGCAGACATAGCCAGCTACGTATATTGAAATGGAAATTACCTCGATATACGGTTACGGCTGTCTAGATATGAGGGTTTACTACAAGCCAACAGTCTCTTATGGTCATGAACAAGCCTAATGTCTCAATCACAAACAAGTAAGTAAGGTCGCAAGATGTATGATCATTAAATATACAATAATAAGGCGTCCCAAATATTACATATTCAGCTGATCATAAAGCTAGTCGTTACAAAATGTTAGGACTAGCAAGAGTTTAGTCGTACATGATCAACCCTAGGATTTGTTAATCATGTTCACAGCCCGTAGGCAGACAGTAAGTAAAGTGCATCGAGCTAACAGGTGCTCGTCGGCTAAACTTCTCAAAAGAATAGTTTTACAATGAAGTGGGCAAGACAAAAAGGAAAACCCACTCTTGGCCCGGGTTCCGTCTAGTTGTCACCATTGGGCAGGAAGCTTGGTAGATCCTCGGGAGCTGCTCCGAAATCTGGCCACACAAAACCAGCTGGGTCAACCCCAGAAAGAGCAAGTGCCATAAGGGGGCCACGAAATAAGAACAAAGCCAGCAATTAGCACAAGAAAATCTAATATTAAAACTAAAATTTACAAAAATATGTCAGTATGATATACGACGAGATAACCATAGAACTATTCCGATAGCCAGGTTACAACCCGTAAACCAAACAAGGACCGGGGTTGTAACCCTTCATCTGAACAGAACTTGGTTTTCTACCATTTATCGGCAAGATAATAATGTAAGAAATCAAGACAGGAAGCAATCTTGTTGGATCAAGACATGGCTAGACTGGTTATACCTCATTCAATCAATCACGGCCAAGCAGATACTACAGCTTACTACTTTAACTAACTAGGGTTATCACAGGCCTAATTACTAACAAGATGCAGTAAGATTATTCCACAGCCACAAGCCCTGCAGACCATCCAGATTACCCAGGTCGAAAATTAGGGGTTGAATTCGGGTGGGTACATCGTCCAGGAACGCATGTACCATTAGGTGACTTAGAAGGTGCAACACATGACAGTATGCTGGAAATGTGCCCTACTCGACGGCAGGCTACAGATCCCAAGAGCGTCCAGGTAACGGAATTGCCTGTAGCTGTGTTATCTCTTCATGACTACTGTGTTATTCTAGTTATTAACCTTAATCCATTTTGGTGGGTACCCCTGACCGTGGTACTCAGGAGTCCCGTCCTAGACATGATGCAAGACAGGACAAGTGGATTTAACAAGCAAGCAAGAAAGAACTACCCACGGTGTCAAGACAGGTTAAGTTAAGTTAGCCGTCGCAACAGCATTAAGTTATCAAGTCATGCTACAAGTCAGGAGTGCGCCGCTACGGGCCACTATCAAGTTATCAAGTCACAAGGATTAATTACAAGTTACAAGTAAGGTGTGCACCCCACTGGGTCACTAGCAAGGAGATTAGAGAATACCAGGATCATAATCCACAGAAAATCCCGAGAACCGTACTAGCCACAAACGATTACTAGAAAATCGTGTTAGGCCGTGTCGGGTCAAGATAGTCGTGCTATGTTGAACAGATCTCAGGAAAACTCAATCCACAAACAAGAAACCAAGTCAAGAAATAAAACCAATACTCCTAGAGCCAATGGGTTAAGCAAGGGGTCAGGGTGCATGGGTCACGCAGCGTACGCGCAAGGACACGCATGCAGGGGAGCAGCGTACGTACAAGGGCACGCACGCAAGGGAGCTGCGTACGCGCAAGGGCACGCACGCAAGGGAGCTGCGTACGCGCAAAAGCACGCACGCAAGGGTTCTGCGTACGCGCAAAAGCACGCACGCAAGGGCTGCGTACGCGCAAAAGCACGCACGCAAGGGAGCTGCGTACGCGCAAAAACACGCACGCAAGGGAGCTGCGTACGCACAAAAGCACGCACGCAAGGGAGCTGCGTACGCACAAAAGCACGCACGCAAGGGAGCTGCATACGCGCAAAAGCACGCACGCAAGGGAGCTGCGTACGCACAAAAGCACGCACGCAAGGAAAAGGGTCTTCTTCCCCATGGCTTAGAAGAAGCTCCAATGGCTCCCAAAACTTCAAAACATCACCACTGGCCATCCGAAGTCCAAATCCGAATTACCAAAGTTCCAACCAGGGTGGAATTGAACTCTCTTCCACATGGAAACATCAAAACCCATAAAAATCTAACTTAAATAGATCAAAACCATACAAAACCGAAAATAGGGAAAACTTAGATCTAGAACAATGGAGACTCCAAATCATAAAATACCAAGTTCTAATGTTGATCACCATGTCCTAAACTAGCAAATGGACAAATAAAATGGGGTTCTCATATGGTGGCAAGGTGCACTTGCCTATGGGTTGGTGTTGTGTAGAGGAAGGAGAAGAGTGTTGTGTAGAGGAAGGAGAAGAGAAATTAATGAAGGTTTATGAGGAGAGAAAAAAAGTTGGTGGAGTTTTAAAGAGTGGGATGTGGTGTGTTGAGGGTGGAGTATAGGCTAAGGTGTTCCAATACTCATTAAACCAAACCAAACCCAATCCAATTAAAATGGAGCCATGTCAAAACCCAAAATACGAGAAATACCAAAATTCCACAAGTTGAGAAAAATAAAAATACATGCCAAAATTCAGATACGAGTATAAATACGAAATACGAGAAAATACGGAAAATGAGGGTGACAACTTGCCTCAAGTTAATTGTACTGGACGTGACTTGATCATGTTAGCACAGAATAGTCGTGGATGGCATAACTACGCATGCGGTCTCTAATGATGGAACAGATTGTGCCATTGGGTTCGATACAATCCGAATAGCCTAGGGTCGATATAAAGTAGTTAGCATCACGCGTAATAGGAACGTATGACTAGTTATGATCGAAGAGAAATTTGTTTAAAGAAATCCTTAATAAGAAAAAATATATAAATACTTATGACTATTTTAGAAACTACGTTTTGATACTTGGAAACTTATTAGTGAAATATTTTAGTAAATTTGGAAACTATAGAAGAATCACATTTAAGTCAAAGCTACCATTTAAATAGATATAAAATATTAGAGTACTTTTAAGGTCAATAAGCTATACATAAATACCAAATAATAATATCTAATTCTAAAATAAATAACTTAAAATATAATTTATCCTAATAATAATCTGAAATATAACCTAAATAAGGAAGTTTGGCCATAGAAAGTCATATTTCCAATTTTGAAAATCATGGCACGCAAATCGATGCGTGCCATTGACTATCTAGTTAAGCGTTATGAACTCAATGATTTGAAACCAGATCTTGGTAGATTTCAGTGCCATGAGAACATTGGAATCGACTATGCCGTAAAATTATGCTTTGGTCAAAAGATATCGCCATTATGGCTAACCATGACTAAATCGGTGATTTATCAATCAAATCTGAGTTCAACGAATTAATTAAAATACTAGATGAACGTATTAATTTATGGAAAAATTATATTTCGTAGAGGTCTGTGTCAGCTTTTCGAAACTTTAGATGGTTCATGATTCTGATTCCTGGTTCTCCCGAAATCTCAAAAATACCGAAATGTGTCAAATTTCGGACAACTAGCACTCTACCAATTTTCAGAAATTTAGGTTCATAATTTATGAAAATAAATTAGATATTCAGAAACTATACCTTGATACGCTTCCGAAAAAAATGGCGCACAAAAAGCACGTCGGAATTGGTAGCAATCGCTTCGGGAAGTCCGTATTCTCCCAAGGAAGAAATCACTCAAAATTCGGTCAAGGTAATTAGGGTTTTCGAAAAACTGTGCATATATATAGAGGAAAGAGAAAGAGAGGCGGTTGGGCGCCGACATGTGGGCCCGCTCTGCATTAACTGGGATTTGACTGGGTATTTAATCACAGAAATTGATTTAAAAATCAATTTAACTCCAAATAAATTCCTAAAAATTCCAAAAAAATTCTAAAAAATTATAGAAAATATTTTTAACCCTCTAAAGCCTAAATGAAATATTTTGTCCCAAAATACCCCGGATGACCTTACAGTAAATCTTAGAAGTCTCTACAAATAATAAACCTTCATGAATTAAATCACTAAAAATATCCAAAAATTGTGAAAAAAATATAAATAGGTAAATAACATAAAATAAGCTATCTAGAGGCCATATAACTATAGTATGGCCATAGCTCTCCTATAAGCTTAAACATGACCCTTAATGATCATAAAATTAACCAAAATCAAAAAAAATTTAAAAATTCGGGAAGTGGGCTTACATCTGTCCAGTAACCACCCAGTTTACGAAACGTTCGAGATGTGGTAATACGGATCCGTGAAAGACGGAACCGTTCCTGAACGTGTGTTCAGGTCGTGAACAGACACGACACCGCTATATGCGCGTGCTACAGCAATTAGCGCCAACTGCGCCCGCGTGCACCCGTGTACAACTTGCATAGCGCACACTGCGCGCATACTATCGTGCCAACTGGTCGTGCCATCGGGTCGTGCGAACGAGCGTGCGATCAGCAGCGCAGACGCTCGCGCAACGAGCGCAACTAAGACGCACTATGCGCCTAGCGACGTGCTAAGTGTGCCAACAAAATGTCACATTATGCCTCATGAGCCCGAGTCCTGAGTCTGAGTCGCTAAGCCCCTACGGGACTTAGCTTCTAAGGAATTAATTCCAAGAGCATGACAAAAATATAAATGCTTTCTTTGTGGAGTTAGCATTCTTTTCACTAGAAAAATACCCCACATAGCACCCATGTGCCTCCACACCTCATGTGTATCTCTCAATACAAGCAAAGCTATATATAAAGATAATCCATTTAGGCTAGGCAATGGGGACTATCTTTCTTGTCTCTAAGGCCAAAACACCAACATGGAGTGTGATTGGGATATGATTTTGGTACCAAAGTTTAAGATGCCAAAGTGAGTTAGCTCTCTTTGCTTCTTGTATGCTCCAAACGTCACTCTTTGGGGGTAGAAATTTTACCTTTTCTAGAGCGCAACATATAATGGTTCTATCTATCCGAGTTCGAACTAGGATGGGCGGATATTTAGTATTTATTTTATTTAAAAAAAATGGTAGAAGTTGAAAGAAGTAGGCCAAAAAGTTATGCAACTATTATTCTTTTTATTTATAAAAATGGTAGGTGTTGAAAGGCAGTGGATCCAAAAGATATGCACTTTTTATATATATAAAAATAATAAAAGTTGGAACAGTGGATTCAAAAGACATACAAAATAGCGTGTACAAAGTTTAGAACGTTAGACCATCACTAAAGAAAGAAGGAAAAAAAAAGTTTACTTTGTTTTCTTTTATTTGGACTATACATACTTTGGAAAGTATCAATCAAGGTTTGCAGCATTATCGATGTTTTCTATGAGTAACGGAATTACGGGTTTCGGATCAAAGTTTCGATTTTTTTTATTAGTAGAAATCAAATAATTATTAATAAATTATAAAATTTAGAAAGAAAAAAAATAGTCTATATATTTAGATATAATTTTAAATATTTTATGTGTTATATTTAGTTGTATCCCTTGCTGATTGATTTGCCTAGCATAAACACCTTCTCCTCATTTAGATGTTTTTAAATATTACGTGCTATTCTTTTATATTATTGATGATTGATTTTTTTGTTAAATTTTTCCTATGGAATTGACTAAAAAAGACAGATCCAATAGTGCCAGTATCGGCTATATTGTATATCGGTAAAACTAATAGTGCAAACTATGATATCGTCACATGCCCTGACAAATACGGAAACTCTTTCCTGTAGTGACACACCGTTCAACAAGGACTTCCATTGAGCACGTTCCATCTTGGCGATCCACTCTAAATATGATGTAGACAACTTAATTCAACTCGTGCATCAAGTTAACTCTTAGTACGAATGGACGGATGTAGCTGATTGTAAACTTTATTGTTAATTCTTCTACTTTAATTTTACTTGATGTATGGATTATGACTATGAAATAAATTTGACTTTTATTAGTTGCTGGTTTTACAAACAAAATTAGGTTATTTAGTTTTAGATCTCATATATATATATATATATATATATATATATATATATATATATATATATATATATATTTATTTTATTTTTTTTAAGCAATGGATAATTGTGGCGAACTCGCCTCCACTGAGGCTCAAACTCCGACCACTTGGGCTACATGCATCTCTTAACCACTAGGCTAGCATATATATGCGATCCGAGTGGTCAGGAGTTCGAATCCCAGTGGAAACGATTCCAGAAACAATTTACCTGGTTCCAAAAATTATATATATATATATATATATATATATATATATATATATATATATATATATATATATATCACTGTTCATTAGCCTACGTGAATAGTGATTTAGAGACCCAAACTTTAACATCGGTCAATTTCGAGACCCGAACCCTAATAACCATATATATATGAGACCCTAAAACTAAATATCCTAAAAAATTAATGTTAGTTCCGCGTGCACTAAAAGTGAAATTATTGTTAGCGAGAAATCGTATTAAGAGCATCTCCAATGCAAGTGTGAGTTTAGAAAAAAGTTTTTGCCACATAGGAATAACAATGCTTTATTAAAAAAAAGTCATTCTCCAATGCAAATGTTAAAAAAGTTGTGAAGTTGACATGACATGACATGGCAAAGACAATGTGAAGTTAGTTGTCTAGTTTTAGACAATGCACTTCACAATGCATTTACCTCCTCCACTCATCAATTATGAATATAAAAAATATAAAGAAGGGAAGAAGTTGTCTTGGAAGTTGAAAAAAGTAGATTTTATTGTCTTCTCAATATTTTTGCATGAGAGAAGATTTTTCTACTTTATTATCTTGTGTGAATATAATCTTGTCACGAGAAAAGACATTGTTTTGTGCCTCATACCATATAGGAATCACATTACATTGCAAGACATTAGGGCTCGAGATGCTCTAAAGAAGTCCTATGTCCACATCCTAATTGTCTTTTCCCTTTTCGTCCCATGCTCAGCTTGACTCGAGCTACTGTACTGGTCCAAGACTGTTTCTGAGCATGTTGAAGTTGTACAATCGAACAAGACAAAAAAAAATCAGAAGGTTCCAAAATTTGTAACCTTCTTATATATTACTAATGTGAAATCTCCAATTTAAAATTCAGACGTCCTATATTTTAGAAGTTGCAGTAAGATGGTCATTAGAATTTTCTGATATTCTAAGGATCTTGTACAAATACTAAAAATAAGTTTTTCTTTTTTAAATAACTTTTTTGACATTCTAAGGACTATGTTATTGCAGTTTGTAAACATATGGAGACATAAATCTAGATCTCCAGATTTTATATTAGTAATATACATGGAGGTTAAAAATTTTGAAATCTTCCAATGATCGTACTACTTGCATATGCTCCGAAACAATCCATATCAGATGGATTGCAGCTAGCCCTGTGTTACTCATGTATATTAATATTTTTTGCTGATTATGTAAGGTATCACCAATACGTAGGTAACGTAGCACATGGTCTAAGTGCATCTCCAACCCTATTGTCTTGTTAAATGTTGTGAGTCTTAGGTGGCTCATATGTGGCATGAGCCACAAGACGATGTCTTGTTTATGTGGCAAAACTATATCTCAAAAGACAATGAGATAGAAAAACTCTCTCCAATGCAAAAGTATTGTGGAGACAATAAAAAAGTATTTTTTCCAACTTCCAAGGCAACTCCTCAACTTTTTCAACTTTTTTATAAATATTTCTATTCATAATTGATGATGTGGAGACAAAGTTATTGTGAAGTGCATTGTCTAGATCTAGACAACCAACTTCACATTCTCTTTGTCATGTCATTGCCATGTCAACTTCATGTTTTATTCTACATTTGCATTGGAGAAGAATTTTTGGAATAAAAGTTTGTCATTCCTATGTGGCAACCATTTTTTTCTAAACTCACAATAGGGTTGGAGATGCTCTAAGTAACAACATTGATCAGTTCATCCCACCTGTTTATTCTTGCGGATCATTAGTACAAGGTCAACTAAAGACGTAGCAACAGACCTAGCTAGCACTAATTATCTGTTTTCAATACAAGAAGAACCTGTGACGATTAAAATACTAGGACATTGAAGAAATCCTTGAGATACTTGTACAGTAGGATGGATTCCCTAATTGTTAATACAAATAGGATGGACTTTATGAGTATTGAGATGATTGTAGGGGATATGACTACTAAAATCAATGTTTTAAAAACCGGACCGATGGTTGAACCGAAATTTTTGGGATAGGACGGACCGGGGTTCAACCGGGTTCAACCGGGGTTCAATTGGAGTTCAATAGACTTGGTTTAGTTTGGTTCAAATAGGTAAAATATCCATATTTACCTTCTTGGTTTAGTTTGGTTTGGTCATAAATATGTTAGTTCGGTTTAATTTTACAACTATAAGGTCGATTAAAACCAAATAAAGAATCAAATGGTCCAAATTTCACATAATAATTTATTTAGTTTTTTTTACAATAAAAAATAACTAAAATTGGCCGGTTCAATTGTGAACCGGTTCGGTCGGTTCACCGGTTGAACCCGATTTTGACAAAAAATCGACGGTTTTTTAAAAGATCCGGTTTTAGTCGAACCGGACCGATTTTTTTGGTTTAAACCGGTTGGACCCGGTCCAACCGTCGGTCCGGTCCGATTTTTACAACATTGACTAAAATCGTTAATATCTTATGTATTTTTCCTTTCCCTTTTCTATTTGTATTAATAATAGAGAACATTTATATTACGGGGATCCAAATAAGTTAGACAAGTAGTTGTAGTCGTACACAAAAGTTGAAATCGGATGTGTCCTATGAAAAATGCTATTCATCACTCCAAACAAATCCTCCTTATGTAACATCTGATAAATTTTAAATTTTAAATTTTAAATTTAAATTTAAATTTAAAAAGAATAATTAATATTTTAGTTAAAATTTGTAACGTCAGCTACCACATAAAAAAAAAAAAAAAAAAAAGGATGATTTTGAGGAATACTTTAGACTCGTGTCCTATATACATAGGACATAATACTTTCCTTTAGCAGTAAAGTTAACATGAATGTGTCCAGATGAGGTATTTGCAATAACACTACAAATTATATAAAAATAACAAAACAAAAAAATATACCTTTTTTAATATAATTTTTATGATTAAATAACTTTTTATTCATAAATAAATAAGTAAAAATGTTACACATCCTAAAAACTTTTAATACTATTCTACATATTTGAGTTATATATTAGTATAGATGTAATTATAATATAATATATCGAATTGGAGTAACTCTTGTGGTTATCCAGGTAATGTATAAAATCATGGTTGGGTGACGGAAGATCAATGTTCGAGCCACGAGGATGTATTATTCTTTCCATCTTGACATACCCGACCATCTCAAAAAGAAATATTGAAATAACTATATTTTTTTGAATAATGCTATTTGTCCCTCCAAATTGTTCCTCCAAATCATCCCTCCTTACATGACAGCTAATATGGCATATTGATGTAGCAGCTGACATGACAAATTTTAAAATTAAAATAAAATTAATATCAATATTAACATTAACATTAACATTAAAGTTAACATTAATATTAGAATTATATTAACATTAACATTAACAATAATATTAATGTATATTATTATTATTATTATTATTATTATTATATTATTATTATTATATATTACATTAATATAGTTTTAACATTAACATTAATATTATCACGAAATTTTTGGGTAATTAACTTTTTGGATCTAAACTTATCATGTCATTTGCTATGTCAGATGATACATAATATTATTTAATATGCAACGTCAGGTGCATATAAGGAAGGAGAATTTGGAGGAACAATTTGGAGGTATGAATAGCATTATATATTTTTTAGAGTAATGCTATTGGTACCTCCAAATTGTCCCTCCAAACCATCCCTCCTTATATGGCAGCTGACATGTTATATTAAATAATATATGTGTCATCTGACATAACAGATGACATGACAAAATTTAACCCAAAAAGTTAATTATCCAATTTTTTCATGTTAATTTAACGTTGATGTTAATATTAATATTAATTATTGTTAATGTTAATATTAATGTTAATGTTAATAATAATAATAATATTAATGTTAATATTAATATTATTGTTAGTATTAACGTTAATATTAATGTTAATGTTAATTTTAATGTTAATGTTAACATTAATTTTAATGTTAACTTTAATTTAAATTTAAAATTTATCATGTCAGTTGTCACATCAATATGCCATATCAGCTGTCACGTAAGGAGTAATAATTTGGAGGGACAATTTGGAAGAAGAAATAGCATTATTCTTTTTCTTTTTTTTATTATGTGTACGCTAAGAAGTCAAAGTCTTCCGATAGACAAATCTCTACCAAGTTTTCTAATTTTCCACACTTCAAACTTTAACTATTACATAATCTCCCATTATTCAAAGTGAAACACACACGTACTCTCTTTCTCTCTATACACGACCTCATGGCCGGCCTCCTTCCACTCTACTCCTCCTCCTCACCTCAATCCACCGTCCGCTCCTCCGACCCCGATACCGCCCTCCGCCGCACGCTCGAATCCCTCGGCATCGCCTCGGAGCGCCCGTGCCGCCTCCCGGGCGTGGCATGCAGCCCGAGCTCCCTCCACGCGACCCGCATCCGCCTCCCCTCCCACCGCCTCCAGGGCTCCGTGTCCGCGTCGGTAGGCCTCCTCTCGGAGCTCCGCGAGCTCTCCCTCCCCGGCAACCTCCTCTCCGGCCCCCTCCCCTCCGAAATCTCCGCGTGCCGCTCCCTCGAGGTCCTCAACCTCCGCGCCAACCGCCTCTCCGGCCCCGTCCCCCGCTCCCTCTCCTCCCTCGCCTCCCTCCGAGCCCTCGACCTCTCCTCCAACCACTTCGTAGGCGACCTCTCCTTCCTCGTCAACCTCTCCAACCTCGTCAACCTCTCGCTGTCGAACAACTTCTTCTCCGGCCGGGTGCCGTTCTCGTTGTCCTCCTCCTGGAACCTCGCTTTCCTCGACCTCTCCGGCAATCCCGACCTCTATGGCATCGGTACCGTGCTGCCCAAGCAACGGTATATTCTCGAGGAGTCCAAGAATGATCCTTCTTTCTTCTTCTTTCCATTGCGGTGGCTCCTGCTCCTGGTCATCATTATTATACTTACTCTGCCGGCTCCCCGGCCCCGGCCCCGGCGCCTATGCCGCCGTCCGCGTTGCACCACCGCAGTAGCAGCAGCCGCAAGATCAGGAACTGGATACTCGGGTTCGTCACCGGAGTCATCGCCGGCGCCCTGAGCGGCGTCGCGATCTCGCTCGTTCAGAATGCTCACCAACTGCATCCGCGGGCGGTACAAGAACTACGGCGTAGGGCCGGCGATTTTCAGCCCGACGATCATAAAGAACGCCGAGGACCTGGCGTTCCTCGAGAAGGACGACGTCGTCGCCTCCCTGGAGGTGGTAGGGAGAGGAGGGTGCGGGGAGGTCTACAGGGCTCCCCTCCCTAACAACACCGGCATGATCATCGCCATCAAGAAGATCATGAAGCGGAGCGCGGACGGAGCGGAGCCCGGGGAGGACGAGAGCCGGCTGCTCGACAAGTGGATGCGGCAGATCAGGTCGGAGATCGTGACGGTCGGAAGGATCAGGCACCGCAACCTGCTGCCCCTCCTGGCCCACGTCACGAGGCCCGACTGCCACTTCCTCGTCTACGAGTTCATGAAGAACGGGAGCCTCCACGACGCGATGAAGAGGTCGTCCTCCGAAGGGGTGGTCGAGCTCGACTGGCTACTAAGGCACAAGATCGCCGTCGGTGTCGCTGCCGGTCTGGAGTACCTGCACGTCCACCACAAGCCGCACATAATCCACCGCGACCTGAAGCCCGCGAACATACTGGACGACCACATGGAGGCTAGGATCGCCGACTTCGGGCTCGCCAAGGAGGTGCCCGACGGGAACACCCACATGACGGGGTCCAACGTGGCGGGCACCTGCGGCTACATTGCGCCGGAGTACCACCAGACGCTCAAGTTCACCACCAAGTGCGACATGTACAGCTTCGGAGTGATCCTTGCGGCCCTCGTCATAGGCAAGTTCCCGTCGGACGATTTCTTTCAGGACACCGACGAGATGAACTTGGTCAAGTGGCTTCGGAACGTCATGAATTCAGAGGATCCGGCCGCCGCGATTGATCCTAAACTGAAAGGGAATGGCTACGAGGAACAGATGCTGCTGGTGTTGAAGATTGCTTGTTTCTGTACCATGGATGATCCAAGGGAGAGGCCAAGTAGCAAGGAGGTCAGAGTCATGTTGTCTCAAATTGTGCACTGACGACATTATGGTCTGGTCTGGCTTGACTAGCAGTAGTGTGTGTGTGTGTGTGTTATAATTAGGAGGTTATGTGTGCTTCTTTGTAAAGACGTGTGTAAAAAAAAATAGCTATGGTAATTGTTTCTTATCTATATTTGAGATTCTGCAAAGTGTCGAATTTTGTTTAGGGTCTGCTACTGCAGTATCAGCCAATACAAAGAAATGATATCAAAAACTGCTGAAACCTATCACACTCAAAATTCACCAAAACTCTCCCAAACTTCTGACACTGCGAACCATGAAGAAAAGTCATGTAGCTATCTATCCATGGTGGTTTAGAAATGATTTTCTCTACATTTTGTTCCCTATGGGCCCATTTGGAATAATCAAGGGGATATCCCCTTTGAAACTTTCATTTGCTCTATAATTGATGGTCTAGACTGGAGAATGAGAAATCAAGACAATAGCCCCAACATCCTATCTATTTGGACGAACCGCAATGACACGGACTCAGACTAGTTCGGGATCCATCCACTTGACTGTAACAATTCGACGAAAAAAATTGATATTAATCATCCGATCCCGCACCCGAAGCTCACCCAACATACAGGTGGCAACAATCAAGCAAGCCACATAATTTCTTTCTATCGAGCAGTCTGATATCTTGCTTGGCCTCGTAGGAAGGCCAAGAGGAACCAACAATAACCAGAGAACATTGGCAAGACTTGAAACAATGTATTTCTGGAGCAGAATGATAAAATTAAAGCTAAAACAAAATGATCAACTTGTATCCAATCCTGGCCCCTTTCATTGAGTTAACTTCCAACTGGAGGCACCAAAGTATCATATGTTATATAACTAAAGACGGCAGGAGTACATGAATAAGCATCGACGAAAGCTCCACCACCTGCAGATGGAGAAAAACAACACAAAATGACAACCAAAAGCGTACAGCTATTACAGAAAACACCACCACAGCTTCCAAAACCATGTCGTCATCCAGTGCTCTCACTCGCCAGCTCCAAGCAATTTCTTATAGCTTAATTTCTTGTCCCTACACGAAAAACATTTTTAAGTTTAATTTCTTCACAGAAAGAGCAAACAGATCCTTTGCAGCCATCTTCTATGTAATAGTTCTATCAACTTCTATGTTTTCAGGCAGACTAAAGAAAGTCTGAGACTCTGAGCGCTCGAGAAATTTTAGTGACTGCATTTAAGGTGTAAATAGTGAGAGAATGAAAAATGGAGGTCATATTATTCCTTCCCAACCGATAAAAGGGCGTACTCACATCTAGAGGATATCCACCTATGTAGCACGTACACAGAAAATGATACCGTACCATGTCCCTACCCGTATTTGTGGAGTAACGGTGATCATATTTGTACCTGTTATAAATATCCGTATTTCGTATCCGTATAAACCTACTAGAGAGCAACAAAAAGAGTAATATAAGGGTTAATGAAGGTTCAGTCTTGGAGCAAAAATGTCCCCAAATATGGCGTGGTATCAGGACTGGAAAAAATATGTGCAAGTAGAACCCCACATTTCATCATCGATGATACCTTTTAATAAGATGCAATCAATAGTCAATTATTATAACCCAGTAGGCCCAGTAGGCAAAGGAAGATTTAACTTTAGCAGGAATGTATGCACTCTAGATATGATTTAGAAAAAAAAAATTGGAAGGGGAAGGGGCCGAAAGTCTTTGTTAATAAAGATAATACAAACTTGTCACCCCATGTCATAGTCATCCAAGGGGAAGAAACTTTACGCAGCCAATTATTGACAACTGAGACCTATCAAGTGCTCTTCCATGGAATGGTGGAAGATCAGAGTAGCGCAAGGCATATTGGAGGAAAAAAATTATAGGCAGTGGTGAGACTGAAAACAGAAAAGTGAGTATTGAAGTACGACAAGCAAGTGGTCCAAGTTGACTCCAAAAACTACAATTGTATCCCTGAGGAAAAATTTCCTGCAAAATCTTCCCCAAAATTCTTAAGACTCCAATAGTGAGATTTTCCTGAGCAAGCTGACTGTATGTGAGAAAGATACCTAAGGCTAGCAATGGTATCCATTTTTAAAATAGTTGTAGTCAGGAGAAAAGGTAGAAAACAATTTGAACACAATCTTGTAAATGTAAAGGTCAGGGACCCCCAAACCCCAAGATATTTGGGCCTTCAAATTCCTTCGAAAGAAACAAGGCAAGGTCATATGCTCATGATTACCCTTCCAGAATTTATTTTTTCTGATTTTTATCAGTAAAGCTCTACAAAATACTACAGTCTCAGCACCATCACTTGTTAGAACACGGGCACAATAATTATGATCTAACGAAAAAAAAAAATGAACATGGGCTCAATCATAAGTACATTGGGAAGAGCCAAAACGTTAACAGGCATTGCAATTCTCTGCAGGTATCCTGACAGCTAGGTCCTTAATTCGTATATATGGTTCCAATTAGCAACCAAATCTCCATAAATAAGAGAGTTTCCTACTACCTAGAACTCAAAATTATGAACATAATCACATTTAACGAGTTTATAACATATCCAACCATTAGTGTCCACCAAAAACCTGAATGACATTTACGAAACAAACTACTCTAACAATAAGTTAACCATCTTGTTATATAAAGCAATTGCATCCTTTTACCAAATAATAGAAGTAACGAATCCACCTATTATGGCAAAGAAAAATTCACAAAAAATAACTCTTTATAACTGGATACAAAATTAAATGAAACCATAGCACATGAATTTCCTCACAACGATTAAACTGACCTACATAATTCAGAAATATTTCTGCTCATCCGAATCAAAAGGAGCCACGACGGGGTCTTTCCTCCGCAACATTCACTCTAATAGCACGACCATCCAAGCTCTGTAATAGCAACAAAACCAGATTGAGACATAAGCAAGAAAGCTTTGGCCTAACAAAGATATCACCCATAAGATAAATAATGGTTCGACTATGCCATAGAAGCAGGATCCATCAATCAAATACTCAACTGAGCAATAATAAAGTAGAAGCGGATTTAAAAAAATTTAAATACGCGCCTAGTAACTTCCTTACCGTTAAGTTGGACTTCTGAGGTTGAAATATTTGGTCACATGTAAGAAGCAAGGAGTCTCCAAAATCAGTGTTTGTCCATGTCAGACGACACAAACATTCCACTATACAGTAGGGCATGAAAAATTGGTGTTGCATCATTGTTGCCGTGTCCATTCCATGTCATAATTGTGACCATGCAACAGAGGGCCACACAATATGGGATCAAAGATAGAAAATAGCATTATGAGTATAAGTATTTTGAAATGTTGAAATTCTACCGCGTAGAAATTTCCTGTTTCGTGTTTATACTTTACATCATTGAACCAAAGTAATAAAGCTTGCCTGCCACAGTTGTCAACCTTTTTCATACACTTAAAAAAGGCTGACTTTATACTCTTATAGCTTAGTTGATGCATATTTTATCCTATGACATAGATACATGAGGTACTATTGTCAACGATTTGCCGTTATACTATTAGCTTATTTCATGCAAATTTAACATCTATAAAAATAATTAGATATGTGAGGTACTACTGTCATTTATCACCCTTTTCTAGCAAAAAGTTTCTTACCACGTGGCAGGAGTTATATACAACTTACTCTTGAAGTATGAAAACTTATGAGAAATGCGAATAAGGCAAGAAGTCATTTGTCAATAGAGGCAATATATTGAAAGTTCTATGTCAGTCCCTTTGAACAAGGCAATGTATTCTAAAGCTTTGATTCTATTATCAGATGTTGCTTTAACATGATCCATAGAATTGCAGAACCAGAAAAAGATAGAAAGCCAATGAAAGAGGACGACCTGTCCATCAGAGCAGCAATTGCATCATCAAGTTCAGTCCGTGTGGCCATCGTCACGAAACCAAAACCCCGGGAACGTCCAGTTTCTCTGTCATAAACAACTCTCGCACTTATCACTTTACCATGTTCACTGAATACTTGTTCCAAGCGGGAATCATCAACTTGCCATGGCAAATTACCAACATAGATCCTGAAAGAAGTCTCTCGAGGAGCTCTCTCTACACGGGCTCCTCTTGGAGCAGCCTTATTTACAGTCAGAAGCCTGCCATTGATATCCTGTTCACAAAGTACCCAGAAATCCAAATTACAACTAAAAATAGCACTGACCAAAAATATAATACAAGGGTTACCAAATCGAGATGTCTTCTCACACAAATAACTGAACTTTTTTAGAAGGGCATTTTACGTACCACTATATTTTATACTTATTACACTAACTACCCCTACTTTGAAACTAAGTACACGGACCACCCCTATGTTTATTTATTTTTATTAAAGAAGAGGGGTAGCCGGTGTAATTAGTTTCAAAATAGGGTAGTCCCTGTAATACCCATGAGGGTAGGGTATTTATTTCAAATAAGGGCCAGTTTTACTGCCCCTGTTTGGAACACAGTACCTCCCCTTCCCCTACCATAGGCCTCAACCATTGGGTGCCCCAGCCTTTGGTCACACCATTGAACCTTTGAAGGCCATTATTACACGATGTAAACCTTTAAATATGACAGTGTACATTTGCAGGAACAAAGTAGAAATACCAAGATCAGAGACTATAAAGTAATCAGAGTAATCATCTTGCTAATAAGGGTTACAGGAAATGTGATTCCTCCTGATGCATCGCTGAACATTTAAGGTCATTGACTCATTAGTATGCAATATAGTAAGCCTTTACAATTTACATACAACATTGTGCTCGGCACAAAGTAGGAGTAGACTAGTATTAAGATCATATTAACTTTTCAAATATAATAAGAGTAATTATCTTGACGGCTAAGCTAAAAAGAACTTCCCTAATATCTGATGCTAAATCATATTATTTTCCTCAGATCAGTCCTTTCTCCATTTTTGAGTCACTTTAGGCCCAAAAAGAGAGCGGTTTTCCGCATTTTGCTTACATGGATCTTTTGTGTTCCAAATCGAAGTTTACTTTTGGATTGTCAAGAACCCAAACTGTCAAATGTCATGCTCTCTTTTTTGAGTTTGATCACTTTTGAGAAACCTCCAGACTCTTATTAAAACTCCAACAACAACAACAAAGCCTCTATCACAGATATCTGGGGTCAATCACTGAATTTTTTTCCATTCAGCTGCTGCGGGTCATATATATTCACTAACATTAACAAAAGGAATATCAAGTTGAAAAAATGGGAATAGTTGAAGGTATCAAGTTGCAATTAAGCCTAGTATTAATATTGATTCTCTGGTCATCAAACATTTCCCAATCCTTTCTGGCTAATCAGTTGACCATATCAAACCTTTTTTTTCCTTCCAAATATTAGGAATATCATCATGTCCTACAACTTTCCCAATTTCCATTTTTTTATATATATGAACTGGCTTTCCAAGCATTTTTCGATAAGGTGTTACCAAACAGCTTTTAGGACTTCTTTTCCCCAAAAAAACATAATAACAATAAGCAAGCAGAAGCAACCATGATAAGCAATCCCAAACCCATGTAAAGTAAACCCCTAAACTATGGGACACAGGACAGCCAGGAAACACTGTATTTCAATAACTACCATAATAACTATTTGTCTTTTGTTTATACTAGAATGTTTACCTGTGATAAACATATAGTTCTATATTTGAATGACCATGTAGGTATAGGCCCTACCTTTTCTAGTCATATTGTCGATTCTCGGAAATATTAGATAAATGTATTCTGCGTCTTCCTATTATAGACTCATATCTTGTAATATAATCATGCAGTAAAAATCGGAGGCAATCACATCATTATAATAAACAACAACAAGAAATCCTTTATCCCAAATTGTTGGAGTCGGCTATTTGAATCCTCTTCTTCCATTCGGCTCTGTTAAGGGCCATGTCCACTGTATCGGTGTTCAAGAATTTTGGAATGCACTGCATGTATCATAAGGTTTTCTTATAAAAATATTGTATTTTTAAAAGAAAATATTCGACAAAATAGATAGTTTAGAAACCTATTACCAAAGTACCGTCTTTTCTAAAATCAGGTCTCAAATACGTGACTTCAAACAAGAAAATTGCAGGTTAGACTTTTAAATAAGTTTAGACAGTAGAAATTGTGATTTCAGACATGGTAATAAGTCTAGAAGTGGCACTTTTTATGGAATACTTTCTAAAAGGGCATTATTTTTCAACAAATCTTCTGATGTAACTTTGCAAAAAGTTATTGCATTACTAAATTTCTCAAATGTAGATGCTCACATGCAACATCACAGGTAGATACTAGATACATACATTGCAAAATCTTCCTGGCTTTCAACATGCTGGCGTGCTTACGTCCAGGTGCGTCATCTCTTCTCGCTTTTACTTATTACTCATCATTGAAAATTATTAAAAAACCAATGGCTATAATTTTTATGATCTGTTGAGTTTATGATATATTTGATGCATAAAAAAATCATCCATGTGCGTCAAGAAATTGGAGAAGAGATAGTTGACGACCATATGTACTTTATGCATTTGTTGAGTTGATGACCACATGTTTGGTGCAATTTTATGTCATATGTAATAAGGATATTTTGGTAACAATGTTATTTTTATTAATCCTCCTCCCACTCAAAAACTCCAATCCAAGCAAGAGTTATTAAACACACCCCACTTAACTCTCCCTCCAATCCAAGCAAGGTTATATGTATCGACTCTCCTTCCCCTCACTTAACTTCCCTTCACTTAACCCCACTTAATTCTGCTTATTTTTTCCTCCTCAATCCAAGCAGACCCTAAATGTAGTCAACTAGCAAAAAGAGTAAGAAAATTGCAGATCACGTCAAAAGATCACAAAACAACTAATCATAGAACACAAGTGCAATTTTCTTTGAGAACGAAAAGCTTACATAGCGATTGAACATCTCGACGGCTTTGTCAGCTTCTTCGATCGTGCTCATGGTGACGAACCCGAAACCGCGACTCTGTCCTGTTTCCCTGCTGAAAATAACCTGCCAGAGCAAACGCACAAGTAACGCATCCAAAGCCAATCACCTCCACATTCGAATGCGAAGTACTACAAAACACGACAGCATCCCAGTTTGCCCCGTCCGCCATCTAGAACCCAAAGAACCCGGATGGAAAAATCGATATACCTCGGCAATTTCGACGACTCCGGCCTTGTCGAAGAGCCCGGCGAGGGCCTCGCTGTCGATATCGTACGGGAGGTTCCCGACGAAGAGCTTGGCCTCCTCCGGCGGCTCCGCGTAGCTCTCCTCCTCTACGAACCCCTCGGGGTCCCCTTCCGCCACGGCGGCGGGTCCGGCGTCAGCGTCCTCCTCGGATTCCCAGTCGGACAGCCCGGCGGCGGCCTCCTCCGCGCCGCTGCCGGCCTCCTCCTGCTCGACCTCCTCCTGGGCCCAGTCAGAGGTCTGGGCTACAAAGGGGACGATGATGGTGGAGGAGGAGGAAGCTTCTTCTGAAGGAGAAGGAGAGGGTTTGGTGGGGGTGATGGAGAGGAAAGGGAGGGTGTGTGGTTTGGATGAAATTTTTGGGATGGTGGTGGGGGAGAAGAGGGAGCATGTGTTGAGGAGGTTGGTGGTGGTAGACATGGCTGCTGTTGGCAAGGAGAGGAGAGTAGAGGAGAGGAGGGAGGATAAGGGGTTGGGTCGGAGGGTTTCGGTTGTGGGTTAGGGTTGAGTGGGTGGATGGATGGATGGATGGATGGGGCTAAAAAAATTAGAGATATTTCTGTTTGGTTTTTTCTAAGGGCACTACCCTTTTTGCTAGGGGCTAGTCCAAAAATGTTTCAAAATATTATAAGTTTGTCATCAATTTTTTTTACTTGGAGCTAGTCCAAGCAAAGGTATAAATACCAACTTTTGTTTTCTTTTTCTCTCTCCCTCTATTCTTTTCTTTTCTCCCTCAATCTTTTTTCTTCTCTCCCTCAACTCTAGGTCAAAGAATTTAACCCCAAGTTTTTTTCCAACCTACATTTTTTTCAAATTTTTCTCTCAACTCTAGGTCATTGATTTTTATCCCAAATTTTTTCAACTCTAGGTCATTGACATCTCTCATTTATTAGTAAGTCATCGAATTAATATATGTTTAATGTTTTAAACATGAATTTCACATATAAAAAGTTGAATTATGTGTTTATATGTAGAAAAATATTGAACATGGAACAACCTGGATCATCAAATATTGTATACTCTCTTCCCGTCACGTCCGAAGAACACTTTGATGCATCGGAAAAATCGGGTTGTGACACAGAGGATTGTCACCTGTCTCGCAGTCCCGATCATAGATTAGGACTGCCAGAGAGGTGGCAGTCCTTCACAAATGTAGCACTGCCAGGGGCCTGACAGTCCTACATATATTTTTTTGCGATTCTAAATTTCGACAAAAAGTGCTAAAACAGAGGTCCAAACATCATTTTGTGCGATTCTAAAATTTCGGAAGGCCGTCTAACGGTGAAGCTGTTTAATCTCAGGCTCCTCGAAAATACGCTCATTTTGCGACAAATCGGACCTCGTTTCGACCTCCCAGTCAAAAGTTATGGCCCTCCAAAGTTTCAACTGACCATAAAATGCAGGAGAATGGCCATTCTCCGTGTAAATTAACACGGAGAATGGCATTCTCCGTGTTTCTAACACGGAGAATGGACATTCTCCGTCTTAATTTACACGGAGAATGGTCATTCCAGTGTTAAAACGCAGGAGAATGACCATTCTCCGTCTTAATTTACGCGGAGAATGGCCATTCTCCGTGTAATTTAGCACGAAGAATGGTCATTCTCCGTGTAATTTTCACGGAGAATGGCCATTCTCCGTGTTAATTTACACGGAGAATGACCATTCTCCGAGCTAAATTACACGGAGAATGGCCATTCTCCGTGTAAATTAAGACGGAGAATGGTCATTCTCCTGCGTTTTAACACTGGAATGGCATTCTCCGTGTTTCTAACACGGAGAATGGACATTCTCCGTCTTAATTTACACGGAGAATGGTCATTCCAGTGTTAAAACGCAGGAGAATGACCATTCTCCGTGCTAAATTACACGGAGAATGGCCATTCTCCGTGTAAATTAAAACGGAGAATGGTCATTCTCCGTGTAATTTTCACGGAGAATTGCCATTCTCGTGTTAATTTACACGGAGAATGACCATTCTCCGTGCTAAATTACACGGAGAATGGCCATTCTCCGTGTAAATTAAGACGGAGAATGGTTCTCCTGCGTTTTAACACTGGAATGACCATTCTCCGTGCTAAATTACACGGAGAATGGTCATTTATATAACAGCAAGTTTCAATTAGGACTGCCAACACCCTGGCAGTCCTCCTCTTGTGTAGGACTGCCAGGGGTGTGACAGTCCTAATTAAAACTCTCTGTGATAGAGAGTTTCAAAACTCTCATCACAGAGACTTACAATTCAAAACTCTCATCACAGAGACTTACAAATAGGACTGCCACCCTCCTAGCAGTCCTACATTAAATTAGGACTGTCAGGGTGCTGTCAGTCCTAACTCAAACTTGCTATTGCAGCAAGTTTCAGTCAGGACTGTCAGCACCCTGGCAGTCCTACTTTAGTGTAGGACTGCCAAGTGGGTGGCAGTCCTGATACTGATACTCTGTACATAAAAACAACAATTCATCACAAGTACATAAACAACAATAATTTATCACAACTACATAAATATTCCACATCCAACTTAAGATTCATCACAATAATCCAACTACAATAATTCATCTCAATAATTCATCACAACTACAATAATTCATCACAACTACTTAAGTTTCAAACATTCCACATCCAAATTAAGTTTCAAACAAGTACATAACTATTCCACATCCAAATTAAGTTTCAAACAAGTACATAACTATTCCACATCCAACTTAAGTTTAAAACAAGAAATATCCAGATCCAACTATATATCATGCCGGGTGTGAAACCCGCATTTTGAATTATTTGGTTCAATTGTAATTATTTTTATTAATGAATTTTCTTTTGTCGTAATATTTAAATATACATTTGGTTAAATTAAATCATTATCATATTTATTATTTATTATTATATATTATGGGCTCGAAATTATTTTTTAAAAATAATAAATTGGTTTTTGGTTGCTGACCTGACCCGAGCCTGGACCCAGTTTGAACCCGTTCCCAATTAGGGGCCCTAAACTATTATTCGGTGCATGTACATAATTGTGTATATGCTTTGGGTTTCGGATTTTTCCTAAACTACCCAAACCCAGAACCCGCACCCGACCCGCTAGAGATATTTCTCCCCACGTTGGAAGAAGCCCCTTATTTCTCCAAAGATTCCTCCTCTCCACATCCCACTCTCTCCACACTCTTCTTATTAACCATTTCCCACCACCAGCACATAAAGGATCACCACCCCTCTTCATATTCGCCATTCTTAAATCCTACTCCCCTCCTTAAATCCCACTCCCACCAGCCTCTCTCTCCAGAACTCCATTTCCCTCCTTCTCACCTGAGACCCCCAAAGTCGACCCGAGCTCCTCTCGACCCCGGCCTCCCGCGCGCCTCGCCGACCCGCGGCCTCCTCCAGCCAGCGCCCCGACCCCCCTCGCAGCCGTCCCGATGTAATGCCTGTGGTTCGTATTACGCATTTCGAAATACGTGTACGTATTTTATCTTGTATTGCCTGATTTCTTGCTTAGCTTAGCTTCCTTCATGGCTTGGTTTATTCCTGGTTCGGGTTGGCTTGGTTCGGTTTGGGATTGCTATTAGTTCATTATGAACCAAGGGTGAACCCCCTATCTACCACCACCACTACCATTTATTAACCATTCTTCCTTCTCTCTCTTCATTACTCTTCTTCCATTTACTTCTTCACCTACCAGAGATAGGAGAGAGAGAGAGGTATAGGCAAGTGCAACTTGCTTCATGGAGGAACTCCAATTTTATTGCTTCATTCTCTTCCTTACAGTTGTAGCTCCCCTTTCCAAAGATTTTGAAATGTTTTATTATTATTTTTTTTTTATTTAAATGATAATTTTAGACCGTGCATGATGGTAGATACACCATTATTGGTTATTAAATTTCGTTATTTGTTATTATTATTTTATTGGAATTGTTATTTAATATTATTATTTTATAGGTTATATTATTTATTGTCAAATAATATTATACATGTGTAAATGTGAATATATGTATATATAAATATTATTATGTGTGTATTTGTATGTAGTATAAATATATGCATAATAGTGTACGTGTGTGTATATTATATATATTATATATATATATCTCTATATATCTCTCTATCTATCTCTCTCTCTCTCTATATATCTCTCTACTCTTCACTCTATTTCTACTCACCCTCTCTTTCTCCCTGTTCTCTCCTCTTATATACTATATCTACTATCTATTTGCCGTTCTTAACGGTAAAATCATACCTATTTTTATTAATTGGTTGCTCTTAATATCTCAGGTTACCTATATGCTTTGGCTAGGTTCTGGCACCAGCCTAGATGGATAATATTTTGATTGGAGAAGTCTATACTATAGCTACTTGGGAAATTTACGATTTGACACCCACTCGTAATTTTTGGTTAATTTATCCATTGACTCTTTTCTATCAGTGTTCCATTTTGTATATTTTGATGGGACATCCTTTATACGATATATCTGTCTTTCGTCAGGCTTCAACTATGCCAAATTTTTAATGCTTTGGTGGTATATTTAATTTACATAGATACAAGTACTCGTCTAGGTATCTGGACCCTTTTCTAGACTTCGGATTAACGGAGCCTTGTGGTACTAATACGGTCCTTTTTATATACTATTAGATGACCATTTTAACCAAAGATTTCTCCCCCTCCCGTAATACGATTGTATAGGTCTCTAATTAATTTGATTCATGCAACATATGGACTGAGAGTGAAACTTTATTCATTAATTGTGTATTATTGCTTGTATTTTCGACTATGACATGGCCATCTACAACAAAGTAAAGGAACAACAATCCCACAGGCCTAAGTATATATAATATAAAAAAAAGTGGGCTCTTATTTTTTCCCACTGGAACATTCTGTTCTATTAATTTGCTAAAGAATACATGTTCAGAACCAGAAGAAAGAATCAAAACAAGACAAAGAAGCAAACCGATCCCTTTGAACACTAACATGCGACCCCTCCGCTCTCGGTTTCAGCCTCAGGGCCCAGCCCGGGCATTCCCAGCCCGGCCCACATGGCCACCCAACCGCTCGGCCTACAAAATTAGACCCGACCCCTGCAACAGCCAGGACGGATATAAATCGATGGAGTTAGCGAGAGATTAAACAAGAAGGGAGAAATCGACCAACCTTAAACCCTAAATTCGATACGCCGCCACCCTCCTCCTAACCGGTGGCCACCCCACGCTCGTAGCGCCGCCTCGCACGGCCAACGCCGTCGGCCAGGACCGCGCGCGCGCCGGAATCGGAGTCGACAGCAGCAGCATATACCTGTTGCAATGGCGAACTTTGAAGGTATCGTTCTCCTTCATCCCACTGCCATTTTCCATAATAATTAGTACTTTGCAAACACAACATATAGGCCTTCGACCCCTATGAAATACTTTTCGACCTAGGCGACCAGATCACGAGAAATTCGGGTTCGAAATATCGAGAAAACCAGTTTAAAACATGACAGATTTCTTAGTCTAGGAACCCAAGTTGGAAGGCTGTTTTGGTCAATCCAGTGAGAAATCTAGGAATCTCCTTGAACAGTTTTTAGACAACCTAACCAAGATTGTAACCCCATTTATAGATTATTTTTTATCAATAATATTGCTGTTAAACTATTTTCAAAGTTAGAGAAAACCTGTTTCTGAAAACTTGAAAAATCATCCACACGACGTGCGTCCCGCTATTCCGGGCGACGTGGTCGCGAACCGAAAGCATCGAAAGCTGCGTAATAGTTTCGTGGTCGTGTGGGCTTTGACGGAATTCAAATTGGTCGCGTGTGCGCGACGAATTTGATGCGTATCCGTCGAAATTCACTATCGAGCACTTTGTAAATTTCTCAATTACTTTGTGCACGCTCGTCAGATCGAGACAAAACTTGCGCCATCAGGACCGTATCATTTTTCTGGTCCTGTATGCCAAGTTTGGTCCGATTCTGAGACCGTTGATAAAATCGTCGTTTTGGGGGTCCCACGTCCCACTCAACGGGCGATTTTGCACGGCCGCCGGAATCCAACTCTGGACATACGTTGGGATCGTATCAAAAACTGGATCCGTAGACATGTAGTTTGACGACTTTAGAGACCATTGACTCTGACACGCTTTTTGGTGCAAAGCGGGCCCAACGGCGGACATCTTTTGGCCCAAAATTACCGTTTTGCCCCTGTGTCCAAAATTGGACGTAAGAACAGGCAATCCTAGCTAATTGGACTATTCTGAGATCATTGGTATTATTTATTTCAGCTTCCGGGACTGTTGTACGGGTTTTGACTATAGTGGCACATTGAGTAGTTCAGATTGTCGGTTTCACCAGCAAAGGACCACAGGCGAGTACAGTTTATTGTCTGCATTTTGATATTGATCTTTACTATATTTCATTGATTAGTCATTAGTTATGTGATTATTTTCTATTATAAATTGTTGAGTCGGAATGAGAAGTACCAAGGATGTGTGATCTGACCTTAGACCGTGTAGACCGTATTGCATTTATTTCTTGTAACCGTGTAGACCGTGTTGCATTTATTTCTTGTAGACAGTGTAGACAGTGATTTTTTTATTGCAAAGTAGACCGTGTAGACAGTGATTTATTTATTGCATTTATCTGTGTAGTTCGTGATTATTATTCTGTAGACAATGTTTCTTTATTGCAATATTTTCTGTAGACCGTGTAACTGTAGACCGTGTAATTGTAGACCGTGTAACTGTAGATCGTGTAACTTTAGACCGTGTAGACCGTGTCGCATAATTGTCCCGAGACCGATCACATATCAAAGGTACTTCTAACAGTTGGGGAAAGTCTGTTGTGTCTATTTATTTACTATTAGTTTTCTGTATTTCCTGTTTATTTTCAAAACTCATAATTGATGTCTAACCTTTGTTTATAGTCATTTTCTTTATTTGAAATCGCATTCAGTGAATTGTGCTCGTTCCATTCCTGACTGGAAACCAACATTTTCAGGTTAGCCGTGGATTCACTTAGCTTGGGAGTGACGGAATACTTGCATAAAAGCCTAGAGACTAGCTAGATAGTTGAGTTATAGTCATTCATTGAATTGTACAAGCTTATATTCTTCTACAAATGTAAAACTTGTGATCATTGTAAGTTAAATTAGTTTCTGTGAATGAGCATTGGATTATTTGTGATTTGATCTTCATGGCCGTGACAGCGTTCTACACCGCGACACTGCGGCGTAGGCTGGCTTGGACACGTCTCGTATCCGTTTTTTTAAAAAAAATGGGTGCGGGTCGTGACAAGTTTTTTGTGGCGGCCCATGCAGGTCTGTCTTCACAAATCTTGTGAACTCGTGATAGTACTTAAGTTAGCCGTACTATTGCGAGCCTGCGACTAGAAATGCTCATTCACGAATTAGAAATTAATTTAATTTATGAGAATGACTAGGACTAGGAGTCCCTTATACAAATTTACCGATGGGTAGTCTAGGCCATGCAATGTAGATAAGGAGTTATTAATTTTGATAGAGTGTCAGATTCTTACAAGTACACTATTACCTCTTGGTATGGTGATATGATCCAATGTGGATAGATTATTCACTTGGTGAAGCAGAGCTTCCTAGAATTAATGGTCTATCCTTGATAGATTATTCAATTCTTTCTCTTGCCTCTTTAGATATCGTCATCATATCCTAGTATGAATTGTCTATTTAGTTCCTATTTTAGTCCTAAGAGTTATTATTTTTATGTTATCTATAGATAAACCCCAAGTTAGTTTCGATTCAAAGTTTCCTCAAAAGTGTGAATACACATGGAATAGATATTAGAATGTTGTAATTCTTTTATCTTCAGTTACTTTCTCCAGGATTAAATCTTTTTAATCTGAGGATTATGACTGATAGATACTTATACTTTATTTCATAGCCAGTTGTTTGAATCTCTAGAAACTCGTGAATTCTTACAGATGTAGTTAAAGGAATGTTAGTTAACTCATAATGGCAGGACAGCAGCGCACTGTCGCCATTTATTTAAATTAGGAAGACTATGGATTCACTGCAGCCAGCAGCGCACTGGCGAGACAAAACCCCTAGAGTTGAAATTTGTTATATAGGCTATAGAATGTTACTAGAAACTATGGCTAGTGGTCCTCTTTTTCATAGTTACCCTTGAGTCTATATTGGATAGAGTTAAGTAATGTTCGACTTGTATCATATTTGGGTTACGAAACCAAGGGTTTACCACAGCCCGATTTTACGGACGAGGCGTAGACCTCGGTGAAATGACTTCAGACGGGATTACAAATTAGGGATACTATAGAGGATAGGACGGTGCCCTGTATGTTCTATAAAATCCTAAGCCAATAGTAGTGGAAGTTCTGTGAGATTGGGTAGCGTGTCTCCCGATCTAGCATTCCGTGGTCCTTGTGACCTATTGACGAGGATATTGTTTGACGCCGATAGATTTACCTAGAATATAGAGTTTAAAGGTTCATAACCCATTAGTCGCCAAGGCATTATGGATAAGAAGATAGTAGGATAACTGTATAAACAAGAACACTAGGTAAGTTTGATTCCCTCAAAACTCTTACTATTTGTGCCTTCTTTCAAAAATCTTGTATACCTGTAATTTGACTATTTTGACCAATGTTGCTATCACACAGCCTAGTTTTGTAAGCTCACTCTGTTCTCGAGCTTGATTCGAGGCATATGTTTAGTGGGACGCCTGCTAACTTATTTCTAATCAGAATCAGTGTATTATGGTCTGATCAACCATGATGCATTTGGTTCGCTCTTCGTTAATTACACTACGTGGATGGAGATATATAGGTATCTAGGATCTCATCCGCGACTGCTTTGACAATTCCTCTTGAATTATACGTTCGCCTTTGGATCACGTGATTGTATTCAGTAACATCTTTCTTGAACTCTTTATTGTTTTGTCTTTCACTGATTTGGAAAGACAAGCTCGTAATTGGTAGAGAGATACCGAGTATCCCCATGGCTACGATAATGGTAGGCACAAGTGTAGCTACCATTGGCCAGTCATGTGATTGAATTACTCTTCTCCTCATCGACCCTCAAACTACTATTGAGACTTCCGAGCCATCTGAATTTGAGAATGATTAGGGTTTTACCCTTAGTCAAAATTGCCAACCCAGAAGTCTATCTATTTTCAAGAAACCAAACATCGGGAGTCCCTAATCATTTACCGTGACTATGGTAGACTCTCATTTCGAGATTGGTTTCCAACAAGTATTGTCCTAGTTGTGTAAATTTTATTATTTAAAGACCTAACTAGTGTTGGAACACCACAGTCACTAGCTTAGCCAATACCATAGCTTGAATACCCTGTCACACTACGACCTACCAGTTGTCAACAACAATAACTGATCACTACAACCCTTGTAACCATAGTCTGGCAGGTTGACACAAATAGAATTTTTGACTCAATTGTTATAATATTTTTTATGTTGTGCCTTGGAGTTGGTTACCCCATCGGAAACTCTCGTATACTGCGAACGAGTAGGTCATTCTAGTATATCGACCATATGTCATCGTACACACTCGTTCTCCATTTAATGAGGATCGATCCTTGAGTTGACTTATATCTACCATTTTCTGTTATGTCGTGCCTTATTCTCTATTAACAAGAATCGAGGTACGATACCCGGACTTTGGAATTCTTCTAACCTCGATATTCCTAAGACCATGTCCTATTCTAAGGTGGGTAGACTGTAAGCCTCCTAAAGTTTTGGGGATATACAAAGATCACCGAGTGATTAGAATAACTTCTTTAGGATGATGATTAGTACCCTTGGACTCCCCTTTCTATTTAGATCATTTAGTGTCCTCGGCCGTGCCATTAGTATTCAGAGCACGAGACCAGCTGTTACCTTCCAACAAATTTCATATGTAAGATCTAGACGAGTCCACCTTCATCTAGGTATATAATGTCCTACTCAAATCCGTCCCCTTGTACTCTATTTTTATGGTACGACTTTCTGGACAAAAAGTTTAGCTATAACCCTTACCATAATACCGGTATGCTTTCCGATTTTATTAGAGCTTCAACTTCGTTCGAACCTTTCGACCCAGTACATGATTATGACCTACTCGAAGCCCACTACGCACATGTCACCAGTATGCCAATCAATTGTGCCTTCTCATGTGCCACTTAAATACAAAAGTCACTGAAGGCGCATTTTGGACTTTAGGAAACTAGCTAACCAACCCGACTAGCAACTAGCTCAACCACTTGGAAGGAACCTATTCTAGGTTACCCTAACCTAGTAGACATAACTTTACCTTGGGATCTTGTTCGGTCAATATAGGTTGAAAGCCAAGGTTCATCCAACCAACGGTTGATGTCCAATTAGGGAACCCACATAAACCACAAATCTTGATTTCTCAAATTCTGTTCTAATATGGAACCTTGTTTAGAATTTTGAGAACGGAATTTATGTATTGTATGGATTCAAGCCCTCTAGGAAACGAAGAGCCCTTCGATTTAGCAAGTGACTAGACTAGAGTAGCCCAATCTAGCAAATAGGTCAGTGGTTCATAGACTTTCTTTCTATCTGCATCATTGGATACTCTCCACCGCTCTTGAAACTTCATAATGCCTTCGATTATTCATCCTTATCATCCTGTCCTCCCTATTTCAGAAAGACGAATGGTCATGCTTATTAGAATTTGCCAATATTTCTTAGCTACTTGTGTAAATCTGTTGTTTGTTAAATTTTGGGTTGCCTGATAGATAGGAGAGTTGTAGATGCCTTATGCTATAGATATCTGTCGGTGGTTGCTTTTTGCAATTAGCTGGTGGGTTACAATGTTATGACGTCAGGTGTTTGAAGTGGGTAGTGTGACCTAAGGTGTGTAGAAGTCCTCGAGATTTCATAAATACCAAGTGACTAGAGAAGGCCATAAATATTTTTGGAGAAATTAAATTTGAGGAGATTAAGGTGATAGTAGACTTTGAATTTTACGGGATAGTTATGAGTTAGAATTTCGAGGACGAAATTATTTTTAAGGTGGGTAGATTTGTAGCTCCCCTTCCCAAAGATTTTGAAATGTTTTATTATTATTTTTTTATTTATTTAAATGATAATTTTAGACTGTGCATGATGGTAGATACACCATTATTGGTTATTAAATTTTGTTATTATTGTTATTATTATTTTATTGGAATTGTTATTTAATATTATTATTTTAGGTTATATTATTTATTGTCAAATAAATATTATACATGTGTAAATGTGAATATATGTATATATAAATATTATTATGTGTGTATTTGTATGTAGGTATAAATATACATAATAGTGTACGTGTGTGTGTGTGTGTGTATATATATATATATATATATATATATATATATATATATATATATATATATATATATATATATATATACACACACACATATACATAATGCACACTATGGACATGGCACCATCTTTATCCAAAGTCGTAATAATAGTACTATCATCCCTAGCTGCTTGTTCTTAAACGGTAAAATCATACATATTTTTATTAATTGGTTGCTCTTAATATCTCAAGGTTACCTATATGCTTTGGCTAGGTTCTGGCACCAGCCTAGATGGATAATATTTTGATTGGAGAAGTCTATACTATAGCTGACTTGGGAAATTTACGATTTGACACCCACTCGTAATTTTTGGTTAATTTATCCATTGACTCTTTTCTATCAGTGTTCCATTTTGTATATTTTGATGGGACATCCTTTATATATATCTGTCTTTCGTCAGGCTTTCAACTATGCCAAATTTTAATGCTTTGGTGGTATATTTAATTTACATAGATACAAGTACTCGTCTAGGTATCTGGACCCTTTTCTAGACTTCGGATTAACGGGAGCCTTGTGGTACTAATACGGTCCTTTTATATATACTATTAGATGACCATTTTAACCAAAAGATTTCTCCCCCTCCAGTAATACGATTGTATAGGTCTCTAATTAATTTGATTCATGCAACATATGGACTGAGAGTGAAACTCTTATTCATTAATTGTGTATTATTGCTTGTATTTTCGACTATGACATGGCCATCTACAAAAAGTAAAGGAACAACAATCCCACACCAGGCCTAAGTATATATATAAAAAAAATGTGGGCTCTTATTTTTTTACTGGAACATTCTGTTCTATTAATTTGCTAAAGAATACATGTTCAGAACCAGAAGAAAAGAATCAAAACAAGACAAAGAAGCAAACCGATCCCTTTGAACACTAACATGCGACCCCTCCGCTCTCGGTTTCAGCCTCAGGGCCCAGCCCGGGCATTCCCAGCCTGGCCCACATGGCCAACCCAACCGCTCGGCCTACAAAATTAGACCCGACCCCTGCAACAGCCAGGGACGGATATAAATCGATGGAGTTAGCGAGAGATTGAGACAGAGAAGGGAGAAATCGACCAACCTTAAACCTAAATTCGATACGCCGCCACCCTCCTCCTAACCCGGCCACCCCACGCTCGCAGCGCCGCCTTGCACGGCCAACGCCGTCGGCCAGGACCGCGCGCGCGCCGGAATCGGAGTCGACAGCAGCATATACCTGTTGCAATGGCGAACTTTGAAGGTATCGTTCTCCTTCATCCCACTGCCATTTTCCATAATAATTAGTACTTTACAAACACAACATATAGGCCTTCGACCCCTATGAAATACTTTTCGACCTAGGCGACCAGATCACGAGAAATTCGGGTTCGAAATATCGAGAAAACCTGTTTAAAACATGACAGATTTCTTAGTCTAGGAACCCAAGTTGGAAGGTGTTCTTGGTCAATCCAGTAAGAAATCTAGGAATCTCCTTGAACAGGTTTTTAGACAACCTAACCAAGATTGTAACTCCATTTATAGATTTATTTTTCATCAATAATATTGTTGTTAAACTATTTTCAAAGTTAGAGAAAAACCTGTTTCTGAAAACTTGAAAAATCATCCACACGACGTGCGTCCCACTATTCCGGGCGACGTGGTCGCGAACCGAAAGCATCGAAAGCTGTGTAATGGTTTCGTGGTCGTGTGGGCTTTGACGAATTCAAATTGGTCGCGTGTGCGCGACGAATTTGATGCGTATCCGTCAAAATTCACCGTATCGAGCACTTTGCAAATTTCTCAATTACTTTGTACACGCTCGTCAGATCGAGACAAAACTTGCGCCATCAGGACCGTATCATTTTTCTGGTCCTGTATGCCAAGTTTGGTCCGATTCTGAGACCGTTGATAAAATCGTCGTTTTGCGGGTCCCACGGTCCCACTCAACGGCGATTTTGTACACGGCCGCCGAATCCAACTTTGGACATACGGTTGGGGTCGTATCGGAAAACTGGATCCATAGACATATAGTTTGACGACTTTAGAGACCATTGACTCTGGCACTTTTCGGTGCAAAGCGGGCCCAACGGCGGACATCATTTTGGCCCAAATTACCGTTTTGCCCCTGTATCCAAAATTGGACGTAAGGACAGGCAATCCTAGCTAATTGGACTATTCTGAGATCATTGGTATTGTTTATTTCAGCTTCCGGGACTGTTGTACGGTTTTGACTATAATGGCACATTGAGTAGTTCAGATTGTCGGTTTCACCAGCAAAGGACCACAGGCGAGTACAGTTTATTGTTGCATTTCGATATTGATCTTTACTATATTTCATTGATTAGTCATTAGTTATGTGATTATTTTCTATTATAAATTGTTGAGTCGGAAATGAGAAGTACCAAGGATGTGTGATCTGACCTTAGACCGTGTAGACCGTATTGCATTTATTTCTTGTAGATCGTATAGACCGTGTTGCATTTATTTCTTGTAGACAGTATACAGTGATTTATTTATTGCAAAGTAGACCGTGTAGACAGTGATTTATTTATTGCATTTATCTGTGTAGTTCGTGATTATTATTCTGTAGACAATGTTTCTTTATTGCAATATTTTCTGTAGACCGTGTAATTGTAGACCGTGTAACTGTTGACCGTGTAACTTTAGACCGTGTAGACCGTGTCGCATAATTGTCCCGAGACGATCACATATCAAAGGTACTTCTAACAGTTGGGGAAAGTCTGTTGTGTCTATTTATTTACTATTAGTTTTCTGTATTTCCTGTTTATTTTCAAAACTCATAATTGATGTCTAACCTTTGTTTATAGTCATTTTCTTTATTTGAAATCGCATTCAGTGAATTGTGCTCGTTCCATTCCTGACTGAAAACCAACATTTTCAGGTTAGCCGTGGATTCACTTAGCTTGGGAGTGACGGAATACTTGCAGACAAAAGCCTAGAGACTAGCTAGATAGTTGAGTTATAGTCATTCATTGAATTGTACAAGCTTATATTCTTCTACAAATGTAAAACTTGTGATCATTGTAAGTTAAATTAGTTTCTGTGAATGAGCATTGGATTATTTGTGATTTTGATCTTCATGGCCGTGACAGCGTTCTACCGTCGACACTGCGGCGTAGGCTGGCTTGGACACGTCTCGTATCCGTTTTAAAAAAAATGGGTGCGGGTCGTGACAAGTTTTTGTGGCGGCCCAGGTCTGTCTTCACAAATCTTGTGAACTCGTGATAGTACTTAAGTTAGCCGTACTATTGTGAGCCTGCGACTAGAAATGCTCATTCACGAATTAGAAATTAATTTAATTTACAGAATGACTAGGACTAGGAGTCCCTTATACAAATTTACCGATGGATAGTCTAGGCCATGCAATGTAGATAAGGAGTTATTAATTTTGATAGAGTGTCAGATTCTTACAAGTACACTATTACCTCTTGGTATGGTGATATGATCCAATGTGGATAGATTATTCACTTGGTGAAGCAGAGCTTCCTAGAATTAATGGTCTATCCTTGATAGATTATTCAATTCTTTCTCTTGCCTCTTTAGATATCGTCATCATATCCTAGTATGAATTGTCTATTTAGTTCCTATTTTTGCCCTAAGAGTTATTATTTTTATGTTATCTATAGATAAACCCCAAGTTAGTTTCGATTCAAAGTTTCCTCAAAAGTGTGAATACACATGGAATAGATATTAGAATGTTGTAATTCTTTTATCTTCAGTTACTTTCTCCAGGATTAAATCTTTTTAATCTGAGGATTATGACTGATAGATACTTACACTTTATTTCATAGCCAGTTGTTTGAATCTCTAGAAACTCGTGAATTCTTACAGATGTAGTTAAAGGAATGTTAGTTAACTCATAATGGCAGGACAGCAGCGCACTGTCGCCATTTATTTAAATTAGGAAGACTATGGATTCACTGCAGCCAGCAGCGCACTGGCGAGACAAAACCCCTAGAGTTGAAATTTGTTATATAGGCTATAGAATGTTACTAGAAACTATGGCTAGTGGTCCTCTTTTTCATAGTTACCCTTGAGTCTATATTGGATAGAGTTAAGTAATGTTCGACTTGTATCATATTTGGGTTACGAAACCAAGGGTTTACCACAGCCCGATTTTACGGACGAGGCGTAGACCTCGGTGAAATGACTTCAGACGGGATTACAAATAGGGATACTATAGAGGATAGGACGGTGCCCTGTATGTTCTATAAAATTGAAGCCAATAGTAGTGGAAGTTCTGTGAGATTGGGTAGTGTCTCCCGATCTAGCATTCCGTGGTCCTTGTGACCTATTGACGAGGATATTGTTTGACGCGATAGATTTACCTAGAATATAGAGTTTAAAGGTTCATAACCCATTAGTCGCCAAGGCATTATGGATAAGAAGATAGTAGGATAACTGTATAAACAAGAACACTAGGTGAAGTTTGATTCCCTCAAAACTCTTACTATTTGTGCCTTCTTTCAAAAATCTTGTATACCTGTAATTTGACTATTTTGACCAATGTTGCTATCACAGCCTAGTTTTGCAAGCTCACTCTGTTCTCGAGCTTGATTCGAGGCATATGTTTAGTGGGACGCCTGCTAACTTATTGTCTAATCAGAATCAGTGTATGGTCTGATCAACCATGATGCATTTGGTTCGCTCTTCGTTAATTACACTACGTGGATGGAGATATATAGGTATCTAGGATCTCATCCGCGACTGCTTTGACAATTCCTCTTGAATTATACGTTCGCCTTTGGATCACGTGATTGTATTCAGTAACATCTTTCTTGAACTCTTTATTGTTTTGTCTTTCACTGATTTGGAAAGACAAGCTCGTAATTGGTAGAGAGATACCGAGTATCCCCATGGCTACGATAATGGTAGGCACAAGTGTAGCTACCATTGGCCAGTCATGTGATTGAATTACTCTTCTTCCATCGACCCTCAAACTACTATTGAGACTTCCGAGCCATCTGAATTTGAGAATGATTAGGGTTTTACCCTTAGTCAAAATTGCCAACCCAGAAGTCTATCTATTTTCAAGAAACCAAACATCGGGAGTCCCTAATCATTTACCGTGACTATGGTAGACTCTCATTTCGAGATTGGTTTCCAACAAGTATTGTCCTAGTTGTGTAAATTTTATTATTTAAAGACCTAACTAGTGTTGGAACACCACAGTCACTAGCTTAGCCAATACCATAGCTTGAATACCCTGTCACTACGACCTACCAGTTGTCAACAACAATAACTGATCACTACAACCCTTGTAACCATAGTCTGGCAGGTTGACACAAATAAAATTTTTGACTCAATTGTTATAAATCTTTTCTTATGTTGTGCCTTGGAGTTGGTTACCCCATCGGAAACTCTCGTATACTGCGAACGAGTAGGTCATTCTAGTATATCGATCATGTGTCATCGTACACACTCGTTCTCCATTTAATGAGGATCGATCCTTGAGTTGACTTATATCTACCATTTTCTGTTATGTCGTGCCTTATTCTCTATTAACAAGAATCGAGGTACGATACCCGGACTTTGGAATTCTTCTAACCTCGATATTCCTAAGACCATGTCCTATTCTAAGGTGGGTAGACTGTAAGCCTCCTAAAGTTTTGGGGATATACAAAGATCACCGAGTGATTAGAATAACTTCGTTAGGATGATGATTAGTACCCTTGGACTCCCACTTTCTATTTAGATCATTTCGTGTCCTCGGCCGTGCCATTAGTATTCAGAGCACGAGACCAGCTGTTACCTTCCAACAAATTTCATATGTAAGATCTAGACGAGTCCACCTTCATCTAGGTATATAATGTCCCACTCAAATCCGTCCCCTTGTACTCTATTTTTATGGTACGACTTTCTGGACAAAAGGTTTAGCTATAACCCTTACCATAATACCGGTATGCTTTCCGATTTTCATTAGAGCTTCAACTTCGTCTCGAACCTTTCGACCCAGTACATGATTATGACCTACTCGAAGCCCACTACGCACATGTCACCAGTATGCCAATCAATTGTGCCTTCTCATGTGCCACTTAAATACAAAAGTCACTGAAGGCGCATTTTGGACTTTAGGAAACTAGCTAACCAACCCGACTAGCAACTAGCTCAACCACTTGGAAGGAACCTATTCTAGGTTACCCTAACCTAGTAGACATAACTTTACCTTGGGATCTTGTTCGGTCAATATAGGTTGAAAGCCAAGGTTCATCCAACCAACGGTTGATGTCCAATTAGGGAACCCACATAAACCACAAATCTTGATTTCTCAAATTCTGTTCTAGTATGGAACCTTGTTTAGAATTTTGAGAACGGAATTTATGTATTGTATGGATTACAAGCCCTCTAGGAAACGAAGAGCCCTTCGATTTAGCAAGTGACTAGACTAGAGTAGCCCAATCTAGCAAATAGGTCAGTGGTTCATAGACTTTCTTTCCATCTGCATCATTGGATACTCTCCACCGCTCTTGAAACTTCATAATGCCTTCGATTATTCATCCTTATCATCCTGTCCTCCCTATTTCAGAAAGACGAATGGTCATGCTTATTAGAATTTGCCAATATTTCTTAGCTACTTGTGTAAATCTGTTGTTTGTTAAATTTTGGGTTGCTTGATAGATATGAGAGAGTTGTAGATGCCTTATGCTATAGATATCTGTCGTGGTTGCTTTTTGCAATTAGCTGGTGGGTTACAATGTTATGACGTCAGGTGTTTGAAGTGGGTAGTGTGACCTAAGGTGTGTAGAAGTCCTCGAGATTTCATAAATAATGACTAGAGAAGGCCATAAATATTTTGGAGAAATTAAATTTGAGGAGATTAAGGTGATAGTAGACTTTGAATTTTACGGGATAGTTATGAGTTAGAATTTCGAGGACGAAATTATTTTTAAGGTGGGTAGATTTGTAGCTCCCCTTCCAAAGATTTTGAAATGTTTTATTATTATTTTTTTATTTATTTAAATGATAATTTTAGACTGTGCATGATGGTAGATACACCATTATTGGTTATTAAATTTCGTTATTATTGTTATTATTATTTTATTGGAATTGTTATTTAATATTATTATTTTATAGGTTATATTATTTATTGTCAAATAAATATTATACATGTGTAAATGTGAATATATGTATATAATATTATATATGTGTGTATTTGTATGTAGGTATATATATACTGTCGTGTGTGTGTGTGTATGTTTGTTATATTATATATATATATATATATACATATAGTATATAGTGTATATATATATATATATATATATCACACTATGGACATGGCACCATCTTTATCCAAAGTCGTAATAATAGTACTATCATCCCTGGCTGCTTGTGCTTAAACGGTAAAATCATACATATTTTTATTAATTGTTGCTCTTAATATCTCAAGGTTACCTATATGCTTTGGCTAGGTTCTGGCACCAGCCTAGATGGATAATATTTTGATTGGAGAAGTCTATACTATAGCTGACTTAGAAATTTACGATTTGACACCCACTCGTAATTTTTGGTTAATTTATCCATTGACTCTTTTCTATCAGTGTTCCATTTTGTATATTTTGATGGGACATCCTTTATACGATATATCTGTCTTTCGTCAGGCTTTCAACTATGCCAAATTTTTAATGCTTTGGTGGTATATTTAATTTACATAGATACAAGTACTCGTCTAGGTATCTGGACCCTTTTCTAGACTTCGGATTAACGGGAGCCTTGTGGTACTAATACGGTCCTTTTTATTATACTATTAGATGACCATTTTAACCAAAAGATTTCTCCTCCTCCAGTAATACGATTGTATAGGTCTCTAATTAATTTGATTCATGCAACATATGGACTGAGAGTGAAACTCTTATTCATTAATTGTGTATTATTGCTTGTATTTTCGACTATGACATGGCCATCTACAACAAGTAAAGGAACAACAATCCCACACCAGGCCTAAGTATATAATATAAAAAAATGTGGGCTCTTATTTTTTTTCTACTGGAACATTCTGTTCTATTAATTTGCTAAAGAATACATGTTCAGAACCAGAAGAAAAGAATCAAAACAAGACAAAGAAGCAAACCGATCCCTTTGAACACTAACATGCGACCCCTCCGCTCTCGGTTTCAGCCTCAGGGCCCAGCCCGGGCATTCCCAGCCTGGCCCACATGGCCAACCCAACCGCTCGGCCTACAAAATTAGACCCGACCCCTGCAACAGCCAGGGACGAATATAAATCGATGGAGTTAGCGAGAGATTGAGACAGAGAAGGGAAAAATCGACCAACCTTAAACCCTAAATTCGATACGCTGCCACCCTCCTCCTAACCGGCGGCCACCCCACGCTCGCAGCGCCGCCTCGCATGGCCAACGCCGCCGGCGAGGACCGCGCGTGCGCCGGAATCGGAGTCGACAGTAGCAGCATATACCTGTTGCAATGGCGAACTTTGAAGGTATCGTTCTCCTTTATCCCACTGCCATTTTCCATAATAATTAGTACTTTGCAAACACAACATATAGGCCTTCGACCCCTATGAAATACTTTTCGACCTAGGCGACCAGATCACGAGAAATTCGGGTTCGAAATATCGAGAAAACCTGTTTAAAACATGACAGATTTCTTATTCTAGGAACCCAAGTTGGAAGGCTGTTCTTGGTCAATCCAGTGAGAAATCTAGGAATCTCCTTGAACAGGTTTTTAGACAACCTAACCAAGATTGTAACCCCATTTATAGATTTATTTTCATCAATAATATTGCTGTTAAACTATTTTCAAAGTTAGAGAAAAACCTGTTTCTGAAAACTTGAAAAATCATCCACACGACGTGCGTCCCGCTATTCTGGGCGACGTGGTCACGAACGGAAAGCATCGAAAGCTGCGTAATGGTTTCGTGGTCGTGCGGGCTTTGACGGAATTCAAATTGGTCGCGTGTGCGCGACGAATTTGATGCGTATCCGTCGAAATTCACCGTATCGAGCACTTTACAAATTTCTCAATTACTTTGTGCATGCTCGTCAGATCGAGACAAAACTTGCGCCATCAGGACCGTATCATTTTTCTGGCCCTGTATGCCAAGTTTGGTCCGATTCTGAGACCGTTGATAAAATCGTCGTTTTACGGGCCCCACGGTCCCACTCAACGGGCGATTTTGTGCACGGCCGCCGAAATCCAACTTTGGACATACGGTTGGGGTCGTATCAGAAAACTGGATCCGTAGACATGTAGTTTGACGACTTTAGAGACCATTGACTCTGGCACGCTTTTCGGTGCAAAGCGGGCCCAACGGCGGACATCGTTTTGGCCCGAAATTACCGTTTTGCCCCTGTGTCCAAAATTGGACGTAAGGACAGGCAATCCTAGCTAATTGGACTATTCTGAGATCATTGGTATTGTGTATTTCAGCTTCCGGGGACTGTTGTACGGGTTTTGACTATAGTGGCATATTGAGTAGTTCAGATTGTCGGTTTCACCAGCAAAGGACCACAGGCGAGTACAGTTTATTGTCTGCATTTCGATATTGATCTTTACTATATTTCATTGATTAGTCATTAGTTATGTGATTATTTTCTATTATAAATTGTTGAGTCGGGAATGAGAAGTACCAAGGATGTGTGATCTGACCTTAGACCGTGTAGACCGTGTTGTATTTATTTCTTGTAGACCGTGTAGACCGTGTTGCATTTATTTCTTGTAGACAGTGATTTATTTATACAAAGTAGACCGTGTAGACAGTGATTTATTTTTACATTTATCTGTGTAGTTCGTGATTATTTAGACAATGTTTCTTTATTGCAATATTTTCTGTAGACCGTGTAACTGTAGATCGTGTAATTGTAGACCGTGTAACTGTAGACCGTGTAACTTTAGACCGTGTAGACCGTGTCGCATAATTGTTCCGAGACCGATCACATATCAAAGGTACTTCTAACAGTTGGGGAAAGTCTGTTGTGTCTATTTATTTACTATTAGTTTTTGTATTTCCTGTTTATTTTCAAAACTCATAATTGATGTCTAACCTTTGTTTATAGTCATTTTCTTTATTTGAAATCGTATTCAGTGAATTGTGCTCGTTCCATTCCTGACTGGAAACCAACATTTTCAGATTAGCCGTGGATTCACTTAGCTTGGGGAGTGACGGGAATACTTGCAGACAAAAGCCTAGAGACTAGCTAGATAGTTGAGTTATAGTCATTCATTGAATTGTACAAGCTTATATTCTTCTACAAATGTAAAACTTGTGACATTGTAAGTTAAATTAGTTTCTGTGAATGAGCATTGGATTATTTGTGATTTTGATCTTCATGGCCGTGACAGTGTTCTACCGCCGACACTGCGGCGTAGGCTGGCTTGGACACGTCTCGTATCCGTTTTTAAAAAAAAATGGGTGCGGTCGTGACAACAGTATTTTAACATGCTTTAGAACTTGGCATTTTCACTTTTCATGGCTAGATTCTTGTAGATCGATATTTATTATTTTCGGATTTCTTGGGTTTTGATCTACTTAATCTTGTTATTTCCGAGTTTTTATGGTTCCATGTTGTAGAGCATTTCATTCTACCCCATTTTGACCTAAGGAAGTTCGGATCTGGACTCCGGATGAAGGTTCTATGCAGCTTGGTAGCATGGTTTCATGGTATACTTCCTCTCGAAAAATTTGAGAAGAAGCACAGTCCCAGCCGCATGGCAGCACTTGACCGCATGAACATTCATACGGCAAGTCAGCTTCTAACCGCATGCACTATTGATTGGACTTGACCGCATGACAAGTTCATGCGGCAAGTATTTAGTCTAGCCGCATGAGGCTCTTGTACTTCTAGCCGCATGGGGCCCTTCTTCCGAACCGCATATACACCCCTTGCTCCCAGCCGCATAGGCCTTGCTCCCCGTTGCCGCATGGGACCACGCCCATCCCGAGCCGCATGAACTCAACACTCGCGAGCCGCATAGACCGCAGTCTCCCAGCCGCATTGGTTGGCTTTCCTTGACCGCATAGTCATTGTTCCCGCAGCCGTATGGGTTGCTCCTCTCCGGCCGCATGTACCTGATTGGTCAGCCAACCGCATGGACCCATCCTCCGCCAGCCGTATGAGTTTCTACCCTCCTGACCGCATACGTCTTGCCCTTCTCAGCCGCATGACTGACTGGATCTCCGAGCCGCATATGACTGATACCCCTTAAACCGCATAAGCCTTTCCCTTTTAGCCGCATGCGCCTGATCCTATTCAGCCGCATGGGCTGTTCTCTTCCAGCCGCATGAGATAATTCCTGGCCGCATATGCTTTAGCCTTTTGTCATGAACTTGATAATCCCGAATTTACTTGACATGTTTGGACATGATACCTGAGCATGACATACAGTGACCCGTAGTGGTGTACTCCTGACATGACTAACCTGACATGACCTGATAGTGGCCCGTCGCGACGCACTCCTGACCAGTAAACTGGACATGTTAAACCTGACATGATATATCTTGATAAGCTGTTGCGACGGCTACCTGACATGACATGACCTGTATATTAATCCTGGACACCGTGGGCGATTGTGCTTGTACAAATAATCCAGTCCTGTTTTGCATCATGTCTAGGAGGGGACTCCTGAGTACCACGGTCAGGAGTACCTATTGAAATGGACTAAGGCTAATAACTAGATTAATACACTAGTCATAAAGATCTCTCAGCTACATGCAATCCCGTTACCTGGCACGCCTTGGGATCTGTAGCCTGCCGTCGAGTAGGGCACATTTCCAGCACACTGTCATGTGTTGCACCCTTCAAGCTACTAAGGGTATATTCGTTTTCTGGACGATGTACCCACCTGAATTCAACTCTAATTCTTTCAACCCAGATAACTTGGATGGTCTGCAGGGCTTGTGGCTGTGGAGTAATCTCACTGCATCTTGCTAGTAATTAGGCCTGTGATAACCCTAGTTAGTTAAAGTATCAAGCCGTAATTCTTGCTTGGCCGTGAAATGATTGGATGGAGTCTTACATATCTAGTCTTGCCCTGATCTTGTTCCAGATTACTGCTTGACCAGAATTCTTATATTTATTTTACCGATAAATGGTGAGAATTCCAAGTTCTGTTCAGACAAAGGGTTACAACCCGGTCCTTGTTTGGTTTACGGGTTGTAACCTGGTTATCTGAATAGTTCCATGGTTATCTCGTCGTATATCATCCTGATGTATTTTCTTTATTTCCAGTTCTTACCTTTATTTATAATTGTGTTGATTGCTGGTTTTAGTTCATAAGTGATGCTTCCTTGTGGCACTTGCTCTTTCTGGGATCTGACCCAGCTAGTTTTGTATGGCCAGATTTTGGAGCAGCTCCAGAGGATCTACCGCTTTTCCAGTCCGATGGTGAACACCAGACGTAACCAGGGCAACGAGTGGGTTATTTTTGGCTCTCCCACTTTATTGTAAAAATATTCTTTTGAGGCGTTTAGCCGGCGAGCACCTGTTTAGCTCGATTGTACTTTACTTACTGTCTGCCTACGGGCTGTAACATGATTGACAAATCCTAGGGTTGATCATGTATGACTAAACTCTTGCTAGTCCTAACATTTTGTAACGACTAGCTTCATGATCAGCTGAATATGTAATATTTGGGACGCCTTATTATTGTATATTTAATGATCATACATCTTGTAACATTTACTTATGTGCTTGTGATTGAGACACTAGGCTTGTTCATGACCTTAGGAGACTGTTGGCTGGTAGTAAACCCTCATGTATCTAGACAGCCATGACCGTATAGCGAGATGGATTCCTTTCAATATACGTAGCTGGCTATACTGCCCCCTCTCCTATTATGGTTCTGGGCGTGACACCCGAGCCGCCCCGGCGTTCCACCGCCGCCGACCCAGCGCGGCCCGGCTCCCCGGCGCCCTTTCCGGTTGCCCGTGCCCCGTGCGCGTCTCCCCGGCGGCCCGCCGGACCCCGACCCGGCCTCCCGCGACCTCCCGGCCGCCCCAGCCGCCGACCCCGCGCGTCTCCCCCCCGTTCTCGGCCGCGCCCTAGCCCCGTGCCCCGTGCGCTGTTCTCCCCGGCGCACCCCGAGCAGTGCTCTGCTGTTCTGGACAGCCCCTGTCCAGCGCTGTTCGCGGGATTTCGAGTTCGTTCTGTGGATTCGCGCATCCCGAGTCCGAGGCAACCCTTCGGATTCCGTCGATTTGGGTAATCCCTGCTTAATCATAGTAGTTTGTCCCTCCCCGTGTCAATGATGAGTTGGTCCACGAATTTCTTTGGAAAATTCGATTTTTGGGTTAACGTTGTTTTCGGGATTTTTGAGAAATCTTCGGAAAGCCCCTGTTTCTTGGCTTTGTGTTTTCGAAACGTTCGGAAATGGATTTCTGGATAATTTGGTTTTTCGGATACTTTTCTGAATTTTACTGTGATGTTTTTGGGTTGGTTTCGGACTCCCGAATTCGTTTCGGGTCGTTCCGAATTAATATTGAGAATGATTGTGATTATTTCTATATATATTTTTGGGATTCCCTGGTTTGGGATTTGCAGGAAAATATTTGCACACTTTTCCAGTTTTTGGGTTGACCAAAAATGAGAAAATGCTGCCGGATTTTCCATAAAATTTAATTGTATTTTTAAAATAATTTTAAAATGGTTTTCAAAATACTAGTATTTTAGGATTTTTGGGCGACGACCGTATCGGTCAATGGGCCCTGGCTAAGTGCAAACGAAACCGACTTCGCCCGACGTTGAGACATTAGCCTATATGACGATTGGACCATATCTGAGACTCATTAAATATTTAATTTATTTTTATTATTTAATTTATTCATAATTAAATTGTAGGAAGATTTTAGAACTAACAACTGTTTCGTCTTATTTCAATTTATGTAAATAAATTGTAATGGGCATAAGCCCAGCTGGTCTTTTGGCTCTATGACCTGTAATTTGGTAGCATAGGTTTTCTGTTTTTTTCTGGTTTTGCGAGTTATTTTAGCGTACGCGTAATCAAATAGATAATTATTTTGATATAGAAAATTAATAAAGTTTTCTCACATTAAAATTACAAGTTTTAATATTTAACAACGATCATGTTTTTCTCATTAAATAAGAAATTTAGTTTTATATGTATAATTACGAAAACCACAAAGTTTTAATCAATTAAATTGGTAACTACGAGTTTTTCCAAAATACGAGTTAAATTGATCTTTTCCTCGTTATTAATTTCAACGCACCGATAATCGCTTTTGTTCGTGTTTAATTAATAAAGATTAAAATTGATTAGGACACAATTAGAGATTTCAACTAGCATAGTTAGCTTGGTAACCCTAGATTCTGAGTCAACTTCTCGAATGTAGGATTTCGAGGACGAGTCTAAATCCCATCTTGAAGTCTTCAACCTTTCCAGTCCAGTCCATTTGAGGCAAGTACATTTTGTGTTAGTTTACAATTATTTAGTAATCGTTTTAATGCAAGTTTAAACCACGATGCAATACGAACTCTCCCTGAGAGCACTGACTGTAACTACTGTAACTGTTTGGGGACTGGGGGAGTAGTGTAATGAGTATGACCACATCCAAAATAACTTAGAACTGTACTAGCTTACCCCTCATACACACGGGGATAAGCCGTATCTTCACTGTAACAAACCCAAGCCGGTCATACTCATTGCCTATTCAAATCACACTGTTTTAACTGCTGGAGAACTGTTTATTTTTAAATTGTTTAAAAGTGCATGATTCTATTACTATTTCAATTGTCAAATTATCATGAATTGTACTTTGCTCCCTCCTGACTAGAGATAACATTTTTAGAGGATATTGAGGATGCTGAGCTGTTATACAACAGCTATTACGACCCGGTTCTACCCCGTGGTGCTGCCAGAGTCCCCTTTGGAGGACGCAGGGCCTGAGGCCGACGAGCCGAATGCCTAGCTAGATTTTCTGTTTCTAGATTTATTGTTTTAGAATTTTGTAATTTGATTTCAGCTTTTAATTCAGTTCTTTCACTTTCCAGTTATATTCTATTTAAAGGTTTAATAAAGTTTTAAATTCCCGAATATTGAGTTGTGACAAATATAGATGTTGTTGTGGTTACCTGCTAATGGAACAGCTTACTGTCGCCGTCTCAACAATGGTGCAGGCTGGGCATGATCCGGTTCGACCCAATTATTTGGGATCGGGTCGTGACACCGGGCCTTTGAACGAGACTCCCTATTGTTCATGAAGGAAAAGTCGACCATGTCGTCGATGCGATCAAGCTTGTTGGCGACCGCGACACTAGTGTCACTTTGGCAACCTCTCCGAGCTTCGGGCGCCGGTTTGAAAATTGTTATCGGACGCTCGAGAGGACGTCCCGCACGTTCCTTCCGCTTTGACTCGGTGGGCCGTATTCTTTTGTTAGCGGCCGGTGGACTGCATGACAACATACAGTTATTAAATAATAGAAACACAAATAGGACATGCAGTTACCCCCCGTATATGAGCATCATGCAGTTACCACCCCCATATGTCATTAAAGTAGGACTGCCAGGCATGTGGCAGTCCTAATATAAATCAGGACTGCCACAGTCATGGCAGTCCTCTTTCAAGAGGACTGGCATGACTGTGGCAGTCCTGATTTACATTAGGACTGCCACATGCCTAGCAGTCCTACTGTTATAAGACCCGAACTGCCAAAACGAGATGCTAGTTTGTCGTATTCTAGGGTTAGGGTTTCAACATAAAATATGGGTTTCTTGTGTTCGAAAATTAGGGAAGAGAACCATAAAGATTCTAAACCTATTTTATCAAAACTTTTTCAAGAATTAAAAATATTCTAGGGTTTCGAATAGAATGTACAAAATTCTCGAGTAAATTAGGGAAGAACGTACCTGATTCCGGTTGCTTTGACTTGCGTGTCATCTCTTCGAATCTACGAAGGTTGTGGAAGAAATCTTGGTGGAGGAATTGGGAGTGGAGTGGTAGAGAAGAAGAAATTAGGGTTTTAGGAGAGGGAGAGGGAGAGAGCTCTTTTTTTTCTTCTCGAGGAGAGAGAGTGTAAAATAAAATGAAATGAAGGGTTTGGGGGGTTGGGCTGCCCCCTAGCAAATTTGGGTGCTCCCTAGCAAATTCTCCACCTTCTTGGGCTGCCCCCAAGTAAGTGATGCCCCCAAGCAATTTTGGTAGTGCCTTAGAAAAAACCTTCTGTTTGTTTTGAGATTTTTTTACTTGCCCCCCTGCATGTCACCCCAGAACCAGAATACTGGAGAGTGCGCCGCGACGGGCCACTATCAGGTCATGTCATGTCAGGTAGCCGTCGCAACAGCTTATCAAGATATATCATGTCAGGTTTAACATGTCCAGTTTACTGGTCAGGAGTGCGCCGCGATGGGCCACTATCAGTTCATGTCAGGTTAGTCATGTCAGGAGTGCACCACTACGGGTCACTGTCGTGTCATGCTCAGGTATCATGTCCAACATATCAAGTAAATTCAGGATTATCAAGTTCATGACAAAAGGCATAAGGATATAAAATGGACGTAAAATATCTAATAAAATATTAATACACAGGGCTATAGGAGAGCCATGCGGCTAAAGCATTTGCGGCCAGGAATGACCTCATGCGGCTGGAAGAGAACAGCCCATGCGGCTGAATAGGGTCAGGCGCATGCGCTAAAAGGAAAAGGCTTATGCGGTTAAAGGGGTATCAGTCATATGCGGCTCGGAGATCCAGTCAGTCATACGACTGAGAAAGGCAAGACATATGCGGTCAGGAGGATAAGGAACTCATGCGGCTGACGGGGGAATGGGTCCATACGATTGGCTGACCAATCAAGTACATGCGGCTGGGAAACTGCGGTCTATGCGGCTCGCGAGTGTTGAGTTCATGCGGCTCGGGATGGGCGGGGTCCCATGCGGCAACGGGGAGCAAGGCCTATGCGGCTGGGAGCAAGGGGTGTATATGCGGTTCGGGAAGAAGGGCCCCATGCGGCTAGAAGTACAAGAGCCTCATGCGGCTAGACTAAATACTTGCCGCATGAACTTGTCATGCGGTCAAGTCCAGTCAATAGTGCATGCGGTTAGAAGCTGACTTGCCGCATGAATGTTCATGGCGGTCAAGTGCTGCCATGCGGCTCGGGACTGTGCTTCTTCTCAAATTTTCCGAGAGGAAGTACACCATGAAACTATGGCTACCAAGCTGCATAGAACCTTCATCCGGAGTCCAAATCTGAACTTCCTTAGGTCAAAATGGGGTAGAATGAAATGCTCTACAACATGGAACCATCAAAACTCAGAAATACCAAGATTTAGTAGATCAAAATCCAAGATTTCTGAAAATAAAGTAAACTTAGATCTACAAGAATCTAGCCATGGAAATTAGAAATGCCAAGTACTAAAGTATTTTAGAATGTACTAAAGAAGAGAATGGAGCAATAAAATCAGAGTTCCTCCATGAAGCAAGTTACACTTGCCTAGACCTCTCTTTCCCTCTCTCTGGTAGGTAAGAAAGTAAATGAGGAAAAAGAAGAAGAGTAATGAAGAGAGAGAAAGAAGAATGGGTAATAAATACCAAAGGTGGTGGTAGGTAGGGGTTCATCCATGGTTCATGATGAACCAAAAACAATCCCAACCGAACCAAGCCATCCCCGGGCCAAGAATAAACCGAGCCAAGAAAGAAAAGCTAAGCCAGGAATTAAGCAATACAAGATAAAATACGTACACGTATTCCAAATACGTAATACGAACCACAGACATTACAACTATAACCCACCTTAAAAGAATTCCGTCCTCGGAATTTAATTAAGAGGCTAGAGAGACGAGGATAAGCTATATCAATCACAAGCAAGCAAGCTATAACTAGGCAGGCAATCACTCATTCAAGCTAGGAATCGAAGGCATGAGGCATAAGGAAGGCATTATACCTCACGAGTCAAACAAGTCGGGATATTGCGATCGGATATCATCCTCACGCTCCCACGTTGACTCACCCAAAGAGTGATGACCCCAAGCAACTCGGACTAACTTGATAGTCTTGTTCTTGAGTGTCTTATCTCTCCGGTCCAATATAGACACGGGCCTCTCCTCATACGAAAGGTTGGTACCAACAACCAATTCCGAATGATCTAGGATGTGGCTCGGTTCTGGGATATACCGTCATAATTGGGATATATGGAACACGTCATGCACCTCTCTTAGCGACGACGGAAGAGCGAGACGATAGGACACATCTCCTACTCTCTCCAGAATGTCAAATGGTCCTATATACCTAGGACTAAGCTTTCCCCGTACGCCGAAGCGAATGACGCCACGGTTAGGCGAAATCCTCAGGAATACATGATCGCCGACCGAAAACTCGAGAGGACGTCGATGAGAATCGGCCCAATGACGCTGGCGATCTTGGAAAACTCGAAGATGATCCCTGACTCTTCTGATCACTTTAACTATCTGGGCAATCATTTCTGGACCGAGCATCTGCCTCTCTCCGACATCGTCTCAGGCTAATGGGGATCTGCACTTCCTACCATACAGTACCTCGAACGGTGCCATCTGGATACTGGCCTGGAAGCAATTGTTGTACGAGAACTCCACCAGGTGCAGATGATCTTCCCATGAACCACCGAAGTCAAGTGTATAGGACCGCAACATGTCTTCAAGAGTCTGGATCGTGCGCTCCGACTGACCATCTGTCTGCGGGTGATAGGCTGAACTAAACTGGAGATGAGTCCCCAAACTCTCTTGCAAGCTGCGCCAAAAGTGCAACGTGAATCTTAAATCCCGGTCTGAGGTGATACTGACTGGCACTCCGTACAACCTGACAATCTGCCTGAGGTACATCTCTGCTAACTGAGCTGTCGACTGACCAATTCTGAATGGAAGAAAGTGAGCTACCTTCGTGAGCCGATCAACTATAACCCAGATAGCATCTTTACCAGCTGGGGATCTAGGTAATCCAGTCACGAAATCCATGGTCACATGCTCCCACTTGCACTCTGGAATGGGCAAGGGCTGAAGAAGTCCAGCCGGTCTCTGATGTTCGACCTTAACTTGTTGGCAAACCAAACACCGAGAGACAAACCGAGCTATCTCCCGCTTCATGCCATTCCACCAGAAGTGCTGACGGATATTGCGGTACATCTTCGTACTGCCAGGATGGATGGAATACTGAGAACTGTGCGCTTCCAACATGATCTTCTGTCTGATATCTCCACTGGGTACACAAAGATGCTTACCATGCCTAAGTGTACCATCTTCATGAATGCATAACTCTGGTCTTCGGCCTGCCTCACACTCTGCTCTGAGTCGCTGAAGCTTGGAATCTGCTGACTGCGCCATCCGGATCCTCTCGACTATGGTGGACTGAACTTACATACTGGCCATCAATGCTACACTGGAAGGGAGAACAACTTCAATACCCATCTTCTGAAGATCTGCTAACAGCTCTGGTTGCGATGTTAAGAAATAAACCCCGGCTCTCCTGCTCAATGCATCTGCAACGACGTTGGCTTTCCCAGGATGATACTGCAGGTTGACATCATAATCCACAAGAAGCTCCAGCCACCTCCTCTGGCGCATGTTAAGATCCTTCTGGGTGAAAACATACTTCAGGCTCTTATGATCGGTGAAAATCTCCACCCTATCTCCGTACAAGTAGTGCCTCCACAACTTAAGTGCAAACACTACTGCTGCCAGCTCCAAGTCATGGGTTGGGTAATTTCTCTCATGATCACGAAGTTGTCGTGAAGCATAAGCTATTACCTTCCCATGCTGCATCAGAACACATCCTAAACCTCTGCCTGAAGCATCACAATACACGAAGAATCCTCCGGTTCCATCTGGAAGCGCGAGAATGGGAGCCGTCATCAAGCCTCGCTTCAACTTCTCGAATGAATCCTGACATTCTGCTGTCCAAGCAAATTGCACCTCCTTGCGGGTCAACTAGGTCAATGGCGCCAAAATTCGAGCAAAATCTGAAACAAACCGCCGGTAGTAACCGGCCAATCCAAAAAAACTGTGAACTTCTGCAACTGTGCTGGGCACTGGCCATGACTCAATGGCCACAATCTTCTGGGGATCCACTTCTACTCCTCCTCTGGTGATGATGTGACCCAAGTACGAAATGCGATCGAGCCAAAACTCGCATTTACTAAACTTGGCATACAACTGGTGCTCCCTGAGAATCTGAAGAACCACACGGAGATGCTGCTCATGCTCCGCTTCACTCCTGCTATAGACCAGGATGTCGTCTAAGAACACGATCACAAACTGATCCAAGTAAGGCATGATGATACGATTCATGAGATCCATGAATACAGCCGGCGCATTGGTCGCATCCAAATGGCATAACAAGGAACTCCCAATGCCCATACCTTGATCTAAAAGCTGTCTTCGGGATGTCCTGCTCTCTGACCCTGATCTGATGGTATCCTGAGCGCAAGTCGATCTTCGAGAATACTGCTGCCCCTTTAAGCTGATCAAACAAGTCATCTATCCTCGGAAGAGGATATCTGTTTTTGATTGTCACTGAGTTCAAGGTACGATAATCAACATATAACCTGGACGTACCATCCTTCTTTTTCACAAGAAGCATCGGGGCTCCCCAAGGCGATCCACTAGCACGAATGAATCCCTTGGCTCGAAGTTCTTCAATTATCTTGTACAATATCTCTAGCTCTGATGGCGCCATCCTGTAGACTCTCTCTGACACTGGGGATGTCCCGGGAATCAAGTCTATGGTGAACTCGATCTTCCGTTCTGGAGGCATACCTGGAAGCTCTTCTGGGAAAACATCTGGGAACTCATCCACTATCCTGGGCAACTGAACTGCCGCTACTGCCATCCGCAATACTGGAGGAGAAGGCTCTATTGCGCCTCGGGAAAAAGGAAACTCTGGCTCGCCAGGAATGCTAAAAACAACCCTACCATATGGCAGTCTATTCTAGCATACTGGTTTCTCAACCAATCCATCCCTAAGACCACATCATAATCGGCCATCGGAAACTCTATCAATCTAGCGGGGAACTCCTTACCGCTAACTACGATCCGATACGAGGAAAATACCCTATCGACTCCCACAAGTCCGTTACCAGTAAGTATATTGAGCCTTACTGATAATGACTCGGGCTCCAATCCTATCCGTGTCGTGAATCGTACAGACATAAAAGAATACGATGCACCAGAATCAAATAAAGCTGAAGCTGGAAAGGAGTTGACGAGAATAGTACCTGCCACTACCTCTCCTGGTGCCAATCCTTCCTCTGCGGTCATCACCATAGCATGACCATGCCCTCGGGGTGCTGGTCCCCTCTGTTGAAATCCTCGCTGCCGGCTCTGACTATGGGCCTGGGCTTGAACATACTGCTGGGGGTTCTGCTGCTGGAATACTTGGGTCTGAGGCGACAAGGGCCTCGGCAATGGATACTGCTGCTGCTGCTGGACTGGAACTGGGACTGGTCCCCTCACCGAAGAGCTAGAAAGGTTGGATGATGATGAACCACCCCTGTTCGGACAGGATCCAACCCTATGGTCCGGCGCTCCACAAGCCAGGCACAATCCCTGCGCCCTACGATATTCTGCCACTACATGGCCTGGCTTCCCACAATGAGAACATCCCACTACGGAAGTCTGCTTCTGCTTCTGCTGCTGAGGGTACATCGGGATGGAATGCTGAACCGACGTTACTGAGGCCGCCCGCCTCGGAGCTCCAATAGTCAAAGCCCTGGCTGCCGGGGCTGGGCTGAAGACTGATTCATCTGGCCGTGGGATCTCTTTCGACCTCCGGCCCTATCCACAATCCTCTGGGAGGTGTACTCATGCCTCCTAGCTGCTCTCAAGACTGCATCAAAAGTCTGATGCTCAAACTGCTCAACTGCCAATAGAATCTCCAGGTGAAGCCCTTGCTGAAATTACTGGGCTCTATCATACTCGGTTGCTACCAAGGTGGGAGCAAACCGACTGAGTCTTGAAAAATCGGCCGCATATCCATCGATCGTCCTGCCCATCTGCTTCAGATTGGTGAACCTCGTCTGTAGATCGTACCGAGCTACAACATCGAAATACTTGGTCTGGAATCTCTCTCTGAACACCGCCCAAGCAATGGGTACCACTAATCCAACGGCCTGCGCTGTCCACCAGTTGCGGGCAAGATCCAATAACTGTAAGCACACCACGGCTACCTTCTCATTCTCTGGAGTCCTGGCTGCTTCTAGAATTACCTCTGTGTCCTGAAGCCAGGCATCTGCAGCGATAGCATCTTCACTACCGTCAAAGAAGGGAGGGTTCAAGCGCTTGAAGTTGTTGGCCGCGCTGTTACCCTGATGACCTCCTCTGGTCAAAGCATCCGTCACTGCCTGGTGCAAGGCATCTCCTCGCCGGTCTTGGAAAGCTATCAAGGTCCTGACGAGTCCTACCAAAGTGCCATCATCAGGCTCGGCAGGCTGAACTGGCTGGACTGGTGGCTCTCCATCAGAAGGCACGACTCTGGAGGCTACTCCCGAATGCTGGGCTTGATCTCCAGGTTGCTGCTGATCTGCAGGAAATGCTCCTCCTTGCTGACTGGTAGGTCCAGGAACGATGCTGCTGAAGAAGACGACATGGGGAACAATAAGGAAGGACCATGACAGATTAACGATACAAACATATGATCAGGACAAGAATCCAGGGATTCAGAAGATACGAGTAGAGATCAAGGGCGAATACTGATTGAGACATCTATTCGGTAAACCCTCACATATCTTGATTTATAAGACCTGCATGGGCCACCACTTAAACCATGTCACACCCCAGAACCATAATACTGAAGAGCGGGGGCAGACATAGCCAGCTACGTATATTGAAATGAATCCATCTCGCTATACGGTCACGGCTGTCTAGATACATGAGGGTTTACTACCAGCCAACAGTCTCCTATGGTCATGAGCAAGCCTAGTGTCTCAATCATAAGCAAGTAAGTAAGTCACAAGATGTATGATCATTAAATATACAATAATAAGGCGTCCCAAATATTACATATTCAGCTGATCATGAAGCTAGTCGTTACAAAATGTTAGGACTAGTAAGAGTTTAGTCGTACATGATCAACCCTAGGATCTGTCAATCATGTTAAAGCCCGTAGGCAGACAGTAAGTAAAGTACAATCGAGCTAAACAGGTGCTCGTCGGCTAAACGCCTCAAAAGAATATTTTACAATAGAGTGGGAGAGCCAAAAATTAACCCACTCGTTGCCCTGGTTACGCCTGGTGTTCACCATCGGGCTGAAAAAGCGGTAGATCCTCTGGAGCTGCTCCAAAATCTGGCCATACAAAACCAGCTGGGTCAGATCCCAGAAAGAGCAAGTGCCACAAAGGAAGCTTTACTTAGGAACTAAAACCAGCAATCAGCACAATTATAAATAAGGTAAGAACTGGAAATAAAGAAAATACATCAGGATGATATACGACGAGATAACCATGGAACTATTCAGATAACCAGGTTACAACCCGTAAACCAAACAAGGACCGGGGTTGTAACCCTTTGTCTGAACAGAACTTGAAATTCTCACCATTTATTGGTAAAATAAATATAAGCATTCTGGTCAAGCAGTAATCTGGAACAAGATCAGGGCAAGACTAGACAGGTAAGACTCCATCCAATCATTTTACGGCCAAGCAAGAATTACGGCTTGATACTTTAACTAACTAGGGTTATCACAGGCCTAATTACTAGCAAGATACAGTGAGATTACTCCACAGCCACAAGCCCTGCAGACCATCCAGGTTACCCGGGTTGAAAGATTAGAGTTGAATTCAGGTGGGTACATCGTCCAGGAAATGAATGTACCCTTAGGTAGCTTGAAGGGTGCAACACATGACAGTGTGCTAGAAATGTGCCCTACTCGACGGCAGGCTACAGATCCCAAGGCGTGCCCAGGTAACGGAATTGCCTGTAGCTGGGAGATCTCTTTATGACTAGTGTATCAATCTAGTTATTAACCTTAGTCCATTTCAGTAGGTACTCCTGACCGTGGTACTCAGGAGTCCCCTCCTAGACATGATGCAAGACAGGACTGGATTATTTGTACAAGCACAATCGCCCACGGTGTCCAGGTAATTATACAGGTCATGTCATGTCAGGTAGCCGTCGCAACAGCTTATCAAGATATATCATGTCAGGTTTAATATGTCCACTTTACTGGTCAGGAGTACGCCGCGACAGGCCACTATCAGGTCATGTCAGGTTAGTCATGTCAGAAGTACACCACTACGGGTCACTGTCGTGTCATGCTCAGGTATCATGTCCAAACATATCAAGTAAATTCGGGATTATCAAGTTCATGACAAAAGACGTAAGGATATAAAATGGACGTAAAATATCTAATAGAATATCAATACACAGGACTATAGGAGAGCCATGTGGCTAAAGTATATGCGGCTAGGAATGATCTCATACGGCTGGAAGAGAACAGCCCATGCGGCTGAATAGGGTCATGCGCATGCGGCTAAAAGGAAAAGGCTTATGCGGTTAAAGGGGTATCATTCATATGCGGCTCGGAGATCCAGTCAGTCATGCGGCTGAGAAAGACAAGACATATGCGGTCATGAGGATAAGGAACTCATGCGGCTGGCGGGGGAATGGGTCCATACGGTTGGCTGACCAATCAAGTACATGCGGCTGAGAAACTGCGGTCTATGCGGCTCGCGAGTATTGAGTTCATGCGGCTCGGGATGGGCGGGGTCCCATACGGCAACGGGGAGCAAGGCCTATGCGGCTGGGAGCAAGGGGTGTATATGCGGTTCGGAAAGAAGGGCCCCATGCGGCTAGAAGTACAAGAGCCTCATGCGGCTAGACTAAATACTTGCCGCATGAACTTGTCATGCGGTCAAGTCCAGTCAATAGTGCATACGGTTAGAAGCTGACTTGCCGCATGAATGTTCATGCGGTCAAGTGCTTCCATGCGGCTCGGGACTGTGCTTCTTCTCAAATTTTCCGAGAGGAAGTACACCATGAAACCATGGCTACCAAGCTGCATAGAACCTTCATCCGGAGTCCAAATTCGAACTTTCTTAGGTCAAAATGGGGTAGAATGAAATGCTCTACAACATGGAACCATCAAAACTCAGAAATAACAAGATTTAGTAGATCAAAACCCAAGATTTTCGAAAATAAAGTAAACTTAGATCTACAAGAATCTAGCCATGGAAATTAGAAATGCCAAGTACTAAAGTGTTTTAGAATGTAGTAAAGAAGAGAATGGAGCAATAAAATCAGAGTTCCTTTATGAAGCAAGTTGTACTTGCCTAGACCTCTCTCTCCCTCTCTCTGGTAGGTAAGAAAGTAAATGAGGAAGAAGAAGAAGAGTAATGAAGAGAGAGAAAGAAGAATGTGTAATAAATACCAAAGGTGGTGGTAGGTAGGAGTCCATCCATGGTTCATGATGAACCAAAAACAATCCCAACCGAACCAAGCCAACCCCGGGCCAAGAATAAACCGAGCCAAGAAAGAAAAGCTAAGCCAGGAATTAAGCAATACAAGATAAAATACGTACACGTATTCCAAATACGTAATACGAACCACAGGCATTGCACTGCACCCCACAGTTTTAAAAAAATGTAAGAATTCTTCCATTTTGGATGGTTTTCGTCCAGAACGGACGGTCAACAGCTTTGACCCAAAAAATTTGACGAAAATACCCTTTCAATTTGACGAAAATACCCTTTCTCTCATTGTCTTCTTCCTCTTCCTTTTCCTCTTCCTCTCCTCCTCTCCTCCCCTCTCCTCCCTCCTCCTTCCCCTTCCCGCCGCCACTGTCCCCCCTATCTTCCCGCCGCCACTGCACCCCCCAGCCCCTCCCCTGCCAACCCCCCTCTCCGTCGTCACTGCCCCCCCTTATCGTCCTCATCATCACTGTCCCCCTCCTCGGGTTAGGGTTAGGGTCAGGAGAAGGACGATGAGGGGGTGGCAGCGACGACGGGGAGGGGGCAATAGCGTCGGAGAGGGGGGCAGCGACGATGGGGAGGGGGTAGCGACCGGGGAGGGGGGCAGCGGTGGGGATGGAAGGGGGGCAGCAGCCGGGGGCGGGGAGGGGGGGGCAGTGGCGGCGGGAGGGAGGCTGGCAGTGGCGGCGGAGAGGGGGAGAGGAAGAAGACAATGAGGGAAAGGGTATTTTCGTCCAAATTTTTGGATCAAAGCTGCTGACCGCTAGTCCTAGACGGTTTTCGTCCAAAGTATGGGAACTATTACATTTTTGTAAAACTGTGAGGTGCACCTTAAATTTGGATAAACAAAGTGGGGGGCAAGTCAAAAAATCTCTTAAAAATTTTGCCCCTACCAATCAATTGGGGGTGGTAGTTGGAAAATCCAACAATCACAATCAATCAACACATAAAAATCCGTAATAAATCTAAAATGTTATTTTGGACATTCCTAAAATATGATCATGTATTTTTTTTTTAATTTTTTATTAAAAATCCAAATATGTTCTCGCATTATATTGACGTTCCTAAAATGTCATCATGCACTCCTAAATCTATATTGGATTGTCCGTTCTACCAATGATTCCTATGCAAGTTATAAGGCAATGTCATAGGTCTCTACAAGTTTCAGAAGATTTTAAGTTAGTTCGATTGTTTAAAAAATTCATAAAATCATTATTAATTACATAGGCCATTAATTATTTTTTAAGACAACAAGTATCTAGTAAGATAAGCTCGCCCATCGATGCTCGCAAATCGAGGATCACCAAAAAGTCATGAAAACAATAGCACAAACAAATATCCAATAACTCAAGTACGATACCGTGTCAAGGATCAAGAGCACATAAAACGAGGACTGTGCTTCAAGATCAAGATACAATAATTCACTCAATAAGAAAAAAATTAACTCGTTAGCAAGTATAGAATAGACAAAATATGAGAAAAATATAAATACACAAGCATATATGTATATAATAATGATACAAATAAACGAGGGTTAGACATGAAGCAGAGTTGAAGCACCAAGTGTGTGCGACTTTCTCTATGAATGATCTGAGCACAGTGAAGACTATTATTGGGATGAAAATCAGTTGAGATAATGGATGCAAGATGTTGGGGGTTATCTCATGTGAGTACATCACGAGGGTACGCTTGAGAGATTCGGTATGTACGTGCTAAAAAAGGTGAGCACCACGCTTACAACTCACTTCAAACTTAGCATCAAACCAGTGTCCATCGACCGAGGAGGGGAAATCAAGTATGGAAAGGGTGACTTATACTTTAGCAATGAGGAGCTTCATGTATGCTATGGTGTGTGGAAGCTTGATATTCCATATGCGGTTGGACCACTTAGCAGGTATCTTTCAAATCTAGTGACGAAATAAAATTTACAATATCTCCATGACACTATTAGTTGGCGTCACGATCTGTTTCTAAATAATTGAATACGATACGTGAGTAAATCCATCATACGTCATGGTATCGACGGTAGTACGTTGTCTATCCACACTTACCTAGTATGTATTGTAGTTATCACCTCATCGTCCGGTCGGTATGATTACAATAAGTCTGCTACTACATACTCGATTGACTAGCTGCAATTTCACTACTTGATGTTGATCGTAATAACTAGGTTACCAGTTCACTTCAAATATTTAGTAACTCGGTTTCAAAACCAAAATATAACTCTTAGCTGAAGTTTCAAAACCTAAAAAATTTAGAGAAATTTTGACTTACCCCCCACTTGAATTACCCTAATTCAAGGTGCACCCCACAGTTTTACAAAAATGTATAGTACCCCCCATTTTGGACGAAAATCGTTAAAAAAAATATTTTTTGAACCAAAATGCCCCGGCCTTCTTCTTTCCTCTAACCCACTCCCCCTCGCGCGACCACCACCCCTCCCGCCGCCGCCGATGCTGCTGTCGGAGGCCGCTCCCCCCTCCCTGCCTCCGCTCCACCCCTCCGTTCCCTCCATACGGCCATCGCCCCTCCCGCTGTTGCTGCTGTCGGAGGCCGCTCCCCCCTCCCCGCTTCCGCCCCCCCTCCCTCCCCCCTCCCCCGCGGCCACCGCCCCTCCCGTCGCTGCTGCTCCGCCACCGCTGCTACTGCACCGTCGCTGCTACTGCACCGTCGTTGCTGCTGTTGCTGCTGCTGCTGTCGCCACCAGGGAGGTGAGGAGGCAGAGGCGGGGAGGGGGGAAGCGGAGCCGGGGAGGGGAGAGCGGCCTCCAGCAGCAGCAGCAGCGGCGGGAGGGGCGGTGGCCGCGAGGGGGGCGGAGGCGGGGAGGGTGGGGAGCAGGGACTGGGGGGGGAAGCGGCCTCCGGCAGCAGCAGCAGCGACGGCGGGAGGGGCGGTGGCCGTAGGGAGGAGTGGGTTAGAGGAAAGAGGAAGGCAGCGGCATTTTGGTAAAAAAAAATATTTTTTGACGGTTTCCGTCCAAAATGGAAGGTACTATACATTATTTTTGCAAAACTGTAGGGTGCACATTGAATTAGGGTAATTCAAGTGAGGGGTAAGTCAAAAATTTTCAAAAATTTATTCAAACATAATAGTCAAAAATATTACTACTTTTCTAAAAGGATGGAAAAACTTATTACTAAACCATAAAACATCATGAATAGTCTTAAGGGAACTTTTGTGGGGAGGGAAAAAAAATTGAGGGAAAAAAAATTGGAGGGGGGCGTAAAACAAAAGTAAAGTTAATTTTTCCTTTCTTTATTTGGATGGACAAAAAGTAAGAGATTTATTTATTTATTTATGGATAGAGATATAATTACTATTTAGTCATTAATATTCTCAAATGATAATTTATTATTACCTTTTTGAGTGTGTTGGGGTAAGTTTACTCAAATTTCTCTCATATGTCTCCATTTTTTTTCATTTTTAGAAAATTTTTTTAGTGGAACCCACCTACTTTTTTTTTTTCTCAAATTCCTCTCCTCTATTTTTTTCTCCTTTTCAAACACACTCACTTTTAATTTTTTTCTCTCACTTTCTTCTCAACTTTTTATTTCCTCCCATTTACCTGAGGGAAGACGAGATAAAGGTAATAGCACAGTTAGAAAATTGTTTGTAATATTATTAGATATAAATGAGTCTCTATAAGATCATGCCCAAAGATCTTGTTAAAGTAAATTTGATTATAATGGCATCAAGCAGAAAGTTCGATAACACCGTGACCTTCTCAATGAGCCTTCAAGCTATAAATAGTTGCTGACTAAGAACCACACTCATTCTCAGTTTAATAAATGTTGATTAGTGTTCATAGCTAAGTGGTGCATCAACTCCAAAAAATAAATATAAATTACAATGGATGATGTTTGAAAGGCTTACAGATTAAAGACCATGATAGACGTCTTGATATTGACATGCGAATCCACATTTTTTTTTGACAAAATTATGAGCTTTGCTCTGCCTACAACTAAATATTTACAAGTCCCTTACAACCGCCATGTATCGTACAAGTTTTTTACAACCGCCACGTATCGTACTTTGATGATGGAGTCCATGTAGCAGAAAATGAGAGAAAAGATAGGACCCGGTGGGATCCAGAGGTTGTAAGAAGGTTGTAAACCTTTGATTGTAGACTTGTGATTTTCCATATGACAAGTAGTTACTAATATGGGATATCTAACCTTTCTTTAGTTACAAATATGGGCATTATCTAACCTTTCTTTATAAGGGTACATTAGGACCGTCTACGGATAAATCTGACAAAATTTTGGAATTGGAGAACCTCACTCCTAAATTTTTTTCACCTTCTCACTATAAAAAATTCACTTTTTCTTCTCTTTTTTTTGGTTTTTTAAATTTCGAATTTTATTTTTTGATAGGAATTACAATTTTGTCAAAGAAAGAAAAGGACAAGGATTTTTTTTTTTTTTTTTTTCAATTTCCAACGTAACACACAGAACTTTGTACACTGCCTTGCACGTCATTTGGACTCTCCATTGCCTCCAATTTTCACACACTCAAATCCACACCCACACCTGTCCCGCAGTTCGATTCCAAGACCGTCCGCCTAGCCAAGGAGGTTGTACATCTCTTCGCTGACCATAAGAGCCAGCTGAGTTAGGTAAAAGGACAATGAATTGTTTTCCTTTCCTTTCCATGAACCAAACGAACCCTAATTTCAAGCCTCTACCTGCTTGTTTAGACTTCAAGACCATCTCTGAATCTGATTTCTCGGGGACATCACATTATGCAGTTGAACATGAGCCATATACAACAAAATTTTCGGTATCTGCAGCTTTGCCCTTCGCCCTTGTCGAATTTTTGCGCGGTTACATGTCACCATAGTAGATGACGCCCTGTGAGGCGCCAATGATGGCAGATGTGTACAGTTTCAACGTGGTTAAGCTCGAAATGGCGACTTGACTGATGGCAGTGGATTTCAGTCGGCCTAAAGTGCTCCTGGTCCAGAAATGGCTTTTTATAAAGGCACTGCACCTTTTGATCAGGGCTAGCCATGGGCTAGTCCCCGATCAAAAAGTGAAGTGCCTTTTATAACAAGGACTGTCCAATTTTCGGACAGTCCTGCAAACTGAATGGACTGCCAGAAAACTTGGCAGTCCTAAGTCTCAGCATGTGAAACAAAAGGACTGTCCATTTTTCTGGCAGTCCTTACTGTATGTAGGACTTCCAGAAATTTGGACAGTTCTTGTTATAAAAGACACTTCACTTTTTGATCAGGGGCTAGCCCTAATTGGCTAGCCCAGGGCTAGCCCTGATCAAAAGGTGCAGTGCCTTTATAACTAGCCTCCAAAAATGTATACTAGGATGGAATAGAGTAGATTGTTGTGCGCTAGATGTGGACTAACTTCTATAAAAAAAAAATTATAGTTTTTTTTTTTTGGTGGACTGGAGCCCACCCGAGACTCCAATTGGATTCGCCCCAGTTCCTGGTTCTGGTTAACAGAGAGTATCGTTTGGAAGAAGGTATCAGACCATTGGAGGAGCTCGCCGATAGGAGACTGCACAGGAGGTAAAATCAGATCCTGAGACTTGAGTCAAGGCCTTGCATGAGGCACATTCTTAGATCGAGAATTAAGGTTTGGAAATCCAAACGTTATTCGATTACATGTTCTATATGAAGAGATTATGTAACAAGAGTCCAGAACTTTTCTACTTCTCGTTAGTATTTCTAGTTTTGCTGGTAGCATAAGTAGATTCTGTGTACTTGATCTTCAGTAGTACAAGTATAATACACCATAATAACTTGTTGAAGAAAAGAGAAGAAATATTCAGTAGTGCAAGTAAGATGTACGTACCATAATAACTTGTTGGAGCAAAGAATTATTTGCATACATATTATAGCCATAGAAGCAAAGAAATTGAAAAAAAAGGATTAAATTATAACTTTATACCCTCGCGTATTATAGTTTTTTCAACTTAATACCCTAAACTTTAAAACTCGACAACCTCAAAAGTTGAATATTTTTAAATTGATACCCTCCTTCAGGTCAGTCCGTTAGTCAGAGTTAATTTTTTCGTTTTTTTTATCAAATTACCCCCATCCCTCCTCCCCCATTGCAACAACTGTAATGACCCGCTCCGCCCTAGCGGAACGCCGATTCAAACGGCAAGTGCAACGACTCAAACGAGCCGTCGACCCGAAAAGTTGGCATCGACCTGAGGAAGAATCGATGCAAGGCTTACATTGGCCCGTCAAGATGAATCCAGACTTAGACTTTAATTTCAAAGGCGCACTCGAAGTGTCGCTCGGCCGATTCGAACATCGTTAAGGTGGGTGGCTCCGATGAACCCGTCTTTGCTTAGCCTAGACACATAATAATACGGACAGTATCACGAAAATCGCTAGGCGATAACACTGCGCATGCTAATAAATGATCCAACGCACCTAGCTAAGGGATTAATCCCATCTTGTATGTTTGTATAGAATATGGAAAGGAACATGGAAAATACGAGAACTCTCGCACCGCGCTCCACGCTCGTGCTAAGGCACAAGCTTACGTTCAAGTCCCTTATGCGTTCAACAATGAAACAATGAATGGTTTACAACAATGAAACGGGAAGACTATCAACATAGTCATTCTGAGTAGAGTTTAGCAACATTGAAAGACTATGGGACCGATGGGTCGCCAAAGGCGACTCCCGCACTGTAGTGCCCCGAAATTCGTGATACGTATTTTATACGTGTTCGTATTTCTGACCAGTATTTTTCATTTTTCCTTGATCAGTTCAGTTGTGGTATATTTCATACATAGCATTGTGGTTTAATTGTCATTTATCATTCCTGGATTAATTCTGATTAATGGAGCTTGGTTTTATTTGGATAGGAGAAGGAATTGGTTTGGTTTGGTTTATTATGCATTGGACCATCTTAGCTAACCTCCACCCTCAATACAACTTATCTCCACCATTAAAATCCCCACCTAACACTCTCTCTCTCTTCATAATTTCTCCATCTTCTTCTTCTTCCTCCCAACACACCCAACACTTAGGCAAGTGCACCTTGCCACCACATGAGAACCACTTTTTAATTGTCCATTAGCTAGATTAGGCCATGGTGATCAACATTAGAACTTGACATTTTGTGATTTGGAGTTTCCATTGTTTTAGATCTAGATTTTTACTATTTTCGGATTTACATGGTTTTGATCTATTTAACTTCGATTTTTGCTTGTTTTGATGCTTCCATGTGGAAGAGAATTAAATTTTACTCAAGTTAGAACTTTGAAAATTTAGATTTGGATTTGATTTGACAAAGATATGAAAATTTGAATTTTTGGATGTTCTTGGTGTTCTTCTCGACCTGGAGTAGCAGACTGCAGCCTGCGCTCTTTAGCGCAATGCCGGACTGTGCATCCTCCTCTCGGCCTGCGCTCTTTAGCACAGCGCCGACCGCGCAGCTTGCCCTATGGCGAACTGCGCTCACCCCCAGCGCGCATGGCTCTTGCGCAGTCCACTTCTGCGCAATCCATCCATGCGCCATCCATCCTTGCGCAGCCCACTTCTACGCAATCCATCCAGGCGCCATCCATCCCTGCGCAACCTGATCCAGCGCAATCCATCTGCTGCGCCATCCATCTCTGGCGCAGTTGGTACCCTGCGCAGCTCACCCCTGCGCAGTTGGCCCCTGGCGCACTTGACTCCTACGCAACCCGACCCCAGGGACCCTTGCGCAATCTGTTCAATCATGGAGATTTGGTTTTTTATTTTTTCTTAAGCTTGGCTCTTCTATAGCCCTGTATATTGGTATTTTATTAGATATTTTACGTCCATTTTATATCCTTACGCCTTTTGTCATGAACTTGATTTTACTTAATATACTTGGAATGACTATTGTACATGGCATGGTGTGACAAGGAACTAGCATAAACGACAGTGACCCGTAGTGGTGCACTCCCGACATGACCAACCTGACATAATAGTGGCCCGTCGTGGCGCACTCCTGACAAGTACCCTGACATGATTTATCTTGATGTTGTTGCGACGGCTAACTTGACTCGTATAATCAACTTGACACCGTGGGTGTTCCTGCTTGCTTGTGCAATCCACTTGTCTTGTCTTGCATCATGTCTAGGACGTGACTCCCTGGTTCCCACGGTCAGGGATTCGCACTGAAACTGGCTAGGTTAATGATTAGATTGATCAATTAGTTCATGGAGAATTTTCCAGTTACCTGTTGCCCCTTTGGGCCCGGCCTTATATATATATACATGGGATTCGTTGCTATCCGTCGAGATGAGCGCACTTCCAGCCCGCCGTCGAGTGTGGTACCTTAGGACACATGTATCTTACTACAGTGTGTCTGCTATATCATGATATCTTTTCCTTTTTTGCTGGAATCATTCAGGTAGTAACAAAAAGGTAAACGGACTTGGAATTCTCATTGCATCTTGTTAGTAATTAGGCTTGTGATAACCCTAGTTAGTTAAAGTAGTAAGCCGTAGTGATTGCTTGGCCGATTGTGAATGGATGTTGTCCAGCTTGTCTAAGTCTTGTCTAGCTCCAGTACCTGCCTTCTCCTGAGCATGTTTGTTTTACTTATCTTTAATAATAAAGGGTTAGAGACGAGGTGCTATTCAGGCGAAGGGTTACAACCCCGGTCCTTATTTGGTTTAAGGGTTGTAACCTGGCTTCCGGAAGGGTTCCACGTCCCTAGTCGTTTATTCTCCTGTGGTATTCTTATTACTCGTACTTTTCTTCTATTTCTTTATGTTTTGATGTGCTGGCTTATGTTCTTATTTCGTGGCCTCCTTTGTGGCACTTGCTCTTTCTAGGTCTGACCCAGCTGGTTTTGTATAGCCAGATACCGGAGCACCAGCAAAGGATTTACCTGCTTTCCAGCCCGATGGTGAACACTAGATGGAACCCGGGCAACGAGTGGGTTTTCTCTTTTTGTTTCTCCCACTGCATTGTAAACTGATATTCTTTTGAGGCGTTTAGCCGACGAGCACTTGTTAGCTCGATGCACTTTACTTTCTGTCTGCCTACGGGCTGTAATCATGATTGGCAACTCGAGATTGATCATGTATGACTTAACTCTTGCTAGTCCTTACATTTTGTATGACTAGCTTCAAGATCATCTGATATGTAATGTTTGGGACGCCTTACAATTGTATATTTGGTGGTCTGATATCTAGTTACTATCATTACTTGTTGAGATTGAGACAATAGCTTGATTTGACTCTAAGAGACTGATGGTTTGTAGTGTACCCTCACATAGCTAGACAGCCGTGACGGTATAGCGGGATGGTTGCCGCTCCGTTATGCGTAGCTGGCTGTGCACGTCCTCATTCTTCAGGATTCTGGTTCTGGGGCGTGACACGCACGAGAAGTTGCATAATGTATAAATGAAAGAATGAACGAACAAACGAGTGAATGAATGAATCAACAAAAGGATGAATACGAAAATGAATCAATGAACGAAAGGACAAGTGAAAGAAAGAAAAGAAGGAATGAATAAAAGATAAGAAGGAAAGGAATGGTTAGCGACAGGTGTGACGGGCACGTGCAACGGGGCTCGCTACCCACGCTGCACGGACGCCAACCTGGTCGATAACGCATTGTGGCTAAGGGTTAGCCTATGATAATAAAATACGAAATGGTCGTGGACGGACCCGTGCACGGGTGATACGGATTCCGCGGCATGATCAAAGGGAGGATCGTGGCTGGCCTAGGCGGGATCAAGTCGAGGCTTACGGGCTGCCTGGGTGCGGACTCGGCCACCCGGGGGACGTAAGTGCTGAGGTATTTCAAGAGACTAACGGGGTGTTTGCCATTCCTCACCCTACGCTAGTTGAGAAATACTACGCTGGAATGTGTCCAAAATGGCTTGTGATGCCAGCGACCGGTGCATATAGATTTAAGTGGGCTTTGCTGGTGGCAATCCACGTGCAAGGTCTTGCATTTAAATCAAAGTAGTCTAAGTTAACTGTACAAAGCACTTTCTGAATAGGCTTGAATATAACACACAAAATGATCAAGAGTACTTCGAGCAAACGAGTTAGAAAACGTGCCCACGACGTGCTAGAACCCGAGGCAAGGACACGCGCTGGACATTGAATGCTTGCATGAACTACGTTAAGTTATTTCATATGAATTGTTGACTAACTTGGTTTACGTTGAACAGGGAAGGCCGGACGGTAAGTATGGGTAAGTCGTGCATGTATTTCCATGCGACACTTGAATTCGGCAACACGGGATAGGTTATGACATATGCCATAAAATTGATCCTAAGGCAAGAAAGATAATGAATGATAGAGTTGCACAAAAGTAAATGGAACGCGTTTGGTAATGATAGCATTGTGGGCGAACTAGCCTCCCCACCAGTGCATAATAATGTACTGATAATCCCACAGTCTGCTTGCAGGAAGCAGGAAACGTCGACGGGTGCGGAGCTTTCCTCGAACGTGCTAAGGCGCGGAGCTATCTCTGGAGCCTTGGAGCATTGCAAGGAGCTGGAGCACCATATACAGGACATAATGTATTGGAACATCGCCATGAATCATTCCATGTTGTAAGCCACTTGGCACGCCTTTTATGTTTCAGAGAGAGCTTGAGCGATTTGTAATATCGGCCTAGCGCCGCTTGTAAATTTCTTGAATATCAATAAAAAATATAACTTTGATTTTGCTTCAACTTGTGTTCATTTACTTTTCGCTGCAAATGGGGACACTCTGTACGGCTCTGTGGCCTAGCTCAAATCGGCCGTTTCTGGACTTGGCCTTGTACGGACGCAATCTAGGCCTGTGCGGCATCACGCCTTAGCGAGGACGATCGCTCCTACGGGAGCGGGGCGTGACAGATTGGTATCAGAGCACGGCTTTACGTCCTTGGACTTCACGTCAATTTCTCAGTTTTGAAAGCTCGTCGTTGGAAAAAGAAGTGTACTCTCTCTCTCTCATTGTGCCTTGGGATGTTCCATACAATAAGTCTAAATATTTTCAAAAGCTCGTACAAGTACTCGGTTGAACGGGATTGATAGGCGAAGGCCTTTGTGCCAAACCACGACAGACTTGAGTCGAAGGAAAACTAAAATGCTAGAAGTTAGCAAACGCAAGGCGTACTTGAATAACCTTACGCTAACAATGTCGAACGATGTTAAACTTGACTCGATAGAGAACACATGCTAAGTTAACATGTCGCGTGCGTGCCTGACAAGTCTTGCGTCGACCTAGCAAGTGAGCGTGCAAAATTGAATATAGTCCGCACGGGATGGTTATGCGGCACAACTTAGTCCGCGTGTCGCGCACCTCGACTTCTGGTGCAGTCGAGTTGCGAGCGATATCAAGTACCGCTCGGTCGGAAACGGAGATACACTTAGAGTGTATATCGATAGGAACGCTATCAAACTAACGCTTAGGCGTACACGGAAGATTTATTAAATTTTGAGGATTAGTGCGAACGACTTAGTACGTCGAGGCGACGTGAGCGATTACGCTAGATATCCGTCGAACGAATCTGAAGGATGTCTTAGCGCATGATGCAAATGTGATTGTGGATTAAATAGGATGGCTTGAACCCGAGTGGTGTATGTGATAAGTTCGGAGAAGAATAAGAATGAATATCGATGACTAGATCGTATGGCTCGAATCCGAGTTGTGTATGGATGTTCTTGGAAAATCATTTGAGCAAAAATTGAGGATTTCGAAACACAATGAGTACGTCGGCGAGGCGATGCGATCGCACAATGCCTTAGAACGCGTCATGCTTAGTTGGTCGTGACTTCGAATATTCCGAACGAGATGTCGTTCGGACAACTTGTCAATGGGCAACAGAAGTTAGAAAACGATTCGGAACGATGAATGAAAATAAATGGTCTTGATCGAGGAAAACTTAGAGGATCACGCGCACGATTTTGGATTGATTCAAATAAATTGTGACTTGAGTTTGGACAACGATCTTGAAACTAGCTTGTGGAATAGCGATCAAACTTGATCTTGAATATCGAAAAAATTGTGGAATATCCAACTCGGACAACAACATCAATGCACGACTCGAAATCGGTTGCAAAGGAAGATCGTCAGGTTACGCATATCGTCGATGGTATTGAGGCGTATCAAAGATCGATATCCGATAACTCGGGGGTACTCTGACTCGGCGAATGACGATCGTTCAAATATCACTGTCCCGTTGGATGTTATACTTGGGATGTTAAAAATGTGTTGAGGAAAAGATATCTTTAGCTCGAGGATTTTTTATTTGAATGTATGACGGTCAGACTATCGAATTAATTTGGCTTGGATGAAAATATGAATGCTTGGATTTGCTTCGTTGACAACCACAACGTTGACGTTCTTGTCTTATGCGAGCGCAACTCCAGCCTCGCACATGCGTCGTGCCGGATTATGGCGATCACTCCGCGTGAGCGCTAATATGGTAATTCATACAGCGGGAGTGATTGAACTTGGATGGCGCGACAATCTGATTGCTTCGACTTGTGGTTTGACGCGAATGTGGACTCGAAAACGAATTTGTGTGCTTGAAGAATTGAATATGAGGATTGAGTAGGTCCAATCCGCGTATCGAGAATGGGTTAGTCTAAAACTCAAACAAGAGTTACGCCCCGATGAGAATGATTATTCCGCGGGAGCGTTGCATGGTGATTCATGAACCGCCGTAGATAATCGGACTCGCGTGAGATTGGGGCGCAATGTATTGTCGAGCTGGATGACCTCGTGATCGAATACATGAATTGGTTAGAACTGGTGATTGAACGGAATTGAATATGTGCAACGTAAGTCTTGATGCGAATTAGGTGATCATGCTCGATGTTTAGAAATTTGAGTGAAACGAACTTGGGTAGAAACTCCCGTACAAGCGAACAAATGGTTTGACCATAGGATTTGGGGCGAACGTCGTACAACGACCTTGCACGACGAGCCACAGACCTGACGTGTAACTATGACCTTGTGAGCTGACCTAGCGGATAGGCGGACAACCCTATGCCGAGTGATTGAACCTGTGCGATTGACATTAGAGTATCGTCTAAACGGACGATAGACTTGTGTCAGCAATACTTAGAGTAGGACGGAAACTGTGAGTGTGCGTGAACGGCGACGAGATTGGCCCCAAACGAAGGGAATGATAGGGATGGATGATACACAAGTAAAAGTTGGGATAACAAATTGAATCACTGATAGGAAGACGGACTCGATGATAGTACAATGCTTGGTCTTGAATCGGACGGAAATAACTTAGACTTGGTCGACCCCGCTAAGAAGAAATCATACTTATTTCGTGGACAAGAACGTATGAGAAACGAATCGAGTTATCTCGATAACCGAGATAAACGATAGTGGAATGCACACGAGTTCGATTTTAATCGAAGTTAGCAAAACGTTCGGCAAATCGAAACTATCACGAGTAGCTTGTCCGACTTCGCTAATCGCTAAGCTTGGTTGAAATGTACGTATTTGGGGGACGCCTTGGATACGTGCACGATCCAAACTCAGTGATATGATGAACTCAAATGCAGCTGTAAGTGGGTATTGCGATGGCATGAACGAATGAGTTTGCCTCAGCCTACGACTCTCAAGTTTGATAAATAACAACGCATTTCGTACGACCGTTTCAGTCCCATGATACGTCAAAATAGCAACCAAGTCAAAGAGATGCTTAAATTGAATAAGTGCCATCAACTCTAAAATGAATAAAAAGTTATTCAATAAATCGACCAAAATGTATGCAGACACGGAACTTGGAAAGGTATCGAGTATAGTTCGATGCCATCGAGTGATAAGGCCAGTCGATAGGAATTATCTACGATACGCACACAACATAAGTTAGGGAACGGTAGGATGACCTACACTCAGGAAGTCTCGAGGACGAGACTTGTTTTGAGTGGTGTATTATGTAATGACCCGCTCCGCCCTAGCGGAACGCCGATTCAAACGGCAAGTGCAACGACTCAAACGAGCCGTCGACCCAAAGAGTTGGCATCGACCTGAGGAAGAATCGATGCAAGGCTTACATTGGCCCGTCAAGATGAATCCAGACTTAGACTTTCAAAGGCGCACTCGGAGTGCCGCTCGGCCGATTCGAACATCGCTAAGGTGGGTGGCTCCGATGAACCCGTCTTTGCTTAGCCTAGACACATAATAATACGGACACTATCACGAAAATTACTAGGCGATAACACCGCGCATGCTAATAAATGACCCAACGCACCTAGCTAAGGGATTAATCCCATCTTGTATGTTTGTATAGAATATGGAAAGGAACATGGAAAATACGAGAACTCTCGTACCGTGCTCCACGCTCGTGCTAAGGCACAAGCTTACGTTCAAGTCCCTTATGCGTTCAACAATGAAACAATGAATGGTTTACAACAATGAAAGGGGAAGACTATCAACATAGTCGTTCTGAGTAGAGTTTAGCAACATTGAAAGACTATAGGACCGATGGGTCGCCAAAGGCGACTTCCGCACGGAAAGTTGCATAATGTATAAATGAAGAATGAACGAACAAACGAGTGAATGAATGAATCAACAAAAGGATGAATACGAAAATGAATCAATGAACGAATGGACAAGTAAAAGAAAGAAAAGAAGGAATGAATAAAAGATAAGAAAGAAAGGAATGGTTAGCGACAGGTGTGACGGGCACGTGCAACGGGGCTCACTACCCGCGCTGTACGGACGCCAACCTGGTCGATAACGCATTGTGGCTAAGGGTTTGCCTATGATAATAAAATACGAAATGGTCGTGGACGGACCCGTGCACGGGTGATACGAATTCCGTGGCATGATCAAAGGGAGGATCGTGGCCGGCCTAGGCGGGATCAAGTCGAGGCTTATGGGCTGCCTGGGTGCGGACTCGGCCACTCGGGGGACGTAAGTGCTGAGGTATTTCAAGAGACTAACGGGGTGTGTGCCAGTCCTCACCCTACGCTAGTTGAGAAATACTACGCTAGGATGTGTCCAAAATGGCTTGTGATGTCAGCGACCGATGCATATAGATTTAAGTGGGCTTTGCTGGTGGCAATCCACATGCAAGTCCTTGCATTTAAATTAAAGTAGTCTAAGTTAACTGTACAAAGCACTTTCTGAATAGGCTTGAATATAACACACAAAATGATCAAGAGTACTTCGAGCAAACGAGTTAGAAAACGTGCCCACGACGTGCTAGAACCCGAGGCAAGGACACGCGCCGGACATTGAATGCTTGCATGAACTACGTTAAGTTATTTCATATGAATTGTTGACTAACTTGGTTTACGTTGAACAGGAAAGGCCGGACGGTAAGTATGGGTAAGTCGTGCATGTATTTCCATGCGACACTTGAATTCGGCAACACGGGATAGGTTATGACATATGCCATAAAATTGATCCTAAGGCAAGATTAGAAAGACAATGAATGATAGAGTTGCACAAAAGTAAATAGAACGTGTTTGGTAATGATAGCATTGTGGGCGAGCTAGCCTCCCCACCAGTGCATAACAATGTACTGATAACCCCACAGTCTGCTTGGAGGAAGCAGAAAACGTCGGCGGGTGCAGAGCTTTCCTCGAACGTGCTAAGGCGCGGAGCTATCTCTGGAGCTTTGGAGCATTGCAAGGAGCTGGAGCCCCATATACAGGACAATGTATTGGAACATCACCATGAATTATTCTATGTTGTAAGTCACTTGGCACGTCTTTTATGTTTCAGAGAGAGAGCTTGAGCGATTTGTAATATCGGCCTAGCGCCGCTTGTAAATTTCTTGAATATCAATAAAAAATATAACTTTGGTTTTGCTTCAACTTGTGTTCATTTACTTTTCACTGTAAATGGGGACACTCTGTGCGACTCTGTGGCCTAGCTCAAATCGGCCGTTTCTGGACTTGGCCTTGCACGGGCGCAATCTAGGCTCGTGCGGCATCACGCCTTAGCGAGGACGATCGCTCCTACGGGAGCGGGGCGTGACAACAACCCCCCCTGTTACTACCACATTCTAGTGTGAGGGTATTTTTGTCATTTTTGGGGTAATTTAAATTTATTAGAATTTATGGGAATTTTTAGGAATTATTTTGGAATTGTTTGGACTAGATTGATTTTTGGCTAGTTTGGACTCATGTAGACCAACCTAGGAGCTAACCCTAGTTAGTTGGACTTGGTTAGGATTTGTGACTCTAGTCTAACCTAGCCTAATCTATGGTTTGGTCATTAGAACCTATTTAGCTATAGGAATTAGAAAGCCATAAGCCATGACTTATGATTTTAGAGCCTTTAATTAATTAAATCAACCATGGCCTATGTAACTTGGCCCAAGGCCCAAAGTTTTGACCAAACCCTAACCCTAAGAAGTAGTGGCCGGCCACCTATACTCATAGGGATCCTCACCATATAAAACCCCTCCTAAAATCTAGGGTTGCCTCTTTCTTAGGAAAAGCCCTAAGTTCAAGCAGGTTAGTTTCTATTGCATTTAAATTTCTAGAACTCCTTTCCTCTTCCTTTTTCTTTTTAAATTGTTCCTTTAGGTCCTAATATGACTATTCTTACTGTTGCTAAGGTCCCATCTCAGTTTGAGGTTGTTTTGAATTGATTGGGTCATCAAGAGGAGAGCATTTGAATAGGGATTTTTCATTGAAGTTCATCAAGAGGTAACTCTCTCAATACTCCATGAAATTTCATTTTATCTTCATGTATAGGAAGCCCTAAGGGTCCCCTAAGATTCTGGATAGGTTTTGTGTCGGGTGTCTTGGGTTTTGTGTCCGTTTTGGACACGTGTCTGTGTTCCTACGTAGGTGTTTGTGAAAATGCCACAAAGGGACTGTTGGTGATATTTTCAATTTATTTTTGAACATGAATGTTAGTTTAGATCTTGCTTATTGATTTCTGTTCTTGTGTGTTAGTGTCAGTATCGTTTTGTGTCAGGATCTTGGCTTGGACACGCACCGCACACGACCGCGCGCACCGCTACAGTGCTCCCCTGCCTATCGGGGTCTGTAGCGGACACGACACACATTTGTTTGACACGAAACTCGACATGAGCTATGGGGCACTGGCTGACACACCACGTGTCAAGTCCCACGTGTCCCCGTGTCGTGTCGAGAGAGAAATCAGTTGTACACGTGTTTTGCAGTGTCTGTGCACACGAGTTTTTGGCCACTGATACGGGCCTCGTGTCCGACACTGATACGTCGTGGACACAGGCCAGTGGGCCTATGAGGTAGCCCTATAGGTGGGCTATCCATGTGTATGACCACGAGATTCCCTCGTGTCTTGTGTCGTGCACACGACACAAGTGCACGTGTGCACGAGACAGTGCACTGTGTGTGTTATTTTGAGTTTCTTTGATGTGGACACGCCGTGTCCGGCCTTGGGTGACACGAAGTGATTTGTGGGGCTTGTGCACAAGGTTTGCTTTCAATTACTAACCATTAGATTCATGATTAGTTTGAATTTTATATTCCATTTCTTATTTAACCAAGTTTCTGATACTTAACTTCCTGTCAAGCTTTCCAGTTTTCTAAAATGATTTTGTCTGATGATTTTAACCCTTGTAATGCTGCTAAATACTGAGTTTAGATTCTAAATATGTTTCCCTATATGTGACCTATGTGTGTATCAAATTAGGTGTTGTTGGGTTGACAATTAGGTTTGATTTAGAACTATATCTAACTGTCATATAGTCACTGTTTGTGTATGTTTCAACTGATTTTTGTTTTGAAGATAAAACTGAGAATGTGTTATTCACTGTTTAATTCATGTTACTTCATGTTTATGATTCCAATTCGGTTTGCAATGAGAAGTAGGAATTCGAAGTATGGTTGGGAATTGAAGTTAACTGTTAACTAAAATCTGAGATTTAGTCTCCAGTTTGCACATAAACCTGAGAAATGAGGTATACATTGTCTTCCATTTAACTGAACTGAGTTTTAGATTTGGTTTATAATGTTTTAGACTGTTTTGATTTGGTTCCTACTTCATTTTCAGTTAGAACAGGAACTGTTAGACTGTTTTTGAAGTCCTTAGGAGCTATGAATGTTTTCCTGTATTGAAGCAAATCTGAGAATAAGTTCAACCTGGAATTGATTTACATTGTCCTTTTCCCTGTGTAATTCCTCCTTACAGTCCAGTTTTTGGGCACACTTAATTGCATATCTCACTGCTCATACACACACTGTCCTTTCCTTTCACTGATTGTATTTTCTGTACACACAAAGCATAGCACACACACTTTCACTTCTCTATCACTGCTTGGATTTTCCTGCTCACTGTTTACTGGTTTACACACACACACATTGTTGAATGTTGCACTGTTTCCAGATTTGCCCACCTAGGGATATACACATTGTTCCAATATGCCTCAATGCATATAGCACACGCACACACATTACATTCCTGCACATTGGTTACCTTCCACACACACACAGCTACACTTATACACACACACAATCTCATGTTGCACACACATGCATTTATTCATGTTTTCCTATATGCCTACCTAATGCACAGTCTATATATATGACTATATCTATATATAATGCAATGTATTTTATATATGTAGGTTAATAGGTGCATTGTGATATATGTTCCTATATATATATATATATATATATATATATATATATATATATATATATATATATATATATATATATATATGTGTGTGTGTGTGTGTGTGTGTGTGTGTGTGTGTGTGTGTGTTGTTTTATATAGTTAGATACATATGTGGTTGTATGGGTTATGCAGTATATGTATATGCCATATGTGTATAACTTGGGTATTACTATATATATAGGCAATATAGATACTTGTGTTGAGAATAGGCCTAGGTAGTTTGGTATAGCTTGGTGAGACTAGATAGGGCTTGTACAACATTATTAGACTTAGTATAGCCTAGTTAGACTTGTTAGACCTAGGTTTGACTTCTAGGGTTGACCAGAGTTGACCAAGAGTTGACTTTGGCCTAAATTGACCTAGAATCATGTAGAATGCATAGTAGGACTTCATTTTACCATTTTAGACTTGTTGTGACTTGTGCTGTTCTGATTAGGAGCCAGACACCACTCCTCGGACGGTACTTTTCATATTGGACACTCAGATACAGGCGAGTACATTCTCTGATCATTTCATATCCTGCTTAGAATTATTTTCTGCAGTATATTACTTTACTAGTACTGTCACGATGGTCACACGGATTGGTACTATATGGATCCTTTCTTGAGATGTTATCCTTAGGGAGCATCGGGTACTACGTGTTTTGTGTGTTTCACTTACATGGCGTATCACTATGCTTCTTGGTTCATTTGATCACTTGTGACATGTACCCTCATGATCACAGAGTCTCTTGAATCTTACACTGTTGGGTAACCCCCAGAATCTCCATTTATGGGACATCCATGTATCACCCTTCGGGGGCCGTGCATGGAATCATATAACATAACCTGGCTGGATCTTTGTGTATTGATTGGGGGTACGGGGGAGTAGAATTGGACATGTGAATAATACATCAGTAGTATATTATCAGAATCATTACTTAGTGTCTTATCAGAATCATCCCAGGCCATTTACATGTCTATATTGTACTCTGAATCACTAGTCACTGCTAGTCTCTATTTATAGTAGATATTTCTATTACAGCTCTCTCTGTTTACATACTGCACTTCTTTCAGTACTTGTATCTTACTTTACTGCATATTTATATTTTCTAACCTGCTATGATCTGTTGAGATGTACTGTACTCGCTCCTGTCCTGACTGGACCTGTTGAAAATATTACAGACGACGAGGAGGAGGCTTGCCTGGACACTTACTACGGGGCAGCCTTAGATGACACCTGCGAGCTGGACCCTCAGGAGGACCCAGCTCTAGCTGAGGATATCACCCCGATTGCCTAGACTAGATTAGTTAGGCTTATCTTACTTTATGCAGTCTTGAGTCATGTTTTAGTTAGACTTTATTTGGAGTTCAGAGTTGTATATATTCTTTCATCTGAGACCTTGTACTGTTGGATATTGCTGGGATTATCTTAGACTACTGCTATTTCATCTATTTATTTCCTTGAGTTCTATTTCATTTCGTGCTATCTCTTCCTTAGCTGTGATTGAGTTTTACTGTTATGTCACCCCCATTCGGGGAGTATAAACTGTTTAGATATATATATTGTAGATGTTTGTTGACCTAGGACAGCGCTCTACCGCCGACACTGCGGCGTAGGCTGGGCTTTGTTACGTTCTCGTACCCTCACAGTGGGTGCGGGTCGTGACCCCCCCCCCCCCCCCGCGACCGCTGCAGCTTTCCTGCCCCGTTGCCCCTGCTGCTGAGAAGGGGGGGGGGGAATAATTAGGGTATTTTTGTCATTTAATATTTTTCGGTTAGAATATTAAGTTGTACAATTATAGAATGTCAAGCATTCTACGGTAAGTTAAGATATCTAACGTCAAATAATCTATAAGATTGTTCACAAACATGTATCCCAAAACTACAGTTTCAAATAATATTAACATAAGCCATAAAATATAAAAACATTAATGCAATTCTAAATAAGTGTAACTAAGATACTGATCGTTCAAGTGCAATATTTAGGATTAATAGTTTAGATACAAACTTATCCTTGATGACACATGTAGTTGACCATTAGGTATGCTTAAGAGACTTATACTTGAGGCCACATAGTTGACCATTATGTATGCTTAAGAGATGATTATAAGAATTTGTTAAGATCATTCTCACTATTATTATCTCGAGATATTTCGGTCGATTATGTCACAATTTAAAAGTTATGGATCAATCGACTTTTGGCTCACAATAGGTCCTTAGGATTGAGCTTCTAGCTCATTGTAGTATGTCACTCGGCATCCCCAATGTCTGAGAATATCTCTAGACGAACAAAGATGGGATGATCGACCGAAACACTCCAGGACAATAACTTCGGGATAATAATAATGAGAAACAATAACCCCGGGTAAGAAATGCTTATGATCATCTCTTAGTAAATTGATGCATATCTAATGGTCAACTTTGTTTCCTCAAGGATAAGTTTGTATCTAAATTATCAATCCCAAATCTGTATAATAATGTTAAATCTCACAGTAATAAAGTTAAAAATGAAAGCATTCAGTCACAAATGGAGACATGTTATTAAATTACGGAATTAGTTTCAGCAATTTAAGAATATTTTTGCATAGTTATGAGCTTTTAAGTCATAGTACTAAGTTTGACTTGATTCTTAACTGTAGATGCCACTATTATCATGTCATGATGGAGAGATGGAGTTAGTAAAATGGATTATGGAAGGATCGTACCGGACTTATGGCGAACATGGGTCTCGCTGAGACATTCCATTGAACAGCTTTGTTGCAAGCAAATCACCTGCTATTTGAGAAAATGAGTTGCGGCTTGTCGACAATTGTGAATCAAATGTGATTGCAAAATGTCAGAAGCTGTAGGAAATAATAATGCCTTGTTCTCATTGCTAGGGTTTGTTACAATATATATAGTGTCTACATTTGGGCTTATGGGTATGGGCCATATTTACATTGCAAATATTATCTTATACTCTAACACCCCCCCTCAAGTTGGAGCATGTAAGTCACAAATGCCCAACTTGGAAAGAAAAGAATCGAACACTTGCTTTCCAAGGGGCTTGGTGAAGATGTCAGCCAGTTGAGAAGAAGTAGGAACATGCGAGACTATTACAGTGCCATCTCTAATAGCATCGCGAACAAAATACAAATCCACCTCAATATGCTTACTGCGCTCATGAAATACCGGGTTCTGAGCCAGGTGCAGGGCTGACTGACTGTCACAATACACTGACAAAGCAGACTCCTGGTGAACGCCCAAACACACCAACAACTCCTTCAACCATTTCAACTCACAAACGAGCGCAGCAAGAGATCGGTATTCAGCTTCAGCGGAAGATCGAGAAACAGTTGATTGCTTCTTGGTCTTCCAAAAAATAGGAGACCCCCCCCAGAAACACCAACCAGCCTGTAACAGAGCGGCGAGTCAAAGGACAACTGGCCCATTCGGAATCACACCAACCAGAAAGACGGAGATCACAATCAGCTTTCAAAAGAATACCCTGTCCTGGTGCATTTTTGAGATATCTGACAACTCTCAAAGCAGCATGCCAATGATCTTGTCGAGGCTCTTGTAAGAATTGAGACAAGATATGCACAGCATAGGCCAAGTCAGGGCGAGTAAATGATAGATAAATCAACCTCCCAACCATTCTCCTATAAGTCTCTGCATCCGCCATCCTTGGACTAGTCGATTCTGCCAGCTTGTGATTGGGCTCCATGGGAAAATCGGCAGGACGAGACCCCATCAAACCGTATTCTGAAATGATGTCCAAAGCATACTTCCTTTGACACAAGAAAATTCCTTCCGCACTCCGAGCCACCTCTATGCCAAGAAAGTACTTCAACACACCAAGGTCCTTCATGTGGAAGCAAGAACTAAGGTACTTTTTGAAAGCATCTAAAGCACCTGTGTCATTACCAGACACAATCATATCATCCACATAGATCAAAATATGCAACTCTACCTTCCCCTTAAAAAAAGAGAAAAGGGAATAATCGGAATGTGACTGAATAAATCCATAGGATATCAGAGAAGCGGTAAGCTTAGCGAACCAACAGCGCGGTGCCTATTTCAATCCATATAGAGACTTACGCAGGCGACCCACTTTGTTGGGTTCACTATGCGAAAAACCTGGCGGCAACTTCATATACACTTCTTCTGTCAGATCTCCATGAAGAAAAGTATTGTGTACATCCATCTGGTGCAAAGTCCAGCCTCTCACAGCTGCAACAGCCAAGAACGTCTGAACTGTAGGCATCTTAGCTACTGGGGCAAATGTCTCTGAATAATCGATCCCCTCAACCTGATGATTACCGAACACAACCAGCCGTGCCTTTAGGCGCTCAACACTTCCGTCAGATTTGTACTTTATTTTGTACACCCATCTACTTCCCAATGCTTTCTTCCCAGGAGGCAAATCGACAAGACTCCATATCCCATTATTTTCTAGAGCCTGTATTTCAGTTTGCATAGCCGCACGCCAGTCCGAATCTCGCGAGGCCTGACGATATGAAGTAGGCTCAACACCTGCAGTGATAGCTGCAAGAAAATCTCTGTGTCCAGCAGTAAATATGTCATAACTTAGAAATTGTGTTAGAGGATACGAAGTACCTGAGGAAGTGACGGGAACAGATGAACTGTGGTGAATGGGGGAACTTTTACTTCGAACAGCATTTGTCACAAAATCCTGTAATCGTACTGGCTGTGATTTCTTTCGCATTCCTCTTCCCAATACTACCTCGTCGGGCACCTCTGACAACACTGTATCCCCTGTATTATTAGTAGTATCCGCATCACCTCCAGCGGACTCTTCTGTCAATACTTCTGCATCTACCTGTGTATCCTGGCTACTCGGTGCCGAGCCACCAGCAACCACTCCGGCCTCAACAACCGTAGTCGGTACCATCCCAAAAGCCTCTATATCGTCTCCTGGCACTTCGACAGATGTATGACGTGTCGCAGAAGACATCTCACTAGCAGAGTCATACCCAGGAAATTCTTTTTCATAAAAAGTAACATCACGGGACACAAAAAATTCACCAGTCTCCAAATCATACAGTTTCCATCCCTTTTTATCAAGTGGATACCCAACAAAGATACATTTTCTGCTCCTGCTAGCAAATTTATCATGTCGGGATTTTAAATCATACGCATAGCATAGACAACCGAAAATACGTAGATGATCATACGAAGGAGCCGAGCCCTATAAAATTTCATAAGGAGACTTAAAATGCAAGATACTAGAAGGGGTTCTATTTATCAAATAACATGCAGCCAGAACACATTCCCCCCAAAAATCTACGGAAAGAGAACCCTGAAATCGCAATGCCCTGGCTACATTTAAAATATGTCGATATTTTCTTTCCACCCTTCCATTCTGTTGAGGTGTCCCAACACAGGATGTTTGGAACAATATACCTTGAGATGAAAAATAATCTCGTAAATAATTAAATTCAGTGCCATTGTCACTCCGCACACGACGTATATCAGCCCCAAACTGACGCTTCACCATAGCAATGAATTTAAGAAACATAGAATAAACAGCAGACTTATCCGTCAACAAAATAACCCAAACAGCTCTAGAAAAATCATCCACCAAAGTCAAAAAATATCGTGCCCCATTAGATGACGGAACACGATATGGTCCCCACAGATCACAGTGTATAAGTTCAAAGCATCGTAAAGCACGACTACTACTATCAGGAAAGGCATCACGAGTCTGTTTAGCTTGATGACAAATATCACAAGCCTTATGAGAAAACACACTACTACCAGAGAGAGAAGGTAAAGTCTGCATTACTTTATCTGAGGGATGCCCCAGTCTACTATGCCAAACCTCGGAATCATTCTCTTTGCATGCCAGGATCACCGAAGCCAAAGAAGCTGTAACCTTCCCCAAGAAGTAAAGTCCACCCCTTTGTTCACCGGCTCCAATCACCATCCTCGTACTTCGGTCCTGAACAAAACACAAATCAGGAGTAAATAACATATCACAATTTCTGGCACCAATCAATTGGGAGACAGAGATCAAATTGCAAGTCAATGTCGAAACATAAAGAACATCCGTCAATACCAACGAAGCAGTCAAAAATACTTTGCCTCTCAGAACAGCCTCAATAGTGCTCCCATCAGGCAAAATCACAGGATAGACAGGGCCCTCAAAACAATCAACTAAACAGTCACGAGAGCCTGTCGCATGAAGAGTAGCCCCAGTATCGAATATCCAAGGGACAAAAGAATTCTTACCCATCAGACGATCAGAGTTTGAAGAACCAGGGTTGGAAGAATCATCGTTACCCAGCAAGCTCATCAGTTTCTGCCATTATTCACCTGAAAGTGGTGAAGGATACCCTCCATGCATCATATCCGCCGAACTCCCAGCAAGACCAGTAGGGACAATATGACCAGCAGCGGCGACATGATGAACAACCCCTGCGCCACCAGCACCACGTCCCCCATCACCTCTCTGTAGTGGTGTCGGGCCTCTGCCACCACCACCACCACGTCCGCCCTCACGCCGAGGACGAGTCTCCCACCACTCTGGATAGCCAATCTTGGCAAAGCAAGTTGCAACATCATGACCTATTTTCTTGCAATGAGTACAGACCATACCTGATTTGTCCCTGGAATCTGAGGTTCTACTATTAGAAGTAGTAGAAATACGAGGTAAAGACTTGATAGCCAGCGCCATCACCTCCTCAGTAGCGGATTGGATCTGAGATTTTCGCATATCCTCCTCCTCACGGACTGCCTGGTATGCCCGATCTAAACTTGGCTGAGGATCCTGAGCCAGAAGATTAGATCGGGTATGACCATACAACTCAGCATTCAATCCATACATAAAGTCCTGAAAGTGGTCTTCATCCCTCATAGCCTGTAGCGTGGCAGCAAGTTCACCACAGGTACAAGTAGGCAACGAAAAATAAGCAGCTTATTCATCCCACAAAGACTGCAAATTTCCAAAATAGGTTTCCACAGACATCGACGCCGTTTGTGTGCACTCGGCCAAAGCCACCTTAATTTGTTGCTTCCGAGTGCCGTTGCTAACAACAAATCTTTTCGCCAACAAGTTCCACAATGGATAAACCTCCTCAAAGTATGGCAAAGATTTCTTCAGAGACGGATCAATGGTATTAAGAACCCATTGAACCAATAGCGCTTGCACGCATCTCCAATCAAGCAATTTGCTAGCATCATTAACAGGCTTGACTTCAGTACCCTCCAGAAAAGCGATCTTTCGCCTAGAGATCAGGGAGAGACGTATCGACCGAGACCACTCAGCATAGTTTGGTCCACGGAAAACAATGGGAGTAATGATATTTCCTGGTTGATCAGCAGAACTCAGAAAATATGGATCCTTCGGATTAGGATAATTTGGGTTATGTGCACTGCCACCGCCAGTCGCGACGGAGTAGCTGGACGCAGCATCATCTGCCATCGCGGATGTCGGGTGTACAAAAATTTTGTACAACTCCGACGAATCGGTCGCTGATGGACGGGGTCGGCGACGAATCGGCCGCGATCAGGGGCGCCGGATCTGGCACGTAGGGGCGAGTGGATGTCGGGTGTACAAAAATTTGTACAACGCCGACGAGACTGCAAAAGAGACAAAAGAAATATATATATATATATATATTGTTTTGTTTTTTTTTTTTGTTTTTTTTGTTTTTTTTTACAGAAGGCTTGTGCCTTCTCAGCACAACAACCTAAAAACAATAAAACCTAAAAGCAATAAAACCGAAAGCACAACACCCATCTAGTGCTCCCATCAAGGCACGGCTGAGAAAGAGCAAGCAATAGAAGGCTTGTTGACTTCGGAAGAAAGCAATAGGAAGCAAGCATTGGGAAGAAAAAAAATTGGCGCGGATGTCCAGATCAGATCTCCACTCTCTCGTCTCCTCCAATTCGAAAAGAAAAAAAGGGCAGGAGGTTCTTCGTCGGTGGCAACTGGAAAAGAGATCTTTTCACTTTCGGTCGTCGCCGTATCGGATCTGTACTGGGCGCGGTCGGCGCGGGCGCAGTCGGCGCGGGAGCAGACTAGGGTTTTCGGGAGATGGTGGCTAGAATTTTTTTTTTTTGGTATCAGAGCAGACTCCTGGTGAACGCCATGTAGGAAATAATAATGCCTTGTTCTCATTGCTAGGGTTTGTTACAATATATATAGTGTCTACATTTGGGCTTATGGATATGGGCCATATTTACATTGTAAATATTATCTTATACTCTAACAGAAGCCCTTCGGCCATAGCACCAGAGTCCATATCCAGCCCTATGTTTTCAGCCTTTCTCGTATCCCCGTTGAACCAGCCCTATGTTTTCAGCCTTTCTCGTATCTTGGTTGAACTGACGGCCTGTCTGGAACTCCCCTATGTTTTCAGCCTTTCTCGTATTGTAGTCGAGCTTTCCTGATAATAACGTGCTATGAGAAAGAGAGAGAAAAATTGTAGCCGAATGAATAAGGTTTTTAGTTATAGATAGGGATAACCCAAATCATAACATAGAATGCTTTTAACTGTCACCTTAAAAAATTTTAAAATCATTCTCACCAGCTGGACATATATCCAAAATCCTATAAACATATCTATCACCAATATAAATAAAAATATATTTAAACTAACTACAAGCAAATATCTAAACATATATCCAAAGTTCGAAAACACATATCTATTACAAATTTTAATTAAAATATATTCAAATTATATTTAAACTATTTTCATATAATATATATTTCTATCGAGTTTATCAATAATATCAGTTTTTTTATTTGCACGGCACGTGAACATGAATAATAATAATAATAATAATAATAATAATAATAATAATAAAGTAAAAAAGATTAGTTTTTTGGGCTTAATTGTAACTTGATATCCTTAACTATTCCATTTTTTTAACTTGATATCCTAAACTTTTTTTTTGTAACAACCTGATATCCTGGAAAAAAAAATGGGACGAAAATACCCTTAGTCTAAACTTAAAACAATGCCATACATCCCCCCCTTTTGCCCCCTTCCAGCCACCGCCCACCCCACCCCTCCCCCCGCCCCCTCCGGCCACCCGTCCCCCCCCCATCCAGCCACCGCGCGCGTCCGGAGAAAGGGGGCGGTGGTGCAGCCAGGATAGGAGAGCGGGGACGATTGTGGGGCAGCGGGAGGGGGGGAGGGGGTGTAGTGCCCCGTCCCTACATCGTGCCCCGTTGTTCGTCCACGGGGTGCGCGAGAAAGGAACACTGTCGCTATCGACTCGGTCGGGACCGATAGGTCGGGATCGATCGAATCGATCGAACGGGAACGGTTGAATTAAGATCCATTCCCCGTTATGGAATGGTTTCTTCGGAACCAAGTCCCATATTCAGCGGGCTGCGCCTCAAGGATTGACTCTGCGGCTGAGTCGGGAGAGACCTCCCGTTGCTCTGCTTTTCACGCCGCTTGCGTTGGTTTTGGCTTTGTTTTCTGAATGCATTTTCGTGAATGTTTTCGATGGTTTTCATGGCTTACGATTTGAACTTCGCATTCGTATCAAATTTCCTTGAATAACACAGTGTTCTAATCGGTTGCTGGTGCGATTTCAGGTGATCGCGTAGGCAACGTCTAGCGCGGCCAACCAGTTTCTCGCCTCAAGTAAATACTAAGGTGAGTGGCTGACCCTTCTTCCCTCGACCCCCTTCTCTAATACATTATCAATACTAGACATGTGCTATGCTAGAGGTAATGCAATGACAGGAATGATATTCTAATGAACGGTCACACGACGTCCCACGAACACGAACTATGCAGATGCTTGTCATACAATATATTCGTGCTTGCAATTATCAAATCATATAGAACCGTGCTAAGGAAAGGATGAATCGATTAAATAACTGTCGCAACGATACTATAAGATGTGCCTTGAAATAACAAATTAACTTAGCACGGTCATGGACAACTTGTCGACAAGGGCGATTGTTTCTTCGGACGGTATCCCGAGGCCACGGGACCGTTCCGGCCTAGGAGGAAACACGGATAGCTATGCCGGATGCATGCCACGGTAGGCAGTGGCTTTCAACGGGGCTCGCTACCCGCGCTGAAGGACCTCTGTCTACCAAGCTATATGTCCAGGATGGCTTGTCATGCCAGTGACCTTCACGAACACGCTCAATTACGTATCATTATTATCAACATGACAGGGAAGAACATGGTAAGTTTACGTTACGACGGCACGCACTGCCGGGGGTAAGATCTATCGTCATTATACGTTGTGCCTTCAATTACAAGTTTGAATTGAGTAGGATGGCTAGAAACTTCACTAAATATTTGTATGTACGCTCACTTGAATTCTTCAACAAATGAGAGCACGGGATTTAAATTGCCACGCACCAGCACAAAGTGTAAAGTGCTGACCCTCGCTCTCAACAGGTACTCGGGACCAGGATAGCGTGCTAAGGAACTGAAGGCGACGCTCCTTTCTTTTGAAGCCTTGCTAGAGCGAAGGCTAGTTCTGCAACATTTTGAAGACTTCGACACAACTGCATCATGAGTCACAGACTCTCGCCGATCCCAGGTCTTAGAGAGTCATTTTGATGTTTGTAAAAAGGGATGTAAATATATGGAATGTCTATCTCATCGATGTCGGTTGTAAGCCTGCGAGGCCTCTTTTGTAATCGAGTCTGTAATATACTTATTATCAATGAAAATGCAAGTTTCCTTCTCTAAATGAATGTGTTCAATTTCTCTGCGTACTCTTATATATGCTGTTGTTTCGGATAACCTTATGAACCGCCTTGTGCAAGCGCAACTTAGGCTTGCACGGCATCACGCCCGGGGGACGACTATCGATTCTATCGAATCGGGGCGTGACATAATGGTATCAGAGCACGGCTTTACGTCCTTGGCCTCCAGTGTCGAGTTTTTAGTCTCAAAATCGTTGGTCTCGTGTCGATGAGATATGTCGTTCCATACGAGTGCGCCCGCAATAAGTTTGGTGACTAATATATTTTGCCTTCAAAATCCCAGAAGGCACGTCGGTGAACGTGGCGGCGAACGAAGAAAGTGCTTCGAACGGCTCGAGTAGCTCGAGGCCCGGACCCTCAAACGATGCCATGGAGCGGATGTTGCGCATGCTGGAATCGCAACAACGACAAGCTGAGGAGAGTCAACGCCAGAATGAACAACATCGACGGCAGGCGGAGGCACGTCAAACTCAGTTCGAGGCCCGATTCGAAGCACAATTCAAGTTGCAGCAGAAGCAGCTTGATACGCTCCAGCAGATTGTTCAGACGGTGGTGGCCAACAACAATAACAACTCTGCGACAACCCATACCGTAACCGAGCCTGCGGTCAGACAAAGCGAAGTCGATCCGGAGGCACCCGAGCTTACACCTGCAGCACCGAGAAGTTCCAACTTCGACGTGTTGAAATTCACAAAGAGTTGCCGTACTTCATTCAACGGCACGGAAGATCCGTCCTTGGCGATTGACTGGTTAGAGGAACTAGAAGACAAGTTCGAGCTGCTGGGCGTTGAAGAGTCCAAGAAAGTCGCATGCGCTCAACTTCTACTCCGGTCGAACGCGCACGTAGCCATTCGACAAGAGAAGAAAAATGAATTCATGCAGCTAAAGCAAGGAAACATGACGGTGCGGCAGTATGCGGCGGAGTTTAACAAGTTGGCCAAGTTTGCTGGAGAATTCCTGCCCTCCCTGGCAAGTCGTGCTCGACGGTTCGAAGTGGGTCTACGACAATCCATCTACGCCCATGTGTCCGTTCCACAATACAAAACGATGGGGGAGTCTCTCAACCACGCCCTCCGCCTTGAACGCCAATATCCTCCAGGTGCTGCCGGCACTGTGCATACCTACAATCACAAACGCCCAAGCCACGCAGGAGGAAACAACGTGACCAAGCGTCCGAACAATGGGCCCCAGGGCGGACACCAGGCGCGGAACCAGGGACCTCACTGCACAAAATGCAACCGGAACGGACATCTCGCCGTCGACTGTGAAGTTCAAAATGGCGGATGTTTCATTTGCGAAAAAAGGGGTCACTTTCATGGAGATTGCCCGAAGCGTAGAAGAAACAACTTAGACGCGCCTCAGCATCCACAGCACCGTCCAGGGAATCAAGTTCCGGCACCACGAGCACCTCAACCCGCACTGCAAAATGGCCAAGACCGTCGCCCCAATGCCCAGGGCTGCGTCTACGCCATGACCCGAGATGAAGTGCTTGCATCAGATACGGTCGTGACAGGTATACTTAGTTTCAATAATGTGCCTGCCCGTGTATTATTTGATTCAGGTGCTTCACATAGTTTTATATCGGCGGACTTTGTCGCCGAGCACAAATTTCCGATGATATCGTTAGACCTCGACCTTAGCGTAAGCACACCTTCGGGCACACCAATACTTACTAATTTAGCTTGCGCCGGCGGGATTATCTGTATCGGTGGTCAAAAGATCGGTCTTGACGTGATAGTCCTAGATATGAAGGACTTCGATATCATTCTGGGAATGGATTGGCTCGGGCCGTGCAACGCAACCATAGACTGCGCCAGAAAGACGGTCACCTTCCGCATTCCAGGGGTGCCTGAATTCCGCTTTTCGTGTGGTGAGGCGTCGTCGACCTGCATGCTGATTTCGGCAATTTCTGCTCGGAGGATGCTGCATTCTGGGTGTGAAGGCTATTTGGCGTCCGTCCGAGACATACGACAGGATGGTGCAAACGCGGGTCAGACCGACATTGTGGCAGAATTCCCCGATGTGTTCCCGGACGAGCTACCCGGCATGCCCCCCGATCGAGAAATCGAGTTCAGCATCGATACATTTTCCGATACTCGACCAATTTCCAAGGCCCCGTACAGAATGGCTCCCGCCGAGCTGAAGGAACTCAAGGTCCAGCTATAAGAGTTACTCGATAAAGGGTTTATTCGGCCTAGTGTTTCACCGTGGGGAGCGCCCGTATTGTTCGTGAAGAAGAAGGACGGGTCCATGCGTCTGTGCGTCGATTACCGAGAGCTTAACAAGGCCACCATCCGGAACAAGTACCCATTACCCCGTATAGACGACCTATTTGATCAACTGTAAGGCACCTCGGTATTTTCGAAGATTGATCTCCGCTCAGGCTATCATCAGCTCAAGATCAAGTCAGACGACGTGCAAAAGTCCGCCTTTCGCACTCGATACGGCCACTACGAGTTCCTGGTGATGCCATTCGGCCTGACGAACGCTCCTGCCGCCTTCATGGATCTGATGAATCGGGTATTTCGACCCTTCCTTGATAAATTTGTGGTAGTCTTTATTGACGATATTCTCGTCTACTCGAAGGACAGGGCGCAGCATGCAGAACATCTACGGGCCGTGCTCCAGATACTTCGAGAACATGAGTTGTACGCGAAGCAGAGTAAGTACGAATTTTGGCTAAGCAGCGTATCCTTTCTTGGTCACATCATTTCGTCCGAAGGCATTGCAGTCGACCCGAAGAAAGTGGAAGCTGTTGCTGATTGGAAGCGGCCTGCGTCTGCTAGTGAGATTCGAAGCTTTCTTGGTTTGGCGGGATACTATCGACGCTTCGTGAAAGACTTCGCGAAGATTGCATCGCCACTGACTCGTCTCACTCAAAAGGGAGTCGTGTATGAGTGGTCGGATGACTGTGAAGCTTCATTCCAGGAGCTGAAGCAGCGACTAATTTTGGCACCTATACTCGCACTTCCGGATGGGCCAGAGGGTTTTCAGATATTCAGCGATGCTTCAGGCCAGGGCTTGGGATGTGTGCTCATGCAGCGAAACAAGGTGATATCCTTCGCCTCCAGACAGTTGAAGTCGCACGAGAAGAACTATCCTACGCACGACTTGGAGTTAGCGGCGATTGTGTTCGCGTTAAAATTGTGGCGTCACTATCTATATGGTGTGGCGTGCGCGATCTATACCGACCACAAGAGCCTCAAGTATCTCTTCACTCAGAAGGAATTGAACTTGCGACAGAGGCGCTGGCTCGAACTGATCAAAGACTATGACTTGACGATCGACTACACCCCGGGCAAGGGAAATGTTGTGGCGGACGTTCTGAGTCGGAAATATCTTGCCTCGCTCTCCATCAACCGCAGACTACTACAAGATCTAGAAGAAATGGGCATCGATCTCCGGGTTCGATTCAGGGATATACGGCTGGCGCAGCTACAGTTAGAGCCGAGTTTGCTGGAAAAGATCATGGCCGCTCAGAAGGATGATCCGTACCTGAAGAAAGTGTGCGAGCGAATTTCGACAGGTAGTGCGACCGACTTTGCGGAAGATAAGACCGGTGTGCTGAGAATAAATGGCCGACTATGTGTTCCGGATGATTCAGAACTACGAAAGGAGATAATGTCGGAGGCACATCATGCGAAATATACCTTGCATCCAGGCAGTACCAAGATGTATAAAGACCTCCGCACGACCTTCTGGTGGCACGGGATGAAGAGAGATGTGGCGCTCTTCGTGTCGCAATGCATGGCCTGTCAGCAGGTGAAAGCTGAGCATCAGCGACCGGGCGGGGAGATGCAGAACCTTGCCATTCCAGAGTGGAAATGGGATCATGTCACGATGGACTTTATTGTTGGCCTGCCGAAGACACCACGGGGAAGCGACGCCATCTGGGTCATTGTCGATCGACTAACCAAGTCAGCGCACTTTATTGCCATCAAAGTTACTTGGAGCGTTGATCGCCTGGCGCAGATTTATCTTGACGAGATAGTACGGTTGCACGGAGTTCCAGTATCCATCGTTTCTGATCGGGATTCACGGTTCATGTCGCGATTCTGGAGTAGCCTTCAGTCGGCGTTGGGTACCAAGTTGCAGTTCAGCTCAGCTTACCATCCTCAGACCGACGGCCAAACGGAGCGCGTTAATCAGATTCTCGAAGACATGCTACGGCTCTGCGCAATTGACTTCAAATCAAGCTGGGACGTCCACCTACCGTTGGCGGAATTTGCATACAACAATAGCTATCAGTCCAGCATCCAAATGGCGCCGTATGAAGCTTTGTACGGCCGGAAGTGCAGATCGCCCATTTGCTGGGATGAAATCGGGGAACGGCAGATACTCGGCCCGGAGCTGGTGGAACAGACTGTGGAAAAGGTCAAGCTCATTCGGGAAAGACTGAAGATTGCACAGAGTCGGCAAAAGAGCTACGCCGATACCCATCGAAGACCGCTTGAGTTCCTGGTGAGCGATCATGTGTTCCTGAAGGTGTCGCCTATGCGAGGAGTTACTCGGTTCGGCGCGAAAGGAAAGCTGAGTCCGAGATTCGTTGGGCCGTTCGAAATACTCGAGCGGGTCGCCCCAGTGGCCTATAAAATTGTCCTACCGCCGACGCTTGAAGGTGTGCACAATGTCTTCCACGTCTCCCAACTGCGAAAGTACGTGCACGACCCTAGCCACGTGGTAGATTTTGGCCAGCTGGAGCTAAAGTCCGACTTATCCTACATTGAAGAGCCCGTTCAAATCTTAGAACGCAAGGATAAGCTGTTGCGGAATAGGGCGATCCCACTCGTCCGCGTACGCTGGAGGAACCATGCGGCAGAAGAGTCGACATGGGAACTCGAGTCTGAGATGAAGGAGAAGTTTCCTTCATTGTTTTCGTAGAGGTAGGTTCTGTTCTTAAGTTTCGAGGACGAAACTTTTTCTTAGTTGGTTATGGTGTAGTGCCCCGTCCCTACATCGTGCCCCGTTGTTTGTCCACGGGGTGCGCGAGAAAGGAACACTGTCGCTATCGACTCGGTCGGGACCGATAGGTCGGGATCGATCGAATCGATCGAACGGGAACGATTGAATTAAGATCCATTCTCCGTTATGGAATGGCTTCTTCGGAACCAAGTCCCATATTCAGCGGGCTGCGCCTCAAGGATTGACTCTGCGGCTGAGTCGGGAGAGACCTCCCGTTGCTCTGCTTTTCACGCCGCTTGCGTTGGTTTTGGCTTTGTTTTCTGAATGCATTTTCGTGAATGTTTTCGATGGTTTTCATGGCTTACGTTTCGAACTTCGCATTCGTATCAAATTTCCTTGAATAACACAGTGTTCTAATCGGTTGCTGGTGCGATTTCAGGTGATCGCGTAGGCAACGTCTAGCACGGCCAACCAGTTTCTCGCCTCAAGTAAATACTAAGGTGAGTGGCTGACCCTTCTTCCCTCGACCCTCTTCTCTAATACATTATCAATACTAGACATGTGCTATGCTAGAGATAATGCAATGACAGGAATGATATTCTAATGAACGGTCACACGACGTCCCACAAACACGAACTATGCAGATGCTTGTCATACAATATATTCGTGCTTGCAATTATCAAATCATATAGAACCGTGCTAAGGAAAGGATGAATCGATTAAATAACTGTCGCAACGATACTATAAGATGTGCCTTGAAATAACAAATTAACTTAGCACGGTCATGGACAACTTGTCGACAAGGGCGATTGTTTCTTCGGACGGTATCCCGAGGCCACAGGACCGTTCCGGCCTAGGAAGAAACACGGATAGCTATGCCGGATGCATGCCACGGTAGGCAGTGGCTTTCAACGGGGCTCGCTACCCGCGCTGAAGGACCTCTGTCTACCAAGCTATATGTCCAGGATGGCTTGTCATGCCAGTGACCTTCACGAACGCGCTCAATTACGTATCATTATTATCAACATGACAGGGAAGAACATGGTAAGTTTACGTTACGACGGCACGCACTGCCGGGGGTAAGATCTATCGTCATTATACGTTGTGCCTTCAATTACAAGTTTGAATTGAGTAGGATGGCTAGAAACTTCACTAAATATTTGTATGTACGCTCACTTGAATTCTTCAACAAATGAGAGCACGGGATTTAAATTGCCACGCACCAGCACAAAGTGTAAAGTGCTGACCCTCGCTCTCAACAGGTACTCGGGACCAGGATAGCGTGCTAAGGAACTGAAGGCGACGCTCCTTTCTTTTGAAGCCTTGCTAGAGCGAAGGCTAGTTCTGCAACATTTTGAAGACTCCGACACAACTGCATCATGAGTCACAGACTCTCGCCGATCCCAGGTCTTAGAGAGTCATTTTGATGTTTGTAAAAAGGGATGTAAATGTATGGAATGTCTATCTCATCGATGTCGGTTGTAAGCCCGCGAGGCCTCTTTTGTAATCGAGTCTGTAATATACTTATTATCAATGAAAATGCAAGTTTCCTTCTCTAAATGAATGTGTTCAATTTCTCTGCGTACTCTTATATATGCTGTTGTTTCGGATAACCTTATGAACCGCCTTGTGCAAGCGCAACTTAGGCTTGTACGGCATCACGCCCGGGAGACGACTATCGATTCTATCGAATCGGGGCGTGACAGGGGGAGGGGGTCAAGGGTGGCTGGAGGGGGCGGGGTGGGGGCAGGGGGTGGGGGGGGAAGTGTTGAGCCGACATGGGGGAGGGGGAGAGGGGTTGGGTTCTGTTGAAAAATTAAGGGGAGGGATTATTTTGTCCTTTTTAAAATTTTGGGTAACAAATTGAAAATACTAATAGTTAATGGTATCAAGTTGTCGAGTAAAAAAGTTTAGGGTATCAAGTTGAAAAATAAAAATAATTGAGGGTATCAAATTGTAATTAAGCCTTTTTTTTAGATGTCCAGCATAACACACGTGACTTTGTGCATGCTGCGTTGCATGCCATTTGGGTCCAATGTCCACGCCTCTCCCGCGATTCGATACCGAGACCGTCCGCCTAGCCAAAGAGGTTATACCTCTTCTCACTAACCACATGAGCCAGAAGAGTTCGGTGTTAAAAAGATTAGTTTTAAGTTGTAATATAATTGCAATTACATGAGTTTATGATGTAATTAATTTTAAAAGAACTCGATGAAATGTAATCAACCTTGTGATTACCATATTAAATTTTGGGAGATTTTGTATAACCCTCAACTTTTTATTTGTTTGTTGTATTTGGCACGATTTTCTTAATTCTCATACCTTTTTCATTCTTAACGTTCATTCGTTTCTTCCGTCTGGTCAACCAAGAGTACTTGATGTGCAAAAATACAAATGCATCATCCACTTGACTCAAATCCATCTTGGTAATTAGTTCATTTGGATTGCATGTAACCCTCCATTTAACTCAACATCGGACTTCCAACAACCGTAATCATGGCCTAAATGCAACAAACCGATAAAAAAAGGAGGGTACATTGTATTTTTTCAAGTCAAATAAGGGGCTGTTTGGATAGATGTAACTCTTTGAAAGTGTGAAAGTGGCACTTACATAATGATGAGTTGCAGTTGAAAGTGTGAAAGTGGCACTTTCCAAAATGTGTTTGGATGTAGTACTTTTTGTCTGCTGCAAGTGGAAGAAAAAGGGTTTGGTGTTTGGATGATTGTTGAAAGTGGATAAAAAAGAGTTTGGTTGTTTGGATGGTTGTTGAAAGTGGATATTGAGATTGTAGATATGATAACCCATAATTAAATTAATTACGATAATTAAATACAAAAAATGTATTAACTATTATAATTAAATTAATTACCATAATATAAAGTAAGATTATTATAATTTAAATATAAAATATAATTATTAAAATACAATTAATTTTACATAATATGAATTATTATTCTTTCACACAAGTAAATGCATTAACTATTATAATTAAATTAATTACAATAATATAATTTTTTTTAAAATATTAAAAAAATAGACATATAATTTATCTTGGTGTATGGATTAAAATTTAAAATTTTGATATAAACAATTATTCAAATTAATTAAACAAATTAATTTTTAATTAGCAAATTAAACAAATTTTAAAAAAAATTGAAATCTGAATGTTAATGAGAAAAAAAAGAAAAACTACATTATTATTAATATAGTATAGTATAACTATTATTAATTATTACTGTTACTATCATTATTATTATCATTATCATTATCATAATTAATTTAAGGCTTAATTGCTACTTGATACCCTCAACTATTACCATTTTTCAACTTGGTACCCTAAACTTTTTTTTGTAACAACTTGATACCCGGATATTATTTTGGACAAAAATGCCCCTATCCCTAACCCCCCTCCTCCGTGCTAGCTTCGCCCCCCCCCCTGCTAGCTCCGGCCGCAGCTCCCCCCCCACCCCCCCTGCTCGCTTCAGGCCATCCCCCCCCCCCTCTCGCTCCGGCCGTCCGTCCACTCCCGCCTCTCCCCTAGGGCTCGGCAGCGGGAGGAGGGGGGCTGGGAAGGGGGGTGCGGAGCGGGAGGCGGGGGCAGGAGGTGGCCCAGAAGCGAAGAGGGGGGGGGGGGGGGGTCGGCCGGAGCTAGCAGGGGGGTGGCCGGAGTGGGGGAGGGGGTAGAGGGAGGGAAGGGATAAGGGCATTTTGGAGTTTTTTAAAATGTCAGGTATTAAGTTGAAAAAAAAAATAGTTGAGGTATCAATCTGTTACGAAAAAAAGTTTAGGGTATCAACTTGAAAAAGTGTGATAGTTGAGGGTAGCAATTAGCAATTAAGCCTTAAATTAATCAATGAGAGGAAGACTCTGGAAGACTTGGGAGGTTGTTAATATTTGCTATGCTGCTACCAAACCCATCCGTTCGTTTTCTTCTCCGTTCATCTTCTTCTTCTTCTTAATATTTCTTTTTTCTTGAGAAGAAGAAGAAAGGACCCCCCGCCCGGACCTCATCAAGCTCGTCGTCATCTAGGACATCCTCCACGTCGCCGAGGATCCCCTCCCCCCCCGTCCATCGCCGCAGCCGCCTCCCCCACCTCCCGGCTACGTCGGCCAAGGGCCAACCCTTACGGACGATGAGCTCCGGACCTCGTCGTCATCTTCTTCCTTCTTCTTCTTCCTTTGGCAGTTCAAGCCACTTGCAGTCCGGTTACAGTCCAGTTGCGGCTGTTTTCGGATGTAGGTGAAAATTAAACAAGGGAGGGGGACAACAACTGCAAATTGTCAGAAACAAGACACTTACAAGCAACTTGCCATGCACAACCAAACGTAGAAACTGAAGGCATTTTCACTGAAATTAGCAGTTTCATCCCACTTTCCTCCGACTCCCGGGCATCCAAACAGGCCCTAAGCTCAAGTCAAGTGCTCTTAGTTGACCATAAGGAAGAAGTTAACAAAACTGTTAAATGGGAAAAGTGTGAGAATTGATAAAATTATACCAAATACAGCAAACCAATAAAAAATGGGGGCCTAATTTTTTTTTCCCCCTAACCAGAACCTGAATTATATTTACAATATAATATTAATTGCATATATTATCAAAACTGCAAACCAAGCGCATTTGTCGTAATAACGCCTAAGGACTGCAATGTTGAAAAAGCAGCAAATATAAAATAAGCTTAATTGCTAATTGCTACCCTCAACTATCACACTTTTTCAAGTTGATACCCTAAACTTTTTTTTGTAACAACTTGATACCCAGACATTATTTTGGACAAAAATGCCCCTACCCCTAACCCCCCTCCCCCGTGCTCGCTTCGCCCCCCCCCCCCCCCTCTGCTAGCTACGGCCGCAGCTCCCCCCCCCAACCCCCCCTGCTCGCTTCAGGTGGCCCGGTCGGCGGGAGGCCGGTCGGCCGTGTGCGCGAGGGGGCGCGCTGGGTCGGCGCGACGCTGGCCGGAGGGCGGTCGGGGGATCCGCGGAGGGGCGTGGTCGCTGGACCAGGGGCGCGGGTGGCCGCGTGCGCTGGAGGGGCGCGGGAACAGGCGGCGGAGAGGGTCGGCGTTGGTCGGAGCTAGCAGGGGGGGTGGCCGGAGTGGGGGAGGGGGTGGAGGGAGGGAAGGGATAAGGGTATTTTGGGGTTTTTTAAAATGTTAGGTATTAAGTTGAAAAAAAAAATAGTTGAGGTATCAATCTGTTACGAAAAAAAGTTTAGGGTATCAACTTGAAAAAGTGTGATAGTTGAGGGTAGCAATTAGCAATTAAGCCTATAAAATATAACAATACACAGCTACGGTGCACGGACTGCCATCACCCAAGGCAGCTGGCAAATATTAACAATACAAAGCTGGAGATTCTGCCGCTGGCTCGGACCAATGTTGCGTTTTGTTCATTGTAATGTAATCGTAATTGTAATAGAATTAGGTTTGTAATATAATTAAGTTTATAATGTAATAAAATTATAATTACATTACTATGTTTGGTTGAAGCATGTAATCAAATCATGTAATGTAATGTCAATTGCATTCATATGTTTGGTTTACCATGTAATGTAATTAAGTTTCTAATTTAATATTTTTTAAATACAACATAAAATTTAAAAAGTGGATCACTAATTTTTTTTAAAAATTTAAAAAGAAAAAAACTTAAAATAAATAATAAATAAATAAGGAAAAAATATTTGTTTTCTGCTAAAAAAAAGACCAAAAACGAAAAAAACGACAAAAAATAAAAAATAAAAAGAATGACAAACGAACAAAACAGAAGGAAAAAAATCAAAAATGAAAAAGCGATAAAAAAGAAAAACGACAAAAAAAAATCAAAAATGTGAAAACCATAAAAAGTGACCAATAATGATAAAAAAATGATTAAAAACAAAAAAAATTGACAAAAAACAACAATAAATGAAAGGAAAAAAAAAGACGAAAAACGACCAAAAACAAAAAAGGGCAAAAAATGAACAAAAATGACAAAAAAAATGAAAAAAAACGAAAAAAAAAAACGATAAAAAAGAGAAAAAAAAACGATAAAAAGGAACATAAATGACAAAAAAAGAAAATACGAAAAAAGACCAAAAACAAGAGGAAATTAAAACGAGCAAAAAATGACAAAAAATTAAAAAACTTGCAAATAAAAAATCCAAAAACGACAAAAAAGGAAACAAAAACGACAAAAACAACAAACAAAAAGGAAAAACGAACATAAACGACAAAAAAAATGTGAAAAAAGACCCCAAAAAGCAAGGATAAAAAAAGCGACAAAAAACGTGCAAAATCGACCGAAAACGATAGAAGACGATAAAAACGTGAAAAATGGTCAAAAAAGTACAAGATCGAAAAAAATCGATAAATAACATGCAGAAAATGTGCAAAATCGACAAAAAACGAAAAAAAACGTAAAAAATTGACCAAAAACAATAATAAAAAAAAGCGTGCAAAAAGGCAAAAGACGTGCAAATAAAACAAAACCAATAAAAAAGTGCAAAACTAACAAAAAATGTACAAAATCGACAAATAAGATTTAAAAGTGCAAAAGCGACAAAAAATGGCCAAGAATGTGCAAAAACGACCAAAAATAAAAAAAGGCCAAAAACGAGCAAAAACGACAAAAAATAAACAAAAACGAAAAAAAATGACAAAAAGCTAACACAAAATTGACAAAAAAGATTTAAAAAATGCAACTGCGACAAAAAAAATGGCCAAGAATGTGCAAAAACGACAAAAATCGAAAAAGGCCCAAAACAAGCAAAAACGACAAAAAAAAATGAACAAAAATGACAAAAATAAACAAAAACGACAAAAAAAAAACTAAAAGAAGGGCAAAAAAACGACAAAAAAGGGCAAAAACAACAAAAAAAAAGAGACAAAAACGACAAAAAAATAAAAACAACAAAAAACGAACAAAAATGACAAAAAACGAACAAAAACGACAAAAAAGGGACAAAAACAAAAAAAAGGACAAAAACAAACAAAAACAACCAAAAACGACAAAAAATGAACAAAAACAACAAAAAACGACAAAAACAAACAAAAACAACAAAAAACGAACAAAAATAACAAAAAACGAACAAAAACGAACAAAAATGACTAAAACCGACAAAAAACAAACAAAACAACAAAAATGACAAAAAACGAACAAAAATGACAAAAACCGAATAAAAAACGAACAAAAACGACCAAAAACGACAAAAAAACAAACAAAAACAAAAAATGACACAAAACGAAGAAAAGTGACAAAAAAACGAACAAAAACGACAAAAAAGGCAAAAAACGAACAAAAACGACCAAAAACGACAAAAAACAAACAAAACAACAAAAAATGACAAAAAACAAACAAAAAAAAAACCAAATTATAGCATACCAACCTTCCGCTTAAGTTGTAATAACAAAAAATGACAAAAAACAAACAAAAAAAATGACAAAAAACAAACAAAAAAAAGTCAACTGCAGAGGGATAATAAAAAAACCTTTTTAATGAGCAATGGTATACTATATACTGCAGTGCAAACTGTCTATTTTGATCTCTCGTCCGTCTATATAAAGAGTAACAAACTTAACTGTACAAATCAAAAGAAAGAAAGAGAGAAAGAAAGCAGCAGCCATGCTTCTTCCGACCGTCTTTATGATCTTCTCTCTCCTCCTCTCTTCTTCCTTCGCCTCCGACTTCTGCGTAGCAGACGTCGAGGGTCCCGAGACCCCCTTCGGCTACACCTGCAAGAAGCTTTCCGATGTCACGGTCGACGACTTCGTCTTCACCGGCTTCGGGAAGCCCGACAACGCGACCTTCAAAGACATCAAGGCTTCGGTCACCGAAGCCTACGTCCAACAGTTTCCGGGCCTCAACGGCCTCGGCATCTCCGCCGCAAAGTTCCATCTAGCCGTCGGTGGTGTGTTGCTTCTCCACACCCACCCGGATGCCACTGAGATCCTCTTCGTCACCGAGGGGACGATGGGCTCAGGAATTATCGCAACCGATAACACAGTGTACTACAAAACCCTAAAGAAGGGTGATACTATGGTTATTCCAAAGGGACTCCTACATTTCCAGGCATGCACGCACGCAGGGCTTCATTTTCTTTAAATTAAATATTTTGAACGGAAAAAACTATTTGACTCACGTCCGCGTGCATCCATTGTGCACGTGCCCCACCGCTCCGACGCCACCCGCCACGTGCGTGCACCTTGTGCTTGTGCACGCAGGCGTGAGCCAAATTGCAAGGCTCTATTTTGAAACTTGAACTTATGCATCTATGTCCGAGCTCTCTAGTCTAGTAGTAGTGGAGCGGACATCGGGAGGGGCCGGCAAGGTTCGAGCCCCCCAATCGTGTGTGTGCGTGGGATTTCAAAAAAAAAAACTTATGCATCTATTTATGTTTCATACAATATTTAAGTGTTTATTTAAGAACACGTGTCCTGAGAACACATGTTAATACATTGATAAACATATAATTTATATTATCAACACATTTGTTGGTATAATTTTTACTTAAAATGTGTATTGATAAATGTGTAATAAAATATACATTTATCAATGTGTTATCATGTATCATTAGAAAACATGTTAACATATAACCCGTTTAATTAATCTATGAATTTATAGTATTTGTATTTCTCGTGTTCAGGTGAACGAGGGTGACGAGACGGCAGCGGCCATTCTTAGCTTCAACAGCGATAACCCGGGCTTGCAGATAACAAGGAATGCACTATTTGCAAACGACATGCCGACGACATTACTACAAAAGGTCTCCTTCCTCGACAAGCTGCAGATAATGAAGCTCAAGGCACTTTTCGACAGTAGCGGCTGAGATCGATCGATAGCCCATTTGCGCGCTTGGACTTCGTGGTTTGGAGTTCACTGCTATCTTCTGCTGATCATAATGTGTTTTTTTTTTTGGTTTCCAGCTTTCAATTAATGCTATGGTGTCAGATGATCTCCCGGTTTCTATGACTCGGGTTTCATGTACGCAATTAACTAAAATTAATTATGAGTTTTTCATGCGTGCATGTGTAATTTTTTTTTTCCTTTTTCTTTTTCCAAATGAAATAAATTCATTAAATTGAAACAATACTGATTTGTTCATATCATCACTGATATGATGCGATTGAATACAAAATGGTTCTTCCTCAAAGAAATTGATACAAGAACTTTGATTGGAGATCAAGGAGTAGGCAGCCAAAGCATGTGCCACCCTATTTGTTTCCCTTGGAGCATACGCAAAGGAGATGTCTCTGGATGAGTTTAGAATATTGTGACCCTCTTCAATTGCATGTCAAGCTTGCCATGGAATATCAAGACCCTTGCAGCACACAGCATCTAGTAGTACTTTACAATCTCCTTCAATGATTGTGTTGATAATGTTTTTCCGTCTACAAAGATCCAGTGATAGGCGTAGAGCTAGAGCCTCAGCCTGTAAAGTAGATCCTCCCTCTTGACAAGTTGACATTGTTGTCGAAAATCCTTTTTCCTTTGAATTCTATAAACTTGAAATAATAAAATAAAATAAATTAGAACAAAGTTACCGGCCTATGGGAAAGTCGCGCTGAATGCACTGCCCTAAGAGTTGATCCGAGGTCTTATGTGCAGACTTTTCTCAGATTCTCCTAGTGGTAAAACCCCCGGTATCACCGGCTTCTCGCTGTCGCACACAACGTCGAGAGATCGACCCGAACTTAGCCTTGCCCAGACCGAAACACTGAAGAGAATGGAAGTAGAAAGGTGGCTTGTTTGGAAATTGAGAATGAGCTTGAGTATATCAAAAAACACAACTTGTTCTTATGAGTAGAGAAAGGAAATCTATATATAGCAACTTCAACCACTCAAGGAGCTTGTAACGTTGCCTATTTGGAAGCCAAAGAACCGGAAACATTCTCCAACGTTAGAGAAAAAGTCCTATGAATGTGCAAAGGTGCACTAAAATAGGAAAAAGAAATGGTCAAGGTGGAATAGCTCCAACGTGCAGCCCATGTGACCGGATGTGTGAGGACTTGGTTTTGTCCACTGTGTGGACACACACAGCCAACAATCCCCCCCAAAACCAAGATTCGGAGACAAAGATAATAAAGAGGAATAATGATAGAGAAGTCCTGGGCAAGAGTATACTATGCATAAATGAGATGGACCGCAGCCTTGAATCTCACGTAGTGACTATTCCTTTGTCTGAAGAAGTGCTTGATAGACTATGCCTTGAATCAGACTTCTTGAACCAGATTCAGAAATTAGCACACATAGTACGCTAGAGGTTCTTGGGTCTATCGGGTGGCGCTTTTGAATGGCCATACGCATTTATTCCATATTCATGAGAGTTGTCTGAGATCGTCCTGTCCCATAGTCGCGGCCTTTACGGCCTCTCATATAGGTAAGTCCTCCAAGGGTTGGTGATCGGAGTCAACCCTGCAAAATAATGCTTGGACCTACTAAGAGTTTTAAAACTCATCCTAACCAGATCACACCGGAACACTGTCACCATAGGGATGGGGTATCAATGTACACATGTATAGCCTCCTGGGCTTTTATTTTAAAGAGAAACTAGCTATGTTCCAGTAGCAACATTTCTGTTTCTTTGCAGCCCTGTTCCACCAAGGTTGGTTTCCAGTAGCAACATTTTCTGTTTCTTTGTAGCCATGTAATAAAATAATTAATGCTAGCCAATCATTTCAGAGGTTACCTTCCCCACATATTTCTGACCAAACCTCTGAGGGTTTATCGTAAGTAATCAACCTGAAAAGAATATTACCAATATTAAATTCTTGCCTATGGAGAACAGTGACATTATTCACACAAAAACTATATTAAAAAAACTATAATAATCCACAAAAGATTGACGGAGAATCAAGAAAGAAAATGAAGGAAAAATCATAACAAGGATACAAACCAAAATAAACCTTACAACATATAGTTGCAGGTTCAAGGACAAAAGATATTTATGAGAAGTCGAGAACAAATTTGCACTAGAAGCAATACCTTTATTCGAACTAATGGAAGCTTCAGTTCTGACTTGCTGACAGCTATCTTTTTACCTTTTTCAATCAAGTTTCTCACCTGCATAATTTGAGCTTATTAAGATGCAGGGGTGAGGGTGGGGCGTAGACTGATGGTGTCTAGCTACCATAATATATATACAAGAAATTCATCTTACAACTGTGTCTAGATGTTCAATGACAGAAGCTTGATCGTTGCGGTCAATGTCAGGTTCATCCTTTAGCACAACCTACATAGCGAGAGCGCATTCTCAATTGAACTGCCTAACGAAATTATACACAGAGTGAAACAACTTACATCAGCATACTCAAAAGGTCGCACTGGCTTCAAAGGTATCTTTGTGGGTCTATATTGACTACCCTGTACAGAGAAAATACAAAGATATGATGTAATAATGACCATAGACAACACAATTATATCTAAAAGAACACTTCTGGGTGGAAACTGGAAAAAGGAAAGGAGAAGTACAATCTTTGTATGTTATTTCTGTTTAAACACATTTAACGGTAAAATAGACATCTTTCACTTGAAATATTTGAAAACATATTTAGGTAATCGCTACGGACAATATTTCAACAGCAAGGCAGCTCATATATTTTGTCTTGACATGTGCAGGTGTACTTGGCACAATCCTATGACTTAATTAAATAGCAATGAAGATAGTTGATTCCATCATCCTCTATTGTTTTCCATGTCTTTAACTTCTTGATTTCATATCAATTTTGGTAACTACAGCTTTTACTATATAAAGAAAATGATAAAACAAATGATAGAAAGCATATTTACATTTAAAACTACCTTAATTTCCAAGAGAAGCACGTGTTTTGGTTTTGCCGCTCCATCAATCAATGAAGTTGCAACAGAAGAGCCTGGCTGAGTGATATGAAAGCCCATCCTTGGAACTTCCTGTGTAAAACAACCCTGACGAGAACAGTATAAAAGTGTAACTTGTGCGCAGAAATGTGACAGAGGACATACATGTGGATCAACAAGGCATTTATGTTCATGCCCCCACACTATAAAATCAAGAAATCTTTGCAAGAAATGCTCATTTATTGCATTTTTTGGATTCGTCTTGATCCTACAAAGTATATACTCAGAAGCATAATTAAAGAGCTGAAAAGATGTAACTGGAAATGAGAATCATGTTAAACCCAAAGGACGCTATCTGTCAATCGATTAACCTTTGCAACATAATATTAACCTGTTCTGGTGAAGGACAAGAATGTTAAACCAATATGATACTGAACATCCGTCTTGATCTTGAGGTCGTATCCATTGTACTGCATGTGGCGTCTAGAAACGTATGTGAAGCCAGATCAGGACCATATAATATTTTACAACGGCCATACAGTGTTATCTGACCAACGCCAGAGCTGCCAATGTCGTATCCATTGTATTGCATTGTAATATTTTATCTAGCTTACTGCTTTGTGTGTCCATATGGACGTTGGACCTTTATATTCTACTGAAGCACTATAATATGGTTTATTCTAGTGTATTACCTTTTAATTTTATCCATATAATGTTTATGCTTATCTTCTGGAATTTGCTTGAAGTATGTCAGTGCTGAAAGGGAGAATAAACAAGAATACCAGTCTTCAAGGAAGTCAACATCAAGATTATATCCTTTGAGCTCAGTTACCTCGGAGTCTGAGATGAAAGGACCTCTCCAAGCCAATGGATCCAGCAAAATATTATCCAAATGCTTGGCCAGCTGTTGCATTTCTCATCTAACTGAAACTGAAGGAAAAGGAAAAGAGAACCCAAAAACTGAAAATATTGCCATTAATATTACAAGAGAACAAGGGATGCTGCTCAGGATATGTTAAACCTCTTTCTAGGACCCTTAATGAAGAAATCCCCACCGAAAGAGCGGGTTTGTGGGGGGCACTTGAATCTGAAGGACTGTTGTCCATTAACAAATCAAAAAAAAAGTCGGGGATACGATATTGAACGAAGAGGCATCAGTAATGAAAAAGAAGAGCAGCCTCAAGGACTAGGTGGCCATGTTTCTTGAATAGCCGAAAATGAGAGAATCGTCAGACATTTCAAGAAATGAAGAGGTAACTATATATGCCAGTGTTTCCTGATGCAGAATGATATGTTAGGAGGATCAAGCTATAAAAGAAGGGTTATAAAAAATTAAAAACAAAAAAATGTAGATATACAATTAATTAGTAATTAAAAGGGACATGTTAGGAATACTCATACTCACTTTTGTGCAGTCCACTACAACAAAAAGACCTATTAATGACGCTTGATAAGTGGTTTTTATGACGGCTGATGTGGAAGCGTCATCAATGTTCAGCAAGACTAGAATCTATGACGGTTTACATTAAAAACATTATTGATAGTGCTCTAGTGATACGAGCGTTATAAAAAAAATACGAAAATTTAAGTCGAAACCTTGACTCCTCCGCAATTCTCCCGCACTTAAGAAAAATTCTAAACCCTCTCTCTTTCTCCTTCTCCTTCTCCTCCTGCTCCCCAACTCCCCTCAGCCTACTCCCCGCTCCCCAGCTCCCCTCAGCCCGCTCCCCGCTCCCCAACTTCCCTCAGCCCGTTCCTCGCTTCCCTCAGTTACAGACTCCACCGCAGAGGGAAGGATGTCACCGACGTAGCCTTTACCACCGGTTTGTCCTAAAATTTCGATCATTGCTTATTTTATGCCCTAAATTCAAAAATCTCCTAATTTTTGATAACCATACATGCATCCATCTCTCCAAAATTAGGGTTCTAAATTTTAGGGTTTCTCGACGTCTTCGTCCACGTCGGCGATGATCCGAAAAGGGCTGCATCATCGTTGACTTCTCTTGATTAAGTGAGTGATTTTGATTTGGATTTTTTCCCTAAAAAAAGATTTTGTTGTGAGTGTAATTTTTTCCAAAAAATTAGGGTTCTTAATTTTTGATTTGGATTTTTTTTCCCTAAAAGGGTTCTTTGATTGTTTTTCTGTTTGCTCTTGTTCAAGGGAGTGTAATTACATTTGGGGAGTCGAGTCCGAAGCCTCTCAACAGTCACAACCGCGACCCGGCGAGGTGCTGTGCGTGCCTGCGAGCCGAGTCCGAAGCCTCCCTTCGGATTCTGACACCAAATTCTGGGATATAAATTCTAAACTCTTGATTGATTTCAGTTTCTGGGTTTATTTTGTTTGTCGATGATGTTGTTGGATCTCGATCCCTACATAAAAAGGGCTTCGATCGACTGATACGTGTTGGGTTCGATTTTGGCTTGATGATCCTACGATTGTCTTTGTTTGTGAAGCGCGAATGATCTTTAGATCATGTTCGGTTCTTTACTTGCTGTTGGATCATTTTCGGTTTTGGGTTACCTAGCTGCTGTTGGAATTATTTGTCACGCATGTATTGTTGGTTTGGGTTTTCTGTATAAATTGTTGCTTGGGTTCTCCTTCCTATACTTGCTGTGGGATGTTGGTTTAGATTTTCCTTATTATACATGTTGGATTGTTCATTCTGGGTGCAGATACGCTCGTGTTTGTACGAGTCGATACTGGACACGGATGTGAGGATACCTTCGTGTCGATGATGTAGTCTCTCCACAGTTGCAGCCGCGACCCGGCGAGGCGCTGTGCGTGCCTGCAAGCCGAGTCCGAAGGCTCCTTTCGGATTCCGACACCAAATTCTGGGATATAAATTCTAAACTCTTGATTGATTTCAGTTTTTGGATTTATTTTATTTGTCGATGATGTTGTTGGATCTCGATCCCTACATAAAAAGGGTTTCAATCGACTGATACGTGTTGGGTTCGATTTTGGCTTGATGATCCTACGATTGTCTTTGTTTGTGAAGCGGGAATGATCTTTAGATCATGTTCGGTTCTTTACTTGCTGTTGGATCATTTTCGGTTTCGGGTTACCTAGCTGCTGTTGGAATTATTTGTGATGCATGCATTGTTGGTTTGGGTTTCTTGTATAAATTATTGCTTGGGTTCTCTTTCCTATACTTGCTGTGGGATGTTGGTTTATGTTTTTCTTATTATACATGTTGGGTTGGGAAGGATTTCTTTGCTGTAGGAGATATTTTCCTATTTGGATTAAAATTGTTGGTTGGGTATCTATTATGCATGATGGGTTTAACTTGGTACTGTGGGTGTTTTTGTTGGGAGCTTTTCGATATAAAACACATGGGGGTATATATTAGTTGGGAGTATTTCTATTTCGGGATTGACATCTCCATTAGCATGCATGCGTCATTGATTTTGGGACTACGTCCACTATGCCATGCCTGGATGTTTTACTTTATTTGTCGGTTTCGGTTTTTATTAGAGTACTCTGATATTCTTGGTGTTGGTCGTTCGACCAAATGAACCAAAGCGTTGCAGATCGTATCGGATATACTGGCTCCGTGTCCTATACGTGTTATGGCACGCTAGTACAGCAGATGATGATTGATCCTTATCTAAGACATCTTATATATCTCATTTCGTTTCTTGTCGTTAATCGTAGTTTGTATGTTGGTACTGTTGGGTTGTTCATTCTGGGTGCAGATACGCTCGTGTTTGTACGAGTCGATACTGGACACGGATGTGAGGATACCTTCGTGTCGATGATGTAGCCTCTCCACAGTTGCAGCCGCGACCCGACGAGGTGCTGTGCGTGCCTGCGAGCCGAGTCCGAAGGCACCCTTCGGATTTCGACACCAAATTCTCGGGTATAAATTCTAAACTCTTGATTAATTTCAGTTTTTGGGTTTATTTTGTTTGTCGATGATGTTGTTGGATCTCGATCCCTACATAAAAAGGGTTTCGATCGACTGATATGTGTTGGGTTCGATTTTGGCTTGACGATCCTACGATTGTCTTTGTTTGTGAAGCGGGAATGATCTTTAGATCATGTTCGGTTCTTTACTTGCTGTTGGATCATTTTCGATTTCGGGTTACCTAGCTGCTGTTGGAATTATTTGTGATGCATGCATTGTTGGTTTGGGTTTCTTGTATAAATTGTTGCTTGGGGTCTCCTTCCTATACTTGTTGTGGGATGTTGGTTTAGGTTTTCCCTATTATACATGTTGGGTTGGAAAAGTTTTCTTTGCTGTAGGAGATGTTTTGCTATTTGGATTAAAATTGTTGGTTGGGTATTTATTATGCATGATGTGTTTAACTTGGTACTGTGGGTGTTTTTGTTGGGAGCTTTTCGTTATAAATCACATGCGGGTATATATTAGTTGGGAGTATTTCTATTTCGGGAATGACATCTCCATTAGCATGCCTGCATCATAGATTTTGGGACTACGTCCACTATGCCATGCCTAGATGTTTTACTTTATTTGTCGGTTTCGGTTTTTATTAGAGTACTCTGATACTCTCGGTTTTTCGATATAAATCACACTCTAAAATTGACAGACTCTAAAAGTTAGGGTTTCGCTTTCTTTTTCAGGGTTTTGCTATACATACATGTGCTATGGACAGTCTTCATGTGACCAAGTTGAAGCTTTATAAGTGTGCTTCTTTGCTACAGTATCTGTGAGATTTTTGATGTCGATAGTTTTGATGTAGCTAAAGTGTACTCTATATTGGATACTCTATATATTTTGAGAAGATATATATAATGAAATGGAGAAATGTAGAATGGTAGCTAAAATACTCTATTTTGAGACAATGAAATGGAGAATGGTACTTTATATTACATTTCAATGCTTTGTTGTGAATATGGTTCAAAGTGGTTATTTTCAAATTGAATTGAGCAGCGTTTGGAATGTATAACATGCAGTATAGAGCGTTATAAATGTGATACAACGACCATATACAGCGGTTTTTCATAACTATCCATGACGCTTTGAAAATAAAACGTAGCAGAAATTAAACCTATTAATGACGGTTTTGGATGAATTATCTATAACGCTTTTAAAAACATTTATAACACCCGATTTCATAACGCTTGGACTGAGAAAAAAAAGCGTTATGGTTTACAATTAATGACGCTTTTTAGCCGTCATTAAAACGTATTTTTGTTGTAGTGGGTAATCAGCCTCGATAACCTCTTTAAGCTTTGCTGAAGTATCTTTCACTAGTCCTATATGTATCCCTATCTTATGCCTGTCAGAAGGATAATTGAATTAGAAAATGATTTTTTAAGCATATGGCATACAAAAATAAATGCACCAGGAAAATTAGAGGCAACAAACAGTGGTAATCAATCATGTAGAGGAAAAAACATATTAAGGAGAGTTCATAATTAGGACTTAGTTTCTTCAATGCATAGAGTAGGTAGAGAGAAGTTAACATTTAATAGGGAAGGTAGATGATATAATCCAAAATCTTACCGAGGCATCGACTCCATTTTAGTGAAACCTTTGCAAATGGCTACTTGTTTCTTCTTGCATCTGTCTGCTTGGAGTATTACCATAATTGACATCTACCTATGTGATATCCTGAATTTTGAACTGGTTCAAGAGGCCCTCTTATGGTGGTTATACAGCTATTAGAATTATTTTCCCCATGAGAGATTGTAGATTTGAGACCTATACAAGAATTGATATTTGTCTTTCTTGTAAAGAGTTACATTTTAGTGAGCTTGCGAAAGCCTATAGATGTTGTGCCATAGATTGTTAGCCTTTGATGAGATGGTGAAATATGCTTTTAAACATCAAATCTGACAATTTAAAAGAAGTCATTCCAAAATAAGGTATCTAACACAAGTATCCAAGCTTCATAACCGTGGCAGCATAATAAAGAGATCTAGCATTGTTCATACATATGTGAAGTTAACATGTAGGCATCGAAAGATTACCTTGGCTAATCCCTCCCCTTCATTCTCTGCTAGAGCTTTTGTTCTAGCCTTGAAGCTCGTCTTTGCAATGCTTATTTCAAATCCTTCCTTCTCTGATTTCTCCCGTGCTGTGACTGCAAATGAGATCAAGATACACATTTTAAGAAATTTACATATATAAGTGAGAAAATACCAGGCAAGACTCTGGAAGTACGGAACAACAAGGTCATTCAACATTTAGAACCATTTTATGGATTTGAAAAGAAGATAAAATAAAAGGTCGTATTAACATGGTTCAGGAGTGTGGCAGAAGAATATACTAGAATTGTTAATAGTCCAACTTAGTTGATTTAGGATTCTTAACTACTTACATTGTATTAGCCAAAAAAAAGGTCGCATTACATCAAACATTTCATAAGCACAAAAACATGCAACTAATGCAACAAAAGGACGAATCATTAGTCAATAGGATTTTTGCTGCCGACATATGATTCCATAGACTTAAGATAGAACAATAATCATAATTGCATCTGTAGAAGCATGGATCATTTGCATCCACAGCGCAAGCTAACATATCATGCAACATAAAGCCAAGAAATATCATTCTCTTATAAAATACAAGTATATTTGATACAAAATTCAGTTTTATTGGGTACCAATACCGAAAAGTGGCATATCGTGATAGTGCAGTCAAAATAATGATGAGAGTGAAAGTAATGATTGTGGTGATACTGATTTTAGATGGGATCTTCTTCTTTATGCTTTGTTGTAGCAAAGCTTGGGACTTGATTCTTGCCATGACGATTTTCTTCAAAATAATACTCCCTAAAAGTCCCATTAAAAGCAAGATTCAAATTCAAGTCGATCAATAATATATTAAAACTTTGCAGAGCCCACTACAAAGAGACACAAATCAATCATGTGCATGCTTCGTCAACTCTCAAGTAGGGGGTAAGAAGTGCAATATAAATTCATCAACAAGTTCCACAATGGGTAATTTTAAAGGCAAAATATCTAGACATGCAAGCTCAAATGCTTCAAGGTGTTCATGTAACAAGAAGATTTACCAGAAAGTTTGATTTCAGAAAGATATGTGATGTTGCAAGGGGCTTCGATCCGACAGGATGTTTAAAAAGTTGTGCTTGATACTGAAATGGATTCATTGGTATATTCAACTCTAGTTCCACACGTTTTTTTGTTTTCAAACCAGAAAAAGGACAATTTGAAGCTATATTTATGTTTCCTCAATGGTCTGATTATTGAGCACTAACGAGGCTTCAAGATTGGAGACCAATCGCTTCACAAATATGCCACATGACATTGCAATCTTGTTTTTATGTTGCTCGAGGCAGTTACAACACATTTTAGTCTTTAGAATGCTTATCAAGCCTTAATTCCAGTTCCTAAAAATCATGGATGGCATTAAAATATGAAAATGGGATAATCTCTTTTCTTCCTTTATGCCAAAATGCCCACAAGATAGCAAAGTTGAACATGTTTCTTTCTCAGAAAATAATTTGTGCGACTTTTGCAATGAAAAATAAGGAGATAATATTTAGCAGAAAGGCAAATAAAAACAATTCCTTGTCAGGGGATAGGTTTCACAGAAATGATGAAATAACAACAAATAAAAATCAAAGCATTGTTTGGAAACAACAGTGTGACAACTTATATTATCATTTAAACACTGTTGCTCGTATGGACACATTTTGATGTCATACGGAAACTGCACCAAATTTTGTTTGTATTATTCGCACATCCTTATCGTATCTCACGTATCTTTCAGTACCACCTTATAACAATCAAAGACTTCAACTTTCCAACATGGGTATCATCCAAGCTTCAAGCTGCTACTCACTCTAGATAGATGAAATGGAAAAGGCCGCTGTAGATGAACAATGAAACAATCAAAACTTTTAACAACGTGAAATCATCAAAATCCCTATGAAATCACTTGGCATCATCCAAAACCCTAACTTCCAACTGAGCCTTCTCCTAAAACCATCGTGCCAACCCAGAACTCACTCCTAAAACCCATACAATTTCTGAACTTTCCAACATGATAATAATCAAAATCTATCACACACACACAAAAATCAATCAATCGAGAGAGGTTTCGAAGGGAGTCCTTACTGTGGAGGTGGGAGAAAACCCTGACGTAGGTCGCTGAGGGGGGGAGGTGAGCACTTGCCCCTGTTCCTCCAGGGAGGAATTGGCGTAGACGACGGCGATGGAGAAGTCGCCGGAGGCGTGGGGCTTCAGGTCGAGGTGTCACGGTAGGTCGTCCCCATCGCCGTCGAGGTACCACAACATCGACTTTCGGGGAGAGGTCGATGAAGATATTGACTTCTTCTAGGGCCTGCACAAAAGTTATGGTTCTGAGAGAAAGAAAGGGAGGGAGAAATTAAAACCCTATTTTAGGGTTCTTACCATTGTGGAGGAAGGAGTGGCGCTTCTTGTAGTGGCGTTAGTGAACGTCGGCTGGTGAAGTCGACAGGGACTTTAGGAGTTTCTACGGCTGGAGAAGTCCCTGTCGCCGTCGGCTGGCGAAGCTCAAAAAGAGGCTGCCGATGGTGTCATTGCGGTTGCTAGATGGCCCGCAGATGATTCGACGAGTGTCACGCCCCAGAACCAGAATACTGGAGAGCGGGGGCAGACATAGCCAGCTACGTATATTGAAATAGAATACATCTCAACTATACGGTCACGGCTGTCTAGATATGAGGGTTTACTACAAGCCAACAGTCTCTTAAGGTCAAGCCTATTGTCTCAATCTCAAGCAAGTAATATAATTACAAGATGTTTGACCACCAAATATACAATAAAAGGCGTCCCAAATATTACATATTCAGCTGATCATGAAGCTAGTCGTTACAAAATGTTAGGACTAGCAAGAGTTTAGTCATACATGATCAACCCTAGGATTTGTCAATCATGTTTACAGCCCGTAGGCAGACAGTAAGTAAAAGTGGTTCGAGCTAACATGTGCTCGTCGGCTAAACGCCTCAAAAGAATAATTTTTACAATAGAGTGAGTGAAACAAAATAGAAAACCCACTCGTAGCCCGGATTCCTTCTAGTTTTCACCATTGGGCTGGAAGCTTGGTAGATCTTCGGGAGCTGCTCCGAAATCTGGCCACACAAAACCAGCTGGGTCAACCCCAGAAAGAGCAAGTGCCACAAGGGGCCACAAAAATAAGAACAAAAGCCAACAATCAGCACAAGAAAATTTAATATTAAAACTAAAATTTACAGAAACATGTCAGGATGATATACGACGAGATAACCATAGAACTATTCCGATAGCCAGGTTACAACCCGTAAACCAAACAAGGACCGGAGTTGTAACCCTTCATCTGAACAGAGCTTGGTTTCCCACCATTTATCAGTAAGATAAGTAATGTAAGTAATCAAGACAAGAAGCAATCTTGCATGGGATCAAGACATGACTAGACTGGTTATACCTCATTCAATCAATCACGGCCAAGCAGATCCTACGGCTTACTACTTTAACTAACTAGGGTTATCACAGGCCTAATTACTAACAAGATGCAGTGAGATTGTTCCACAGCCACAAGCCCTGCAGACCATCCAGGTTACCCAGGACGAAAGATTAGGGTTGAATTCTGGTAGGTACATCGTTCGGGAGACAAATGTACCCTTAGGTGACTTAGAGAGTGCAACACGCGACGGTGTGCTGGAAATGTGCCCTACTCGACGACTGGCTACAGATCCCAAGAGCGCCCAGGTAACGGGATTGCCTGTAGCTGTGTCATCTCTTCATGACTACTGTGTTATTCTAGTTATTAACCTTAATCCATTTTAGTAGGTACTCCTGACCGTGGTACTCAGGAGTTCCATCCTAGATATGATGCAAGACAGGACAAGTGGATTTATCGAGCATGCAAAGAAAAACTACCACGATGTCATGGCAAGTCAAGTTAAGTTATCAAGGTAAATCATGTCAGGGTACTTGTCGGGAGTGCGCCACGACGGGCCACTATCATGTCAGGTTGGTCATGTCAGGAGTGCACCACTACAGGTCACTGTCGTGTTATGCTAGTTCCTTGTCATACCAAGCCATGTACAATAGTCATTCCAAACATATTAAGTAAAATCAAGTTCATGACAAAAGGCGTAAGGATATAAAATGGGCATAAAATATCTAATACAGGGCTATAGAAGAGCCAAGCTTAGGGAAGTAAAACCAGAACTCCAAGAGCTAATGGATTAAGCAAGGGGTCAAGGGGCAGCATACGTGCAAAAGCACGCACGCAGGGAAGCTGCGTACGCACGAAAGCACGCACGCAAGGCTCGCTCAAGTCTGCGTACCAAGGCATACTCAAGTCTGCGTACCAAGGCACACTCAAGGGGAGCAGCGTACATGAAAAGTCACGCACGCTCAAGGGGAGCATCGTTCGTGAAAAGTCACGCATGCTCAAGGGGAGCAGCGTAGGTGAAAAGTCACGCACGCTCAAGGGGAGCAGCGTAGGTGAAAAGTCACGCACGCTCAAGAGGAGCAGCGTAGGTGAAAAGTCACGCACGCTGAGAGAGCAGCGTAGGTGAAAAGTCACGCACGCTGAGAGAGCAGCGTAGGTGAAAGTCACGCACGCTACAGGGAGCAGCGTAGGTGAAAAGTCACGCACGCTGAGAGAGCAGCGTAGGTGAAAGTCACGCACGCTACAGGGAGCAGCGTAGGTGAAAAGTCACGCACGCTGAGAGAGCAGCATAGGTGAAAGTCACGCACGCTACAGGGAGCAGCATAGGTGAAAAGTCACACACGCTGAGAGAGCAGCATAGGTGAAAAGTCACGCACGCTACAGAGAGCAGCGTGGGTGAAAAGTCACGCACACCAAGGAGTCACGCTTCCAACAGGAAGCGTACTCAAGTCTGCGTACGCAGCGCTAAAGAGCGCGCATAGCTCAGGGTGCGTAAGCTAAATAGCTCTGCACACTGCTCACTGTCTTCTCCAAATAGCAAGAACACCATGGCTGAACCCAAGCTTCAAAAGCTCACAACTTGGCCATCCGAACTCCAAATTCGGATTTCCAAAGCTCCAACTTGGGTGAAACTGAATGCTCTTCCACATGGAAGCATCAAAAACCCATAAAATCTAACTAAAGTAGATCAAACCATGCAAAATCCGAAAATAGAAATAACTTAGATCCAGAGCAAAGGAGACTTCAAATCACAAAACACCAAGTTCTAATGTTGATCACCATGTCCTAATCTAGCAAATGGACAATTAAAATGATGTTCTCATGTGGTGGCAAGGTGCACTTGCCTATGGAGAGGAAGGAGAAGAGTGTTGTGTGGAGGAAGGAAGAAGAAGAAGATGGAGAAATAAATGAGAGAATAAAGAGGAGAGAGAAAAGTAGGTGGAGTTTTAATGGTGGAGGTTGTGGTGTGTTGAGGGTGGAGTGTAGGCTAATGGTGATCCAATGCTCAAATAAACCGAACCAAACCAAACCAACCGAATCCAAATTAAAATCGAGCCATGACAAAACCCAAAATACGAGAAATACCGAAATTCCACAAGTCGAGAAAAATAAAAATACATGCCAAAATCCAGATACGAGTATAAATACGAAATACGAAAAATACGGGAAATGAGGGTGACAACGAGGAAGAGGAAGGGGGTGGGCTTGAAGAAGAAGAAAATTAGGGATAAATGGGATTGGGATTGGAATTTGGATTGGATTTGGGAGGAAGTAAAAAATCTCGCCCTAGTATATGTGTGTGAGAGAGAGACGGGATCCCACCCCAGTATATAAGTAATTAAAAGCAAAAAATTAAAAATATATTCCACATCTTTTCTTGCATAGATAAAAGATGACTTCCATAAAATTCTTTCACGACCCTTATTTTTTTAATCGTCATCTTAATATATTTTTTATGACACTATTTTTTTTAGTATCATTGATTACGTTATTAATGATTGTCATCTAATGAGCTGACATTAAAATTATCACTAATGACATTTTTTTACGAGTGTCATCTATAAAGTGTCATTGTTAACGATTTTTGTAGTAGTGACATAAAGGTTTCACTAAATCTTTTTCAACATAACCTTTATTTGATATAGATGGTTCTACTTCTTCTCCTGTCTGTCTCCTGCTACTCTCTTCATTTCTTCCGCTTCTCCTCTTTTGCCCTGACAAGCAGTGCTTTTCTCTTGCTCCTACAATGATCAGTGTTCTTCTCTTCTCTTCATATCAGTATATAAACACAAACTTTCAAACTTTAGCTGAACAATAAAATCCAAAACCTTCAATCAATGCGGTCAAAAGAGCCTCAAAAGAAGGAAAAGAAGCAGCTATAATGCAAAACCTTCTATCAATTGGGTCAAAAGTATCACAAAAAGAAGTAACTGCATGAAAAAAAGAGACGGAAGAGCCACGGCTGCACACGGGGCAGGGTCAAGCAGTCACGCGGCAGTAGAGGAGGCACGCGGCTGACGGGAAAAAAAATATGTGCCCTTCTTTTGGGCACCCAAAATTTATTTAAAAAAAAGTTATGCGCACTTCTTTTGGCGTGCCAAAAAAAAAAAATTAAGCCTTTGTTTGGGGGGCCAAATGTTCTAATCTTGTTTTGGGTATTAAGCGGACGTGCTTAAGGAATGTGGTTAAGGTAAATAACCGTTCAATATGTTGACGCTTTAATTTAGGGCATTTATTTTTTTACGTCCTATTTTAGGGCGTGTCGATGCCCTCTTTGCAATTTTCCCATGCTTTATGTCTTTTAAGCAATTGTTTTAATTTTATGCTTATGATGAAATTTTTTGTTAATAAATACCAAATACAGCAAACCAATAAAAAATGGGGGCCTAATTTTTTTTTTCCCCCTAACCAGAACCTGAATTATATTTACAATATAATATTAATTACATAATAATCAAAACTGCAAACCAAACGCATTTGGCATAATAACACTTAAGGACTGCAATGATGAAAAAGTAGCAAATATAAAATATAACAATACAAAGCTACGGTGCACGGACTGCCATCACCCAAGGCAGCTAGCAAATATTAACAATATTAACAATACAAAGCTGGAGATTCTGCCGCTGGCTCGGTCCAAGACTCGGTCAAATTTAACATTGGTTGTTACCGCCAAAATTATGAACAGATTAAGAATTCTCAAAATGAAAATTTCCTCTTATAAGAAAAAAAAAGTCAACTGCAGAGGGATAATAAAAAAACCTTTTTAATGAGGAATGGTATAATATATACTGCAGTGCAAACTGTCCATTTTGATCTCACGTCCGTCTATATAAAGAGTAACAAACTTAACTGTACAAATCAAAAGAAAGAAAGAGAGAAAGAAAGCAGCAGCCATGCTTCTTCCGACCGTCTTTATGATCTTCTCTCTCCTCCTCTCTTCTTCCTTCGCCTCCGACTTCTGCGTAGCAGACGTCGAGGGTCCCGAGACCCCCTTCGGCTACACCTGCAAGAAGCTTTCCGATGTCACGGTCGACGACTTCGTCTTCACTGGCTTCGGGAAGCCCGACAACGCGACCTTCAAAGACATCAAGGCTTCGGTCACCGAAGCCTACGTCCAACAGTTTCCGGGCCTCAACGGCCTCGGCATCTCCGCCGCAAAGTTCCATCTTGCCGTCGGTGGCGTGTTGCTTCTCCACACCCACCCGGATGCCACTGAGATCCTCTTCGTCACCGAGGGGACGATGGGCTCAGGAATCATCGCAACCGATAACACAGTGTACTACAAAACCCTAAAGAAGGGTGATACTATGGTTATTCCAAAGGGACTCCTGCATTTCCAGGCATGCACGCACGCACGCAGGGCTTCATTTTCTTTAAATTTGTTATTGCCGGGAACGCCGGGGCACGCTTTTCGATGGAAAATACAGAAACTGAAACAGTTGTAAAGACAACGTTTCAAATGCAATTCCTTAAAGAAGATTTTGCAACAGAGATCCAGAAGGATTCTGCAAATTACGAGATCTAAAAAGATATCGTAATTCACGAATAATCTAAAGAGATTTTCGTGATCGTAGCAAACTGGCAGTAGTGCCTTCTAAAAAGAAGATACTGACAGAACTGCTAAAGGCAACAGAAGGGTGACAGGTGAGAAATGGAATTGCTGGGGTGAATGATCACCGTTGCTCAAAGCTTTATTCGTCCTCTGCGAACAGCTTCTAGGAACCAGCAAGGTTGACGGAAAACCTTGGAACACTCCTGCTCTTCTGACTCCTCGGAAGACGGCGAACTCCTCTGGCAATGGCTCTACTCTTCTCTCTCTGTTTCTGAAGTAACAGAACCCACGCGTACTAAAAAGTACTAGTGTTTGTGTTAAAAAACACGCTCACTACTCTGTTGTGTTAAAGAACACTTAGAGTTTTCTTCCTGGAATTCTGATTTCTCCAACACTGAGAGAGAGGAGAGAACCTGCATATATAGCCCACGGGGCGGTTGCCAAGCAGTTGCCTGAACTTCAGGGTAGTGGCTGAACCACTCCTGAACGTGCAGCAACTGCTGCAACTGTTCCCGCTCTAATATGCAGCCAGCCATACGCACATACGCACTCTACGTACGCTGCGTACGCTGCGCACACTGCGCGTACTGGGCGTACTGGGCTGCGTGCTGGGCTGCGTAACTGGGCCAGCGTAACTGGGCTCGCGTAACGGGCTGCGCAACGTGGTCGCGCAAGTGGCTCGCGCAACGAGCGCAACTTAAGCGCACTATGCGCCTAGCGACGATGCTGACGTGCTAAGTGCAAAGTGCGCCAACAAAACGCCACATTATGCCTCATGAGCCCTTGAGCCCGAGTCCGAGCCCGAGCCCGAGCCCGAGTCCGAGTCCGAGTCCGAGTCCGAGTCGCTAAGCTCCTACGGAGCTTAGCTCCATGGAAATAAATTTCCAAGAGCAAAAAACTTACAGCTTCTTAATTGTTGATTAAGCCTTTATACCATTAATAATTAATCCCACATGGCACACACCCATGTGCACTACATGTGCATCTCCATAAAGTGCAAAGACTCATATATATGGAGATACACATTCCTTTCTAGCCGATGTGGGACTAAAAACCAAAACAAAAGGCTAAAAACCCAACAATCCCCCACATATCTCTATATATATGAGTACGAGTGTTCCCCACAGTAACTGTCCATTATGTTTTTGGGATAGATGCCACTTAAAACTTGAATCTTCCCACGTGAGTCAAAAATCAAACTATAATACAAGAATGGACTAAGCCTTGAATTCTGCATCATAGCTGAAATTCTTTCCACTCATATAATGTAGTTACATGTGCTTCTGGCTACACATTAAAGGTCCTGTGCCAGCCTGGTTTCAGTGTATAATATTGGGCGTCTATAAGTTTACCCTCAAGAGACGGCCTGATATCTCTTTGTTCATACACTATAGGTGAGTTCTTTATTAAAGAGACATGGCATGAAGCGTCCAACGCTTTCTTTACGGTGCTACGTCGCTATGACATGGCCTTAAGCCGAGGACCTTACCCCGAATCATCGGGAACCTCATCGTAGTGTCATACTACCCCTAGCACGAGGTCTAGCCCCTTTGTAGTGCCAAACTACCCAGCATGAAGCCTTACGCTTCTGTGCGGTGTTACGCCGCTACGACATGGCTTGCAAGGCCGAGGATTTATCCCTAGCCGGATTTACCTCTTTGTGGTGTCGTGCCACCCGTAACATGAGGAACACCTCCTCTTTGTAGTGCTGACTACATCCCTCTTTAATTCAATATACAGCATTAGGCCAACTGCCTATTTGCGGTGCTACGCCGCTGTGACTTGGCTAACATAGCCGAGGCTTTACCTCCTTCGAGAACCTCATGGTGGAGTCACCGCCACACATAGCATGGAGTCACACTCCTTGTAGTGCTATGCTACCATGCTTCCTGTAAAGCATACCAGACATTCCAAATGCCTGTGAACTCATTAAGGCATTTAAGCTAACCTCCCACAGGACCTGTTTTTCGCAGAAAACAACAGTAGACAACAGTGGTTTTAGGTCCGTAACCTCTCCATGCTCAATAGAACATGTACCCACCGTTCCTGATATTCTTCCAATTAGTGGTCCTCCCTTGAACCAAAAGCTAGATGCCTAGTAGATAAATCTTTGAACTAATAGCATAAAACTTTATGGTAGGAATACAATAATACAATATCAGAATGCCTTCAAGCCCATTTTACAAGCTGTGTCTTCGACCAGCTGGCGCTTGAGGCCCTTGGTGAACGGATCCGCCAGGTTCTCCCGACTCCGAACATCAATTACTGCAATAACACCTCTCTTGATAAGATCGTGTACTGCCCTGTGCTTCAACCGCACAGTCCTCTTCTTTCCGTTGAAAAGGTCATTTGATGCCACCGCCGCAGTTGTCTGGTTGTCGCAGTATATCGGTATCGCCGGTATTTGCGCCCCAACCACTGGAAGATCATACATGAGCTCCCGAAGCCATTCTGCTTCCTCGGCTGCGGTATCAAGTGCAAAGAACTCAGATTCCATGGATGACCGCGAGAGCATAGTCTGTTTCTTCGACTTCCACGATATAGCAGCTCCACCCATTATGAAAATGTATCCACCTGTGGACCTCTCGCTCTCCACCTCTGAGCACCAACTGGCATCACTGAAGCCTTCCACTACCGACGGATCTTCGCTGTAGTACAGTGCATATGTCTGAGTCTTCTTGAGATATCTCATAACCCGTTCCACAGCTTTCCAGTGTTCAACACCTGGATTGCTCGTAAAACGACTCAGCATTCCCACGACGAAAGCTATGTCAGGCCTTGTGGCAGTAGTAGCATACATCAAACTCCCGATTACGCTTGCATACTCCAGCTGCCTGACGCTTTTCCCTGATTTAGGCTTCAGCTTCAGATCACACTTGTACGGCGTATCGATCCCTGGAAGATCCCGATACCCATAACGAGTGATCATTTTCTCAATAAAATGAGACTGTGACAGCGCTAGTCCAGTGTCTGTCCGGATGATCTTGATCCCTAAGATCACATCAGCTTTCCCCAAGTCCTTCATACTGAACTTGCTTGAGATGAATTTCTTTGTCTCCGTGACACATCTAATATCCGTACCTAGGATAAGCATGTCGTCCACGTACAGACAAACGATCACACCTCTTCCATCAGCGAACTTCGTGTAAACACACTTGTCCGTATCGCTGACCATGTAGCCATTTGACCTTATAACTTTGTCAAATTTCTCATGCCACATCTTGGGAGCCTGTTTAAGACCGTACAAGGATTTCACCAACTTGCAGACTTTGTCTTCAAGACCCCTGATGACAAATCCCTCTGGCTGTTGCATATAAATCTCTTCGGTCAGCTCGCCATTTAGGAAAGCCGTATTCACATCCATCTGATGTATCACCATCTTATGTATTGCTGCGAGAGCAATCAACATTCTGATGGTGGTCATCCGGGCTACTGGAGCATACGTGTCAAAATAGTCAATCCTCTGCTTCTGAGAAAATCCCTTGGCTACCAACCTAGCCTTGAACTTGTCAATAGTTCCGTCTGCTTTCATCTTTTTCTTGAAGATCCATTTGCATCCGATAGATTTTGCTCCTTCAGGAAGATCAACCAACACCCAAGTGTTATTTGAGGTGATGGAATCAATCTCATTGTCAATCGCCTCCTTCCAGAAAACCGCGTCTCTGGTCTTCATCGCCTCATCATAGGTAAGCGGATCTGCTTCCACATGATAGGTGACAAAGTCACTTCCGAAATCCTTCGGCCTCCTCACACGCTTAGCTGACGGCTCATCTTGTTCTGGTTCAACCGTTGTATCAACAACAACATCTTCTTGGACCACATCTTCATTGAATACTTCAGTCTCTTGTGCACCCTCATTATTCTCCGGAACATCCGGAAGAACAATATTCTTGTGCCTTGTAAACTTGTCTTCAAAATATTCTGTATCGCGAGATTCAATGATATGATTTGACTCAATATCAAGAAATCTCCGAGCATCACTCTTCTCGGCATACCCCAAGAAGATCGTCTTTGTAGTCCTTGTCCCAAGCTTCTGAATCTTCAGATCTGGAAGCTTAACATAAGCCAGACACCCCCACACTCGAATAACATTCAAGTTAGGTCTGACCTTGAACCAGAGTTCATGAGGAGTAACGTCAGAAGTTGCATGAGGCACTCTATTTAGAATAAAAGTGGCAGTCAATGCAGCTTCTCCCCAGTAGCACTTAGGAAGGCCAGCAGTCAACAATATTGAATTTATCATTTCTGTCAACGTCCTGTTCTTCCTCTCAGCTACTCCGTTTGATTGAGGAGAGTACGGAGCCGTAGTCTCATTGACAATTCCATGTTCCTTACAGAACGATACGAATTCATGAGACCTGTACTCCCCACCTCGATCACTTCTTATCCTTTTGAGTTGTTGTCCAGTCTGCCGCTCAGCTTCGGCTCTGAACTCCTTGAACTTCTCGAATGCTTCGTCTTTAGCCTTCAGCAAGTAGACGAACGCATACTTTGAGAAGTCGTCGATGAAGGTTATGAAATACTTCATCCCGGCCTTTGTAGAGAACTGTTTGAAGTCACAGATATCTGAGTGTACCAACTCCAGAAGATCTGTACTTCGATTAACCCGAGGAAAGGGTTTCCTTGTGATCTTCGTTTGAGCACAAACTTCACATTTCTCTACCTTACCCCCACACTTGGAGATAAGTCCTAGACTAGACATTCTGTTTATTCGTTTAAAATGAACATGTCCTAGCCTATTATGCCACAACTTAAGAGTATAAGCAGAAGGAGTGATTTCATTAATTACACTAATTACATTGGACTGATTTACAAGCTAAATCTTGAACATTCCTTCGGTATAAAAAGCTTTCTCGAAATATGTTCCCTTGATATACATCACCATCTGGCCAGCATTGATGTCCATTCTGAGGCCTGCATTGCAGAGTAAGCCTCCCGAGATCAGGTTCTTGGCGATAGCAGGTACGTGCTTCACGCCTTGAAGCGTCAGAGACTTCCCCGAAGTCAGCTTCAACACCACCGTCCCGATCCTGAGCACTTCAGCTTGTGCTTGGTTCGCCATCACAACCGCTTCAGAAGTGGGTGTGCAGGTGGTGAACCACTCCTTACTGGAGTAGACATGGCAGGTGGCTCCAGTATCTACCCACCAGTCTGAATCAGATCCTACAGCATCAACCTGTCCAATCATAGCAATTACATCAGTAATCATTGAGACTTTGCTAGGCTCACCTTGCTCTGATTTCTTGGCCGGTGCTGTGCATTCACTTTTGAAATGGCCCAACTGGCCACACTTGAAACAAGGCATCTTTGCCTTAGATTTCTTTGACTTGAAAGAAGTTCCCTTAACATTCAAGTTGTTAGGATTCTTCTTCTTCTTCTGGAAATCTGCACGCTTTCCCTTTTTCTTTGGTTCCCTTAATGAAACCAAATTTGCGTTAGCCATCTGCTTGGAAAGCGTGTCAACTTTATGTTGAGCCCTCATCTGGTCTTCAACATAAATTTCCTGCAGGAGATCTTCAAGGGTGATCTCCAGCTTCTTCCTATGCATGTTTGCATAGAACTTACTTCACCCAGCGGGGAGCTTTGAGACAATTCCTCCAACAACAAACTTGTCGGGGAGGGGCATAGCCTCGTCTTCCAACTTCTGTCGCAGCTTTAGAAATTCTTTGACCTGCGGCAGCATGGACTTCTCGTCCTCAAAGAGCCATTTGTGATATTTTTCAACCACAAATATTTTGCTCCTGTTCTTGTCTTCTTCATACAGTTTTTCCAGAGACTCCCATATGTCTCTGGCAATTGGTTTCTTACTGTAGGATTCTGCTAGAGAATCCTCCATAGCATTCAAGATAAGCAACCTGCAAATGCTATTCTCCCTTCTCCACTTTGCCTGAAGTTTAGTAGCCGCAGAGATTGCGGCAGCAGACCCAGTATCTGGAACAGTAGGTTCCTCTTCAAGCAATACGTGATCAAGGTCTCTAAGTTGAAGAGTGAGATAAACCTTCCTCTTCCAGACTTGATAATGCTCTCCATCAAACTTCTCTAACTTACAGAAGTCAGTGTTTAGGAGTGAAGCATTAATATTTTCCATCGTAGCAATAAGCTTTGAGATTATTATTGTCGGAAACGTCGGGGCACGCTTTTCGATGAAAAATACAGAAACTGAAACAGTTGTAAAGACAACGTTTCAAATGCAATTCCTTAAAGAAGGTTTTGCAACAGAGATCCAGAAGGATTCTGCAAATTACGAGATCTAAAAAGATATCGTAATTCACGAATAATCTAAAGAGATTTTTGTGATCGTAGCAAACTGGCAGTAGTGCCTTCTAAAAAGAAGATACTGACAGAACTGCTAAAGGCAACAGAAGGGTGACAGACGAAAAATGGAATTGCTGGGGTGAATGATCACCGTTGCTCAAAGCTTTATTCGCCCTCTGCGAACAGCTTCCAGGAACCAGCAAGGTTGACGGAAAACCTTGGAACACTCCTGCTCTTCTGACTCCTCGGAAGACGGCGAACTCCTCTGGCAATGGCTCTACTCTTCTCTCTCTGTTTCTGAAGTAACAGAACCCACGCGTACTAAAAAGTACTAGTGTTTGTGTTAAAAAACACGCTCACTACTCTGTTGTGTTAAAGAACACTTAAGAGTTTTCTCCCTGGAATTCTGATTTCTCCAACACTGAGAGAGAGGAGAGAACCTGCATATATAGCCCACGGGGCGGTTGCCAAGCAGTTGCCTGAACTTCAGGGTAGTGGCTGAACCACTCCTGAACGTGCAGCAACTGCTGCAACTGTTCCCGCTCTAATATGTAGCCAGCCATACGCACATACGCACTCTACGCACGCTGCGCCTGGGCCAGAGTAACTGGGCTCGCGTAACGGGCTGCGCAACGTGGTCGCGCAAGTGGCTCGCGCAACAAGCGCACTATGCGCCTAGCGACGATGCTGACGTGCTAAGTGCAAAGTGCGCCAACAAAACGCCACATTACGCCTCATGAGCCCTTGAGCCCGAGTCCGAGCCCGAGCCCGAGTCCGAGTCCGAGTCGCTAAGCTCCTACGGAGCTTAGCTCCATGGAAATAAATTTCCAAGAGCAAAAAGCTTACAGCTTCTTAATTGTTGATTAAGCCTTTATACCATTAATAATTAATCCCACATGGCATACACCCATGTGCACTACATGTGCATCTCCATAAAGAGCAAAGACTCGTATATATGGAGATACACATTCCTTTCTAGCCGATGTGGGACTAAAAACAAAAACAAAAGGCTAAAAACCCAAAAAAATTAAATATTTTGAACGGAAAAACTATTTGAATCACGTCGCGTCCAACCATTGTGCACGTGCCCCACCGCTCCGACGCCACCCACCACGTGCGTGCACCTTGTGCTTGTGCACGCAGGCGTGAGCCAAATTGCAAGGCTCTATTTTGAAACTTGAACTTATGCATCTATATATGTTTCATACAATATTTAAGTGTTTATTTAAGAACACGTGTCCTAAGGACACATGTTAATACATTGATAAATATATAATTTATATTATCAACACATTTGTTGGTATCATTTTTTACTTAAAATGTGTATTGATAAATGCGTAATAAAATATACATTTATTAATGTGTTATCATGTATCATTAGAAAACATGTTAACATATAACCCATTTAATTAATCTATGAATTTATAGTATTTGTATTTCTCGTGTTCAGGTGAACGAGGGTGACGAGACGGCAGCGGCCATTCTTAGCTTCAACAACGATAACCCGGGCTTGCAGATAACAAGGAATGCACTATTTGCAAACGACATGCCGACGACATTACTACAAAAGGTCTCCTTCCTCGACAAGCTGCAGATAATGAAGCTCAAGGCACTTTTCGGCAGTAGCGGCTGAGATCGATCGATAGCCCATTTGCGCGCTTGGACTTCGTGGTTTGGAGTTCACTGCTATCTTCTGCTGATCATAATGTGTTTTTTTTTTTGGTTTCCAGCTTTCAATTAATGTTATGGTGTCAGATGATCTTCCAGTTTCTATGACTCGGGTTTCATGTACGCAATTAACTAAAATTAATTATGAGTTGTTCATGAGTGCATGTGTACTTTTTTTTTCCTTTTTCTTTTTCCAAATGAAATAAATTCATTAAATTGAAATAATACTGATTTGTTCATATCATCACTGATATGATGAGATTGAATACAAAATGGTTCTTCCTCAAAGAAATTGATACAAGAACTTTGATTGGAGATCAAGGAGTAGGCAACCAAAGCATGTGCCATGCTATTTGTTTCCCTTGGCGCACAGGCAAAGGAGATGTCTCTGGATGAGTTTAGAATATTGCGACCCTCTTCAATTGCATGTCAAGCTTGCCATGGAATATCAAGACCCTTGCAGCACACAGCATCTAGTAGTACTTTACAATCTCCTTCAATGATTGTGTTGACAATGTTTTTCCGTCTACAAAGATCCAGTGATAGGTGTAGAGCTAGAGCCTCAGCCTGTAAAGTAGATCCTCCCTCTTGACAAGTTGACATTGTTGTCGAAAATCCTTTTTTCTTTGAATTCTACAAACTTGAAATAATAAAATAAAATAAATTAGAACAAAGTTAGTGGCCTATGGGGAAGTCGCGCTGAATGCACTGCCCTAAGAGTTGATCCGAGGTCTTATGTGCAGACTTTTCTCAAATTCTCCTAGTGGTAAAACCTCCGGTATCACCGGCTTCTTGCTGTCGCACACAACGTCGAGAGATCGATCCGAACTTAGCCTTGCCCAGACCGAAACACTGAAGAGAATGGAAGTAGAAAGGTGGCTTGTTTGGAAATTGAGAATGAGCTTGAGTATATCAAAAAACACTTGTTCTTATGAGTAGAGAAAGGAAATCTATATATAGCAACTTCAACCACTCAAGGAGCTTGTAACGTTACCTATTTGGAAGCCAAAGAACCGGAAACATTCTCCAACGTTAGAGAAAAAGTCCTATGAATGTGCAAAGGTGCACTAAAATAGGAAAAAGAAATGGTCAAGGTGGAATGGCTCCAACGTGTAGCCCATGTGACCGGATATGTGAGGACTTGGTTTTGTCCACTGTGTGGACACACACAGCCAACAATCCCCCAAAACCAAGATTCGGAGACAAAGATAACAAAGAGGAATAATGATAGAGAAGTCCTGGGCAAGAGTATACTATGCATAAATGAGATGGACCACAGCCTTGAATCTCACGTAGTGACTATTCCTTTGTCTGAAGAAGTGCTTGATGGACTATGCCTTGAATCAGACTTCTTGAACCAGATTCAGAAATTAGCACACATAGTACGCTAGAGGTTCTTGGGTCTATCGGGTGGCACTTTTGAATGGCCATACGCACTTATTCCATATTCATGAGAGTTGTCTGAGATCGCCCTGTCCCATAGTCGCGGCCTTCATGGCCTCTCATATAGGTAAGTCCTCCAAGGGTTGGTGATCGGAGTCAACCCTGCAAAATAATGCTTGGACCTACTAAGAGTTTTAAAACTCATCCTAACCAGATTACACCGGAACACTGTCACCATAGGGATGGGGTATCAATGTACACATGTACAGTCTCCTGGGCTTTTATTTTAAAGAGAAACTAGCTATGTTCCAGTAGCAACATTTCTGTTTCTTTGCAGCCCTGTTCCACCAAGGTTGGTTTCCAGTAGCAACATTTTCTGTTTCTTTGCAGCCATGTAATGAAATAATTAATGCTAGCCAATCATATCAGAGGTACCTTCCCCACATATTTCTGACCAAACCTCTGAGGGTTTATCGTAAGTAATCAACCTGAAAAAAATATTACCAATATTAAATTCTTGCCTATGGAGAACAGTGACATTACTTACACAAAAACTTTATTAAAAAAATATAATAATCCACAAAGGATTGACGAAGAATCAAGAAAGAAAATGAAGGAAAAATCATAACAAGGATACAAACCAAAATAAACCTTACAACATATAGTTGCAGGTTCAAGGACAAAAGATATTGATGAGAAGTCGAGAACAAATTTGCACTAGAAGCAATACCTTTATTCGAACTAATGGAAGCTTCAGTTTTGACTTGCTGACAGCTGTCTTTTTACTTTTTTCAATCAAGTTTCTCACCTGCATAATTTGAGCTTATTAAGATGCATGGGTGAGGGTGGGGCGTAGACTGATGGTGTCCAGCTACCATAATATACAAGAAATTCATCTTACAACTGTGTCTAGATGTTCAATGACAGAAGCTTGATCGTTGCGGTCAATGTCAGGTTCATCCTTTAGCACAACCTACATAGCGAGAGTGCATTCTCAATTGAACTGCCTAACGAAATTATACATAGAGTGAAACTACTTACATCAGCATACTCAAAAGGTCGCACTGACTTCAAAGGTATCTTTGTGGGTCTATATTGACTACCCTGTACATAGAAAATACAAAGATATGATGTAACAATGACCATAGACAACACAATTATATCTAAAAGAACACTTCTGGGTGGAAACTGGAAAAATGAAAGGAAAAGTACAATCTTCGTATGTTCTTTCTGTTTAAACACATTTAACGGTAAAATAGACATCTTTCACTTGAAATATTTGAAAACATATTTAGGTAATCGCTACGGACAATATTTCAATAGCAAGGCAGCTCATATATTTTGTCTTGACATGTGCAGGTGTACTTGGCACAATCCTATGACTTAATTAAATAACAATGAAGATAGTTGATTCCATCCTCCTCTATTGTTTTCCATGTCTTTAACTTCTTGATTTCATATCAATTTTGGTAACTACAGTTTTTACTATATAAAGAAAATGATAAAACAAATGATAGAAAGCATATTTACATTTAAAACTACCTTAATTTCCAAGAGAAGCACGTGTTTAGGTTTTGCCGCTCCATCAATCAATGAAGTTGCAACAAAAGAGCCTGGCTGAGTGATATGAAAGCCATCCCTGGAACTTCATGTGTAAAACAACCCTGACGAGAACAGTATAAAAGTGTAACTTGTGCGCATAAATGTGACAGAGGACATGCCTGTGGATCAACAAGGCATTCATGTTCATGCCCCCACACTATAAAATCAAGAAATCTTGGCAAGAAATGCTCATTTATTGCATTTTTTGGATTTGTCTTGATCCTACAAAGTATATATACTCAGAAGCATAATTAAAGAGCTGAAAAGATGTAACTGGAAATGAGAATCATGTCAAACCCAAAGGACGCTATCTGTCAATCGATTAACCTTTGCAACATAATATTAACCTGTTCTGGTGAAGGACAAGAATGTTAAACCAATCTGATACTGAACATCCGTCTTGATCTTGAGGTCGTATCCATTGTACTGCATGTGGCGTCTAGAAACGTATGTGAAGCCTGATCAGGACCATAAAATATTTTACAACGGCCATACAGTGTTATCTAACCAACGCCAGAGCTGCCAAGGTCGTATCCATTGTATTGCATTGTAATATTTTATCTAGCTTACTGCTTTGTGTGTCCATATGGCCGTTGGACATTTATATTCTACTGAAGCATTATAATATGGTTTATTCTAGTGTATTACCTTTTACTTTTATCCATATAATGTTTATGCTTATCTTCTGGAATTTGATTGAAGTATGTCAGTCTGAAAGGGAGAATAAACAAGAATACCAGGCTTCAAGGAAGTCAACATCAAGATTATATCCTTTGAGCTCAGTTACCTCGGAGTCTGAGATGAAAGGACCTCTCCAAGCCAATGGATCCAGCAAAATATTATCCAAATGCTTGGCCAGCTGTTGCATTTCTCATCTAACTGAAACTGAAGGGAAAGGAAAAGAGAACCCAAAAACTGAAAATATTGCCATTAATATTACAAGAGAACAGGGGATGCTGCTCAGGATATGTTAAACCTCTTTCTAGGAACCTTACTGAAGAAACCCCCACCGAAAGAGCGGGTTTGTGGGGGCACTTGAATCTGAAGGACTGTCGTCCATTAACAAATCAAATAAAAAAAGTCAGGGATACGATATTGAACGAAGAGGCATCAATAATGAAAAAGAAGAGCAGCCTCAAGGACTAGGTGGCCATGTTTCTTGAATAGCCGGAAATGAGAGAATCATCAGACATTTCAAGAAATGAAGAGGTAACTATATATTCCTGTGTTTCCTGATGCAGAATGATATGTTAAGAGGATCAAGCTATAAAAGAAGGGTTATAAAAAATTTAAAACAAAAAAATGTAGATATACAATTAATTAGTAATTAAAAGGGACATGTTAGGAATACTCATACTCACTTTTGTGCGGTAATCAGCCTCGATAACCTCTTTAAGCTTTGCTGAAGTATCTTTCACTAGTTGTCCTATATGTATCCCTATCTTATGCCTGTCAGAAGGATAATTGAATTAGAAAATGATTTTTTAAGCATATGGCATACAAAAATAAATGCACCAGGAAAATTAGAGGCAACAAACAGTGGTAATCAATCATGTAGAGGAAAAAACATATTAAGGAGAGTTCATAATTAGGACTTAGTTTCTTCAATGCATAAAGTAGGTAGAGAAAAGTTAACATTTAACAGGGAAGGTAGATGATATAATCCAAAAACTTACCGAGGCATCGACTCCATTTTAGTGAAACCTTTGCAAATGGCTACTTGTTTCTTCTTGCATCTGTCTGCTTGGAGTATTACCATAATTGACATCTACCTATGTGATATCCTGAATTTTGAACTGGTTCAAGAGGCCCTCTTATGGTGGTTATGCAGCTATTAGAATTATTTTCCCCATGAGAGATTGTAGATTTGAGACCTATACAAGAATTGATATTTGTCTTTCTTGCAAAGAGTTACATTTTAGTGAGCTTGCGAAAGCCTATAGATGTTGTGCCACAGATTGTTAGCCTTTGATGAGATGGTGAAATATGCTTGTAAACATCAAATCTGACAATTTAAAAGAAGTCATTCCAAAATAAGGTATCTAACACAAGTATCCAAGCTTCATAACCATGGCAGCATAATAAAGAGATCTAGCATTGTTCATACAGATGTGAAGTTAACATGTAGGCATCGAAAGATTACCTTGGCTAATCCCTCCCCTTCATTCTCTGCTAGTGCTTTTGTTCTAGCCTTGAAGCTCGTCTTTGCAATGCTTATTTCAAATCCTTCCTTCTCTGATTTCTCCCGTGCTGTGACTGCAAATGAGATCAAGATACACATTTTAAGAAATTTACATATATAAGTGAGAAAATACCAGGCAAGACTCTGGAAGTACGGAACAACAAGGTCATTCAACATTTAGAACCATTTTATGGATTTGAAAAGAAGATAAAATAAAAGGTCGCATTAACATGGTTCAGGAGTGTGGCAGAAGAACATACTAGAATTGTTAATAGTCCAACTTAGTTGATTTAGGATTCTTAACTACTTACATTGTATTAGCCAAAAAAAAGGTCGCATTACATCAAACATTTCATAAGCACAAAAACATGCAACTGATGCAACAAAAGGACGAATCATTAGTCAATAGGATTTTTGCTGCCGACATATGATTCCATAGACTTAAGATAGAACAATAATCATAATTGCATCTGTAGAAGCATGGATCATTTGCATCCGCAGCGCAAGCTAACATATCATGCAACATAAGCCAAGAAATATCATTCTCTTATAAAATACAAGTATATTTCATACAAAATTCAGCTTTATTGGGTACCAATACCGAAAAGTGGCATATCGTGATAGTGCAGTCAAAATAATGATGAGAGTGAAAGTAATGATTGTGGTGATACTGATTTTAGATGGGATCTTCTTCTTTATGATTTGTTGTAGCAAAGCTTGGGACTTGATTCTTGCCATGGCGATTTTCTTCAAAATAATACTCCCTAAAAGTCCCATTAAAAGCAAGATTCAAATTCAAGTCGATCAATAATATATTAAAACTTTGCAGAGCCCACTACAAAGAGACACAAATCAATCATGTGCATGCTTCATCAACTCTCAAGTAGGGGGTAAGAAGTGCAATATAAATTCATCAACAAGTTCCACAATGGGTAATTTTAAAGGTAAAATATCTAGACATGCAAGCTCAAATGCTTCAAGGTGTTCATGTAACAAGAAGATTTACCAGAAAGTTTGATTTCAGAAAGATATGTGATGTTGCAAGGGGCTTCGATCCGACAGGATGTTTAAAAAGTTGTGCTTGATACTGAAATGGATTCATTGGCATATTCAACTCTAGTTCCACCACGTTTTTTGTTTTCAAACCAGAAAAAAGGACAATTTGAAGCTATATTTATGTTTCCTCAATGGTCTGATTATTGAGCACTAACGAGGCTTCAAGATTGGAGACCAATCGCTTCACAAATATGCCACATGACATTGCAATCTTGTTTTTATGTTGCTCGGGGCAGTTACAACACATTTTAGTCTTTAGAATGCTTATCAAGCCTTAATTCCAGTTCCTAAAAATCATGGATGGCATTAAAATATAAAAATGGGATAATCTCTTTTCTTCCTTTATGCCAAAATGCCCACAAAATAGCAAAGTTGAACATGTTTCTTTCTCAGAAAATAATTTGTGCGACTTTTGCAATGAAAAATAAGGAGATAATATTTAGCGGAAAGGCAAATAAAAACAATTCCTTGTCAGGGGATAGGTTTCACAGAAATGATGAAATAACAACAAATAAAAATCAAAGCATTGTTTTGAAACAACAGTGTGATAACTTATATTATCATTTAAACACTGTTGCTCGTATGGACACATTTTGATGTCATACGAAAACTGCACCAAATTTTGTTTGTATTATTTGCACATCCTTATCGTATCTCACGTATCTTTCAGTACCACTTTATAAGAATAAAAGACTTCAACTTTCTAACATGGGTATCATCCAAGCTTCAAGCTACTACTCACTCTAGATAGATGAAATGGAAAAGGCCGCTGTAGATGAACAATGAAACAATCAAAACTTTTAACAATGTGAAATCATCAAAATTCCTATGAAATCACTTGGCATCATCCAAAACCCTAACTTCCAACTGAGCCTTCTTCTGAAACCATCGTGCCAACCCAGAACACCCTCCCAAAACCCATACAAAACTGAACTTTCCAACATGATAATAATCAAAATCTATCACACACACACACAAAAATCAATCAATCGAGAGAGGTTTCGAAGGGAGTCCTTACTGTGGAGGTGGGAGAAAACCCCGACGTAGGTCGCTGAGGGGGAGGTGAGCACTTGCCCCTGTTCCTCCAGGGAGGAGTTGGCGTAGACGACGGCGATGGAGAAGTCGCCGGAGGCGTGGGGCTTCAGGTCGAGGTGTCACGGTAGGCCGTCCCCATCGCCGTCGAGGTGCCACAACATCGACTTTCGGGGAGAGGTCGACGAAGATGTTGACTTCTTCTAGGGCCTGCACAAAAGTTATGGTTCTGAGAGAAAGGGAGGGAGGAAGAAATTAAAACCCTATTTTAGGGTTCTTACCATTGTGGAGGAAGGAGTGGCGCTTCTTGTAGTGGCGTTAGTGAACGTCGGCTGGAGAAGTCGACATGGACTTTGGGAGTTTCCACGGCTGGAGAAGTCCCCGTCGCCGTCGGCTGGCGAAGCTCGAAGAGAGGCTGCCGATGGTGTCATTGCGGTTGCTAGATGGCCCGCAGATGATTCGACGAGGAAGAGGAAGGGGGTGGGCTTGAAGAAGAAGAAAATTAGGGATAAATGGGATTGGGATTGGAATTGGGATTGGATTTGAGAGGAAGTAAAAAATCTCGCCCTAGTATATGTGTGTGAGAGAGAGACGGGATCCCACCCCAGTATAAAAGTAATTAAAAGCAAAAAATTAAAAATATATTCCACATCTTTTCTTGCATAGATAAAAGATGACTTCCATAAAATTCTTTCACTACCCTTATTTTTTTAAGAGAAATTTTGACTTACCCCCACTTAAATTACCCATATTAAGGGTGCACCCCACAGTTTTGCATTAATGAAGAAATGCCCCCACTTTGGACGGAAACCGTATAGGACTAACTGTAAAATGCTTTGATCCAAATTTTTTGACGAAAATACCCTTCTAACATTGTCTTCTTCCTCTCCCCCTCCTCTCTCCTCCCCGCTGCAACTGCCCCCCCCTCCCCCCCCCTCCTTCCCGCCCCCCGCCCCCCGCCCCCCGCCCGAAGAAATGGAAGAAGAAAATCGGAATGGCGGCGGCGACGTTCGGCCAATGCTCCTCCTTCCCGGCATATTCCTGGCACTCTTCCTCCCCTCCTTCCTCTCCTCCTCCTTCAAGGGCTTCCGCCCCAGCCTCATTAAGAACGGATGAGACGCGCTCAATCTACTCCTCGTCCTCTTCGCTATCCTCTGCGGACTCTTCGTCCCCCGCAACAACAACAACACTGAAGAACCCGCCGCCGCCGCCGCCGACAAGTCCCCACCGGCCCACCACTGCTAGGGGGAGGAACAAGCCGCCACACTTCCACCTCCACCTCCAGCTCAGACCCAACTTCAGTCCGACGTAGAAAATCGGACGGTGGGGCTGCGGAGGATGAGGAGCAGCAGCTCCTATCCGGACCTCCGCCAGGAGCCATAGTGGGGACCGCCCGACACCGACACGCGCCGCTTCTCCGACGACATCCAGGGAAGGCAAGGAAGGCAACCCTACCCCTAATTCTGAAATCAAAACCATTCCGGTCGACACGTTCGAGATCCGGAAGTCGTCGCCGTCTCCGCCTCCGTCGGAGAGATCCCGAACTCCTTCGCCACCGCCACCACCACCACCTCCTCCACCGATGACTCGGCAGCCGAGGAGGAGAACTGTAAAGAAGATTCCGCCACCAGAAGAGCCCGATTTACCACCATGCGGAGGGGGAGAGGGTGGACCGGAGCGGCGAGATGCCTCTCGCGCGCGAGCACGACCAGCGCGGAGGCGTTGGCGAGGACCCGCGCGACGAAGAACGCGATCTCGGCTGCTGCAGATTGATGAGACGTCGACAGCTCGAGGACGATGAGCTGGAGGTAGGCTACGGCGAGGAATGACGTGGCCACCACGACGAGCTTGAACCGGAGGGGGGGGCACGGTGGCGCCGGGGGGGGAGGGGAGGGAGGGGCGCGGTGGCGGCGGAGGAGGGGGGGGCAGTGGCGGTGGGGTGGAGGAGGGGGAAAGCACACACAAAGAAAAGGGTATTTTTGTCAAAATTTTTAGGTCAAAGCCTTTGACCGTTAGTCTTAGACGATTTCCGTCCAAAGTGGGGGCATTTCTTCATTAATGCAAAACTGTGGGTGCACCCTTAATATGGTTAGTTTAAGTGGGGGGTAAGTCAAAATTTCTCTTTTTTTAATCATCATCTTAATATATTTTTTATGACACTATTTTTTTTAGTATCATTGATTACGTTATTAATGATTGTCATCTAATGAGCTGACATTAAAATTATCACTAATGACATTTTTTTACGAGTGTCATCTATAAAGTGTCATTGTTAACGATTTTTGTAGTAGTGACATAAAGGTTTCACTAAATCTTTTTCAACATAACCTTTATTTGATATAGATGGTTCTACTTCTTCTCCTGTCTGTCTCCTGCTACTCTCTTCATTTCTTCCGCTTCTCCTCTTTTGTCCCGACAAGCAGTGCTTTTCTCTTGCTCCTACAATGATCAGTGTTCTTCTCTTCTCTTCATATCAGTATATAAACACACTATCAAACTTTAGCTGAACAATAAAATCCAAAACCTTCAATCAATGCGGTCAAAAGAGCCTCAAAAGAAGGAAAAGAAGCAGCTATAATGCAAAACCTTCTATCAATTGGGTCAAAAGTATCATAAAAAGAAGTAACTGCATGAAAAAAAGAGACGGAAGAGCCACGGCTGCACACGGGGCAGGGTCAAGCAGTCACGCGGCAGTAGAGGAGGCACGCGGCTGACGGGAAAAAAAATATGTGCCCTTCTTTTGGGCACCCAAAATTTATTTTTAAAAAAATGTTATGCGCACTTCTTTTGGCGTGCCAAAAAAAAAAAATTAAGCCTTTGTTTGGGGCGCCAAATGTTCTAATCTTGTTTTGGGTATTAAGCGGATGTGCTTAAGGAATGTGGTTAAGGTAAATAACCGTTCAATATGTTGACGCTTTAATTTAGGGCATTTATTTTTTTACGTCCTATTTTAGGGCGTGTCGATGCCCTCTTTGCAATTTCTCCATGCTTTATGTCTTTTAAGCAATTGTTTTAAACTTTTATGCTTATGATGAAATTTTTTGTTAATAAATACCAAATACAGCAAACCAATAAAAAATGGGGGCCTAATTTTTTTTTTTTCCCCCTAACCAGAACCTGAATTATATTTACAATATAATATTAATTGCATATATTATCAAAACTGCAAACCAAGCGCATTTGTCGTAATAACACCTAAGGACTGCAATGTTGTAAAAGCAGCAAATATAAAATATAACAATACACAGCTACGGTGCACGGACTGCCATCACCCAAGGCAGCTATAGCAAATATTAACAATACAAAGCTGGAGTTTCTGCCGCTGGCTCGGACTAAGACTCGGTCAAATTTAACATTGGTTGTTACCGCCAAAATTATGAACAGATTAAGAATTCTCTAAATGAAAATTTCCTCTAATAAGAAAAAAAAAGTCTGCAGAGGGATAATAAAAAAACTGTCCATTTTGATCTCTCGTCCGTCTATATAAAGAGTAACAAACTTAACTGTACAAATCAAAAGAAAGAAAGAGAGAAAGAAAGCAGCAGCCATGCTTCTTCCGACCGTCTTTATGATCTTCTCTCTCCTCCTCTCTTCTTCCTTCGCCTCCGACTTCTGCGTAGCAGACGTCGAGGGTCCCGAGACCCCCTTCGGCTACACCTGCAAGAAGCTTTCCGATGTCACGGTCGACGACTTCGTCTTCACCGGCTTCGGGAAGCCCGACAACGCGACCTTCAAAGACATCAAGGCTTCGGTCACCGAAGCCTACGTCCAACAGTTTCCGGGCCTCAACGGCCTCGGCATCTCCGCCGCAAAGTTCCATCTAGCCGTCGGTGGCGTGTTGCTTCTCCACACCCACCCGGATGCCACTGAGATCCTCTTCGTCACCGAGGGGACGATGGGCTCAGGAATCATCGCAACCGATAACACAGTGTACTACAAAACCCTAAAGATGGGTGATACTATGGTTATTCCAAAGGGACTCCTGCATTTCCAGGCATGCACGCATGCAGGGCTTCATTTTCTTTAAATTAAATATTTTGAACGGAAAAAACTATTTGACTCACGTTGCGTGCATCCATTGTGCACGTGCCCCACCGCTCCGACGCCACCCACCACGTGCGTGCACCTTGTGCTTGTGCACGCAGGCGTGAGCCAAATTGCAAGGCTCTATTTTGAAACTTGAACTTATGCATCTATATATGTTTCATACAATATTTAAGTGTTTATTTAAGAACACGTGTCCTGAGGACACATGTTAATACATTGATAAATATATAATTTATATTATCAACACATTTGTTGGTATTATTTTTACTTAAAATGTGTATTGATAAATGCGTAATAAAATATACATTTATTAATGTGTTATCATGTATCATTAGAAAACATGTTAACATATAACCCGTTTAATTAATCTATGAATTTATAGTATTTGTATTTCTCGTGTTCAGGTGAACGAGGGTGACGAGACGGCAGCGGCCATTCTTAGCTTCAACAGCGATAACCCGGGCTTGCAGATAACAAGGAATGCACTATTTGCAAACGACATGCCGACGACATTACTACAAAAGGTCTCCTTCCTCGACAAGCTGCAGATAATGAAGCTCAAGGCACTTTTCGGCAGTAGCGGCTGAGATCGATCGATAGCCCATTTGCGCGCTTGGACTTCGTGGTTTGGAGTTCACTGCTATCTTCTGCTGATCATAAGGTGTTTTTTTTTTTTGGTTTCCAGCTTTCAATTAATGCTATGGTGTCAGATGATCTTCCGGTTTCTCTGACTCGGGTTTCATGTACGCAATTAACTAAAATTAATTATGAGTTGTTCATGCGTGCATGTGTACTTTTTTTTTTCCTTTTTCTTTTTCCAAATGAAATAAATTCATTAAATTGAAACAATACTGATTTGTTCATATCATCACTGATATGATGAGATTGAATACAAAATGGTTCTTCCTCAAAGAAATTGATACAAGAACTTTGATTGGAGATCAAGGAGTAGGCAACCAAAGCATGTGCCATGCTATTTGTTTCCCTTGGCGCATAGGCAAAGGAGATGTCTCTGGATGAGTTTAGAATATTGCGACCCTCTTCAATTGCATGTCAAGCTTGCCATGGAATACCAAGACCCTTACAGCACATAGCATCTAGTAGTAGTTTACAATCTCCTTCAATGATTGTGTTGACAATGTTTTTCCGTCTACAAAGATCCAGTGATAGGCGTAGAGCTAGAGCCTCATGTCACGGACTTAGTATTTTTGGTAGCATTTCGTCCCGTGCGGCGCACTGTCTTTTCCCTCAAAGACCCATGCAAGCCTTTCCAACCGACTTAGCTCGATCGCTAAGAAAATTAGAATAGTGGAGCAAAGAGGAGACTCGTAAGATTTCTTTAATGAATGGAAAATGCTTACAAGTTTAGGTGGTGAGGAACAAATGAAAGCCTCCCCCTTTTATAAGTGCTCAAAGAGCTTTACATGGAAAGTCCCCGAAGGAATATTTCAAGGATTATTCTTTTCTACCATAACTGGAATGGCATATTTCAGGTTTATTCCCTAGCAACAGAAAAGAAAACTTCACGGGTCATCCAAAAGCTTCTTGGACCTCCTAGAACGATCTTGGGCTGTCACTTCCCGTTCCCGGAATACGTATTCTAAATACATGTACTGCTGGAATGTATTTATCATGTATTATTCTGTATTTAAATTCTTTTAATTTTCCGTTAATTATTTTTCTGTATTTTACTTTCTGCATTTTTCTTCTGCTTTGCTTATTGGATTCGGCCCGAGTTGGTTTAATTTCCGGCCTTGATGGTTCAACATGAATCCAACTCCCCACCTACCACCACTCCTTCATTTAAAAAGCCTCATTCCCTTTCTCTCTCTTCATTATTTTCTCTCATTACTCTTCTTCTTCCTCATAACTCCCCCACCAACCTAGGAGAGCTAGGCAAGTGCCAACTTCCTTCTTGATGGATTTCTATTTTTGTTGTTCCATCGTCTTCCTCTCAAGATTCTTAGATACTTTAGTACTTAGCATTTTCGATTTCTATGGCTCATTTCATGTAGATCTAAGTTTAATATATTTTCGAAATTTTTAGGTTTTGATCTAGTAATTTTGTCATTTTTTAAGTTTTGATGGTTCCATGTTGTAGAAAATTTGATTCTACCCAATTTTTACTATTGGAAGTCCTGATTTCGACTTATTTTGAGTGATTTATGGTCTTTTTGGTTCATGAGTTTTCATGGCCATTAGAGGCTGATTGGAGAAGATGAGCAGTGCATGCTGTTTCTGGCGCATGCTGTTTCCGGCGCATGTTTTTTTTCGGCGCATGCTATTTTTTGGCGCATGCTGTTTCTGGCGCATGCTGTTTTCGGCACATGTTGTTTCGGGCGCATGCTGTTTCTGGCGCATGCTGTTTCTGGCACATACTGTTTCTGGCGCATGCTGTTTCCGGCGCATGCTGTTTCCGGCGCATGCTATTTTCTGGCGCATGTTGTTTCTGGCGCATGCTATTTTTGGCACATGCTGTTTCTGGCGCATGCTGTTTCTGGCACATGCTGTTTTCTGGCGCATGCTGTTTCTGGCGCATGCTGTTTTCTGGCGCATGCTATTTTTGGCGTATGCTGTTTTCTGACGCATGCTGTTTCTGGTGCTTGCTATTTCCTGGCGCATGCTGTTTCTGGCGCATGCTGTTTCCTGCGCATGCTGTTTCCTGGCGCATGCTGTTCCTGGCGTATGCTGTTTCTGGCGCATGTTGTTTCCTGGCGCATGCTGTTCCTGGCGCATGCTATTTCTGGCGCATGCTGTTTCCTAGCGCATGCTATTTCCTGGCACATGCTGCATGAACTTCTATAATTTCTTGGGCCTTTTGACTAATTCTTGTCCCGAATTAACATTGATTGATATTGATTGTGACCTTGACTAATAATTGATCATGCGTTCCTAGTTGGAACTAAGAGACTGGCTAGTTGTCTTATTGAACTGAATGAATGAGACACGTTCATATTAATTATGGACTATTACAATCGATTGGCCAATTCCGAATATTGACATATAGATACATGCAGGCTACAATTTATTTATTTATTTTACAAAGCAGCATGTGTACTTTATGGTCAAGGCATGATTATTCCGTGGCTAGTTTTGATTGTTGTATTACGCTATGTAAGACCTACAACCTAACCGCACGGGTATCGTTGTAGAGATGTGCATATCGTACCCCGTACGAAAGTACTCATTCTGAATGACCATGATCCACGGCATAGGATTTCACTCAACATAGAGGCTATTAAGTTAAATAAAAATGATAATTGCATGGAGAGAATGGATTTCCGAGTTCTTACATGGCAGCCCTCTTTGGGGACTATTAAGTGCCCGACAGGCCGGCTGGTTCCCACAGATACTGCAAATCTGCCACACGGGCAGGGAATGGTATCTGCTTATATTATTTATTGTACATTGTATATTAACGACGGACATCCCGCTGGGACTCGTCTAAATACATGATTGGCACAATTGATTGATTGGATAAACTAGCCTTGTTTGCGCATAGTAAGAACTGAGGAATCCTTTATCGCATAATTCCAAGATAACTTGGAATCCACAATATCAAGCCGTAATAGTTGCATGGCCGTTTAAATTGATTTGGTTGTGTATTGTACCTTCTCTGTTGACTAACTGAGATGATCAGAGTGTCAAGACATGACGGGCCAACTTCTGTCCTTGTTTGGTTGGGAGGTTGGTTCGAAGTGTCGTGACGTTGTGTGAATTCCAGTAGCAAACAGAGATCCATTATTATATTCTCTTATTTACTGGTTTAAATTCCTCATATCGTGCTTCCTTACGGTACTTGCTATTAGAGGTCTAACCTCTCTGGTTTTGCATGGTCAGATTTAGAGCCGGTTTTCGAGGACTCAGCTTACTTCCACCTCCAAGATGGTCAATACTAGAGGGATGATCGCAGGAGGACTCGAGTGGGTTCCTTACTTCCCCTCTCGTTTTGTTACTTATTTTATATTTTGTCGTTTGGCACCGACATGTTAGTCGGATTGTCTTGTACTTACTTTTACATAATTGTAATTAAGTCAGGCTGCAGCTGATAACAATTGTGTATACCTTGCTTCGTCATCTGGCTATGTTTTGTAAAGCCAGATATCAAGAACATTTTGACTGAGCGTTTGGGACGCCTCACTGCTTTATCTTACATGTTCTCTATTTCTGTTTCGTGTTTGAATGATTGAGACAATAGATGTGAAGTGACCATAGTATGACTTTTATGTAGTATGCACCCCCTTGTCTTATTAGACAACATTGATCGTATTATACGGTATTCCTCTACCCGTAATACGTAGCTGGCTGAGTCATTCCCCCGCTCTCCAGTATTCTGGTTCTGGGGCGTGACAAGGTTTTAGTGGTGGCCCATGCAGGTCTGATTTCAGACTTGTGGGATGTTTTGATCTATAGGATGTCTCAATCACACATGTTCTCCCTTGATCTCATGATTCATTATTCTCAACTCTAGCTTGACATTCTCGTATCCTTTGGCTTCATTGATCCTTCATGTCCGGTCGTTTGATTGCTCTATTGTCTCTTTCTTTAGGGGCACTTCGTCTGCATCTGTCAGAACTGGACAGCAACAAGGGAAGCATGGATAACCTGACTAGGTTGGTCAGTAACAAGGGTCAGAACTACTTCAAGAGACTATCCAAGAAGAAGTGATAGTGGAAGCAGCAGCTGGATCGCAGTATCCGGAGGTTCCACCACCAGCAACAGTCCCACCTACCCCTGTGGAAGTAGACACACCGGCCCTTCTGGAGATCATGAGAGGGATGATGGCTACTCAGCAACACCAGATGTTAGCCCAGCAGCGCATGCACGCTCAGTTGCAGGAGCAGAACGTACTACTCAACCAAGGGTTGCAGACAGCTTTGGAAAGAGGGGATGGCCAGATTCAGGAGCATCAACCAGATTTTGCAAGTTCAACCCCCACCGTTTCGAGGGCATGGAGGATGCCATCTCAGCAGATGCATGGCTTAAGGATATTGAGGCTATTCTGACGGCAGCTAAGGTACCAGCAGAAGAACGTGTGGATCAGGTGAAGTTGTTACTTCAAGATCTCGCACGTGATTGGTGGGAATCAGAAGAAGTAGGCATCAGACGTCCTGTTGCTTGGGACGATTTTACTGCAAGGTTCAAGACGAAGTACTATGGAGTTGTGGCACAGTTTGAGCTACAACAGAAGTTTATCAACCTCAAACAGGCCGACAAGACGGTAGATGCTTACGCAGCGGAGTTCTGCAGATTGAGTAGGTTCGTCCCAGAGATGGTAGCAACAGAGGGCCAGAGGGTTATGAGGTTCCAGCAAGGGTTTCATCTTGAGCTCTTGCAATTGATAGAGGGACACAATTATCAGACTTTCGATGAGGTATTGACGACAACCCGAAGGCATGAGATCACCATTCAGAGGATTACGGCAAGGACTGGAGGTCAGAAGAGATCCCACAGTCAGATTGAAGGAGGAAGGGGAGCAGCGCCCTGAGCAACAGCACCATCCCTTGGCATTCGCATTCACGATGTGGCAATGCGAGGGCCAGCACCACCACCAAGGCAACAGCAACAGAGGAAGAACCAGTAACCCCCAGCGGGCTGCACTTATTATGGGAAGGTAGGGCACACTAGAGATGTGTGTCTGACATTGAACGGACAATGTTTGATATGTGAAAATCCAGATCATCGGGTTACCACCTGTTCTATGAATTCGAGGTCAGAAGGACCAGTGCAACAATTTCCTGCTCTGCCAGCACCAGGGGTAGGCCAGTATCGAGGACCAGCGGTGGCAGTGAGACCGTTGGCACAGCGCCCGTTCATAACACAAGCTCAGATGTTTCGGCAGCAGGGACCGCCGATACAGCAACACCAGCATAGACCACCCCAGCATCATCAAGGCAGGGGCCAGCAGCTGCACCAGGCTAGGCCGCAACATGGAAACCAACAAGGAGGTCGAGGACAGGCATTCACTCTGTCCTTGGAGGAGGCATTAGCATCGGAAGATGTTGTGGCAGGTAACATTCTCGTCGTCTCATATCCCGCAGTAGCATTGTTTGATTCGGAAGCATCACACTCATTTATATCTGCATAATTTACAACACGACTAGGAATGGAATTCGAGGCATTGCCAGGGAGGTTAAATATACTCACTGGTAATGGGCTCGTAGGAGTTAGTAGAGTTATTCTAGCATGTAACGTTGTAGTTTGCGGGCATTCTTTACCCGTCCGGTTGATAGAATTTCCTGTTGGAAATTTCGACGTTATCTTAGGCATGGACTGGCTGAAAGACAGCTATACGATAATAGATTGTCGTAGAGGGAGTGTATCTTTTGATATTCCAGGCATGAAGCGGTTCACCTTAGTCAGATCAGTGGCAACTCAACAAGAGCAGGATGTAGTGACGGCAATGGAAGAAGTTCAAGTTCCGAAGGTAGTTGAAGAGTTTCTGGACGTATTTCCCGAAGAACTTCCAGGTCTACCACCGGTTAGAGATATCGAGTTCAGCATAGAATTGGTACCTGGAACTAAACCAATATCAGATCGAGTTTACAGAATGGCAGATTCAGAACAGGCCAAGGTATATCAGCACATAGAGGAACTGAAGGAGAAGAAGTTCATCCGAGCTAGCATATCACCATGGGCAGCACCAGTGGTACTTGTGGGGAAGAAGGATGGGTCATCCAGATTGTGCATCGATTACAGAAAGCTTAACGCGGCAACAGTAAAGAACAAGTACCCACTACCCAGGATCGACGACTTGTTTGATCAGTTGAGCAAAGCTAGAGTTTTCTCCAAGATAGATCTTCGTTCAGGATATCATCAAGTGAGGGTCCGGAAGGAGGATATTCCCAAGATAGCATTCAGGTCAAAGTATGGGCATTATGAATTCTTAGTTATGTCGTTTGGTTTGACCAATGCTCCAGCAATATTTATGGATTTGATGAACCGTATCTTTATGCCATACTTAGATCAATTTGTCGTTGTATTTCTTGACGACATTCTCGTCTACTCTGCTAGTGAGGAGGAATATGAGGGCCACCTCAGGAAAGTATTACAGGTTCTGAGAGAGAACCAGTTGTATGCCAAGCTCAGCAAGTGTGAGTTTTGGTCGGACCACATTTTATTTTTGGGGCATATCGTATCAGGAGCTGGAGTAGCAGTAGATCCGAAGAAGGTAGAAGCAGTAGAGAGTTGGCCAGTACCCAAGACCGTAGCAGATGTGCAGAGTTTCTTGGGATTGGCAGGATATTACAGAAGATTCATATCAGACTTTGCTAGGCTTTCAGCACCCATGACCCGCTTGACACGAAAGGATGTACCATTCGTCTGGTCGACAGAATATCAGGCATCATTTAAGAACTTGAAGCAGAAGTTGATATCAGCGCCTATTCTTACATTGCCAGTTGGGCCCGAAGGTTTCACTGTATATTGTGATGCGTCAGGTAAAGGACTTGGATGTGTCCTCATACAACATGGGAAGGTGATAGCGTATGCATCTAGGCAACTTCGAGACCACGAGAAGAATTACCCAACTCATGACTTGAAGTTGGCAGCAATAGTGTTTGTTTTGAAGCTATGGAGGCATTACTTATATGGTGATCGAGTGGACATGTACACAGACCACAAAAGTCTGAAGTACATCTTTACTCAGAAGGAGCTGAACATGAGGCAGAGAAGATGGTTAGAGCTGATCAAGGATTATGACGTGGAGCTTCAGTATCATCCAGGCAAGGCTAATGTAGTAGCAGACGCTCTTAGCAGGAGAGACGACACATTTATGTTGACAACACAGAGGCATATCTTAGAAGACCTTCAGGAGATGGGCATCGAAGTTATACTTCCTAGTGATGTAGGAATTCTGGTAAGTCTATAAGTTCAATCCGACTTGGTAGACAGGATCAAGGCAGCTCAGACACAGGACCCAAGGATTCAGAAACTTAGAGCAGAATGTGAGTCAGGACTCAGAAAGAAGATACAAATTCATGAAGATGGTACACTTAGGTTTGGGTCACGTCTATGTGTGCCTAGTGGAGATATCAGACAGGAGGTTATGACAGAAGCTCACAGTTCTCAGTATTCTATACATCCTGGAGGGACCAAGATGTACCAAGATATCAAACAACACTTCTGGTGGAACGGAACGAAGAGGAAGATAGCTAGATTTGTTTTCCGTTGCTTGGTTTGTCAGCAAGTGAAGGCAGAACAGCAAAGGCCAGCTGGGTTATTGCAACCGCTTCCTATTCTGGAATGGAAATGGGAACATATTATAATAGACTTTGTGACCGATTTACCGAGGTCACCAAGTGGTAAAGATGCCATTTGGGTGATAGTAGATCGGCTTACGAAGGTGGCACACTTTTTTCCTTTCAGAGTAGGACAATCTACAGAAAAGTTGGCAGAGTTGTATATGCAACAGATAGTCAGGCAGCATGGAGTCCCTGTCAGTATTGTGTCAGACAGAGATACCCATTTTACATCACATTTCTGGAAGAGCTTACATCATAGCCGGGGTACCAAGTTAAGATTTAGCACGGCTTACCATCCCCAGACAGACGAGCAATCAGAAAGAACAATTTGGACTTTGGAGGATATGTTGCGAGCTTGCACTCTAGATTTTGGAGGATCTTGGGAGAGCCACCTGCACTTAGTCGAATTCTCATACAACAACAATTATCAAGCCAGTATCCAGATGGCACCATTTGAAGTACTATATGGTAAGAAGTGTAGGTCGCCACTGGCATGGGATGATATCGGGAAGAGAAAGATGTTAGGCCCGGAAATGATTGTCCAGACAGTTGAAGTGGTCAAAGGAATTAGAGAGTGACTTCGAGTTGCGCAGGATCGGCATCGTCATTGGGCGGACCAGCATCGTAGGCCGCTAGAGTTTTCTGTTGGGGACCACGTGTTCTTGCGGATCTCACCTACCCTTGGGGTCATTAGATTTGGCGTTCGTGGAAAGTTGAGTCCGCGATACGTGGGCCTATTTGTTATCCTTGATCGGATAGGCGATGTTGCTTATCGTTTATCCCTTCCACCTTCATTACGAGAGGTGCATGACGTGTTCCATGTATCTCAGTTACGTAGGTATGTATCGGACCCAAGCCATATCCTTGATTATTCTGAGTTGGTTGTTGGTACCAACCTGTCTTACGAGGAATAGCCTGTGTCTATTTTGGACCGAAGAGAGAAGATACTCAAGAACCGAACAATTAGCCTTGTCCGGGTTGCTTGGGGTCATCACTCTTTAGGAGAGTCAACATGGGAACGTGAGGATGATATCCGATCACGGTATCCGTACCTGTTTGACTCACAAGGTATATCTCTTTCTGTATACCTTGATTGTCTTAACTCCTCATGCTTGTCACCTTATGAGTAGAATTGCTTGGTGTCATCGATAGTTAAACATAGATATGTTACTTGCTATTGGCATTGTAGAATGATTGCTTACTCAAATTGCTTATACTTAGATTAGTTTAGCCCCGATGTTCCTATCATGCTTGGATTTGAAATTCCGAGGACAGAATTTTTCTAAGGAGGGTAGAGATGTCACTTCCCGTTCCCGAAATACGTATTCTAAATACATATACTGCTGGAATGTATTTATCATATATTGTTCTGTATTTAAATTCTTTTAATTTCTCGTTAATTATTTTTTTGTATTTTACTTTCTGTATTTTTTTTCTGCTTTGCTTATTGGGTTCGGCCCGAGTTGGTTTAATTTCCGGCCTTGATGGTTCAACATGAACCCAACTCCCCACATACCACCACTCCTTCATTTAAAAAGCCTCATTCCCTTTCTCTCTCTTCATTATTTTCTCTCATTACTCTTCTTCTTCCTCATAACTCTCCCACCAACCTAGGAGAGCTAGGCAAGTACCAACTTGCTTCTTGATGGATTTCTATTTTTGTTGTTCCATCGTCTTTCTCTCAAGATTCTTAGATACTTTAGTACTTAGCATTTTCGATTTCTATGGCTCATTTCATGTAGATCTAAGTTTAATATATTTTCGAAATTTTTAGGTTTTGATCTAGTAACTTTGTTATTTTTCAAGTTTTGCTGGTTCCATGTTGTAGGAAATTTGATTCTACCCAATTTTGACTATTGGAAGTCCTGACTTCGACTTATTTTGAGTAATTTATGGTCTTTTTGGTTCATGAGTTTTCATGGCCATTAGAGGCTGATTGGAGAAGATGAGCAGTGCATGCTGTTTCTGGTGCATGCTGTTTCCGGCGCATGCTGTTTCCTGGCGTATGCTGTTTTTTGGCGCATGCTGTTTCTGGCGCATGTTGTTTCTGGCGCATGTTGTTTCTGGCGATGTTGTTTCTGGCGTATGCTGTTTCTGGCGCATGCTGTTTCCAGTGCATGCTGTTTTCGGCACATGTTGTTTCCGGCGCGTGCTATTTTCCGACGCATGCTGTTTCTGGCGCATGCTGTTTCTGGAGCATGTTGTTTCCGGCGTATGCTGTTTTTCGGCGCATGCTGTTACTGGCGCATGCTATTTCTGGCGCATGCTATTTTCTGGCGCATGCTGTTTCTGACACATGCTATTTTCTGGTGCATACTATTTTCTGGCGCATGCTGTTTCTGGCGCATGTTGTTTCTGGCGCATGCTGTTTCTGGTGCATGCTGTTTCTGGCGCATGCTGTTTCTGGCGCATGCTGTTTCTGGCGCATACTGTTTCCTGGCGCATGCTGTTTCTAGCGCATGCTGTTTCCTGGCGCATGCTGTTCCTGGCGCATGCTGTTCCTGGCGCATGTTGTTTCCTGGCGCATGCTGTTTCCTGGCACATGCTGCATGGACTTCTATAATTTCTCGGGCCTTTTGACTAATTGTTGTCCCGAATTAACATTGATTGATATTGATTGTGATCTTGACTAATAATTGATCATGCGTTCCCAGTTGGAACTAAGAGACTGGCTAGTCGTCTTATTGAACTGAATGAATGAGACACGTTCATATTAATTATGAACTATTACAATCGATTGGCCAATCCCGAATATTGACATATAGATACATACAGACTACAATTTATTTATTTATTTTACAAAGCAGCATGTGTACTTTATGGTCAAGGCATGATTATTCCGTGGCTAGTTTTGATTGTTGCATTTCGCTATGTAAGACCTACAACCTAACCGCACGGGTATCGTTGTAGAGATGTGCATATCGTACCCCGTACGAAAGTACTCATTCTGAATGACCATGATCCACGGCATGGGATTTCACTCAACATAGAGGCTATTAAGTTAAATAAAAATGATAATTGCATGGAGAGAACGGATTCTCGAGTTCTTACATGACAGCCCTCTTTAGGGACTATTAAGTGCCCGATAGGCCGGCTGGTTCCCACAGATACTGCAAATCTGCCATACGGACATGGAGTGGTATCTGCTTATATTATTTATTGTACATTGTATATTAATGACGGGCGTCCCGCTGGGACTCGTCTAAATACATGATTGGCACAATTGATTGATTGGGTAAACTAGCCTTGTTTGTGCATAGTAAGAACTGAGGAATCCTTTATCGCATAATTCCAAGATAACTTGGAACCCACAATATCAAGCCGTAATAGCTGCATGGCCGTTTAAATTGATTTGGTTGTGTATTGTACCTTCTCTGTTGACTAACTGAGATGATCAGAGTGTCGAGACATGACAGGCCAACTTCTGTCCTTGTTTGGTTGGGAGGTTGGTTCGAAGTGTCGTGACGTTGTGTGAATCCCAGTAGCAAACAGAGATCTATTATTATATTCTCTTATTTACTGGTTTAAATTCCTCATATCGTACTTTCTTGCGGTACTTGCTATTAGAGGTCTAACCTCTCTGGTTTTGTATGGCCAGATTTAGAGCCGGTTCCCGAGGACTCAGCTTACTTCCACCTCCAAGATGGTCAATACTAGAGGGATGATCGCAGGAGGATTCGAGTGGGTTTCTTACTTCCCCGCTCGTTTTGTTACTTACTTTATATTTTGCCGTTTGGCACCGACATGTTAGTCGGATTGTCTTGTACTTACTTTTACATAATTGTAATTAAGTCAGGCTGCAGCTGATAACAATTGTGTATACCTTGCTTCATCATCTGGCTATGTTTTGTAAAGCCAGATATCAAGAACATTTTGACTGAGCGTTTGGGACGCCTCACTGCTTTATCTTACATGTTCTCTATTTCTATTTCGTGTTTGAATGATTGAGACAATAGATATGAAGTGACCATAGTATGACTTTCATGTAGTATGCACCCCCCTCGTCTTATTAGACAGCATTGATCGTATTATACGGTATTCCTCTACCCGTAATACGTAGCTGGCTGAGTCATTCCCCCGCTCTCCAGTATTCTGGTTCTGGGGTGTGACATGGGCCTTCCGGAGAGATCCACTATCTTCTAGAGCCTTCCGTTATCTTCTAGAATGTTCTGGAAGCTTCCCGCATAATCTTGGTCCGTGAAAAGGTTATGCAACTGGGTCTCGGACGGGGTCCAACATTTGGGACGTTACATTCTCCCCCACCTAAGGCGTTGACGCCCTCGTCAACCATGCTCCCTGAGAAACGCCTGGAATTTGGCTTCGAACTGATGCAGCGTATCAGCACGTTCCCAGCTAGACTCGCCGTAAGACATGCCCTTCCATTGGATGAGGTACTCCACATACGGGGACACGTCTCGCCGATGAATAGTCCTCTTGTCCAGCACGGCTTCCACCTTCTTGAGGAAGGATGTCGTCATGGTCGCCGTCGGTCGCTTCAGAATTCCTCGCTGGGGATCCTCCAAGTCTTCATGGTACGGCTTCAAGCAACTCGCATGGAAGACTGGATGAATCTTCAGCTTGGCGGGGAGTTCAAGCTTGTAGGCCACCATGCCTACCTTCTTAAGCACGGGGAAGGGGCCTTCATACTTCCGGATTAGTCCTTTGTGCACCTTGCGGAACACCTTGAACTGTTGCGGTTGTAGCTTCACTAGCACCATGTCCCCCTTCTTGTACTCGACCGGCCTTCGCTTTGCGTCGACCCACTTCTTCATCTTCCTCACGGCCTGTCACGACCCGGTCCCAATTACTTGGGTCGAATCGGATCATGTCCAGCCTGCACCGTTGATGAGACGGCGACAGTAAGCTGTAAAACATGTCACAACCCGGTCCCAATTACTTGGGTCGAATCGGATCATGCCCAGCCTGCACCGTTGATGAGACGGCGACAGTAAGCTGTATCTCCATATGCAGGTTATCAACAACTCAATCTAATTTGCCACAATCTTTATTATTCGATAAATTAAAACTTGTTCAGTACAAAGTACAATCATAAAACCACCAATTGAAATAATATTGTTTTTAGACAAAACTATCAAACTGGAAAATAGCATCTAAAGAGAAGCAACATCATCATCAAGTACGCCATCCTCAGGAAGCACAACAGGGTATAGCTCAGGGTCATAGTAGCTACTAATCAGTAGCTGTGCATCCTCAAAAGGACCTAAAAATATAGTCTCCAGTCAGGAGGGAGCAAAGTACAATTCATGATATTTTAACAATTGAAATTAATAATAGAATTATGCACTTTTAAACAATTTGAAGTAAATAGTTTTCCAGCAGTTAAAAACAGTGTGATATGAATAGGCAATGAATATGACCGGATTGGGTTTGTTACAGTAATATCCTAGTGATATGGTATGACTTATCCCCGTGTGGATGAGGGGTAAGCTAATACATTCAGTTATACTAATTGGATGTGGTCATATCCACTACACTACTCTTTCAGTCCCCAATAGTTACAGTAGTTACAGTCAATGCTCTCAAAGAGAGTTCCATGTTGTATCGTGATTTAAACTTGCATTAAAACAATTATTAAATAATTGCAATCTACCACAAAATATACTTGCCTCAAATTGATTGGACTGGACGGGTCGATACGTCGGGATGGAAAATCAGGTTCTTCCTTGAAATCCTACATTCGAGAAACTTGTCTCAGAAAACCAAAGTCGCCAATGTTACCATACTAGTTGCAATTTCTAGTTATGTCCTATTCAATTTTAGTCTTTATTTAGCTAACACAACCAAAGCACGATTATTAGTGCGTTGCAATTAAGAAACATCATTTTATATTTAATTTCGAGAAAATCGTATTTATCGATTTATTTGGAAAAACTCGATATTTTATAATTATATAAATATAAAACTAAGATTTTCCTTTTTAATGAGAAATACATGAATTTCTTATTTAAAAATTATAACTTAACTGCTAAGTGATAAAACATTTATTTTTTTTCTTTTTAAAATAAAATAAATATTTATCATTTTATACTACGTTCTCAAGACCAAAAATCATCCAGAAAAATAAAAGAAAATAACATACAATCTAAGCTATTACACTTCTCACAGTAGGAAAAACAAATGGGCTTATGCCCTTTTATAGACTTTATTACATAAATTTAAATAAGAAGAAGACAATGTTAGTCTCTAAAAATCCTACAATTTAATAAATAAAACTTAATAATAAATTAATGAGTCTCAAATTTTTGGTCCAATCATCATATATAGCTAATGCCTCAACGTCCGGCGAAACCGATTTCGTTTGCACTTAGCCAGGGCCCATGGACCGGTATGGTCGTCGCCCGATAATCAAAACCAAGTTTAATAAATCTTTTGCAAAAGCCAGTTTTGGGAATTATAGATTTTATGGAAAATATTTTTCTGAAAATTTGGACAGCATTCCCTCTGTTTTCGGGATAACCCAAAACTGGGAAAAATGCCAAACCAAACATCGATAACTGTCCCAAACCAGGGAACACCAATTTCCAACCAAAATAATAATAATAACCAGAACTCGAAAATAATATCGAACCCGAAAATATTCACAGCATATTTTCCGAAATTCGGAAAACTAAACTGAACTCAGAGAACCCGAAATGAATTTCGGAAATTCCAACAGAAAACTCAAAACCAAAAGAAATATTCCAAAACTCACAGAATATTTCCGAAAAGATTTCGGAAAATCCGAAAATCTCGCATACCGAATTCCCAGGGAATTCGTAGACCAAATTCATCATAGACTAAAAAAAGATGGAAACGGGCAACGAAAATATACCAGAAATTGCTCGGCTAGAGCTCTCAGATGTTAAAAATGGAAGAAAACCAAATTTTTGCAGACTCGGAACGTGTCCAGCACTCGCGGACAATAAAGAAATCCGTGGAGCAGCAGATCTGGGTCGGGGCACGCTGGCCGGGCGGGGCAGAGCCGCACGGGGTGACTCGGGAACGGCCGAACGGAGTCGGGGGTCGGGGCGCACCGCTCGGGGAGAGGCGCCAAAGACGAGCGCCGGCGTCGGGATAGGGAGAAGGGCGCCGTAGAGGGCTCCGACGAGGCACAGGAGGCGGCTCGGGCTCGGGTGGAGCTAGGGTACGAATTTGGGAAAAAGTTTGAGAGTGGTGATGGAGATGGTAATGGAGAAGAAGGGTTTAAATAGAGTTGGGAAAAAGGGGTTACTGGATCCGAAGGGGTGAACGGCCGGGAGAGGAAAGGTCGCCGGTTTTCGGTGGTTACGGGAGGTAGGGGGTCGGCCAAACCGAGAGACTACGGTTCTCATTAGTTGAGAACCCAACAGAATGAGAGTTATAAACTCTCTCTCTCTCTCTCTCTCTCTCTCTTTCTCTCTCTCTCTTTCTCTCTCTAGTAAAAGGCTTTAGCTTAATGGGTTAAAGGGTTTATGGATATGTATATTAGAATGGGTTTGAATCAAATGGGCCAACTATTCCTGGACTTGGGTTTTGGCCAAATGGTTTGGGCTTCTAACCAATGGGCTTGGTTTTAAGAAAAAACTTTACATGACATGGGCTAAATTAATTGGGCTCTAAAATTATAAATGATACATAATTTTCTTTTTTAAAAAAAAACTAAATATTTTGTAACTCTAAAATTAATTTTAAAAAATGTTTTTGAGTTCGGGTCTGGGCCTGACAATCAAAAGTCCAAGTTTAGTTATTTTGAAAAGAATTTTACACTTAATAATAATGATAATACTAATATTAATTTAACAACACATAATTTAAATGATAAAAATCAATTACTAGAAAATTGCGGGTTTCACAACCTTCCCTCCTTAAAAAATTTCGTCCTCGAAATTTAAAGGATAGAATTAGGAGTTACCTCAGGTCTCAAATAAATACGGGTACTGCTCCCGTATCTCATCTTCTCGCTCCCGGGTAGACTCGCCTGGGGAATCGTTCCTCCACATAACTCTGACTATGGGAGTCACCGAAGTCCTGGTCCTTTTCTCGCCTCTGTCCAAAATCGCCACAGGCTTCTCTGGTACTGTAAGGCTGGGTCCAATCTCCAGCTCTGAATGGTCCAAGATGTGGCTTGGATCCGGAATATAGTGTCTGAGCTGCGAAACGTGGAAGACGTTGTGCACGCCCTCAAGATTAGCTGGTAGAGCTAACCGATACGCTACTTCGCCAATTCGGCTCAAAACTTTAAATGGTCCGATATATCTGGGACTCAGCTTCCCAGCTCAGCCAAATCTGATAGTTCCTCTGGTAGGAGAAATCTTCACAAAGACACTATCTCCTTTTTCAAACTCCAGTGGTCGACGACTGCTATCTGCCCAATGCTTCTGCCTGTCTTGGGCAATCCTGAGCTTGTCTCTGATCACCTTCACCTTCTCTGCTGCGTCAGTTACCATCTCTGGTCCCAGCAGTACTCTTTCTCCCACGTCATCCCATGCAAGTGGTGTACGGCAACGACGTCCATAGAGTGCTTCAAATGGTGTCATACCAATGCTAGCTTGGTAACTGTTATTGTAGGAGAATTCAACTAAATGCAAGTGGTCTTCCCAAGACCCTCCAAATTCCAAGACGCAAGATCTCAGCATATCCTCTAGCGTCTGGATGGTCCTCTCAGATTGTCCGTCAGTTTGGGGATGATAGGCTGTGCTGAACTTCAGTTTTGTTCCCAAGCTGTCATGCAAACTCTTCCAAAAGTATGAGGTAAATCTAGTATCTCGGTCAGATACAATACTTACCGGTACTCCATGAATCCGGTAGATATGCCGTATGTACAGTGCCGCCAACTTCTCGGTGGATAAACCAACCTTGAAGGGAATAAAATGAGCCGACTTAGTCAGTCGGTCCACAATAACCCAAATGGCGTCCTTCCCTCCTTGAGATCGAGGCAATCCTGACACAAAGTCCATTGTTATATGCTCCCACTTCCACTCTGGAATGTCCAGCGGCTGTAGAAGTCCTGCGGGTCTCTGTCTGCTAGCCTTCACTTGTTGGCAAATCAAGCATCTAGCCACAAATCTGGATACATCCTTCTTCATTCCATACCACCAAACGATGGTACGCATATCCCGACATATCTTATTAGCTCCAGGATGTATGGAATACTGCGACTGGTGCGCTTCTTGCATCAGCTCATTCCTCAATTCGCCAGATGGTACACACAGCCTCGTACCATTCTTCAATGCTCCGTCACTGGCGATAGAGAAACCTTCAAGGGTTCATGCCAGCACTTCATTTCTGAGTTTGCAAAGCATCTCGTCTTGGAATTGTGTCTTCTTAACTTTGTCCATCAGACTTGAACGCAATTACAACTGCATCATGGTTGAGTCAGCTCCAGGTACAATAGCTTCTCGCCCCAGTTTCTTCATCTTCTCCTCAGGCAGTACAATCTCCAGACCAAGCTTCTCTATGTCCTCCAACAAGTGCCGCTCCTTGGTCAAGAACATCGCCACTGGGTATCGACTAAGTGCATCTGCTACCACATTAGCCTTACCCGGATGGTACTGCAGGTCGATGTCAAAATCTTTCATCAATTCCAGCCACCTTCTTTGTCTCATGTTCAGCTCTTTCTGAGTGAAAACATATTTCAGACTTTTGTGGTCTGTATATATTTCCACCCTCTCTCCATATAGATAATGCTTCCATAGCTTCAATGCAAAGATGACTACAGCAAGCTCCAGGTCATGTGTGGGATAGTTCTTCTCATGAGTTCGTAATTGCCTAGATGCGTAAGCAATCACTTTCCCATTTTGTTGAAGAACGCAATCCAGTCCTTTTCCAGAGGCATCACTATAGATTGAAAAACTACCGGTTCCTGCGGGTAGCGCAAGGATTGGTGCAGTAGTAAGCCTCTTCTTCAGCTCCTCAAATGCCACATGGCAATCTTCCGTCCAGATGAACTCTTCATTCTTCCGAGTGAGCTTCGTCATCGGTTCAACAATTCTTGCAAAATCCTTCACAAACTTCCGGTAGTAGCCAGCCAAGCCCAAGAAACTTCTGATTTCAACAACCGAGCTTGGGGTAGACCACTTCTCCACAACAGCTACCTTCTTAGGATCCATCGAAATTCTTTCTCCTGTGACAACATGGCCAAGAAAATCCACCTTGTCTAGAAAGAATTCACATTTGGATAGCTTACCATATAACTTTTTATTCCTTAAAGTTCCCAGAACTTTTCTGAGGTGCTCCTCATGCTCCTCTTCAGTCTTCGAATAGATCAGAATGTCATCGATGAAGACAACGACAAACTGATCTAGGTATTCATGGAAAACCTTGTTCATAAGGTTCATGAATACAGCTGGAGCATTCGTCAGTCCAAACGGCATGACCAAGAATTCAAACTGCCCATATTTGGTGTTGAACGCCGTCTTGGGAATGTCCTCCTTCCTGACCTTGATCTGATGGTAGCCAGATCTGAGGTCAATCTTCGAAAATACCTTGGCTCCATTGAGTTGATCAAACAGGTCATCGATCCGGGGCAGAGGGTACTTGTTCTTAATGGTAATATTTTTCAGCGCCCGGTAGTCGATGCACATCCTCACAGTTCCATCCTTCTTGGGAACAAACAAGACAGGTGCTCCCCAGGGTGAAGCTCCGTCTCGGATAAATCCCAAAGCCTTCAGTTTATTGATCTGATCCTTCATCTCCTTGGCCTCCTTTGGATTGACTCTGTAGCATCTCTTAGAAATAGGAAAAGTGTCGGGGACTAGGTCAATGGTGAACTCTATGTCTCGGTCTGAGGGTAACCCGGGAAGACTATCAGGGAAGACATCCATAAATTCTGCTATGATAGGATGGGGAGGTCCGGGTTCTTCTGTGATAGAGGTGTAGGTAACACACTCCATATCCTCCGGAGTTCGAGAGATTTCAAACTCCGGTTCTCCAGGTGGGCTGAAGACTACACATCCTCTATGACAGTCTATCAGCGTATGCTGCTTACTTAACCAGTCCATCCCTAGGACTATATCATAATTGGGTAAGGGCATCACAAGCAAAGGTGCTATGAATTTATGGCCTGATATGGTGATAGGGCAGTTACAGGTCTCAGTGATGGGTAAGGGTCCTCCACCGGTCATGACTCTACAAATCTTCTTGCTAAATCCCGTATCTATGTGGTGTGCAGAGATGGATTTTGTGGATATGAAACTATGTGATGCACCCGAATCAAATAAAGCTAACGCAGGATAGGAATGCACATAAATGAAACCTGCGATGACATCAGCCGTAGGTTCCTGCTCTGGCTCTTGTTCCTCTGCTGCTAGGGCAAAAGCTCGCCCAGTTTTCTGTTGATGCTGCCCAAATTGTTGTTGCTGAGTGGGCAAAGTACCTTTCTGTTGAGTTGCTCCAGTTCGTTGGGCCGCCGAGGGGCAGTCCTTCACTTGGTGGGTGGAAGACCCACAGACTAGGCAATGTCCTAGTCTCTTTCTGCAGATATTTGCTTGATGCCCCGGCCTTTTGCAATAGTCGCAGACATGGATCTACCTCTGAGGGACTTTATCATTGTTCCTCGCCTGCTGCTGCTGGTGGTAAGAAGGCCGATTGTTGTTGTTGTTGTTGTTGTTGTTAGGCTTCTTCTGATTACCCTGGAAGTTGTTAGTTCCAGGATAATCCCTCTTTGAGCGAGCGGGTTGGCTCTTCTCTATATCTTGAGCTCGCTCCAGGATCTTTTCATAGGTCTTAGCACCGCCTAAGATCACATGGGTGCGGATCTCCTCTCTCAGCCCATGTCTAAACCTTTCAGCACGATCATCAGGGTCAGCCACCAGGTTCTTGGCAAAACGACTGAGTTGGCCGAATTCTGCCGCATATTCTCCAACAGTCATATTTCCTTGCTTCAGGTTCTGAAATTGCCTCTCCATCTCCCGCAACTCTGATGTTGGGAAGAACTTCCTCTTGAACAACCTCTTGAAGATGTTCCAGTCAAGCTGCCTGTCCTGGAGTCGGGGTTCATTCCGATACCAGGTGCTTGCTACACTTTGCAGTTGGAGTCCCACTGCTTCAGCCTTGAGGTCTTCTGGAAGTCGAGCGATGCTTAGGAGACGCTCCATGCTATCGAGCCATTCATCAGCATAGACGATTCCCTCGGTTTCCTTGAAGGGTCGAGGGTTCTGCTTCTTGAAACTCTCAATATCGCCCACCTTGGCAATATGATTTCCATTAATTTAAATGGCCTTAATATTACATAAATTAATCCTTAGATTTATGTTTACCTTGGCAGGCCTTGGTTCATGTTGAGCTGCTTCTTCTCTCTCCAGTGCAGCCATTGCCACGCTATGGACATTCTCCATGCCTTCCCTCATATTCGCCGTCTGCTCGCGATGAGCTTCAGCTTGAGTTCTCTGAGCTTCTAGCACTCCTCGTAGTAGACCTATGAGGTCGGTGGGGTCTACAGGCACCGGTGGGGCAGCTGGAGTGGACAATACCACAGGGGGCTGCATCTCCGTCTGGGAAGATGATGGATCCACCGTTGTATTATGGGGACGGTCGACCAGCTGTCGAGGTGTAGGCTCCGGACTTGATTGGGGAGGTGGGGTATGATAGGGTGAAGATACCCCATCGCCAGCAGGATTGGTCTTGTCAGTGGCTATTCTCTGGAAGGTTTAGGATATAAACATAAGCAAGGTAGCCTACCCGTCTATAACAAACAAAAATATTTACATATATAATTCGGACCTATTATTGTGACAAATCAATGTTCTAGTGTTCAAATTGTCTCTAGATAGGTTTTCCTAAGTTGTTGATATAACCTGCATAGGCCACCACTAAAAATATGTCACGACCCGGTCCCAATTACTTGGGTCGAATCGGATCATGCCCAGCCTGCACCGTTGATGAGACGGCGGCAGTAAGCTGTAAAACATGTCACGACCCGGTCCCAATTACTTGGGTCGAATCGGATCATGCCCACCCTGCACCGTTGATGAGACGACGGCAGTAAGCTGTATCTTCATATGCAGGTAATCAACAACTCAATCTAATTTGCCACAATCTTTATTATTCGATAAATTAAAACTTGTTCAGTACAAAGTATAATCATAAAACCACCAACTGAAATAACATTGTTTTTAGACAAAACTATCAAACTGGAAAATAGCATCTAAAGAGAAGCAACATCATCATCAAGTACGCCATCCTCAGGAAGCACAACAGGGTATAGCTCAGGGTCATAGTAGCTACTAATCAGTAGCTCTGCATCCTCAAAAGGAGCTAAAAATATAGTCTCCAGTCAGGAGGGAGCAAAGTACAATTCATGATATTTTAACAATTGAAATTAATAATGAAATTATGCACTTTTAAATAATTTGAAGTAAATAGTTTTCCAGCAGTTAAAAACAGTGTGATATGAATAGGCAATGAATATGACCGGATTGGGTTTGTTACAGTAATATCCTAGTGATATGGTATGGCTTATCCCCGTGTGTATGATGGGTAAGCTAATACATTCAGTTATACTAATTGGATGTGGTCATATCCACTATACTACTCTCCCAGTCTCCAATAGTTACAGTAGTTACAGTCAATGCTCTCAAAGAGAGTTCCGTGTTGTATCGTGGTTTAAACTTGCATTAAAACAATTATTAAATAATTGTAATCTACCACAAAATGTACTTTCCTCAAATTGATTGGACAGGACGGGTCGATACGTCGGGATGGGAAATCAGGTTCTTCCTTGAAATCCTACATTCGAGAAACTTGTCTCAGAAAACCAAAGTCGCCAATGTTACCATACTAGTTGCAATCTCTAGTTGTGTCCTATTCAATTTTAGTCTTTATTTAGCTAACACAACCAAAGCACGATTATTAGTGCGTTGCAATTAAGAAACATCAGTTTATATTTAATTTCGAAAAAATCGTATTTATCGGTTTATTTGGAAAAACTCGATATTTTATAATTATATAAATATAAAACTAAGATTTTCCTTTTTAATGAGAAATACATGAATTTTTTATTTAAAAATTATAACTTAACTGCTAAGTGATAAAACATTTATTTTTTTTCTTTTTAAAATAAAATAAATATTTATCATTTTATACTACGTTCTCAAGACCAAAAATCATCCAGAAAAATAAAAGAAAACAACATACAATCTAAGCTATTACACTTCTCACAGTAGGAAAAACAAATGGGCTTATGCCCTTTTACAGACTTTATTACATAAATTTAAATAAGAAGAAGACAATGTTAGTCTCTAAAAATCCTACAATTTAATAAATAAAACTTAATAATAAATTAATGAGTCTCAGATTTTTGGTCCAATCATCATATATAGCTAATGCCTCAACGTCCGGCGAAACTGATTTCGTTTGCACTTAGCCAGGGCCCATGGACCGGTATGGTCGTCGCCCGATAATCAAAACCAAGTTTAATAAATCTTTTGTAAAAGCCGGTTTTGGGAATTATAGATTTTATGGAAAATATTTTTCTGAAAATTTGGACAGCATTCCCTCTGTTTTCGGGATAACCCAAAACTGAAAAAATGCCAAACCAAACGTCGATAACTGTCCCAAACCAGGGAACACCAATTTCCAACCAAAATAATAATAATAATAACCAGAAATCGAAAATAATATCGAACCCGAAAATATCCACAGCACGTTTTTCGAAATTCGGAAAACCGAACTGAACTCAGAGAACCCGAAATGAATTTCGGAAATTCCAACAGAAAACTCAAAACCAAAAGAAATATTCCAAAACTCACAGAATATTTCTGAAAAGATTTCGGAAAATCCAAAAATCTCGCATACCGAATTCCCAGGGAATTCGTGGACCAAATTCATCATAGACTAAAAAAGATGGAAACGGACAACGGAAATATACCAGAAATTGCTCGGCTAGAGCTCTCAGATGTTAAAAGTGGAAGAAAACCAAATTTCCGCAGACTCGGAACGTGTCCAGCACTCGCGGACAGTAAAGAAATCCGTGGAGCAGCAGATCTGGGTCGGGGCACGCTGGCCGAGCGGGGCAGAGCCGCGCGGGGTGGCTCGGGAACGGCCGAGCGGAGTCGGGAGTCGGTGCGCACCGCTCGGGGAGAGGCGCCAAAGACGAGCGCCGGCGTCGGGATAGGGCGGAGGGCGCCGTAGAGTGCTCTGACGAGACACAGGAGGCGGCTCGGCTCGGGTGGAGCTAGGGCACGAATTTGGGAAAAAGTTTGAGAGTGGTGATGGAGATGGTAATGGAGAAGAAGGGTTTAAATAGAGTTGGGAAAAAGGGGTTACTGGATCCGAAGGGGTGAACGGTCGGGAGAGGAAAGGTCGCTGGTTTCCGGTGGTTACGGGAGGTAGGGGGTCGGCCAAACCGAGATACTACGGTTCTCATTAGTTGAGAACCCAACAGAATGAGAGTTATAAACTCTCTCTCTCTCTCTCTCTCTCTCTAGTAAAAGGCTTTAGCTTAATAGGTTAAAGGGTTTATGGATATGTATATTAGAATGGGTTTGAATCAAATGGGCCAACTATTCCTGGACTTGGGTTTTCGCCAAATGGTTTGGGCTTCTAACCAATGGGCTTGGTTTTAAGAAAAAACTTTACATGACATGGGCTAAATTAATTGGGCTATAAAATTATAAATGATACATGATTTTCTTTTTTTAAAAAAAATAAATATTTTGTAACTCTAAAATTAATTTTAAAAAAAAATTTTGGGTTCGGGTCTGGGCCTGACAATCAAAAGTCCAAGTTTAGTTATTTTGAAAAGAATTTTACACTTAATAATAATGATAATACTAATATTAATTTAACAACACATAATTTAAATGATAAAAATTAATTACTAGAAAATTGCAGGTTTCGCACGGCCTTCTTCAGAAATGCCTTGGCAATGTTCGCCTTTGTCTTGAAATCTGAAGTGTACTGGTTGGCCCCGGGACTTCTACTCGAGGACCCCGCACTCAGCGTGTGCGGGGCAAGCGGTTGGCGACCCATCACCAACTCGAATGGGCTGTTGTGCGACGACTCGCTCCGTTAAAGATTGTAGCAGAATTGAGCGACGTCGAGGTGATGCACCCAATCCCTCTGGTTCGCACTCACAAAGTGCCGTAAGTACTTCCCGAGTAGCGAGTTGACCCGCTCGGTCTGTCCGTCCGTATGCGGGTGGAAGCTGGTCGAGAAGTGTAAGTCCGTCCCGAGGATTTTGAACACTTCCGTCCAGAACTTCTCCGTGAAGTGGGGGTCTCGGTCGCTGACAATGTTGACCGAAATGCCCCAAAACTTCACCACGTGGCTGATGAACAATCGCGGCCTCCTCTGCTGTGCAGTCCATTGAAACGACAATGAAGGTCGCGTACTTTGAGAACCGGTCCACCACCACGAGAATGGACCCAAGCACCCCCACTTTCGGCAGGACGGAGATGAATTCTATCGATATGCTCTCCCACGGCCGACTCGGCATGGGAAGAGGCTCCAGCAGGCCACCGGGCTTCTGATGGTCTACCTTGTTTTATTGGCACACAAGACAAGTACGAACATAGTCCTCCACATCCTTGCGTATGCGAGGCCAGTAGTATACGGCCTCCAGCAGCGCCAAGGTCCGCTTCTGTCCCGGGTGTCTAGCCCACTTCGTATCATGGCACTCCATGAGCAGCTTTCTCGACAAGCCACTCCACCTAGGCACGACCACCCTGTCGTCCTTGGTATAGAGAAGTCCGTCTTTCAGCAAGAACCTTATCGTTTTGCCCTCCTTGGCAAGCTTCACTATGGCCTGTATTAGTAGGTCCTCCATGATACCCACTCGAACATGGTCCAGCATGTCCCTTTTGAGTAAGCACACGGATGCGAGCTCGGCCTTCCTGCTAAGCGCATCGGTTACCTGATTTTCCATGCCAGGTTTGTACTACAACTTCATGTTGAACTCGGCTAGAAAATCTTGCCATCTCGCATGCTTCGGAGATAACTTCTTCTGGGACTAAAAGTAGCTCGTGGCAACTCTATGTTGATAGCTTGTGGCTTGGCTAACTCGGTCGGAATCGAGTATTGGAGAAACTTACCATCGGCACCGAATCGATCACGGACAAGTGCATAAGAACATTTTCAACTAATGAATTGGTTCTCTTGAAATGCGTCCAAGAGTTTTTTCTGGATGTTTTACTGCTGGTTTTGTTGCTTGGTTTTGATAGATACTTTTCTGAATGATTTTCGATGATTTGATTCTTGCCTGTTTTCATCAATTTGTATAGCATTAATTCATTCTTGATGTCACTACCACTTTTCTAGCTTGGGAGTATTTTGGTTATTTTGGTCATTTTTGAAATTTTGTGAATTATTTGGAATTATTATTTATTATTTGGATTTATTATAATTAATATGATTTTTAGTGATTTTTAGTATAATTGATTTTGGGCCTATAGTTGACTTTGACTAGTGTTGACTAGAAGACTAACCTAGTGACTAACCTAGGTTAAGACCACTTGGTTAGGTTAAGTAAACTTGGTTTGACCTAATTTAGTGAGGGTTAAGTCATTAGAACTTGTTTGGAGAGTTTTGGAGTTGATTTGACTAAAATGGCTTATGACTTCATAAGTCATGATTAATGACTTGACTTAAAGCCCATAGGCCCACACCATGAACCAACCCTAACCCTAATCAGCCCATGGCAGCCACTATTGATCTTCTCCTTCCTATTTAATACACCTCAAAGTTAGGGCTAGCCTTCATTAGGAATTCTTGCCAAGTTTTAGAAAGAGGTAAGCCCCCATCTTCCATAAATCCTAGTAAATCCATTTTTATTCCTTTTTAACCCAAACAAATTGCATTGAGTCCTAAATTTCCTCTACTTGCTGTTGGTAATAACTATTCTCAGATTTGGAGAGCATTGGAGGAGTTTGGCCATCAAGAGGAGCACCTCTTTGTGGAGCTTCTTGAAGCTTTTGATACTCATAGGTATATTTATTTCCTCACCATAGAATTATGTAATTTTTGTATCATTAGGGAGCCCTAGACCTAACCTAACAGTAGGAATAGGAATCCCCAAATTTTGTGTCCTTTCGTGTTCTTTTTGGACACGTATCAGTGTCGTTTTTAATGTGTTTGTTGAAATGCCTCAATAGGATTTTCGTGTGATTTTTGGAATTGTGTTTGAATAGAATTTTAGTTTTTGGTCTCGCTTACACATTTCTGGAGTTTGTGTCGAGTCTTAGTATCGTGTCGAGTCGTGTCGGGCACGTGTACACGCTGTCATGTACACGCACGCGCGGGCACTGTGCATGCCCTGTATTTCGGGGGACATTGCGACACGGACACGCCTCCTCGACACGTGAGACTCGACGTGTAGCAAGGGGCCGACATTGACACGGGGCTCCCTAAGTTTTAGAGCCCTACGTGTCGTGTCGGACACGCACGAACACGTGTACGGGTTTTGCACTGTTTCAGTGGATGTCGTTTTTAGCCACTGATACGCGTGTCCCGTGTCTTGCACACGCAACGTGGACACGTGATAGGGTATCCTATCACTAGCCCTAGTCTAGGTCGACCCTTGGACATAACCATGTGGGTCGTGTCGTGTCGTGTCGTGCACACGAACGACGTGAACACGTGCACGAGGAACAGTCTTCTGTGCACTGTTTTGTGAATTATTTTCAATTGGATACGTTTGTGTCCACTTTGATGGACACAAACCACTTGTGTGACACGTACGCATTGTGTATTGATGTTACCAACCATTAATTGACCATTTTAGTTTAGTTTTCTAGATCAATTTCTATTTTTCCTTTTATCCAAAAAACTGTGAACTGTCCTTATATCCTGTTTATTTCCCAGATTTTAAAAATGAGTTTTAGCATCAATTTTTACCTAATCTATACTGTAAATTGCATGATATTAAAAGCCTAATATGTTCTCCTATGTGTTTACTAGTAGTGTGTCAAAATTGGGGTGATTTGGATATGTTTTGGTTCATAAATCTGGAATACAAGTATAGGCTGAAACTGGGTTTGAGTTTACTGTATAAACTGATATTTATGAACTGAATTATGTGTTTTTTTCAATGTATTAATCTGAGTTTATATCTGGGTTTTAAATGTGAGGGGAACTGTTAAGTGATTTATGTGTCATATGAGTTGGGTTTAAAAACCTAAAATTTTAATTTGTTAACTGTTTACTGTTTTAGGTTTTTGTGGGGATTCATATCTGAGTTTGATAGGGGGGATGTTTAATACTTAAATCTGAAATGGAATGGGGCTGAAATCTGAATTGCAAGTGGGGACTTGTCAATTGGGTTTATGTGTGATATAGAGTTGTTGGACTGTTTTGGATTAATGTTGAAAACTGAGAATTCAAGTTAAGGGACTGGTTTGCACTGTTAACTGAGATTTAATGGACTTCACTGTGTTTCCTCTCCCTAATACACACACACACACTTGGCACTTGTGACCATCACACACTCTCATGTCTCACTTCACTAGTACACACACGCATACATACACTTGGACACATGTACTTGTGTCCCCCTCTCTATACACATGTATATATGTGTATTATCATATAGTGTTGTAATGTATTCATATGTTAGCCTATAGGTATATATTCTAAGTTATTTTGAATATCCATATCAATATGTGATTCCTATTAGCTTATATAAATAGATATATATGTATTCTCTATTAGATTGTGTGATATGTATATATGTGCATGGTTTAGATATGGATATTGAATATGGTTTTGCTTAGCCCATGGCCTAGTCTTTTAGCCTATGGCCTATGGTTGTGCCTGCTTGTCAGTGTAGAGCCTAGAATAGACTAGTGTAGTCTTGTTAGACCTAGAATGGCTTGTTAGACCTAGATTAGACTAGTTGACTTAGGTTTGACTTGGTTGACCTAGTTTGACTTCTAGGGTTGACCAGAGTTGATCAAGAGTTGACTTTGGTCCAGATTGACCTAGATTCATGTAGAATGCATTGATTTGCATCTTATTATCATTGTAGACTTATAGTGACTTGTACTGTTCTATAGGATACAGACACCCCTCCCCGGACAGTATATATTCTCTCAGATTCACCGGTTACAGGCGAGTACATTCTCTGATCATTTCATATCCTGCATTAGGAGTATATTTCCTGCTTTAGACTACTTTACATGATGCTGACACGTTGGAAACACGGATTAGTACTATATGGATCTTGTTGGGAGATGTTATCCCCTTAGCGGACACATCGGGTATTTCGTGTTCGTGTACTTTATCGTGAACATCGTGTACTCCTTGTATTTGTGACATTCGTGTACAAAACGTGTGAAATCGTGTATAATCATGTATTCACATGACCTTCGTGTACAATAACATAACTTAGCCAGATCCTTGTGTATTGATTGGGACGGGGGAGTAGAAGTGGTTATGTATTCAATCCAGTAGATTACTCGTGTACAACCTCTGTAGATTACTCGTGTATAACATCGTGCCGTTTACATAACCATCTTGTGCTCTGAATCACTAGACACTGTTAGTTCTCTATATACTGTAGCTATTTATTTACAGTCTTTCCTGTTTACCATATTATTCTTCAGTTTTTTGTATCTTACTCTCTAGCATGATTATATATCCTGACCTCCTATGATTTGTTGAGATGTACTGTGCTCGCTCTTGTCCTGACTGGACCTGTTGAAATATTACAGAGGACGAGGCTGAGGCGTTCTGCCCTACCTACTACGGTGCTACACTAGACGAGTGCCTGGACTTGGACCAGCAGCAGGAGCCACTAGCAGTAGATGACACTCCCTTAGACTAGGACTGTCTTTACTTTACTTGGATTACTGTATTTGGATTTCAGAGATTTGGACATGTATTTATTTATAGACACTTAGAATTCTGGTTTGTACCTCTGTGATGTTTCTTTCCTGGATATTATCATCTATTATCATTCTATCTTACTCCTGTTCTACCTTAGCTGTGATTGAGATATATTCTGTTATGTCACCCCCATTCGGGGAGTATAACTGTTTATTACCTATAACTGTTAGATGTTGTGACCTAGGACAGCGTTCTACCGCCGACACTGCGGCGTAGGCTGGACGTACCCACGTCTCGTGCCCCTACTCTAGGGTGCGGGTCGTGACACATTTTTAGTGGTGGCCCATGCAGGTCTAGGTTAGAAATGTAGTGGTATTCGAACTAGAATATCGCTGCAGCCTGCAGTAGGAATTAGTATACTTTTGAAGGTACTCAATCACAATAGAAAAAATTCCTTATCAGATTTCGTATATCTATTTTGCTGCTTATTGTCTTCCTTAGAAATTTAAACTGTCCTCCTTTGATTTTTCGACTCATTCTCAGTAATTGTTTCTTGTTTGATCTGTGTCTCCAGGATGGTTGAGACACGATCGCATCGCCCCGTGACGGGAGAGGCTGGAGAGGGGTCTGCCACCTCTCGTATCCAGCAGCCAGCTCCCAGTACCATGGGGCCAGACAGCCCTCAGGAGTCGTTGTCTCTGTGACTTTTGGAGGAGCACCTCCAGCAGCCAGGAGGCAGAGCCCAGTGATTCCTGAAATCCTTCCACTGCAGCAGCCTCCGCCTGCAGGGATGGTAGATGCTGCACATCTCTTCTCTTTTGTGGAGAGGATTCTGGAGTCCCACCGGCAGCAGCAGACGAGGCAGACTACTGATTTCCGTCAGGGGATCGACGAGGCACACCAGCTGGTTCGTACCACAGTCGAGATGATTACTGCTCAGGGGGCCCAGCAGCAGCCCCGTCGGAGGGAGAAGGACATTCAGGACTTCCAGAAGATGCATCCTCGGGAGTTCTTCGGCACAGAGGGCATTCACATCGCAATAAATCTAAAATGTTATTATGGACATTCCTAAAATATGATCATGTATTTTTCTTTAATTTTTTTTTATTAAAAATCCAAATATGTTCTCGCATTATATTGACGTTCCTAAAATGTCATCATGCACTCCTAAATCTATATTGGATTGTTCGTTCTACCAATGATTCCTATGCAAGTTATAAAGCAATGTCATAGGTCTCTACAAGTTTCAGAAGATTTTAAGTTAGTTCGATTGTTTAAAAAATTCATAAAATCATTATTAATTACATAGGCCATTAATTATTTTTTAAGACAACAAGTATCTAGTAAGATAAGCTCGCCCATCGATGCTCGCAAATCGAGGATCACCAAAAAGTCATGAAAACAATAGCACAAACAAATATCCAATAACTCAAGTACGATACCGTGTCAAGGATCAAGAGCACATAAAACGAGGACTGTGCTTCAAGATCAAGATACAATAATTCACTCAATAAGAAAAAAATTAACTCGTTAGCAAGTATAGAATAGACAAAATATGAGAAAAATATAAATACACAAGCATATATGTATATAATAATGATACAAATAAACGAGGGTTAGACATGAAGCAAAGTTGAAGCACCAAGTGTGTGCGACTTTCTCTATGAATGATCTGAGCACAGTGAAGACTATTATTGAGATGAAAATCAGTTGAGATAATGGATGCAAGATGTTGGGGGTTATCTCATGTGAGTACATCACGAGGGTACGCTTGAGAGATTCGGTATGTACGTGCTAAAAAAGGTGAGTACCATGCTTACAACTCACTTGAAACTTAGCACCAAACCAGTGTCCATCGACCGAAGAGGGAAAATCAAGTATGGAAAGGGAAAGGGTGACTTATACTTTAGCAGTGAGGAGCTTCATGTATGCTATGGTGTGTGGAAGCTTGATATTCCATATGCGGTTGGACCACTTAGCAGGTATCTTTCAAATCTAGTGACGAAATAAAATTTACAATATCTCCATGACACTATTAGTTGGTGTCACGATCTGTTTCCAAATAATTGAATACGATACGTGAGTAAATCCATCATACGTCATGGTATCGACGGTGGTACGTTGTCTATCCACACTTACCTAGTATGTATTGTAGTTATCACCTCATCGTCCGGTCGGTATGATTACAATAAGTCTGCTACTACATACTCGATTGACTAGCTGCAATTTCACTACTTGATGTTGATCGTAATAACTAGGTTACCAGTTCACTTCAAATATTTAGTAACTCGGTTTCAAAACCAAAATATAACTCTTAGTTGAAGTTTCAAAACCTAAAAAATTTAGAGAAATTTTGACTTACCCCCCACTTGAATTACCCTAATTCAAGGTGCACCCTATAGTTTTACAAAAATGTATAGTACCTCCCATTTTGGACGAAAACCGTTAAAAAAAAATATTTTTTGAACCAAAATGCCCCGGCCTTCTTCTTTCCTCTAACCCACTCCCCCCTCGCGCGACCACCACCCCTCCCGTCGCCGCTGATGCTGTTGCCGGAGGCCGCTCCCCCCTCTCTGCCTCCGCTCCACCCCTCCGCTCCCTCCATACGGCCATCGCCCCTCCCGCTGTCGCTGCTGCCGGAGGCCACTCCCCCCTTCCCGCTTCCGCCCCCCTCCCCCCCCCCCCGCGGCCACCGCCCCTTCCGCCGCTGCTGCTCCGCCGCCGCTGCTACTGCACCGTCGCTGCTGCTGCCGCCACCAGGGAGGTGAGGAGGCAGAGGCGGGGAGGGGGGGAGCGGAGACGGGGAGTGGGGGGGGGGGAGCGGCCTCCAGCAGCAGCAGCGACAGCGACAGCGGGAGGGGCGGTGGCCGCGGGGGGAGGGGGGTGGAGGCGGGGAGGGTGGGGAGCAGGGACTGGGAGGGGGGAGCGGCCTCCGGCAGCAGCAGCAGCGACGGCGGGAGGGGCGGTGGCTGTAGGGGGGGAGTGGGTTAGAGGAAAGAGGAAGGCAGCGGCATTTTGGTCAAAAAAAATATTTTTTTGACGGTTTCCGTCCAAAATGGAAGGTACTATACATTTTTGCAAAACTGTAGGGTGCACCTTGAATTAGGGTAATTCAAGTGAGGGGTAAGTCAAAATTTCTCAAAATTTATTCAAACATAATAGTCAAAAATATTACTGCTTTTCTAAAAGGATGGAAAAACTTATTACTAAACCATAAAAACATCATGAATAGTCTTAAGGGAACTTTTGTGGGGATGGAAAAAAAAATTGAGGGAAAAAAATGGAGGGGGAGTAAAACAAAAGTAAAGTTAATTTTTCCTTTCTTTATTTGGATGGACAAAAAGTAAGAGATTTATTTATTTATTTATGGATAGAGATATAATTACTATTTAGTCATTGATATTCTCAAATGATAATTTATTGTTACCTTTTTGAGTGTGTTGGGATAAATTCACTCAAATTTCTCTCATCTGTCTCCATTTTTCTTCATTTTTAGAAAAAAAAATTTAGTGGAACCCACCTGTTTTTTTTTCTCAAATTCCTCTCCTCTATTTTTTTCTCCTTTTCAAACACACTCACTTTTAATTTTTTCTCTCACTTTCTTCTCAACTTTTTATTTCCTTCCATTTACCTGAGGGAACACGAGATAAAGGTAATAGCACAGTTAGAAAATTGTTTGTAATATTATTAGATATAAATGAGTCTCTGTAAGATCATGCCCAAAGATCTTGTTAAAGTAAATTTGATTATAATGGCATCAAGCAGAAAGTTCGATAACACCGTGACCTTCTCAATGAGTCTTCAAGCTATAAATAGTTGCTGACTAAGAACCACACTCATTCTCAGTTTAATAAATGGTGATTAGTGTTCATAGCTAAGTAGTGCATCAACTCCAAAAAATAAATATAAATTACAATGGATGATGTTTGAAAGGCTTACAGATTAAAGACCATGATAGACGTCTTGATTGACCTGCGAATCCACATTTTTTGACAAAATTATGAGCTTTGCCCTGCCTACAACTAAATACTTATAAGTCCTTTACAACCGCCTTTACAACCGCCACGTATCGTACAAGTTTCTTACAACTGCCACGTATCGAACTTCGATGATGGAGTCCATGTAGCAGAAAATGAGAGGAAAGATAGGACCCAGTGGGACCCAGAGGTTGTAAACCTTTGATTGTAGACTTGTGATTTTCCATATGACAAGTAGTTACTAATATGGGCATATCTAGCCTTTCTTTAGTTACTAATATAGGCATTATCTAACCTTTCTTTATAAGGGTACATTAGGGCCGTCTATGGATAAATCTGACAAAATTTTGGAATTGGAGAGCCTCACTCCTAAATTATTATTTTTTACACCTTCTCACTATAAAAAATTCACTTTTTCTTCTCTTTTTTTTGGTTTTTTAAATTTCGAATTTTTTTTATAGGAATTACAATTTTGTCAAAGAAAGAAAAGGACAAGGATTTTTTTTTCAATTTCCAACGTAACACACAGAACTTTGTACACTGCCTTGCACGTCATTTTGGACTCTCCATTGCCTCCAATTTTCACACACTCAAATCCACATCCACACCTGTCCCGCAGTTCGATTCCAAGACCGTCCGCCTAGCCAAGGAGGTTGTACATCTCTTCGCTGACCATAAGAGCCAGCTGAGTTAGGTAAAAGGACAATGAATTGTTTTCCTTTCCTTTCCATGAACCAAACGAGCCTTAATTTCAAGCCTCTACCTGCTTGTTTAGACTTCAAGACCATCTCTGAATCTGATTTCTCGGAGACATCACATTATGCAGTTGAACATGAGCCATATACAACAAAATTCTCGGTCTCTGCAGCTTTGCCCTTGTTTCTGGTCCAGAAATGTATACTAGGATGGAATAGAAGATTGTGGTGGGCTAGTGGTGGGCTAACTTCCACAAAAAAATCAAAAAAAAATTATAGTTTTTTTTTTCGGTGGACTGGAGCCCACCCGAGACTCCAATTGGATCCGCCCCTGTTCCTGGTTCTGGTTAACAGAGAGTATCGTTTGGAAGAAAGTATCAGACCATTGGAGGAGCTCGCCGATAGGAGACTGCACGGGAGGTAAAATCAGATCCTGAGACTTGAGTCAAGGCCTTGCATGAGGCACATTCTTAGATCGAGAATTAAGGTTTGGAAATCCAAACGTTATTCGAGTACATGTTCTATACGAAGAGATTATGTAACAAGAGTCCAGAACTTTTCTACTTCTCATTAGTATTTCTAGTTTTGCTGGTAGCATAAGTAGATTCTGTGTACTTGATCTTCGGTAGTACAAGTAACAAGTACACAGCGTAATAACTTGTTGAAGAAAAGAGAAGAAATATTCAGTAGTGCAAGTAAGATGTACGTACCATAATAACTTGTTGGAGCAAAGAATTATTTGCATACATGTTATAGCCATAGAAGCAAAGAAATTGAAAAGAAAAAGGATTAAATTACAACTTTATACCCTCGAGTATTATAGTTTTTCAACTTAATATTCTAAACTTTAAAACTTGACAACTTAATACCTCAAAAGTTGAATATTTTCAAATTGATACCCTCCTTCAGGTCAGTCCGTTAGTCAGAGTTAATTTTTTCGTTAATTTTTTTTGATCAAATTACCCCCATCCCTCCTCTCCCATTGCAACTCCCCCCCCCCCCCCCCCCCCCCCCCCCCCCCCCCCCCCCCCCCCCCCCCCCCCCCGGGACCGCTGCAGCTCTCCTGCCCCGTTGCCCCTGCTGCTGAGAAGGGGGGGTGTTGGGTATGCATTGATACCGCTAATTGGGATGGAGATAGCTTACCCACTTAACGTGGGAGCTACAATGAGTTGAAGTTTAGCTTATCCGCTTAACACGGAGGCTAGAAAAAAGAAAGAAAAAAATAAACATACAAAAGACAAGAGAATTAACGAGGTTCGGCTATGTGCCTACGTCCTCGGACAACAATAGTTCTTTTCTTTCTTCCTCCACTAAGAATAGTGGGATTACAGAGTTACAAACTCTCTCTTGGATACACTCAAGAGGATCTCTCTCATACACAAGTATGTAAGACACTTTGGTGAAGAAGCACCCGAGGTAGAAGCACCGCCCGGAAGAACATCGCAAGCAAGGAGCACCAAGAGCACCACCACTTCTAGCACCAAGATCACAAAGGAGAATTAACCCAAACATCTCCCAAACCATCTCCTTATATAGCCATAAGGGAATGAACCTTCTCTTCCAAGTTTCATTCATGCAAGATGAATGAACCTTGGAAACTCCACAAGTGTTTAGACTTTCTCCAAGGTGAATGAACCTTGGGAACTCCAAATCCGCTCTCCAATTAAGGAGGGATTACCCAACAATTTCTCCCTTCCCGACTTAAGTGGAAGGCTCCGTCATACCAGCTGCACTTCTTCAAAAGATGTGCTTGTCTTTATGTAAAGATTTATTCATCATGTCTGAGCCGTTGTCATTGGTATGGATCTTCTCAATCTGAAGTTGCTTGGATTCCACCACGTTACGAATCCAATGATATCTCACATCAATATGCTTTGTCCTTGAGTGAAAACTCGAATTCTTGCTCAAATGGATAACACTCTGGCTATCACAATAAAGAACATATTCTCGTTGTTCTTGACCCAACTCCTGTAGGAATCTTTTCATCCACAGTAGTTCCTTGCATGCTTCTGTCGCTGCGATATATTCTGCTTCTGTAGTCGACAGAGCAACACACTTCTGTAACTTTGACTGCCAAGACACAGCTCCCCCTGAAAGAGTAACTAAATATCCTAAAGTAGATTTTCTAGAGTCAAAATCTCCAGCCATATCTGCATCTGTGTACCCAATCAACACAGGCTTGTCATTTCCAAAGCACAATCTCATTTTGGAAGTACCTCTGAGGTATCTCAAAATCCACTTCATCGCTTTCCAATGCTCTTTTCCTGGATTGGATAAGAATCTGCTGACGACACCAACTGCATATGCCATATCAGGTATGGTGCACACCATCATATGCATAAGACTGCCAACTGCTGAGGCATATGGCACCGATGCCATTTCTTCTTTTTCTTTGTTGCTTGTAGGATACTGCCTTGAGTTGAGCAAAAATTGATTAGCAAGTGGACTTGCTACAGGCTTTGCCTTGTCCATGTTGAACTTCTTCAACACCTTCTCGATATAGCTGTCCTGTGATAACCACAACTTTCCATTCCTTTGATCACGGGAGATATGCATACCGAGAATTTGCTTTGCTGGACCTAAGTCCTTCATTACAAAGGACTTGCTGAGCTCTTTCTTTAACTTGCTGATCTTGTCATTGTCACGACCTACGATCAACATATCATCAACATATAGAAGGAGTATAATCAGTTCACCATCAGAGTACCTTTTGACAAACACACAATGATCAGAAGTGGTCCTCAGGTATCCTTGCTTGGTCATGAAGAGATCAAACTTCTTATACCATTGGCGTGGTGCCTGTTTCAGTCCATACATGCTCTTCTTTAGTCGACAGACTATATCTTCTTTTCCTTTGACTTTGAAACCCTCTGGCTGCTCCATGTAGATTTCTTCTTCAATCTCTCCGTGAAGGAATGCAGTCTTCACATCTAGTTGTTTCACTTCTAGATTTAGACTTGCAGCCAAGCTGAGCACTACTCTGATAGATGTCATCTTCACCACTAGTGAGAAAATCTCTTCATAGTCAATTCCTTGCTTCTGACTAAAACCTTTCACAACTAGCCTCGTCTTGTATCTTGGTTGTGATTTGTTTTCTTCTGTCTTCAGCTTATACACCCATTTGTTCTTGAGTGCCCTTCTTCCTTTTGGTAATTTTACCAAATCATAAGTGTGATTCTCATGCAAGGACTTCATCTCATCTTGCATGGCTTTCAGCCACTCCCCCATTTTTCTCGTGTGTCACGACTTCTTGATAGTTTTCAGGTTCTCCTGCATCTATTTGCAATACATATTGTTGTGGACTGTAGAGGCTGTTAGGCTTCGGTTGTTTGTTTGATCTTCTCAGTTGAGGTCCTTCAGGAGCTTGCTCTTCTTGAACATTTTTATGTACAATGTCATCATCATGATTGTCCTCAACATGATCATGGATTTCAGCTTCATTGTTCTCGATCGGATCTCCCCTTTGTTCCCGGGGCTGAGAAACTGGATCTAGGTTGATTCCCTGGAGCTATCAACCTTTTCTCCCTTCTGAAAATCTTTAATAGTTTGATCTTCAAATAAGACCACATCTCTGCTTCTGACAATCTTCTTATTGACAGGATCCCAGAGTCTGTAGCCGAACCCTTCATCTCCATAGCCAAGAAAATACATTCTTTTGATTTGACATCAAGCTTGGACCTCTCGTCTTTGGGAATGTGCACAAATGCTCTACACCCAAACACCTTTAAGTATTGGTAGGACACATTTTTTTCTGTCTAGAACTTGTTCGGTACATCACCATTGAGTGGAGCTGATGGAGACAAGTTGATTAAGTGAACTGCTGTCATTAATGCTTCACCCCAGAAACTCTTTGGCAGCTTGGAGTGAGATAACATGGTTCTGATCTGCTCAACAATCGTTCTGTTCATCCTCTCCGCCAACCCGTTGTGCTGAGGGGTCTTTGGAACCGATCTTTCATGTCTGATCCCATTATTCTTGTAATAGATTCTGAAGTCTCCTATGTACTCTCCACCATTGTCAGTATAGATGCACTTCAGAGTCGTGCTAGTCTCACGTTCAACGCTGGCATGAAACTGCTTGAACACATCAAAGACTTGATCTTTGGATTTGATTGCATATGCCCATACCTTCCTGGAATGATTATCAATGAAGGTGACAAAGTATCTTGCACCACCAAGAGTGTTAGTAGTCATAGGCCCACAAATATCAGAGTAAACAACATCCAGTACATTGGGTTTTCTAGTTGCAGCCTTATAATAAAATGAAATTTTATGTTGTTTTCCAGCCAAACAATAGTACAAGGTTCAAGAGGTGTACCTTTCGATTCAGCCCGGTCAATACCTCTCTTTTGGCTAGAATTTGCAATCCCTTCTCACTCATATGACCCAGTCGCTTGTGCCATAACCCAATCGTTGATCCTGATTGGTCGATTGCTGCATTAACATGCTGATTGTTGATCTTAGCATATGTCATATAGAGTGTGTTCTCCTTCTTCCCTCTAGCAAGCACTAGGGAGTCTTTGCTGAGTTTCCATTTGCCTCCACCAAACACATTGGTGTAGCCTTTATCATCCATCATGCCAGTGGATATCAAGTTGAGACGCATGTCTGGAACATGTCTCACATTCTTGAGAATCAAGGGGCAGCCAATGTTGGTCTCAAGAGCTATTTCTCTTTTTCCCACAATCTTGGAAACTTTTTCATTTTTCATCCTCATATTTCCGAAGTCTCCGCTTGTGTAGGTTGTGAAGAATTCCTTTCTGGAAGTAACATGGAATGATGCACCAGAGTCTACAATCCAGCATGAATCTTGAGAGGTTAGATTAACCAGACCATCATCACAAATGATGATTATCTCATCACCTTTTGAAGCAGTGGCAGTTGTGTCTTTGGCTTCATTATTCTCATTTGATTCATTTCTCTTTTCCTTTTTGAGTTTTCTGCATTCTCTTTTCATATAACCCTTAAGGCCACAATGAAAGCATTCTATCTCATTTCTTGGTTTGAAAGTGCCTCTGGAATGATCTTTTGGCCTGCTTTTGGAGCGGTCACGGTTGTAGAATTTTCTTTGATGAGTTCTTCCACGATTCTCAGAAACAAGAGCATCTGACTCGGTTGTTATGCCTTGTTCTTTCCGTCTCGCTTCTTTATTCAATAAACTATCCTTCACTAAGGTTAAAGTGATGACGCCTTGAGGAGCGGAGTTGATTAAGGAAACCACAAGTGTGTTCCAACTATCCGACAACGAGCTGAGTAGCAAAAGTGCCAATAGCTCATCTTCCAGCACCAGCTTCATGGTTGAGAGTTGATTTACCAACTCTTGAAAATCATTCAAGTGTTCAGAAACACTTCGTCCGTCTTTGTATTTCAGGTTCACCAAACGTCGAATGAGTGACGCTGTGTTTTGAGGAGTCTCTCGTTCGTACATCGATGCTAACTTCATCAACATTTGATGAGCATCGGTTTCTTTGGAAACATGGTGAAAAACGCTTTGGTCGATCCAAGGACGGATCTCTCCAATAGCTTTTCGATTTAGAATGGTCCAATCTTTTTCAGATTTGTCTTCTGGCTTCTGTCCATTGCAGAGTAACACTTCATACAAATCCTTACAAGAGGATATCTTCCATCCGCGGCCTCCATATGGAATAGTTTGAAGACGTGAGCTTGATCATGGTTGAGGAGGTAGAAGACAATGATTCCGCCATCACGATCAATAAGCTTGTGTTGCTCTGATACCAATTGTTGGGTATGCACTGATACCGCTAATTGGAATAGAGATAGCTTACCCACTTAACGTGGGAGCTACAATGAGTTGAAGTTTAGCTTATCCGCTTAACACGGAGGCTAGAGAAAAGAAAAGAAAAGAAAAATAAACATACAAAAGACAAGAGAATTAACGAGGTTCGGCTATGTGCCTACGTCCTTGGACAACAATAGTTCTTTTCTTTCTTCCTCCACTAAGAATAGTGGAATTACAGAGTTACAAACTCTCTCTTGGATACACTCAAGAGGATATCTCTCATATACAAGTATGGAAGACACTTTGGTGAAGAAGCACCCGAGGTAGAAGCACCGCCCGGAAGAACACCGCAAGAAAGGAGCACCAAGAGCACCACCACTTCTAGCATCAAGATCATAAAGGAGGATTAACCCAAATATCTTCCAAACCATCTCCTTATATAGCCATAAGGGAATGAACATTCTCCTCCAAGATTCGTTCATGCAAGATGAATGAACCTTGGAAACTCCACAAGTCTTTAGACTTTCTCCAAGGTGAATGAACCTTGGGAACTCCAAATCCTCTCTCCAATTAAGGAGGGACCACCCAACAGGGGGGGAATAATTAGGGTATTTTTGTCATTTAATATTTTTCGGTTAGAATATTAAGTTGTACAATTATAGAATGTCAGGCATTCTACGTTAAGTTAAGATATCTTACGTCAAATAATCTAAAAAATTGTTCACAAACATGTATGCCAAAACTACAGTTTCAAATAATATTAACATAAGCCATAAAATATAAAAAAAAACATTAATGCAATTCTAAATAAGTGTAACTAAGATACTGATCGTTCAAGTGCAATATTCAGGATTAATAGTTTAGATACAAACTTATCCTTGATGACACATGTAGTTGACCATTAGGTATGCTTAAGTGACTTATACTTGAGGCCACATATTAACCATTAGGTATGCTTAAGAGATGATTATAAGAATTTGTTATGATCATTCTCACTATTATTGTCCTGAGATATTTCGGTCGATCATGTTACAATTTAAAAGTTATGGATCAATCGACTTTTGGCTCACAATAGGTCTTTAGGATTGAGCTTCTAGCTCATTGTAGTATGTGACTCGGCATCCCCAATATCCGAGAACATCTCTAGACGAACAAAGATGGGATAATCGACCGAAACACTCCGGGACAATAACTTTGGGATAATAATAATGAGAAACAATAACCCCGGGTAAGAAATGCTTATGATCATCTCTAATTAGTAAATTGATGCATATCTAATGGTCAACTTTGTGTACTCGAGGATAAGTTTGTATCTAAATTATCAATCCCAGATCTGTATATTTAGGGGTGAGCAAATATCGACCGCTACCGAAAAATCGACCGAATACCGATTAAAAATATCTCGAAAAATCAAAATGAAATTATGTACCAATACCGAATTACCGAACCGATTAAAATATGGTATAATGGTAGTGGTAACGGTTTGAATGTAATACCATATCGAAAATACCGAACCGAACCGATTATATATATATATATATATATATATATATATATATATATATATATATATATATATATATATATGTACATTTTTTTCCGTTAGAATGTTGTTCGTGATTAATTTTATATTACTCTTTTTTATTTTTATCTTTGTTTTAGTTGAAAATTAGTTTGTTGGAACTTACAAATGAATTTTGGTGGACTTGAAGTTATGTTAAGAAAGCTAAAAATTGAGTTTTGGTCTTTCGAGCTCATATTTTTGTGTTTTCATATAATTTTGAAATGAATTTTAGTGTACTTAAACTTATACTAAGAATTAAACTTAGTGATCATGTTTGATCTTTTAAGATCTTTTTAGGTATTTGCGACTTGTTACATATTATTCTAATAAATTTGATTAATTGCTTGCTTGGTAGAGGCTTGGCTTTGAAATTTAATGCTTCAAAAAAAAGTAAAAAAATAATTTTCTAGGTTAAGAGGTTCATATTAAGTGTGTTGATTGATCAAATGTTAAATGGTAAAATATCGATACCGAACAAAAATCGACCGAATACTGATTTAACCGAAACCGAAAAAATCGATTCTAAATGGTACGATATTGGTATTAATTTTTTAAATACCAATTTAAAAAATACCGAAAAATCCAACCAAATATCGACCGATTATACCGACGCTCACCCCTATGTATAATAATGTTAAATCTCACAGTAATAAAGGAAACAATGAAAGCATTCAGTCACAATGGAGACATGTTATTAAATTACGGAATTAGTTTCAGCAATTTAAGAATATTTTTGCATAGTTATGAGCTTTTAAGTCATAGTACTAAGTTTGACTTGATTCTTAACTGTAGATGCCACTATTATCATGTCATGATGGAGAGATGGAGTTAGTAAAATGGATTATGGAAGGATCGTACCGGACTTATGGCGAACATGGGTCTCACTGAGACATTCCATTGAACAGCTTTGTTGCAAGCAAATCACCTGCTATTTGAGAAAATGAGTTACGGCTTGTCGACAATTGTGAATCAAATGTGATTGCAAATGTCAGAAGCCCTTCGGCCATAGCACCAGAGTCCATATCCAGCCCTACGTTTACAGCCTTTCTCGTATCCCCGTTGAACCAGCCCTATGTTTTCAGCCTTTCTCGTATCTTGGTTGAACTGACGGCCTGTCTGGAACTCCCCTATGTTTTCAGCCTTTCTCGTATTGTCGAGAGAAAAATTGTAGCCGAATGAATACGGTTTTTAGTTATAGATAGGGATAAAGACATCCATATTCGGATTTATCCCAAATCATAACATAGAATGCTTTTAACTGTCACCTTAAAAAATTTTAAAATCATTCTCACCAGCTGGACATATATCCAAAATCTTATAAACATATCTATCACCAATATAAATAAAAATATATTTAATATTTAAATTATATTTAAACTAACTACAAGCAAATATCTAAACATATATCCAAAGTTCGAAAACACATATCTATTACAAATTTTAATTAAAATATATTCAAATTATATTTAAACTATTCTCATATAATATAAATTTCTATCTAGTTTATCAATAATATCAATTTTTTTATTTGCACGGCACGTGAACATGAATAATAATAATAATAATAATAATAATAATAATAATAATAATAATAATAATAATAATAATAAAGTAAAAAAGATAAGTTTTTTGGGCTTAATTGTAACTTGATATCCTTAACTATTCCATTTGTTTTAACTTGATATCCTAAACTTTTTTTGTAACAACCTGATATCCTGGAAAAAATGGGACGAAAATACCCTTAGTCTAAACTTAAAACTACGCCATACACCCCCCCCCTTTTGCCCCCCTCCGGCCACCCGCTCGCCCTCTCCAGACCCCCACGGCCACCCCCCCCCCCCCCCTTCCAGCCACCGCCCGCCCCCACCCCTCCCCCCGCCCCCCTCCGGCCACCCGTCCCCCTCCCCCCCCCCCCCATCCAGCCACCGCGCGCGTCCGGAGAGAGGGGGCGGTGGTGCAGCCGGGGTAGGAGAGCAGGGACGATTGTGGGGCAGCGGGGGGGGGGGGGGGGGGGAGGGGAAGTGTTGAGCCGGCAGGGGGGAGAGGGGTTGGATTCTGTTGAAAAATTAAGGGGAGTGATAATTTTGTCCTTTCTAAAATTTTGGGTAACAAATTGAAAATACTAATAGTTGATGGTATCAAGTTGTCGAGTAAAAAAGTTTAGGGTATCAAGTTGAAAAATAAGAATAATTGAGGGTATCAAATTACAATTAAGCCTTTTTTTAGATGTCCAGTATAACGCACGTGACTTTGTGCATGCTGCGTTGCATGCCATTTGGGCCCACTGTCCACGCCTCTCCCGCGGTTCGATACCGAGACCGTCCACCTAGCCAAAGAGGTTATACCTCTTATCACTGACCACATGAGCCAGAAGAGTTCGGTGTTAAAAAGATTAGTTTTAAGTTGTAATATAATTGCAACAATTTCCATGAGACACCAGAAAAATCATTTACGCGATTTCATAATTCCTAAGGTAAGGGTAGATTCATTCTTTCTTTTGACTTTCTATTTATTGATTTGGTAATAAATAAAATGAAATATTAATAATAAAAATGAATGGTTGGGGCTGTGTATCAACGGTCAATCCCGGTAGAAGGTTCCGTTGGAACAATTTTTTATTTGTTCAAAAAAAAGAGAAAGTGCGAAAAAAAATGACAAGAAGATATTGGAACATCAATTTAGAAGAGATGATGGAAGCATGAGTTCATTTTGGTCATGGTACTAAGAAATGGAATCCTAGAATGGTCCCTTACATCTCTGCAAAGCGTAAAGGTATTCATATTATAAATTTTACTAGAACTGTTCGTTTTTTATCAGAAGCCTGTGATTTAGTTTTCGATGCAGGAAGTGGGGGAAAAAATTTCTTAATAGTTGGTACCAAAAATAAAGCAGCGGATTCAGTAGCATCAGCTGCAATAAGGGCTCGATGTCATTATGTTAATAAAAAATGGCTTGGTGGTATGTCAACGAATTGGTCTACTACAGAAACGAGACTGCATAAGTTTAGGGATTTAAGAGCAGAACAAAAGATGGGGAAACTTAATGGTCTCCCAAAAAGAGATGCTGCAATGTTGAAGAGAAAATTATCTACTTTGCAAACATATCTGGGTGGGATCAAATATATGACGGGGTTGCCCGATATTGTAATCATCGTCGATCAGCAAGAAGAATATACGGCCCTTCGGGAATGTATCATTTTGGGGATTCCAGCAATTTGTTTAATTGATACAAATTGTGACCCAGATCTCGCAGATATTTCGATTCCACCTCCTGGCTGTCTCTGCACCCCTACCTCCTGGCTGTCTCTGCACCCCTACCTCCTTTATCACTGAGCGGTCATTTAGGGGTCTTAGCTGGTTATCCGGGTTGTTTCCCTCTCGACGATGAAGCTTATCCCCCATCGTCTCACTGGCCGACCTTGGCCCCTGTTATTTTTGGGTCATATCTAGTATTCAGAGTTTGCCTCGATTTGGTACCGCTCTTGCGACCCGTACCGAAACAGTGCTTTACCCCTAGATGTCCAGTCCATGTAATTAATTTTAAAAGAACTCGATGAAATGTAATCAACCTTGTGATTACCATATTAAATTTTGGGACATTCTGTATAACCCTCCACTTTTTATTTGTTTGTTGTATGTGGCACGATTTTCTTAATTCTCATACTTTTTTCATTCTTAACCGTTCATTCGTTTCTTCCATCTGGTCAACCAAGAGCACTTGATGTGCAAAAATACAAATGCATCCTCCACTTGACTCAAATCCATCTTGGTAATTAGTTCATTTGGGTTGCATGTAACCCTCCATTTAACTCAACATCGGACTTCCAACAACCGCAATCACGGCCTAAATGCAACAAACCGGTAAAAAAAAGGAGGGTACATTGTATTTTTTTTACTTCAAATAAGCTCAAGTCAAGTGCTCTTAGTTGACCAGAAGGAAGAAGTTAACAAAACCGTTAAATGGGAAAAGTGTGAGAATTGATAAAATTATACCAAATACAGCAAACCAATAAAAAACGGGGGCCTAATTTTTTTTCCCCCCCTAACCAGAACCTGAATTATATTTACAATATAATATTAATTGCATATATTAACACCTAAGGACTGCAATGTTGAAAAAGCAGCAAATATAAAATATAACAATACACAGCTACGGTGCACGGACTGCCATCACCCAAGGCAGCTATAGCAAATATTAACAATACAAAGCTGGAGTTTCTGCCGCTGGCTCGGACTAAGACTCGGTCAAATTTAACATTGGTTGTTACCGCCAAAATTATGAACAGATTAAGAATTCTCTAAATGAAAATTTCCTCTAATAAGAAAAAAAAGTCTGCAGAGGGATAATAAAAAAACTGTCCATTTTGATCTCTCGTCCGTCTATATAAAGAGTAACAAACTTAACTGTACAAATCAAAAGAAAGAAAGAGAGAAAGAAAGCAGCAGCCATGCTTCTTCCGACCGTCTTTATGATCTTCTCTCTCCTCCTCTCTTCTTCCTTCGCCTCCGACTTCTGCGTAGCAGACGTCGAGGGTCCCGAGACCCCCTTCGGCTACACCTGCAAGAAGCTTTCCGATGTCACGGTCGACGACTTCGTCTTCACTGGCTTCGGGAAGCCCGACAACGCGACCTTCAAAGACATCAAGGCTTCGGTCACCGAAGCCTACGTCCAACAGTTTCCGGGCCTCAACGGCCTCGGCATCTCCGCCGCAAAGTTCCATCTAGCCGTCGGTGGCGTGTTGCTTCTCCACACCCACCCGGAGGCCACTGAGATCCTCTTCGTCACCGAGGGGACGATGGGCTCAGGAATCATCGCAACCGATAACACAGTGTACTACAAAACCCTAAAGAAGGGTGATACTATGGTTATTCCAAAGGGACTCCTGCATTTCCAGGCATGCACGCACGCAGGGCTTCATTTTCTTTAAATTAAATATTTTGAACGGAAAAAAACTATTTGACTCACGTCGCGTGCATCCATTGTGCACGTGCCCCACCGCTCCGACGCCACCCACCACGTGCGTGCACCTTGTGCTTGTGCACGCAGGCGTGAGCCAAATTGCAAGGCTCTATTTTGAAACTTGAACTTATGCATCTATATATGTTTCATACAATATTTAAGTGTTTATTTAAGAACATGTGTCCTGAGGACACATGTTAATACATTGATAAGTATATAATTTATATTATCAACACATTTGTTGGTATAATTTTTACTTAAAATGTGTATTGATAAATGTGTAATAAAATATACATTTATCAATGTGTTATCATGTATCATTAGAAAACATGTTAACATATAACCCGTTTAATTAATCTATGAATTTATAGTATTTGTATTTCTCGTGTTCAGGTGAACGAGGGTGACGAGACTGCAGCGGCCATTCTTAGCTTCAACAGCGATAACCCGGGCTTGCAGATAACAAGGAATGCACTATTTGCAAACGACATGCCGACGACATTACTACAAAAGGTCTCCTTCCTCGACAAGCTGCAGATAATGAAGCTCAAGGCACTTTTCGGCAGTAGCGGCTGAGATCGATCGATAGCCCATTTGCGCGCTTGGACTTCGTGGTTTGGAGTTCACTGCTATCTTCTGCTGATCATAAGGTGTTTTTTTTTTGGTTTCCAGCTTTCAATTAATGCTATGGTGTCAGATGATCTACCGGTTTCTATGACTCGGGTTTCATGTACGCAATTAACTAAAATTAATTATGAGTTTTTCATGCGTGCATGTGTAATTTTTTTTTCCTTTTTCTTTTTCCAAATGAAATAAATTCATTAAATTGAAACAATACTGATTTGTTCATATCATCACTGATATGATGAGATTGAATACAAAATGGTTCTTCCTCAAAGAAATTGATACAAGAACTTTGATTGGAGATCAAGGAGTAGGCAACCAAAGCATGTGCCATGCTATTTGTTTCCCTTGGCGCACATGCAAAGGAGATGTCTCTGGATGAGTTTAGAATATTGCGACCCTCTTCAATTGCATGTCAAGCTTGCCATGGAATATCAAGACCCTTGCAGCACACAGCATCTAGTAGTACTTTACAATCTCCTTCAATGATTGTGTTGATAATGTTTTTCCGTCTACAAAGATCCAGTGATGCGTAGAGCTAGAGCCTCAGCCTGTAAAGTAGAGCCTCCCTCTTGACAAGTTGACATTGTTGTCGAAAATCCTTTTTCCTTTGAATTCTATAAACTTGAAATAATAAAATAAAATTAGAACAAAGTTACCGGCCTATGGGAAAGTCGCGCTGAATGCACTGTCCTAAGAGTTGATCCGAGGTCTTATGTGCAGACTTTTCTCAGATTCTCCTAGTGGTAAAACCCCCGGTATCACCAGCTTCTCGCTGTCGCACACAACGTCGAGAGATCGACCCAAACTTAGCCTTGCCCAGACCGAAACACTGAAGAGAATGGAAGTAGAAAGGTGGCTTGTTTGGAAATTGAGAATGAGCTTGAGTATATCAAAAAACACAACTTGTTCTTATGAGTAGAGAAAGGAAATCTATATATAGCAACTTCAACCACTCAAGGAGCTTGTAACGTTGCCTATTTGGAAGCCAAAGAACCGGAAACATTCTCCAACGTTAGAGAAAAAGTCCTATGAATGTGCAAAGGTGCACTAAAATAGGAAAAAGAAATGGTCAAGGTGGAATAGCTCTAACGTGCAGCCCATGTGACCGGATATGTGAGGACTTGGTTTTGTCCACTGTGTGGACACACACAGCCAACAATCCCCCCCAAAACCAAGATTCGGAGACAAAGATAATAAAGAGGAATAATGATAGAGAAGTCCTGGGCAAGAGTATACTATGCATAAATGAGATGGACCGCAGCCTTGAATCTCACGTAGTGACTATTCCTTTGTCTGAAGAAGTGCTTGATGGACTATGCCTTGAATCAGACTTCTTGAACCAGATTCAGAAATTAGCACACATAGTACGCTAGAGGTTCTTGGGTCTATCGGGTGGCGCTTTTGAATGGCCATACGCATTTATTCCATATTCATGAGAGTTGTCTGAGATCGTCCTTTCCCATAGTCGCGGCCTTCACGGCCTCTCATATAGGTAAGTCCTCCAAGGGTTGGTGATCGGAGTCAACCCTGCAAAATAATGCTTGGACCTACTAAGAGTTTTAAAACTCATCCTAACCAGATCACACCGGAACACTGTCACCATAGGGATGGGGTATCAATGTACACATGTACAGCCTCCTGGGCTTTTATTTTAAAGAGAAACTAGCTATGTTCCAGTAGCAACATTTCTGTTTCTTTGCAGCCCTGTTCCACCAAGGTTGGTTTCCAGTAGCAACATTTTCTGTTTCTTTGCAGCCATGTAATAAAATAATTAATGCTAGCCAATCATTTCAGAGGTACCTTCCCCACATATTTCTGACCAAACCTCTGAGGGTTTATCGTAAGTAATCAACCTGAAAAGAATATTACCAATATTAAATTCTTGCCTATGGAGAACAGTGACATTACTCACACAAAAACTATATTAAAAAAAACTATAATAATCCACAAAAGATTGACGGAGAATCAAGAAAGAAAATGAAGGAAAAATCATAACAAGGATACAAACCAAAATAAACCTTACAACATATAGTTGCAGGTTCAAGGACAAAAGATATTGATGAGAAGTCGAGAACAAATTTGCACTAGAAGCAATACCTTTATTCGAACTAATGGAAGCTTCAGTTCTGACTTGCTGACAGCTGTCTTTTTACCTTTTTCAATCAAGTTTCTCACCTGCATAATTTGAGCTTATTAAGATGCAGGGGTGAGGGTGGGGCGTAGACTGATGGTGTCTAGCTACCATAATATATATACAAGAAATTCATCTTACAACTGTGTCTAGATGTTCAATGACAGAAGCTTGATCGTTGCGGTCAATGTCAGGTTCATCCTTTAGCACAACCTACATAGCGAGAGCGCATTCTCAATTGAACTGCCTAACGAAATTATACACAGAGTGAAACTACTTACATCAGCATACTCAAAAGGTCGCACTGACTTCAAAGGTATCTTTGTGGGTCTATATTGACTACCCTGTACAGAGAAAATACAAAGATATGATGTAACAATGACCATAGACAACACAATTATATCTAAAAGAACACTTCTGGGTGGAAACTGGAAAAAGGAAAGGAAAAGTACAATCTTTGTATGTTATTTCTGTTTAAACACATTTAACTGTAAAATAGACATCTTTCACTTGAAATATTTGAAAATATATTTAGGTAATCGCTACGGACAATATTTCAACAGCAAGGCAGCTCATATATTTTGTCTTGACATGTGCAGGTGTACTTGGCACAATCCTATGACTTAATTAAATAGCAATGAAGATAGTTGATTCCATCCTCCTCTATTGTTTTCCATGCCTTTAAATTCTTGATTTCATATCAATTTTGGTAACTACAGCTTTTACTATATAAAGAAAATGATAAAACAAATGATAGAAAGCATATTTATATTTAAAACTACCTTAATTTCTAAGAGAAGCACGTGTTTAGGTTTTGCCGCTCCATCAATCAATGAAGTTGCAACAGTAGAGCCTGGCTGAGTGATATGAAAGCCCATCCTTGGAACTTCCTGTGTAAAACAACCCTGACGAGAACAGTATAAAAGTGTAACTTGTGCGCAGAAATGTGACAGAGGACATACATGTGGATCAACAAGGCATTCATGTTCATGCCCCCACACTATAAAATCAAGAAATCTTTGCAAGAAATGCTCATTTATTGCATTTTTTGGATTTGTCTTGATCCTACAAAGTATATACTCAGAAGCATAATTAAAGAGCTGAAAAGATGTAACTGGAAATGAGAATCATGTTAAACCCAAAGGACGCTATCTGTCAATCGATTAACCTTTGCAACATAATATTAACCTGTTCTGGTGAAGGACAAGAATGTTAAACCAATATGATACTGAACATCCGTCTTGATCTTGAGGTCGTATCCATTGTACTGCATGTGGCGTCTAGAAACGTATGTGAAGCCTGATCAGGACCATATAATATTTTACAACGGCCATACAGTGTTATCTGACCAACGCCAGAGCTGCCAATGTCGTATCCATTGTATTGCATTGTAATATTTTATCTAGCTTACTGCTTTGTGTGTCCATATGGCCGTTGGACCTTTATATTCTACTGAAGCATTATAATATGGTTTATTCTAGTGTATTACCTTTTAATTTTATCCATATAATGTTTATGCTTATCTTCTGGAATTTGCTTGAAGTATGTCAGTGCTGAAAGGGAGAATAAACAAGAATAGCAGTCTTCAAGGAAGTCAACATGAAGATTATATCCTTTGAGCTCAGTTACCTCGGAGTCTGAGATGAAAGGACCTCTCCAAGCCAATGGATCCAGCAAAATATTATCCAAATGCTTGGCCAGCTGTTGCATTTCTCATCTAACTGAAACTGAAGGGAAAGGAAAAGAGAACCCAAAAACTGAAAATATTGCCATTAATATTACAAGAGAACAAGGGATGCTGCTCAGGATATGTTAAACCTCTTTCTAGGACCCTTACTGAAGAAATCCCCACCGAAAGAGCGGGTTTGTGGGGGGCACTTGAATCTGAAGGACTGTTGTCCATTAACAAATCAAATAAAAAAGTCAGGGATACGATATTGAACGAAGAGGCATCAGTAATGAAAAAGAAGAGCAGCCTCAAGGACTAGGTGGCCATGTTTCTTGAATAGCCGAAAATGAGAGAATCATCAGACATTTCAAGAAATGAAGAGGTAACTATATATGCCAGTGTTTCCTGATGCAGAATGATATGTTAGGAGGATCAAGCTATAAAAGAAGGGTTATAAAAAATTAAAAACAAAAAAATGTAGATATACAATTAATTAGTAATTAAAAGGGACATGTTAGGAATACTCATACTGACTTTTGTGCGGTCCACTACAACAAAAAGACCTATTAATGACGCTTGATAAGTAGTTTTTATGACGGCTGATGTGGAAACGTCATCAATGTTCAACAGGACTAGAATCTATGACGGTTTACATTAAAAACATTATTGATAGTGCTCCAGTGATACGAGCGTTATAAAAAAAATACGAAAATTTAAGTCGAAACCTCGACTCCCCCGCAATTCTCCCGCACTTAAGAAAAATTCTAAACCCTCTCTCTTTCTCCTTCTCCTTCTCCTCCCGCTCCCCAACTCCCCTCAACCTACTCCCTAGCTCCCCTCAGCCCGCTCCCCGCTCCCCAACTTCCCTCAGCCCGTTCCTCGCTTCCCTCGGTTACAGACTCCACCGCAGAGGGAAGGATGTCACCGGCGTAGCCTTTACCACCGGTTTGTCCTAAAATTTCGATCATTGCTTATTTTATGCCCTAAATTCAAAAATCTCCTAATTTTTGATAACCATACATGCATCCATCTCTCCAAAATTAGGGTTCTAAATTTTAGGGTTTCTCGACGTCTTCGTCCACGTCGGCGATGATCCGAAAAGGGCTGCATCATCGTTGACTTCTCTTGATTAAGTGAGTGATTTTGATTTGGATTTTTTTTCCTAAAAAAAGATTTTGTTGTGAGTGTAATTTTTTCCCTAAAAATTAGGGTTCTTAATTTTTGATTTGGATTTTTTTTCCCTAAAAGGGTTCTTTGATTTTTTTTTCTGTTTGCTCTTGTTCAAGGGAGTGTAATTACATTTGGGGAGTCGAGTCCGAAGCCTCTCAACAGTCACAACCGCGACCCGGCGAGGTGCTGTGCGTGCCTGCGAGCCGAGTCCGAAGCCTCCCTTCGGATTCTGACACCAAATTCTGGGGTATAAATTATAAACTCTTGATTGATTTCAGTTTCTGGGTTTATTTTGTTTGTCGATGATGTTGTTGGATCTCGATCCCTACATAAAAAGGTCTTCGATCGACTGATACGTGTTGGGTTCGATTTTGGCTTGATGATCCTACGATTGTCTTTGTTTGTGAAGCGCGAATGATCTTTAGATCATGTTCGGTTCTTTACTTGCTGTTGGATCATTTTCGGTTTTGGGTTACCTAGCTGCTGTTGGAATTATTTGTCACGCATGTATTGTTGGTTTGGGTTTCCTGTATAAATTGTTGCTTGGGTTCTCCTTCCTATACTTGCTGTAGGATGTTGGTTTAGATTTTCCTTATTATACATGTTGGATTGTTCATTCTGGGTGCAGATACGCTCGTGTTTGTACGAGTCGATACTGGACACGGATGTGAGGATACCTTCGTGTCGATGATGTAGTCTCTCCACAGTTGCAGCCGCGACCCGGCGAGGCGCTGTGCGTGCCTGCGAGCCGAGTCCGAAGGCTCCTTTCGGATTCCGACACCAAATTCTGGGGTATAAATTCTAAACTCTTGATTGATTTCAGTTTTTGGATTTATTTTGTTTGTTGATGATGTTGTTGGATCTCGATCCCTACATAAAAGGGTTTCATTCGACTGATACGTGTTGGGTTCGATTTTGGCTTGACGATCCTATGATTGTCTTTGTTTGTGAAGCAGGAATGATCTTTAGATCATGTTCGGTTCTTTACTTGCTGTTGGATCATTTTCGATTTTGGGTTACCTAGCTGCTGTTGGAATTATTTGTGATGCATGCATTGTTGGTTTGGGTTTCTTGTATAAATTATTGCTTGGGTTCTCCTTCCTATACTTGCTGTGAGATGTTGGTTTATGTTTTTCTTATTATACATGTTGGGTTGGGAAGGATTTCTTTGATGTAGGAGATGTTTTCCTATTTGGATTAAAATTGTTGGTTGGGTATCTATTATGCATGATGGGTTTAACTTGGTACTGTGGGTGTTTTTGTTGGGAGCTTTTCGATATAAAACACATGGGGGTATATATTAGTTGGGAGTATTTCTATTTCGGGATTGACATCTCCATTAGCATGCATGCGTCATTGATTTTGGGACTACGTCCACTATGCCATGCCTGGATGTTTTACTTTATTTGTCGGTTTCGGTTTTTATTAGAGTACTCTGATATTCTTGGTGTTGGTCGTTCGACCAAATGAACCAAAGCGTTGCAGATCGTATCGGATATACTGGCTCCGTATCCTATACGTGTTATGGCACGCTAGTACAGCAAATGATGATTGATCCTTATCTAAGACATCTTATATATCTCATTTCGTTTCTTGTCGTTAATCGTAGTTTGTATGTTGGTACTGTTGGGTTGTTCATTCTAGGTGCAGATACGCTCGTGTTTGTACGAGTCGATACTGGACACGGATGTGAGGATACCTTCGTGTCGATGATGTAGCCTCTCCACAGTTGCAGCCGCGACCCGACGAGGTGCTGTGCGTGCCTGCGAGCCGAGTCCGAAGGCACCCTTCGGATTCCGACACCAAATTCTCGGGTATAAATTCTAAACTCTTGATTAATTTCAGTTTTTGGGTTTATTTTGTTTGTCGATGATGTTGTTGGATCTCGATCCCTACATAAAAAGGGTTTCGATCGACTGATATGTGTTGGGTTCGATTTTGGCTTGACGATCCTACGATTGTCTTTGTTTGTGAAGCGGGAATGATCTTTAGATCGTGTTCGGTTCTTTACTTGCTGTTGGATCATTTTCGATTTCGGGTTACCTAGCTGCTGTTGGAATTATTTGTGATGCATGCATTGTTGGTTTGGGTTTCTTGTATAAATTGTTGCTTGGGGTCTCCTTCCTATACTTGTTGTGGGATGTTGGTTTAGGTTTTCCCTATTATACATGTTGGGTTGGGAAAGTTTTCTTTGCTGTAGGAGATGTTTTACTATTTGGATTAAAATTGTTGGTTGGGTATCTATTATGCATGACGGGTTTAACTTGGTACTGTGGGTGTTTTTGTTGGGAGCTTTTTGTTATAAATCACATGCGGGTATATATTAGTTGGGAGTATTTCTATTTCGGGAATGACATCTCCATTAGCATGCTTGCATCATTGATTTTGGGACTACGTCCACTATGCCATGCCTAGATGTTTTACTTTATTTGTCGGTTTCGGTTTTTATTAGAGTACTCTGATACTCTCGGTTTATCGATATAAATCACAGACTCTAAAATTGACAGACTCTAAAAGTTAGGGTTTTGCTTTCTTTTTCAAGGTTTTGCTATACATACATGTGCTATGGACAGTCTTCATGTGACCAACTTGAAGCGTTATAAGTGTGCTTCTTTGCTACAGTATCTGTGAGATTTTTGATGTCGATAGTTTTGATGTAGCTAAAGTGTACTCTATATTGGATACTCTATATATTTTGAGAAGATATATATAATGAAATGGAGAAATGTAGAATGGTAGCTAAAATACTCTATTTTTAGACAATGAAATGGAGAATGGTACTTTATATTACATTTCAATGCTTTGTTGTGAATATGGTTCAAAGTGGTTATTTTCAAATTGAATTGAGCAGCGTTTGGAATGTATAACATGAGTATAGAGCGTTATAAATGTGATACAACGACCATATACAGCGGTTTTTCATAACTATCCATGACGCTTTGAAAATAAAACGTAGCAGAAATTAAACCTATTAATGACGGTTTTGGATGAATTATCTATAACGCTTTTAAAAACATTTATAACACCCGATTTCATAACGCTTGGACTGAGAAAAAAAAGCGTTATGGTTTGCAATTAATGACGCTTTTTAGCCGTCATTAAAACGTATTTTTGTTGTAGTGGGTAATCAGCCTCGATAACCTCTTTAAGCTTTGCTGAATTATCTTTCACTAGTCCTATATGTATCCCTATCTTATGCCTGTCAGAAGGATAATTGAATTAGAAAATGATTTTTTAAGCATATGGCATACAAAAATAAATGCACTAGGAAAATTAGAGGCAACAAACAGTGGTAATCAATCATGTAGAGGAAAAAACATATTAAGGAGAGTTCATAATTAGGACTTAGTTTCTTCAATGCATAGAGTAGGTAGAGAGAAGTTAACATTTAATAGGGAAGGTAGATGATATAATCCAAAAACTTACCGAGGCATCGACTCCATTTTAGTGAAACCTTTGCAAATGGCTACTTGTTTCTTCTTGCATCTGTCTGCTTGGAGTATTACCATAATTGACATCTACCTATGTGATATCCTGAATTTTGAACTGGTTCAAGAGGCCCTCTTATGGTGGTTATGCAGCTATTAGAATTATTTTTCCCATGAGAGATTGTAGATTTGAGACCTATACAAGAATTGATATTTGTCTTTCTTGCAAAGAGTTACATTTTAGTGAGCTTGCGAAAGCCTATAGATGTTGTGCCACAGATTGTTAGCCTTTGATGAGATGGTGAAATATGCTTGTAAACATCAAATCTGACAATTTAAAAGAAGTCATTCCAAAATAAGGTATCTAACACAAGTATCCAAGCTTCATAACCGTGGCAGCATAATAAAGAGATCTAGCATTGTTCATACATATGTGAAGTTAACATGTAGGCATCGAAAGATTACCTTGGCTAATCCCTCCCCTTCATTCTCTGCTAGAGCTTTTGTTCTAGCCTTGAAGCTCGTCTTTGCAATGCTTATTTCAAATCCTTCCTTGTCTGATTTCTCCCGTGCTGTGACTGCAAATGAGATCAAGATACACATTTTAAGAAATTTACATATATAAGTGAGAAAATACCAGGCAATACTCTAGAAGTACGGAACAACAAGGTCATTCAACATTTAGAACCATTTTATGGATTTGAAAAGAAGATAAAATAAAAGGTCGCATTAACATGGTTCAGGAGTGTGGCAGAAGAATATACTAGAATTGTTAATAGTCCAACTTAGTTGATTTAGGATTCTTAACTACTTACATTGTATTAGCCAAAAAAAAGGTCGCATTACATCAAACATTTCATAAGCACAAAAACATGCAACTAATGCAACAAAAGGACGAATCATTAGTCAATAGGATTTTTGCTGCCGACATATGATTCCATAGACTTAAGATAGAACAATAATCATAATTGCATCTGTAGAAGCATGGATCATTTGCATCCGCAGCGCAAGCTAACATATCATGCAACATAAGCCAAGAAATATCATTCTCTTATAAAATACAAGTATATTTGATACAAAATTCAGCTTTATTGGGTACCAATACCGAAAAGTGGCATATCGTGATAGTGCAGTCAAAATAATGATGAGAGTGAAAGTAATGATTGTGGTGATACTGATTTTAGATGTGATCTTCTTCTTTCTGCTTTGTTGTAGCAAAGCTTGGGACTTGATTCTTGCCATGACGATTTTCTTCAAAATAATACTCCCTAAAAGTCCCATTAAAAGCAAGATTCAAATTCAAGTCGATCAATAATATATTAAAACTTTGCAGAGCCCACTACAAAGAGACACAAATCAATCATGTGCATGCTTCATCAACTCTCAAGTAGGGGGTAAGAAGTGCAATATAAATTCATCAACAAGTTCCACAATGGGTAATTTTAAAGGCAAAATATCTAGACATGCAAGCTCAAATGCTTCAAGGTGTTCATGTAACAAGAAGATTTACCAGAAAGTTTGATTTCAGGAAGATATGTGATGTTGCAAGGGGCTTCGATCCGACAGGATGTTTAAAAAGTTGTGCTTGATACTGAAATGGATTCATTGGTATATTCAACTCTAGTTCCACACGTTTTTTTGTTTTCAAACCAGAAAAAGGACAATTTGAAGCTATATTTATGTTTCCTCAATGGTCTGATTATTGAGCACTAACGAGGCTTCAAGATTGGAGACCAATCGCTTCACAAATATGCCACATGACATTGCAATCTTGTTTTTATGTTGCTCGAGGCAGTTACAACACATTTTAGTCTTTAGAATGCTTATCAAGCCTTAATTCCAGTTCCTAAAAATCATGGATGGCATTAAAATATGAAAATGGGATAATCTCTTTTCTTCCTTTATGCCAAAATGCCCACAAGATAGCAAAGTTGAACATGTTTTTTTCTCAGAAAATAATTTGTGCGACTTTTGCAATAAAAAATAAGGAGATAATATTTAGCAGAAAGGCAAATAAAAACAATTCCTTGTCAGGGGATAGGTTTCACAGAAATGATGAAATAACAACAAATAAAAATCAAAGCATTGTTTTGAAACAAAAGTGTGATAACTTATATTATCATTTAAACACTGTTGCTCGTATGGACACATTTTGATGTCATACGGAAACTGCACCAAATTTTGTTTGTATTATTCGCACATCCTTATCGTATCTCACGTATCTTTCAGTACCACCTTATAACAATCAAAGACTTCAACTTTCCAACATGGGTATCATCCAAGCTTCAAGCTACTACTCACTCTAGATAGATGAAATGGAAAAGGCCGCTGTAGATGAACAATGAAACAATCAAAACTTTTAACAACGTGAAATCATCAAAATCCCTATGAAATCACTTGGCATCATCCAAAACCCTAACTTCCAACTGAGCCTTCTCCTAAAACCATCGTGCCAACCCAGAACTCCCTCCCAAAACCCATACAAATTCTGAACTTTCCAACATGATAATAATCAAAATCTATCACACACACACAAAAATCAATCAATCGAGAGAGGTTTCGAAGGGAGTCCTTATTGTGGAGGTGGGAGAAAACCCCGACGTAGGTCGCTGAGGGGGAGGTGAGCACTTGCCCCTGTTCCTCCAGGGAGGAGTTGGCGTAGACGACGACGATGGAGAAGTCGCCGGAGGCGTGGGGCTTCAGGTCGAGGTGTCACGGTAGGTCGTCCCCATCACCGTCGAGATGCCACAACATCGACTTTCGGGGAGAGGTCGACGAAGATGTTGACTTCTTCTAGGGCCTGCACAAAAGTTATGGTTCTGAGAGAAAGGGAGGGAGGGAGAAATTAAAACCCTATTTTAGGGTTCTTACCATTGTGGAGGAAGGAGTGGCGCTTCTTGTAGTGGCGTTAGTGAACGTCGGCTGGTGAAGTCGACATGGACTTTGGGAGTTTCCACGGCTGGAGAAGTCTCTGTCGCCGTCGGCTGGCGAAGCTCGAAGAGAGGCTGCTGATGGTGTCATTGCGGTTGCTAGATGGCCCGCAGATGATTCGACGAGTGTCACGCCCCAGAACCAGAATACTGGAGAGCGGGGGCAGACATAGCCAGCTACGTATATTGAAATAGAATACATCTCAACTATACGGTCACGGCTGTCTAGATATGAGGGTTTACTACAAGCCAACAGTCTCTTAAGGTCAAGCCTATTGTCTCAATCTCAAGCAAGTAATATAATTACAAGATGTTTGACCACCAAATATACAATAAAAGGCGTCCCAAATATTACATATTCAGCTGATCATGAAGCTAGTCGTTACAAAATGTTAGGACTAGCAAGAGTTTAGTCATACATGATCAACCCTAGGATTTGTCAATCATGTTTACAGCCCGTAGGCAGACAGTAAGTAAAAGTGCTTCGAGCTAACAGGTGCTCGTCGGCTAAACGCCTCAAAAGAATAATTTTTACAATAGAGTGAGCGAAACAAAATAGAAAACCCACTCGTAGCCCGGGTTCCTTCTAGTTTTCACCATTGGGCTGGAAGCTTGGTAGATCCTCGGGAGCTGCTCCGAAATCTGGCCACACAAAACCAGCTGGGTCAACCCCAGAAAGAGCAAGTGCCACAAGGGGCCACGAAAATAAGAACAAAAGCCAGCAATCAGCACAAGAAAATTTAATATTAAAACTAAAATTTACGGAAACATGTCAGGATGATATACGACGAGATAACCATGGAACTATTCTGATAGCCAGGTTACAACCCGTAAACCAAACAAGGACCGGGGTTGTAACCCTTCATCTGAACAGAGCTTGGTTTCCCACCATTTATCGGTAAGATAAGTAATGTAAGTAATCAAGACATGAGGCAATCTTGCATGGGATCAAGACATGACTAGACTGGTTATACCTCATTCAATCAATCACGGCCAAGCAGATCCTACGGCTTACTACTTTAACTAACTAGGGTTATCACAGGCCTAATTACTAACAAGATGCAGTGAGATTGTTCCACAGCCACAAGCCCTGCAGACCATCCAGGTTACCCAGGACGAAAGATTAGGGTTGAATTCTGGTGGGTACATCGCCCGGGAGACAAATGTACCCTTAGGTGACTTAGAGAGTGCAACACGCGACGGTGTACTGGAAATGTGCCCTACTCGACGGCAGGCTACAGATCCCAAGAGCGCCCAGGTAACGGGATTGCCTGTAGCTGTGTCATCTCTTCATGACTACTGTGTTATTCTAGTTATTAACCTTAATCCATTTTAGTAGGTACTCCTGACCGTGGTACTCAGGAGTCCCATCCTAGACATGATACAAGACAGGACAAGTGGATTTATCGAGCAAGCAAAGAAAAACTACCACGATGTCAAGGCAAGTCAAGTTAAGTTATCAAGGTAAATCATGTCAGGGTACTTGTCGGGAGTGCGCCACGACGGGCCACTATCATGTCAGGTTGGTCATGTCAGGAGTGCACCACTACGGGTCACTGTCGTGTTATGCTAGTTCCTTGTCATACCAAGCCATGTACAATAGTCATTCCAAACATATTAAGTAAAATCAAGTTCATGACAAAAGGCGTAAGGATATAAAATGGGCATAAAATATCTAATACAGGGCTATAGAAGAGCCAAGCTTAGGGAAGTAAAACCAGAACTCCAAGAGCTAATGGATTAAGCAAGGGGTCATGGGGCAGCATACGTGCAAAAGCACGCACGCAGGGAAGCTGCGTACGCACGAAAGCACGCACGCAAGGCTCGCTCAAGTCTGCGTACCAAGGCACAATCAAGTCTGCGTACCAAGGCACAATCAAGGGGAGCAGCGTACATGAAAAGTCACGCACGCTCAAGGGGAGCAGCGTTCGTAAAAAGTCACGCACGCTCAAGGGGAGCAGCGTAGGTGAAAAGTCACGCACGCTCAAGGGGAGCAGCGTAGGTGAAAAGTTACGCACGCTCAAGAGGAGCAGCGTAGGTGAAAAGTCACGTACGCTGAGAGAGCAGCGTAGGTGAAAAGTCACGCACGCTGAGAGAGCATCGTAGGTGAAAGTCACGCACACTACAGGGGGCAGCGTAGGTGAAAAGTCACGCACGCTGAGAGAGCAGCGTAGGTGAAAGTCACGCATGCTACAGTGAGCAGCGTAGGTAAAAAGTCACGCACGCTGAGAGAGCAGCGTAGGTGAAAGTCACGCACGCTACAGGGAGCAGCGTAGGTGAAAAGTCACGCACGCTGAGAGAGCAGCGTAGGTGAAAAGTCACGCACGCTACAGAGAGCAGCGTGAATGAAAAGTCACGCACGCCAAGGAGTCACGCTTCCAACAGGAAGCGTACTCAAGTCTGCGTACGCAGCGCTAAAGAGTGCGCGTAGCTCAGGATGCGTAAGCTAAATAGCTCTGCACACTGCTCACTGTCTTCTCCAAACAGCAAGAACACCATGGCTGAACCCAAGCTTCAAAAGCTCACAACTTGGCCATCCGAACTCCAAATCCGGATTTCCAAAGCTCCAACTTGGGTGAAACTGAATGCTCTTCCACATGGAAGCATCAAAAACCTATAAAATCCAACTAAAGTAGATCAAACCATGCAAAATCCAAAAATAGAAATAACTTAGATCCAGAGCAAAGGAGACTTCAAATCACAAAACACCAAGTTCTAATGTTGATCACCATGTCCTAATCTAGCAAATGGACAATTAAAATGATGTTTTCATATGGTAGCAAGGTGCACTTGCCTATAGAGAGGAAGGAGAAGAGCGTTGTGTGGAGGAAGGAAGAAGAAGAAGATGGAGAAATAAATGAGAGAATAAAAAGGAGAGAGAAAAGTAGGTGGAGTTTTAATGGTGGAGGTTGTGGTGTGTTGAGGGTGGAGCGTAGGCTAATGGTGATCCAATGCTGAAATAAACCGAACCAAACCAAACCAACCCAATCCAAATTAAAACCGAGCCATGACAAAACCTGAAATACGAGAAATACCGAAATTCCACAAGTCGAGAAAAATAAAAATATATGCCAAAATCCAGATACGAGTATAAATACGAAATACGAAAAATACGAAAAATGAGGGTGACAACTCTACCCACCTTAAAAGAATTCCGTCCTCGAAATTTAATCAAGGAGCTAGAGATTGCCACGACAGGCTACATTAAGCACAGGCAAGCTACACTAAGCAGTCCAATCATACAATCATACAATGCAAGCAAGGAAGGGAAAATATAAGGCATAAGAAAGACATTATACCTCACGAGTCAAACAGGTAGGGATATCGCGATCGGATGTCGTCCTCACGCTCCCACGTTGACTCACCCAGAGAGTGATGACCCCAAGCAACACAGACTAATTTAATAGTCCTGTTCTTGAGTATCTTTTCCCTCCGGTCCAAAATAGACACGGGCCTCTCCTCATACGAAAGGTTGGTACCAACAACCAATTCCGAATGGTCTAGGATGTGGCTCGGGTCCGGAATATACCGTCGTAATTGGGACACATGGAATACATCATGCACCTCACTTAGCGACGGCGGAAGAGCGAGACGATAGGATACATCTCCTACTCGCTCTAGAATATCGAACGGCCCTATATACCTAGGACTAAGCTTTTTCCGTACGCCAAAGCGAATGACGCCGCGGTTAGACGAGATCCTAAGGAATACATGGTCGCCGACAGCAAATTCTAAGGGACGCCGATGAGCATCGGCCCAATGGCGCTGGCGGTCCTGGGCAACTCGGAGGTGATCTCTGACCTTCCTGACCACTTCAACCGTCTGGGAAATCAATTCGGGTCCGAGCATCTGCCTCTCCCCGACATCGTCCCATGCTAGCGGGGATCTGCACTTCCTACCATAAAGAGCCTCGAAAGGTGCCATCTGGATACTGGCCTGATAACTGTTGTTGTACGAGAATTCCACCAGGTGCAGATGATTCTCCCATGAACCACCGAAGTCGAGCGTACAAGATCTCAGCATGTCTTCAAGAGTCTGGATTGTGCGCTCTGATTGACCATTCGTCTGCGGGTGATAAGCTGAGCTGTATTGGAGACGAGTCCCCAAACTCTTCTGCAAGCTGCGCCAAAAGTGTGATGTGAATCTTGAATCCCTGTCCGAGGTAATGCTGACTGGCACCCCGTGAAGCCTGACGATCTGCCTAAGATACATCTCTGCTAACTGCGCCGTCGACTGTCCAACTCTGAATGGGAGAAAGTGTGCCACCTTGGTAAGCCTGTCCACAATTACCCAAATAGCATCTCTGCCGGTCGGAGATCTGGGCAATCCGGTCACGAAATCCACACTACTACAAAAATCGTTAACAATGACACTTCATAGATGACACTCATAAAAAAATGTCATTAATATTATTTTTAATGTCGCATCGTTAGATGATTGTCATTAATAATGTAATCAATGACATAAAAAAAACATAATATCATAAAAAGTATATTAAGATGACAATTAAAAAATAAGGGTCCTTAAAGAAATTTATGCATGTCATCTTTTATGTATAGAAAAAAAGATGTGGAATATATGTTTGAGAAATGTTCTTAATCTTTTATTTCTAATTGCTTATATACTAGCTTGGTGGAATCCTCTTTCTCTCTCTCTTAATTGGGTGCGGCTATCCGCACCCCACTGTTTACTAAGCACACTCCAAAATTTTTTGTTTTTCCTATTCTACCCTACCCACTTAGCACACCCCGTTCCCCCTCCAGCCTCCACCGGCTCCCTTCCTTCTCCTCCCGCCGACCGGAACGACGCCGCCGCCGCCTCCTCCCGCCTCCCCTCCTCCTCCCGCTTCTCCCTCCCCTCCCTCCTCCGACGAGGATGAGGCCCCCGCGCGCACCCGCCTCTCCCCTCCTCCCTCCCTCCCTCCTCCGGCGAGGACGAGGCCCCCACGGAGGAGCAGGGCATTTTCGGAGGCGCGCGGGTGCCTCGTCCTCACCGGAGGAGGGAGAGGAGGGAGAGGCGGGAGAAGGTGGCGGCGGCGGCGGCGTTCCGGTCGGCGGAAGGAGGAGGAGGGAGGGGAGGGAGGAGGGGAGGAGGGGAGAGGCGGGTGCGCGCGGGGGCCTCGTCCTCGTCGGAGTAGGGAGGGGAGGGAGAAGCGGGAGGAGGAGGGGAGGCGGGAGGAGGTGGCGGCGGCGGCGTCGTTCCGGTCGACGGGAGGAGGAGGAGAGGAGCCGGTGGAGGCTGGAGGAGGAAGGGGGTGTGCTTAGTGGGAAGGGGTAGAATAGGAAAATCAAATTTTTTGGGGGTGTGCTTAGCAAACAGTGGGGTGCGGATAGCCGCACCCCTCTTAATTTCTCACACATAATTAGTTCTATGATTTTTTTTTTCCTCCCAAATCCAATTTCAATCACAATCAACCCGACACCCTTCTTCTTCCTCCACGAATCCTCTACTGGCCATCTATCCATCGAGCTTCCTTGTCGACTTCTCTAACCGACGTTCACCAATCTGATTTTCTCGACTAAACCAACGTCGACTGGAGAAGTCGACGGGCTCCAACTCGTGGCCGCTGCCCCCATCCGACGGGCTCGTGGCCGTTGCCCCATCAAACTTCCTGACAGCGCTGCCGCCGTCGACCCGTGGCCTTCTCTAGCCGATTTTCCATCAACGCCTCATCGGCTCCGCGTCGACGACCCCCCCTCCATCTCAACCGATCTGACTCCAATTCGTGGTCTCTGCCCCCATCGCCTTCTTCATTATCTCATCTTCTCTAGATCTAATAGGAGATCTCGACAGCATCCCCTCAGGCCGAGCGCACGCCTCGCCTGACTCATTACACTGCCATCTGCGACTTTGTCGACAGCCGTGCCCTACAACCATAGGTAAACTTACATACTAATGTCTTTTGGAATTTTATAGTTTATAGAATTCGGTTAACTTTAAAAATCAATTAACTTATTTTTTTTTCTGTTCCATATTTGTAGATAATAATATTATGGATACGTCTTGGATGTTTGCTGATCGATTAACTTAGGAATATGATGATGGAGCCAAAATACTGTTCAGACACGAGTATATCATTACACTATTTGGACACGATTGCACACACACTATATCGATTTAGACGCATCCTATGTAACAGCCCCAGCGTGTCATATGTAAGGGGATTCATTTCCTGAAACTGACAGTGTCTTACATTGGTTGTCTGATTGTGTCTTACATTGGTTGTCTTATTATACTTGTAATGATGTGCTACAAGGTTGTAAAGTTGGGCCTAACTTGACAAATAGCAATTTTATTCCAAACATAGGTCATATGTGTGATGATTTAAATTGAAACATATTCTTTATCTTCATTAATTAATGTTGAATATGAAGGGATTAGGAATGTTATGGATTAACTTTGTAAACTGGTACACTATAAAGACACGTTCAGGTCTAACAAACAACAAACTACTGCATAGAAGAGTCACTAGATGCTGGGTGCACCTGAAAGCAAAGACACGTTTGGAATGATAGTTTATCCGAGGATGAGGAGTTTGAACAGAGAGGACTTGCTTCATTGGTTGTTTCCAAGGTTATACACAAATTTCTACTGTTGATCTTCTGAGTTAATTTCAAATTATAAATGCTAATTTATATAGGTGACATGCTTGCGCTGGTATTCTATTTTTTTCCAGGTCTTTTACTACCTTGATGAAATTAACGACTCCCTGTCATATGCGCTTGGTGCCGGCTCTCTGTTTGATGTTTTAGAAGATTCTGATTATACTCATACACTACTTGGTAGGGACAACTTTTTATATTTCAAACATTTGTTGGCGCCAATTGAGTGTCTGCTGGTAATCTTTGTTCTGGTGTATTGTTTAGCGAAAGCTATAGATGAATATGCCAGCATCAAGTCCAAAACCACAAGTAGCGAAGAAGGAAAATTGTTGGATCCTAGATTAGAAGCTATAGTGGAAAGAATGCTGGACAAGTATGTTACTGTTACTTTGTTCATCAAGTTATACTATTTTGTTTACTATTCCATATTTGGTGATACTTTGTGTAATGCAGGTGCATTTCAGATGGAAAATATCTGCAAGCTATGGGGATGGCTGTCGAGTGTAGAAGATTAGATTGGCTAGAGGAAGCAATTACCTGCAGTGATAATGTGTAGGGGGCTCTTTATTATTGCATAAATCTGGCACATTCTTTTGTGAACTACAGAGAGTATCGTTGTGAGGTAAGGATTCTTCTTCTCACAAGAGTATACGATTGACTCGTAATCAGAAAGAAAAACATCTAATTAAATCAACACCTGTGAGATTTCTAACGCATCCCACCTCCTTTAATATATGTATCCCTTTCATGAACTGTCTAAACGATTGCTCTTGCTGGATTCATGGATAGCAAGCCTGTCATGTAAGAAGCAGGTAATTTGGTGTTTGAAAAGATGGGAAAACAACTAGTTCTATGTGTTTAGGAAGGTGCATCAGTAGCCTTTATGATACACTTAATGCCTGTCAAGGTTCTAAACGGTAGTAAACGGGTGCGCGGCGGAGAGGGTCCCCCTACTGCCTAGGCGCTTGACATTTTGGACATTTTAAACTAATTACCACTGTTTTTTTGCAGGGACAAATAGCATTTTGAATGAATATTTTTTGTATACCCAAATTGATTTAGTTTTCATGTCTGGCGGGCCCTTGTGCAAAGGGGTGTTTTGTGAATTAGGCTATATATTAACTTTTTTGTGGAAATTCCTCTTACACTGTTGTAAATACCATTGCTAGTTTTGTTGTTGTTGCTATATGTTAGTCTGTGCCCCTTGCTTTTTTTGATGTGTAAATGTATTGGTCTTTTTTGAAATGACAATTAATGGTGCCCTTGTTCTTTATAAGGACTTTATGATTCAATGCTTCAGTTTGGTTAAAATGGGAGGGCTTTAAGTACTTTTTATTTGAAAGTTTCTTCGAATTGAATATATTTGATTGTCTGAGGTAGAAGTCATTTATGATGGAACTATTTCCCAGTTTCTCTAAAAAATATTTTACCATCAAGTGCTTATTGACATACATGAATGGTTGCATAGGAAGTCTAAATAGCCACTTGACATGTTGGAGTTTGCTACAGACTTTTTTTTGTACAATGTGGCTACAGAGAGCAGCTGCAGGTGTCTTGCGGACACTGCCATTTAAAATGATGAGAACAAGAACCAAGTTAGTGTGTCTGCGTGTTATTTATTAAAATACTATTGGAAATCTATGTATAACGTTTATAGAGTTTTGTTCTTGCATTATATTCCTGTTTGCAGATAGTAGATTGTGATGCTCTTCCTATCCTGACTCTCAACCTTAGATCCGAGGATGATGCCATTCACTATGAGGCGGTAATGCACACATCTGGTAACTCATATTCTTCTTTTATGTTTGTTTAGTCCATTTGATTGGTTCAATTTTTAGTTAATAAAATGGTATGTAACATCAAAGCATTGTTGTTGAGTAGAAGGAAACATTTTGCTTTCTTTTTTAGTTTTAGACTCCCTCTCTTATTGGAACATTGCTGCCTTTATTTCACCAAGTTATTGATGGTCCATTCTGCAACTTTCTTTTTCCTTTATGGCATAAAGTGTTAATTCCATCAGCTTTTGTTGGTGATGGACAAATAAGTAGACATTCAATTTGCAGGAAATGTCTTTTAATTTTTAGAGAAGTACATGCATGCATCACACCCTCATTTGTCCACAGTTTCCTAAATGACCATAAAGAGTAGAGTAGAAGGTTATTAATTATTCCGTGAATTTACATAAAGCCTACATTCCAAACTTGAAATTCACAACCTTTGACCAATCTTACATTTTGCACTTACAGCACGCCGATTTGACCTGCTAATATTCAAATTGCTCAATTGGTTAACAATTTCTGAAATATCAAAATTTTCAATGAACAACCACCTTATTTACCTTTCCTTTCCCCTTAAAATAGACCTCCTTATTTAGCATTTTCTTTATTTTTCAGTTCACTAATTTGTTCTCATAAATCATAATGATCATTCTCTTATGTAGTTGATTGATACTCTTAATCAGTCTATGTACCCTTAGAAAAAAAATTATTTATTCATATACTTGTTAGAGTAGGCATATATGAAGTGTCCTCTGATTCAATGAATAACCTCCTTTATGTTAATCGTCGATTTCCTTTGAGAAATCAAAATTAGTTTATCATGGGGACATGCATAGTGGCATTTTATACTTGTGTTATCTTTTATAAGATATTTTTCCCTTCTAATTTTTCAAGGAACTTGTGAGATTTTCCCATACATTAACTTGAATCTATACTTAATTACATTATTTATTTATTTTTCATTTTTGTCTTTTTCTATATAGATCACCAGTAGGCTACATTACTCTTCCAACTACAGAGCTCAATACTACAACAGCACCATTCATGGCTGCTTTCTCATCTCAAGGGCCCAATACAGTCAACCCCGAGATTCTCAAGGTTTCACAATAATATTTCTATCAGTCTCAGACTCTCAGTACTACACCGACATTGCAGGATTGTTGAAAACCCTCAACCCGGATTGGAGTCATGCAGCAATCAGATCAGCACTAGTTCCTGCAGGCGTGGGCAGGAAGGTATAGTGTAGCAAATGATAGGGAAGGTGCAGGAACCTGTGTGAATGTAAGTTCTAATTTATGTTTCATTTTTTTCCTTCATTATTTGTGCTAGCTCCTTTAATTTTTTTACTTTCTAATGCAGTGTTCTAAACAACCAAGCAATATTGAAAGTGGTTACTACGTAATGAAATATATGAAGGACCATATTCCAACTTTCTACCCAAATTAGAAAAAGGGGTAAGTTAGATGTTAAGATAATTCTATTAATGTAATATTGGTTGTATTAGTATAATATGACGTCATTAACTTAATAGTTGATTTTGTGTTTATTTTTTGTAGTTTGGTGGGAGAAAGGACTACTCCATCAAAGAAATTGATGAAATGAGAAGAGAGCTGGCCACATTTATCATGGATATTGTTAATGAAGACACTATGTATTAAGAAAATTTTGGAAGTATTATTAATTTGTGTTTGAAATATGTGAGAATATGAAAAAATATGTTTAGATCAATGTCACGACTTTGAATAATTATGAAATAAAATATATTTTTTTGTTGGTATTACATATTTGTTTTTTTCAATGGGATATTGTATCCACGTGTTGAGCTGTCATTGTTTTCCAATGTTAAAAGTCATCTTTTATAAATAACGATGACACATGTAAGTCATCGTTTGTAAATAATGATGACACATAAAAGTCATATTTAATAAAAAAAAAAAGATAACGTGTTTTGAGGTGTCATTGTTGTACCATCGATAAAAGTCATCTTTTGTAAATATAGATGACGCATATAAGTCATATTTTGTAAATAACAATGACGTATATAAGTCATCATTTGTAAATAATAATGACGTGTGTAGACCTGTCATTTTTTTCCACGATAAAAGTCATATTTTATAAATATCGATGACACATGTAAGTCATCGTTAGTAAATGAAGATGATGCATAAGTCATCTTTTATAAACAAAGATGACATGGGTTGAGCTGTCATTGTTGTCTCACGATAGAGGTCATCATTTATAAATAACGATGACATATAAAAGTTATCTTTTATAAATAAAAATGACGCATACAAGTCATCTTTCGATAAATTAGATGACGTGTGTCGAGCTGTCTTTGTTTTCGCATGATAAAGATGACGGTAACGTAGATGACGGTCATGCAAATGTCATCAATTAGTATTTTTGGCCGTCATTGTTAACCATTTTTGTAGTAGTGCCATGGTTATATGTTCCCATTTTCATTCTGGGATCGGTAAAGGTTGAAGAAGTCCAGCTGGCCTATGATGTTCAGCTTTAACCTGTTGGCAAACCAAACACCGAGAGACAAACCGGGCTATCTCCCTTTTCATGCCATTCCACCAAAAATGCTAACGAATATCACGGTACATCTTCGTACCACCCGGATGAATAGAATACTGTGAACTGTGGGCTTCTGCCATGACTTCCTGTCTGATATCTCTACTGGGTACACAAAGACGAGTGCCGTGCCGAAGTGTACCGTCTTCATGGATACATAACTCTGGTCTTCTTCCTGCTTCACACTCTGCTCTGAGTCGCTGGATCTTGGAATCTGTTGACTGCGCCACCCGGATTCTCTCAACTATGCTGGACTGAACCTGTAGGCTGGCCATCAATGCCACGCTGGTTGGAAGAACCACTTCAATTCCCATCTTCTGAAGATCTGCCAATAATTCTGGTTGTGCCGTCAGAAAATAAATTTTGGCTCTCCTGCTCAATGCATCTGCTACAACGTTGGCCTTCCCGGGATGATACTGCAAATCCACATCATAATCCACCAATAGCTCGAGCCATCTTCTCTGCCGCATATTAAGGTCCTTCTGGGTGAAAACATACTTCAGGCTCTTATAATCAGTAAAGATCTCCACTCTATCTCCGTACAAGTAGTGTCTCCACAACTTCAAAGCAAACACTACCGCCGCCAATTCCAAGTCGTGGGTCGGGTAATTCTTCTCATGATCACGAAGTTGGCATGACACATAAGATATTACCTTCCCATGCTGCATCAAGATACACCCCAATCCTCTGCCTGAAGCGTCGTAAAAAACTGTGAATCCTTCGGTCCCATCTGGAAGGGTGAGAATGGGAGCCGTTATCAAACCTCGCTTCAACTTTTCAAATGATTTCTGACACTCTGCTGTCCAAACAAACGGCACATCCTTGCGGGTCAACTGGGTCATCGGCGCTGAAATCCTTGCGAAATATGAAACGAACCGCCGGTAGTAGCCGGCCAATCCAAGGAAGCTGCGAACCTCTGCCACTGAGCTGGGTACCGGCCATGACTCGATAGCCACAATCTTCTGGGGATCCACTTCCACTCCTCCTCGGGTAATGATATGACCCAAGTACGAAATGCGATCGAGCCAGAACTCGCATTTACTGAACTGGCGTACAACTGATGCTCCCTAAGCGTCTGAAGGACGACTCTGAGATGCTGCTCATGCTCTGCTTCGCTCTTGCTGTAGACTAGGATGTCATCTAGGAACACGATCACAAATTGGTCCAAGTAAGGCATGAAAATGCGATTCATGAGGTCCATGAATACTGCCGGCACATTGGTCGCTCCAAAGGGCATAACAAGGAACTCCCAATGTCCATACCTCGATCTGAATGCTGTCTTCGGGATGTCCTGCTCTCTGACTCTGATCTGGTGGTATCCTGAGCGCAAGTCGATCTTCGAGAACACTGAAGCCCCTCTGAGCTGATCAAACAAGTCATCTATCCTCGGAAGAGGGTATCTGTTCTTGATTGTCACCGAATTCAAGGTACGATAATCAACACATAGCCTGGACGTACCATCCTTCTTTTTCACAAGAAGCATCGGGGCTCCCCAAGGCGATCCACTTGCACGGATGAATCCCTTGGTCCTCAGTTCTTCAATCATCTTGTATAAAATTTTCAACTCTGAAGGCGCCATCCTGTAGACTCGCTCTGATACTGGTGCTGTCCCGGGAATCAAGTCTATAGTGAACTCAATCTTCCGCTCCGGCGGCATCCCTGGAAGCTCCTCTGAAAAGACATCTGGAAACTCTTCAACTATTCGGGGTAACTGCACTGCTGCTACTGCCATACGCAATGCTGGGGAAGATGGCTCCACTGCGCCTCTGGAAAACGAAAACTCTGGCTCGCCGGGGATACTAAAGACAACTCTGCCAATATGGCAGTCTATCCTAGCATACTGGTTCCTCAACCAATCCATGCCTAGGACTACATCATAGTCTGCCATAGGAAACTCTATGAATCTAGCGGGGAACTCCCTACCGCTAATTACGATCCGACACGAGAAAAACACTCAGTCTACTCCCACAAGAACATTACCAGTAAGTATATTGAGCCTCACTGATAATGACTCAGGCTCCAATCCTATCCGTGTCACGAATCGTGCAGACATGAATGAATGCGATGCACCAGAATCAAACAATACCGAAGCTGGAAAGGAGTTGACGAGAATAGTACCTGCCACTACCTCACATGGTGCAACTTCTTCTTCCATAGCCATCATCATGGCCTGACCTTGTCCTCTGGCTGCTGGTCCTGTCACGACCCGCTATCCAAATTGTTGGGCCAGGCCGAGTCATGCCCAGCCTACGTTGAGATAAAACGTAGTAAGCTGTTCTAAAGACAACAGGATAAGACTAAAATGTGCTAACAGTTCTATAAGTGAAGAAGAATCATAAATGCTCCAAACACAAAAGTCGTCGTATATAGTAAAATGTCCAAGTACAAGTGAACTGTAAAGTAAAACTGGATACATGTCCAGTTACAAAAAGATATAGTCTAATACATGTCTACACTCAAAAGTCTAAGTAAACAAAAGACAACTAGGCGAGGTTCCCCGCAGGAACATCCTCGTAAAACAGAGCCGGGTCCTCGGCAGTATCTCCATAGTATGTGTCACAGAGTAACTCCTCCTCAGTAAGGATACCTACAACGTTATCCTGTCAGGACGAGAGCAAGTACTAAATCTAGCAAACTAGCATATGAAACATGGAAATGAACATAAGAGGAATAACTGGAAAGCATGGTATCATATAGTCTATCATGGCAAGGACACATATGTCATAGAGACAGATGTATATGTAATGTTTAAAACTGTAGCAGGTATGTGATCGGTCAATAGATGTACAATGTACTGAGGCACAATGTAAATAAAATGTACATACGTACAAGTGAAAACAAGCGATAGATGTACATACGTACAAATACAGCTGGTGCGCCTACAACAAGGTATACATAAAATGTCAACCTTGCTCGGTACGTACGTACGAGTAAGGGGGCATGATCACGTACGCTACTAACAGTTTCCCCATAACCCATATTCTAATCATGTGAGAGATACATCAAGACTGTTCTAAGCATGGTAGTAACTGAAAGTACAACATGTAGAGATCTAACTTGCTACCCCAAGGATCAGCATTTAACATGGTGGGGTTTGCAGTTCATTTATGTGACAATATGTAAAGTTCGTAGAAAGTACTTGCCTCTAGCAAAGCAAAACAAAACAAGCTGCGATAATAATGCTATGGATGTCCGGTAACTTGTCGCTGTAGAAGTAAATACAATAACTTAGTTTTATACTAAGCTAAAACACTAGGACACTAATTGGTGAAACACGACTTGTGATTGGGCATCTAGCCAAAATAATGACTTTGGCATAGGAGACCAATGTGGGGTGACACACTATGTTAACTAACTTTCTAGGGTCCTTACACTAGTGAAGGGATGGGGTTTAACACGGCTAAAACTCAAAATAACACAAAAGCTACAAGTCATAATTAATCAATAAATAAATCAAAAGACCATTGTGTTCTAACAATTTTAAAGATAGACAAAAAGCCTAGTTTTGTTTAAAGTAAAGTATCAAAGTGATCCTTGTTAATCATAGAAATTTATTATAATTTTTCTGGAATTTATTAACCAGTACAAGTATTTTATAAAAATCAGTTTTCCTAAGTATACAGAAAATGAGTTTTGGTTTCATATGCCAAACTAGTGGCAAAACAGTAAATTAAATACTACAAAATTATACTAAATTAGCTAACTTAACATAGTATCTAAAAACTTTTTCCATAATTTTAGCAATACTTTAAGTATTTTTAGAAAATCACAAACAACATTGCACACAATAATTATTTCTGCGTATTTTGTCCATGTATATAATTGAACCAAAGTTCAAATACAGGACCCAAGGCCATGATTCAAGTCCATATGACTTGTACAGGTCTTGAATGTGTGAAAACACATTTGAGCCCAAAATCCATGCTAGGCTTGGACACCAAATGGTTGCAGTAATTTAATATACAAAAATACTGGGGTAGAAATGCAAAATATATAATATTTTAATAAGGTAAAGTTATGCATAGTAACTATAAAAGTATGAATATTATCTTATAAAGATTTATACTAAGCTAAGTAAAATACATACATAAAATAGTGTATTATATATATGAAATATAATACACAAATATAGGGATGTTTACATTGGATATATATATATATATATATATATATCTATATATATATATATATTTATATTTTTTTTTTTTTTTTTTTTTTTTTTATATATATATATATATATATATATCTATATATATAGATATTATATATATATATATATATATATATTTATATTGGATATATACATATATATATATATATATCTATATATTATATATATATCTCTATATCTATATATATATATATATATATATATATATAAATTACAATATGTATATATATATAGATATATATATATAGAAATATACTTATAATATAAATATATATATATATATATATATATATTATATATCTATATATATATATCTATATATATATTATATATATATATATATATATATATATATACAAAATTAATGTTACATATATATATAATATATATAATAATATATCATAAGGAAATATATATACATAAGAATATATACATAAATATATGTATACATAATAATATATATATATTATATATACATACACAAAATAATGAAGTAAATATATATATATATAAACAGTAATTATATATATACAAATTATAGTATATATAGAATAAACATATATATATACAAAAATATGTATATATATATATAATATTATATAATAGAAAAAGAAAAAGAAAAGGAAAAGGAAAAGAAAAGAAACAACAGCAGTGGCAGCTCGAACCCAAGCCAACACAGCGCGCGCCGGGGGGGGGGGGGGGGGGGGGGGGTGGGTTTAGATTAGGATGGGCTGGCCAGGGGGTCAGCCCATCAGTTGTGTTAGGGAAAGGGTGTGTTAATTTATTTAGGTTCAAATTAATTAACATAAAAAAAAATATAAAAACCATCCTGTGTCCTGACAGTTAAGGACACAGGTATCAGCGTGTCCTCGCTTAGCACGACACGCACGAAGCGACTTGGCTGTGTCCAAGCCAACCTTAGTATTGCCCGTGTCCTGGCGAGTCTCATATGTGAAGACGAGACTCGCACGACACGAATCGAAGCTGACACTTACGTGTCCGATTCTCCACGAAGTTTCGAAGGCGGAGGCAGCGGCTTGGGCGTCGGGACGGTGGCGGAGAGGTGGCGACGTGTTCGCCTCACTGCGGCGAACCTTATGATGGTGGTGGACGGTGGTGGCGTGCGTCGTAGGGACGGCGCTCGGGTCTAGCCGGAGCTAGGGTTTCGGCGGAGGGAAAATGGGGAAGAACAGGGCGGTGGTTGGTCGTGGGGGAAATTTAGGGTTAGGGTTTAGGTCTGGGGAGTGTGGGGGGTTTTAAATAGGGTCTTTGGAGGCGGTAGGGGCAGCCGAATTCGGCGGGGGCAGCGGTCGTGGTCGGTCGGGGCCGGGGTCAACGGGAGCGGGTGAGAGCTGGAGGAGAGAGAGTGAGAGAGCTGTCGTGGGGGGGGGGGGGTTCGGGTAAAATTGCAATTAGGTTTTTCTAGATTAGGAAATTGCACACAGGAATTATTAGTGAGTAAATGTAAAACAAATTTGCATTTTCCTAATTAAAACATTTTCTTTTATTACAACTGATATAAAATTATTTCAAAAAATTGCAAAACCTATTTAATTAATTTCAAATAAAAGTGATATTTTTATATATAAAACTCATTTAGAAATTATAGAAAATTCCTAAAAATCCTAATAAAATATTTTAAGGCCAAAACTAATATTAAAAATTAATTAGCACTAATAAAACTAAAATTTGAAAAACAGGGGCTTACAAGTCTTCCCTCCTTGAAAAATTTCGTCCGCGAAATTCACAAGGATTGAAGACCCAACAATATTCTAACATAGCAAGCAATGCAACAAAATGACTAAGGCTGCGATCGAAACTAACCTCTAAGGTATCAAGCGGGAACGGGTGGTTCCCTCGCAGCGGTTGGATCGAACAAGTAGGGGTATCTCTCCCTCATGTCCGACTCCCTCTCCCAAGTAGATTCACCTGGGGAGTGACGGCTCCAAGCTACTTGCACTAGGGGTATAACCTTGTTCCTCAGCCTCTTCTCTCTCCGGTCTAATATCTCTACTGGCTGCTCAGAAACTGTAAGGCTCGGTCCGACCTCCAACTCTGAATGATCTAGCACATGACTGGGGTCTGGAACATATCTCCTCAGCTGAGATACATGAAAGACGTCGTGAACTCCTGCTAGATTGGGTGGAAGTGCAACCCTGTAAGCTACCTCTCCAATCCTACCAAGTACCTCGAATGGCCCGATGTATCTGGGGCTCAGCTTCCCTCCTCGTCCGAACCGGATCGTCCCTCGAGTAGGTGATATCTTCACTAGCACCATATCACCGTCTGCGAACTCCATCGGCCTGCGACTAGCATCAGCCTAGTGTTTTTGCCTATCCTGAGCTACTCTGAGCCTGTCTCTGATCATCCCGACTTTCTCTGCTGCATCTGTGATCATCTCTGGCCCAAGCATAACTCTGTCTCCGACATCATCCCAAAAGAGCGGTGTACGGCATCGCCGCCCATATAGCGCCTCGAAAGGAGACATACCAATACTGGCCTGGTAGCTGTTGTTGTATGAAAACTCTACCAAGTGCAGATGGCTCTCCCATGATCCTCCGAGTCCAGCATGCAGGTCCCAGCATATCCTTCAGTGTCTGTATCGTCCTCTCGGACTGTCCATCTGTCTGCGGGTGGTACGCCGTACTGAACTTGAGCCTACTGCCCAACTCCTCCTGCAAGCTCCTCCAGTAGTGGGATGTGAATCTGCTGTCTCTGTTTGACATGATGCTCACTGGCACTCGTGTAAGCGAACTATCTGCTGCATGTATAGCTCCGCTAACTTCTCGGTGGAAAGCCCCACCTTGAAGGGTATGAAGTGCGCACACTTCGTCAGCCTGTCTACAATGACCCAGATGGCTTCCCTCCTTGGGAACGAGGAAGCCCTGAAACGAAGTCCATCGTAATATGTTCCCACTTCCATCAGGAATGGGTAACGGCTATAACAAAACAGCTGGCCTCTGGCGCTCCGCCTTGACCTGGCAAACTAGACATCTCGAAATGAAATGTGATACATCCTTCTTCATCCCGTGCACCAAGATGTTCCCGCAAGTCACGGTACATCTTATTAGCACCAGGGTGAATAGAATATCTCGATCAGTGCGCCTCCTGCAAGACTGCCTCTACCAGCTCTCCCTTCGGTACGCACAATCGGCTGCATGCCTTAGGGATCCATCCTCTTGCTATAGTGAAGTCATCCAGCAATCCAGCTAACGCCTGGGGTCGAAGTCTGCGAAGGCTCTCGTCTGTAGACTGTGCCTCCCTGATCTGCTCCATCAAACCTGACTGAATGTCAAGTGCCATCATCTGTATCACTGATCCTGGCCGAACTAGCTCGATATCGAGCTTCTCCAGATCCTCCCGCAAATGCCGATCATCATCAGGTACCATGCCATCGGATGCTTGCTCAGCGCATCCGCCACCACAGTTGCCTTCCCGGGATGATACTGTAAATCGATGTCGAAGTCCTTCATCAACTCCAACCATCGTCTTTGTCTCATGTTCAGCTCTTTCTGCGTGAACACATACTTCAAGCTTTTGTGGTCAGTAAAGATTTCCACACGCTCTCCGTATAAGTAATGTTTCCATAACTTGAGTGCAAAGATCACCGCAGCTAACCGAGGTCTGGGTAGGATAATTCCTCGCATGAGTCCGCAATTGCCTAGATGCATAAGCAATCACTTTCCCATGCTGCTGTAGAACACATCCTAGCCCCTTCCCAGAAGCATCGTATATGGTGAAACCTCCAGAACCTGAAGGTAAAGTCAACTGGAGCGGTCGTCAGCCTCCTCTTCAGCTCCTCAAATGCCGCCTGGCAGTCCTCTGACCAGATGTACTCTGCGTCCTTCTGCGTCAGCTTTGTCATGGGTTCAGCTATCCTAGCAAAGTCCTGGACGAACTTTCTGTAATAGCCTGCTAAACCCAGAAATCTCCTGATCTCTGAAACTGACGTCGGAGCCTTCCACGTCTCAACTGCAGCAATCTTCCTGGGATCTACCGAGATTCCATCTCCAGTGACTACATGGCCGAGAAACTCCACTCGGTCTAAAAAGAACTCGCACTTCGGCAATTTGGCAAACAATCTCTCCTGCCTCAGAATCTCCAAAACTATCCGCAAGTGCTCTGCATGCTCCTCGGCGTCTTCGAGTATATCAGGATGTCGTCGATAAACACTACGACGAACTTATCCAGATACTGGTGAAATATCTTATTCATCAAGTTCGTAAAGACAGCTGGCGCATTTGTGAGACCAAATGGCATCACCAGAAACTCGTACTGCCCGTACTTCGTATTGAATGCCGTCTTCTGGATGTCTGCTGGCCTAACCTTCCTGGTGGTACCCGGATCTCAAGTCTATCCTGGAAAACACCTTCGCCCCACTCAGCTGGTCGAACAAATCATCTATCCTGGGCAGGATATTTGTTCTTGATAGTGGGCATTCAAGGCCGATAGTCAATACACAACCAGACTGTACCATCCTTTTAGGCAAAGAGCACTAGCGCTCCTATGGAGAAGCACTGGATCGAATGAAACCCTTTTTCAACAGGTCATCAATCTGCTCTTTTATCTCCATGGCCTCCTTGGGATTCACTCTATAGCAAGCCCGGGATACTGGTGATGAACCTGGCACCAGATCTATAGTGAACTCCACATCTCTGTCAGACGGAAGTCCTGGAAGATCCTCTGGGAATACATCCATGAACTCCCTAATGATAGGGTGTGGCGGTGCTGCGTCTCCAACTGTCGCACAACAGTTCGGCTCTAGGCTGATCTCCGGCCCTGTCCTCCTGACACTGAATGGTGCTGTACCTGGAGGACTGAACAAAATACTACCCTCATGGCAATCTATAGATGCATGGGCATAGCTAAGCCAGTCCATCCCCAATTGATATCATAACCGGGGAGTGGCATCACAAAGAATCGTCCCCTGAACTCTCTCGGCTATAAAAATAGAACATCTATAGATAGATCTAATAGGCACTGGTCCTTCTCCCGTCACTCTACTAATCTCCGCAGTAGGTGTAGCTACTAGATGAGTTTATGCATAAACTCTAATGATAGGAAGCTATGAGATGCACCAGAATCAAACACAACAGCTAGAAAAGTATGCAAATAAACATGACCTGTAATGACGTCTGCTAAGTAATCCGGCTCCGAAACCTGCTCCGGCTCAATGGCTAGATATAAACCTTCCCCTGAGGTCCCTTCTGCTGCTGCTGCAGATGCTGCCCGAACTCTTGCTGCTGAGTCGGAAGCGGTCCTCTAGGTCCCTTGGCTACTGGGCATTCCCGTATCATGTGGGTGGCAGACCCAAACTAAGCACTGCTTCAGCCTCTTCCTGCAGATGGAGTACTCGTGCCCTGGTCTTCCACAAAAAGAACATATAGCTCCTTCTGCTGCTGCCGGGGTCCCGGGGCTCTAACTGGCTGGGTCTGATGATGTGGTGTAGGGGGACGATAAGTCTGCTGGGGTGGCGTCGGTACTTTCTGCTGGAAAGTCTGACGCTTGGACGGTCCCTCATGATGTACAGAAGCCGGCCTCTTGCATGATAGAAGACGCTCCTCGATGCTCCGGGCTAACTCTAGGCTCTGGTAGTAGTCGTCGTACCGTTCGCCACTATAAGAATGCCATATCTGGAACTAGACCATGGCAAAACCTACGGTAATCTCCTCTGGATCAGCAACTAGACTAGGAGCAAAACGGCTCAGGCGACTAAACTCTGCCGCATAGTCATCAACAGACGGTTCTCCTGCTGGATGTTCTGGAATCGTAGCCCCATGGCTACTCTAGCAGTGGTCGAGAAGAATTTCTTCTTGAACTGGGTCTTGAACTGGTCCCAGGTGGCTCTACCTCTCGCGAACAACGACTCTTCTGAAACCAGACTCCGGCTAAGTCTATCAGCAGAAATCCTGCTGCCTCGACCTGAAGGTCATCCGGCATCCTAACTCCCAGAAGCTTCCTCTCTACTGAATCTAGCAGTCATCAGCTACTACTATGCCCTCAGTCCCTGAGAACTCCTTGGAATTCAAACCCATGAAGTCCTTGATCGTCCCGCTCTCTGCCATGGCTACATGTGGTGGGGACCACGGGACGTCCCTCAGAACGCTCTATGCTCTGGCGGAGTAGGGTAGTCTGCTCCTGATGGGTTGTTAGGAACCCCTGGATCAGTGTGAGCAGCTGGTCCCGTCGAGTGTGACGGAAGCCTGGGTGGGTATAGTGATAGGGGGTGTGGAAGTATCGGGGCCTGCTGGGACTGGGATGTGGAAGGTGGTATCTGGGTCTGTGGATCTGTGGAGTGGAGGAATATGGTAGGTGGAGGTGTATCAGTCAACGGGTCAGCTGACTGGATATGGAGGGCCCCATTCTCGGGGGTAACATACTGGGATGAACGAGTAAGCACCATCTAAATTACATATAAAAGACTTATAAGGACTTTTAAAGTAAGTAATCATATGCAAGAAAATCTAATTATATAGCAAACAGGTGATGTTTCTTATGTTGCAATCCTAGCATTCCTCTAAGTGTTCTAAGCGTCTTTCCTAATGTTGTCTAATTACCTTAAGTTCCTAATTGCAGCATGCTTGGTACAATAACGTAACCAAAGTTTAGTCAGGACCTGCGTGGGCCACCACTAAAAACATGTCACGACCCGCTACCCAAATTGTTGGGCCAGGCCGAGTCATGCCAGCCTACGTTGAGATAAACGTGGTAAGCTTCTAAAGACAACAGGATAAGACTAAAATGTGCTAACAGTTCTATAAGTGAAGAAGAATCATAAATGCTCCAAACACAAAAGTCATCGTATAGTAAAATATCCAAGTACAAATGAACTGTAAAGTAAAACTGGATACTGTCCAGTTAAAAAGATATAGTCTAATACATGTCTACTCTTAAAAGTCTAAGTAAACAAAAGACAACTAGGCGAGGTTCCCCGCAGGAACATCCTTAAAGCAGAGCGGGTCCTCGGCAGTATCTCCATAGTATGTGTCACAGAGTAACTCCTCCTCAGTAAGGATACCTACAACTTATCCTGTCAGGACGGAAGCAAGTACTAAATCTAGCAAACTAGCATATGAAACATGGAAATAAACATAAGAGGAATAACTGGAAAGCATGGCATCATATAGTCTATCATGGCAAGGACACTATGTCATAGAGACAGATTATGTAATGTTTAAAACTGTAGCAGGTACGTGATCGGTCAATAGATGTACAATGTACTGAGGCACATGTAAATAAAATGTACATAGATAAGTGAAAACAAGCGATAGATGTACATACGTACAAATACAGCTGGTGGCCTACCAAGGTATACATAAAATGTCAACCTTGCTCGGTACGTACGTACGAGTAAGGGGGCTGATCACGTACGCTACTAACAGTTTTCCTATAACCCATATTCTAATCATGTGAGAGATACATCAAGACTGTTTTAAGCATGGTAGTAACTGAAAGTACAACATGTAGAGATCTAATTGCTATCCCAAGGATCAGATTTAACATGGTGGGGTTTGCAGTTCATTTATGTGACAATATGTAAGTTCGTAGAAAGTACTTGCCTCTAGCAAAGCAAAACAAAACAAGCTGCGATAACAATGCTATGGATGTCCGGTAACTCGTCGCTGTAGAAGTAAATACAATAACTTAGTTTACACTAAGCTAAAACACTAGGACACTAATTTGGTGAAACACGACTTGTGATTGGGCACCTAGCCAAAATAATGACTTTGGCAAAGAAGACCAATGTGGGGTGACACACTATGTTAATAACTTTCTAGAGTCCTTACACTAGTGAAGGGATGGGGTTTAACACGGCTAAAACTCAAATACACACAAAGACAAGTCGTAATTAATCAATAAATAAATCAAAGACCATTGTGTTCTAACAATTTTAGATAGACAAAAGCTAGTTTGTTTAAAGTAAAGTATCAAAGTGATCCTTGTTAATCATAGAATTTATTATAATTTTTTGATATTTAATCAGTACAAGTATTTTAAAATCAGTTTTCCTAAGTATACAGAAAATGAGTTTTGGTTTCATATGCCAAACTAGTGGCAAAACAGTAAATTAAATACTACAAAAATTATACTAAATTAGCTAACTTAACATAGTATCTAAAAACTATTTTTCCATAATTTTAGCAATATTTAAGTATTTTTAGAAAATCACAAACAGCATTGCACACAATAATAATTATCTGCGTATTTTGTCCATGTATATAATTTGAACCAAAGTTCAATACAGGACCCAAGCCATGATTCAAGTCCATATGACTTGTACAGGTCTTGAATGTGTGAAAACACATTTGAGCCCAAATACCCATGCTAGGCTTGGACACCAAATGGTTGCAGTAATTTAAATATACAGAAAATACTAAGGGTAGAAATGCAAAATATATTATATTTTATAAGGTAAAGTTATGCATAGTAACCTAAAAGTAGAATATCTTATAAAGATACTTTATACTAAGCTAAGTAAAATACATACATAAAATAGTGTATATATATATATATATATAGAAAATATATATCACAAATATAGGGATGTTTACATATTTATATATATATATTATATAAAAATTACATATATGTATATATATATATATAATATATATATATATATATATATCTATATATTATATATATATAATATATATATATATATCTATATATATATTATATATATATTATATATATATATAATATATATATATATATATATATATCTATATATATAGAAAAATAAAAAAAAAATAAAAAAAAATATATATATAAGAAAATACTTATCTATATACATATCTATATATATATTATATATATATATATCTATATATCTATATATATATATTATATATATATATATATTAAGAAAATACTTATCTATAGAACAATATATATATATAATATATATCTATCTATATATATATATATCTATATATATATATATATATACAAAATTAATGTATACATATATAATAATAGTAGACATAATATATATACATAAGGAAAATATATACATAAAGAATATTAATACATAAATATATATGTATACATAATACATATATATATATATAATATATAATATAATATATATATATATATAATATATATATATATATATATATATATATATATATATACATATACAAAATGAAGTATACATATATATATATATATATAAACAGTAATTATATATATACAAAATTATAGTATATATAGAATAATACATATAATATATATACAAATATATGTATATATATATATATATAATATATATATATAATAGAAAGAAAAAAAAATGGAAAAGGAAAAGAAAAGAAAAACAGCAGGGCAGCTCGAACCGAGCCAACACAGCGCGCGGGGGGGAGGGGGGAGGGTGGGTGGGGTTTAGATTAGGATGGGCTGGCCAGGGGGTCAGCCCATCAGTTGTGTTAGGGAAAGGGTTGTGTTTAATTTATTTAGGTTCAAATTAATTAACATAAAAAAAAATATAAAAAACCATCCGTGTCCTGAAGTTAAGGACGAGGTATCAGCGTGTCCTCGCTTAGCACGACACGCACGAAGCGACTTGGCCGTTTCCAAGCCAACCTAGTATTGCCCATGTCCTGGCGAGTCTCATATGTGAGGACGAGACTCGCACGACACGAATCGAAGCTGACACTTACGTGTCCGACTTCTCCATGAAGTTCGAAGGCGGAGGCGGCGGCTTGGGGCGTCGGGACGGTGGCGGAGAGGTGGCGACGTGTTCGCCTCACTGCGGCGAACCTTATGATGGTGGTGGACGGTGGTGGCGTGCGTCGTAGGGACGGCGCTCGGGTCTAGCCGGAGCTAGGGTTTCGACGGAGGGAAAATGGGGAAGAACAGGGAGGTGGTTGGTCGTGGGGGAAATTAGGGTTAGGGTTTAGGTCTGGGGAGTGGGGGGTTTAAATAGGGTCTTTGGAGGCGGTGGGGGCAGCCGAATTGCGGGGGGGCAGCGGTCGTGGTCGGTCGGGGGCAGGGGTCAACGGGAGCGGGTGAGAGCTGGAGGAGAGAGAGTGAGAGAGATGTCGTGGGGGGGGGGGGGGGGTGGGTTCGGGTAGAATTGCAATTAGGTTTTCCTAGATTAGGAAATTGCACACAGGAATTATTAGTGAGTAAATGTAAAACAAAATTTGCATTTCCTAATTAAAACATTTCCTTTTATTACAAACTGATATAAAATCATTTCAAAAAATTGCAAAACCTATTTAATTAATTTTAAATAATTGCAAAGTGATTTTTATATATAAAACTCATTAGAAATTATAGAAAATTCCTAAAAATCCTAATAAAATATTTTAAGGCCAAAACTAATATTAAAAATTAATTAGCACTAATAAAACTAAAATTTGAAAAACAGGGGCTTACAGGTCCCCTCTGCTGGAAACCTCTCTGCCTATTCTGGGTCTGAGCTTGGGGTGCATACTGCTGGGGGTGTTGTTGCTAGAATGCTGAGACTGAGGCGGCAAGGGCCTCGAAGACTGATACTGCTGCTGCTGAACTGGTGCTGGGGCCGATCCTCTCACCGAAGAGCTAGAAGGGTTGGATGCTGATGAACCACCCCTATTCGGGCAAGCCCCTATCCTATGATCTGCTGTTCCACAAGCCAGGCACAATCCTGCGCCATGCGGCAGTCTGCCACCACATGTCCTGGCTTCCCGCAATGAGAACATCCCATCGCGGAAGTGCTTCTGCTTTTGCTGCTGCGGGTACGTCGGGGTTGAATGCTGAACCGACGTTACTGAGGCCGCCCGCCTCGGAGTCCCAATGGTCAAACTTCTAGCTGCCGGGGCTGGAGCTGATGATTGGTGCATCTGACTGTGGGACCGCTTCCTACCTCCGGTCCTATCCACAATCCTTTGGGAGGTTACTAATGCTCCTAGATGCTCTCAAGACTGCATCGAACGTCTGGTGCTCGAACTGCTCAACCGCCAACAAGATCTCCAAATGCAGTCCCTGCTGGAACCGCTGGGCCCTATCAAACTCGGTCGCCACCAAGGTGGGGGCAAACTACTCAGCCTAGAAAAACTCGGTCGCATAACCATCGACGGTCCTGCCTCCTTGCTTCAAGTTGGTAAATCTGGTCTGCAGGTTGTACCGAGCCACAGCATCAAAATACTTCGTCTAGAATCTCTCTCTAAACACTGCCCAAGCAATGGGTGCCACTAATCCCATGGCTTGCGCTGCCACCAACTGCGAGCCAAGTCCAACAACTGCAGGCGTGCTACCGCCACCTTCATTCTCGGGCGTCCTAGCTGCTTCCAGAATCACCTCGGTATCCTGAAGCCATGCATCCGCGGCAATCGCATCCTCGCTGTCGTCGAAGAAAGGAGGGTTCAATCGCTTGAAGCTATTGGCCGTCTGGTTCCCTGGATGTCCGCTTCAGGTCAAAGCATCTTGAACTGTCTGGTGCAGGGCGTCGCTTCGACGATCCTGGAAAGCTATCAAGGTTCTGATAAGGCCTACTAAGGTACCATCATCTGGCTCTGCGGGCTGGACGGGTCGAACTGGTGATTCTCCTCCAGTAGGCACAACTCTAGAGGCTACCCCGAAATGCTGGGCTTGATCTCCGGGTTTGCTGCTGATCTGCGGGAAGTTGTAGTGCCCCGTCCCAACATCGTGCCCCATACTCTGTCCACGGGGTGCGCGAGAAAGGAACACTGTCACTATCGATTCGGCCGGGACCGATAGGTCGGGATCGACCGAGTCGATCGAACGGGAACGGTTGAATTAAGATCCATTCCTCTTTATGGAATGTCTTCTTCGGAACCAAGTCCCATATTCAGCGGGTTGCGCCTCGAGGATTGACTCTGCGGCTGAGTCGGGAGAGACCTCTCGTTGCTCTGCTTTTCACGCCGCTTGCGTTGGTTTTGGCTTTGTTTTCTGAATACGTTTCGTGGATGTTTTCGATGGTTTTCATGGCTTGCATTTCGAACTCGCATTTCCTATCGAACTCTTTGAATAATGCAGTGTTCTAATCGGTTGCTTGTGCGATTTCAAGTAATCGCGTAGGCGACGTCTAGCGCGACCAACAAGTTCGCTCGCCAAGGTAAACTCAAGGTGAGTGGCTGACCCTTCTCTTCTCGACCCCCTTCTTAGGCAAAATCGATAGTGTTGGTACGAAGAAAAGGATAAAAAAAAGGCACGAAAGGCACGAAAGGTACGAACACGGGAAAAAGAATTGAGTTTCCAAAGAGAATGGTAGGCTATGTCTTAATAACTAAAAGAAGAAAAAAATGGTCTTTGTACGGTCATGGACAACTTGTCGACAAGGTAGAGTTTCCCCGAACGGTAACCCGGGGCCACGGGACCGTTGCGGCCAAGAAAGGAAACAAATACAAAAGCTGTGCTGGGCACAACGTTAGGCGAGGACTTGCAGCGGGGCTCGCTACTCGCGCTGAAAGGGCCTCGTCTAATCAAAGCAAAAAGGAGTCCACAATGGCTCTGGGAGCCAGTGACCAACACACGAAGTATAGCACTTAATATGCAAAAGATAACAATTGAAAGGAAAGAACATGGTAAGTTTCATAAGGCGCGACGCGGTCCGCCGGGGTAAGTTTCAACGTAAAGTTCACTATGCTTGTCATTACTTGTTTGGAAATTCATTAGGATGGCTAGAAACATTCATACTCTAATGTCATATAAACTCTTCAACCAAATGAGAGCTTGGAATTTAAATAGCCACGCACCAGTACAAAGTGTAATGTACTGATCCTCGCTCTCCACGCAGGTACCCCGAACTACGAAGGGCGTGCCAACTAAAGCTCAAGGCGGCATACATTCCTTTGAAGCCTCGTCCGTGTGAAGGCTTGTTTTCTGGATTTCCTTTTGTAGAAGACCGCACATCAGTCTAAAGAAAATGACGACTCGACTTCCCGCTATAGCAGGTGGAAATATGTATTAGTTTTTGCTTGTATAAAAAGGGTGTAATGTATGGAACGACTATCTCATCGGCGTTCATTTTTGTAAGTCGAAGTCATGTTGTAGCCCGCGCGGCAATGATTGTAAAAAGAAGTCTATGTAAAGTTCATATTATCAATAAAAAGTCTATTTCCATTTCAAAATGTGTTATTCAATTTCTCTGCGTACTCTAATTTGATGTTGTGTTTCGGATAACCTTATAACTATGCCTTGTGCGAACGCAACTTAGGTTCGCACGGCATCACGCCCGGGGGACGACTATCGATTCGACGGAATCGGGGCGTGACATAATGGTATCAGAGCACGGGTTTACATCCTTTGGCCTCGCGTCTAGAGTTTCAAACCATTGACCACGCAACGATGAGATAAGTTATTCCATACAATGAGTCCGTAATAATTTGAGACTGATGCGTTGCCTTCGTATCGCAGAAGTGGCGGAACCCACGGCCGAGCAAGAACAGAGCGCTTCCAGCGGCTCTAGTAGTTCGCATCGTCCACAGGCCGGACCTTCTAACAATACCATCGAAAGGATGCTGCGCATGATGGAGGCGCAGCGGAACCAGTCCGAGAACCGACATCAACGAGTAGAGGAACGACAGGCCCAGTTCGAAGCTCGCTTCGACGCGCACATCAAACTTCAACAAAAGTAGATGGATACCCTGCAGCAGATCGTCCAGACGTTTACGGCCAATAGAAATTCTGCAACGGCACCTACCGTCACCGTACCTACTACCACCGTGCCGGCGATTCCATCCATTGCAGTCGACACGGCGGAGCCCGAGCTTCAACCAGCGGCACCAAAGAAGTACAACTTCGAAGTGTCAGAATTCAAGAAGGCGTGTCGCACCTCTTTCAATGGCACCGAGGGTCCTTCCATTGCGATCGACTGGCTGGAAGAACTAGAAGACCACTTCGAGCTCCTCGGCATCGAAGAATCAAAGCAAGTCGCCTGCGCACAACTTCAACTACGGTTGAACGCGTACGACTGGTGGGCCGTGCGCAAGCGAGCGATCCGACCGGATAACACTACCGCGCCGATCTCTTGGGCCACGTTCCGCAAGGCCTTCGAACTCGAGTACCTTCCATCCGCCGTTCGCCAAGCAAAGGAAAACGAATTCATGTCATTGAAGCAGGGGAACAGGACCGTGCAGCAGTACGCCGCAGAGTTCAACAAATTGTCCAAGTTCGCTGGTGCGTTTCTGCCTACTGAAGAGTGCCGCGTGCGACGGTTCGAAGTGGGACTGCGATAATCTATTGGTGCGCATGTTGGCGTCCCGGAGTACAAGACCACGGGCGAGGCTCTGAACCACGCTCTCCGTCTTGAGAGCCTGTATTCTTCCGGTGCTGAAGACGTTGCGCACCGCTCAAATCATAAACGTCCTGGCTATACGGGAGGCAACGATCACGCGTTAAAGCGTCCACACACTAGCGGCTACCAAGGCAAGAACCCGTTACCACGATGCAGGAGTTGCAATCGGCTTGGGCATACCGCCGACCACTGCTTTGCCAAGGCAGAGTGCTATGCTTGTGGGCGGAGGGGTCACTATGCCCGAGACTGCCAGAATCCCCGACTGAATCACAATGTCCCTCTCCAACAAAACCGTCAGGAGAATCGAGTGCAGGCGCCCCGACCTGCTCCGCCTGCCCAACCAAACCATCAAGACAGGCGTCCGAATGCACAAGGACGCGTCTACGCCTTGACTCGAGATGAAGCGCTTGCCTCAGACACGGTCGTGACAGGTATACTTAGTTTTAATAATGTGCCTGCTCGCGTACTATTTGATTCAGGTGCTTCGCATAGTTTTATAGCGGCGGACTTTGTCGCCGAGCACAAATTTTCGTTAGTATCATTAGACCTCGACCTTAGCGTGAGCACACCTTCGGGCACACCAATACTCACTAATTCAGCCTGCATCGACGGGATTATCTGTATCGGCGGTCAAAAGATCGGTCTGAACGTGATGGTCCTAGACATGAATGACTTCGATATCATTCTGGGGATGGATTGGCTCGGGCCGTGCAACGCAACCATAGACTGTGCCAGAAAGACGGTCACTTTCCGCATACCAGGAGTGCCTGAATTCTGCTTTTCGTGTGGTGAGGCGTCGTCGACCTGCATGTTGATCTCGGCAATCTCTGCTCGGAGGATGCTGCATTCTGGGTGCGAAGGCTACTTGGCGTCCGTCCGAGACATGCGACAGGAGGGTACAAACGTAGGTCAGACCGACGTTGTGGCAGAATTCCCCGATGTGTTCTCGGACGAGCTACCCGGCATGCCTCCCGACCGAGAGATCGAGTTCAGCATCGATACATTCCCCGATACTCGACCGATTTCAAAGGCCCCGTACAGAATGGCCCCCGCCGAGCTGAAGGAGCTCAAGACCCAGTTACAAGAATTACTCGACAGGAGATTTATTCGGCCTAGTGTTTCACCGTGGGGAGCGCCCGTGTTGTTCGTGAAGAAAAAGGATGGGTCCATGCGTCTGTGCGTCGATTACCGAGAGCTGAACAAGGCCAGCATCCGGAACAAGTATCCTTTGCCCCGCATAGACGACTTATTCGATCAACTGCAAGGCGCCTCGGTATTTTCGAAGATTGATCTTCGCTCGGGCTATCATCAGCTCAAGATCAAGTCGGACGACGTGCAAAAGTCAGCCTTTCGCACTCGGTACGGCCACTACGAGTTTTTGGTGATGCCATTCGGCTTGACAAATGCCCCTGCCGCCTTCATGGACCTAATGAATCGGGTGTTTCGACCCTTCCTTGATAAATTTATGGTAGTCTTTATTGACGATATTCTCATCTACTCGAAAGACAGGGCGCAGCATGTGGAACATCTGCGGACCGTGCTCCAGACACTTCGAGAGAACCAGCTATTTGCGAAGCGGAGTAAGTGCGAATTTTGGCTCAGCAGTGTATCCTTCCTTGGTCACATCATTTCGTCCGAAGGCATTGCAGTCGACCCGAAGAAAGTGGAAGCCGTTGTTGATTGGAAGAGGCCTGCGTCTGCTAGCGAGATTAGAAGCTTTCTTGGTTTGGCGGGATACTATCGACGCTTCGTGAAAGACTTTGCGAAGATTGCATCGCCACTGACTCGCCTCACTCAAAAGGGAGTCGTGTATGAGTGGTCGGATGACTGTGAAGCTTCATTCCAGGAGCTAAAACAGCGGCTGATTTCGGCACCCATACTCGCACTTCCGGATGGGCCAGAGGGTTTTCAGATATTCAGCGATGCTTCAGGCCAGGGCTTGGGATGTGTGCTCATGCAGCGGAATAAGGTGATATCATTCGCCTCCAGACAGTTGAAGCCGCACGAGAAGAACTATCCTACGCACGACTTGGAGTTAGCGGCGATTGTGTTCGCGTTGAAATTGTGGCGTCACTATCTATATGGCGTGGCGTGCGTGATCTATACCGACCACAAGAGCCTCAAGTATCTCTTCACCCAGAAGGAACTGAACTTACGACAGCGGCGCTGGCTCGAACTAATCAAGGACTATGACTTGACGATCGACTACACTCCGGGCAAGGGAAATGTGGTGGCGGACGCTCTGAGTCGGAAATACCTTACCTCGCTATCCATCGACCGCAGACTACTACAAGATCTCGAAGAAATGGGCATCGATCTTCGGGTTCGGTTCAGGGATATACGGTTGGCGCAGCTGCAGTTAGAGCCGAGTTTGCTGGAAAAGATCATGGCCGCTCAGAAGGATGATCCGTACCTAAAGAAAATGCGCGAGCGAATTTCAACAGGTAGTGTGACTGACTTTGCGGAAGACAAGACCGGCGCGCTGCGATTGAATGGCCGACTATGTGTTCCGGATGATTCTGAACTACGAAAGAAGATTATGTCGGAGGCGCATCACGCGAAATATACCTTGCATCCAGGCAGTACCAAGATGTACAAGGACCTCCGCACGACTTTCTGGTGGCACGGGATGAAGAGAGATGTGGCGCTCTTCGTGTCACAATGCATGGCCTGTCAGCAGGTGAAAGCTGAGCATCAGCGACCGGGCGGGGAGATGCAGAACCTTGCCATTCCAGAGTAGAAATGGGATCATGTCACGATGGACTTTATTGTTGGCCTGCCGAAGACACCACGGGGGAGCGACGCCATCTGGGTCATCGTCGATCGATTAACCAAGTCGGCGCACTTCATTGCCATTAAAGTTACTTGGAGCGTTGATCGGCTGGCGCAGATTTATCTTGACGAGATCGTACGGCTGCACGGAGTTCCAGTATCCATCGTCTCTGATCGGGATTCACGGTTCATGTCGCGATTCTGGAGTAGCCTTCAGTCGGCGCTGGATACCAAGTTGCAGTTCAGTTCAGCTTACCATCCACAGACCGACGGCCAAACGGAGCGCGTTAATCAGATTCTCGAAGACATGCTACGGCTCTGCGCAATCGACTTCAAATCAAGCTGGGACGTCCACTTACCGTTGGCGAAATTTGCATATAACAATAGCTACCAGTCCAGCATCCAAATGGCGCCGTATGAAGCCTTGTACGGTCGGAAGTGCAGATCGCCCATTTGCTGGGATGAAGTCGGGGAACGGTAGATACTCGGTCCGGAGCTGGTAGAACAGACGGTGCAGAAGGTCAAGCTAATTCGGGAAAGACTAAAGATTGCACAGAGTCGGCAGAAGAGCTATGCCGACACCCATCGAAGACCGCTTGAGTTCTGTGTAGGCGATCACGTGTTCCTGAAGGTGTCGCCCATGCGTGGAGTTACTCGGTTCGGCGTGAAGGGGAAGCTGAGTCCGAGATTCGTTGGGCCGTTCGAAATACTCGAGCGGGTCACCCCCGTAGCCTATAAGATTGCCCTACCACCGGCGCTTGAAGGTGTACACAATGTCTTCCACGTCTCCCAACTGCGGAAGTACGTGCACGACCCTAGCCACGTGGTAGATTTTGGCCAGCTAGAGCTGAAGTCTGACTTATCCTACGTCGAAGCGCCAGTTCAAATTTTAGAATGCAAGGATAAGTTACTTCGAAATCGGGCGATCCCTCTTGTCCGCGTACTCTGGAGGAACCATGCGGCAGAGGAGTCGACATGGGAACTCGAGTCAGAGATGAGGGAAAAGTTCCCTTCATTATTTTCATAGAGGTAGGTTCTATTCTTAAGTTTCTAGGACGAAACTTTTTCTTAGTTGGTTATGGTGTAGTGCCCCGTCCCTACATCGTGCCCCGTACTCTGTCCACGGGGTGCGCGAGAAAGGAACACTGTCACTATCGATTCGGCCGGGACCGATAGGTCGGGATCGACCGAGTCGATCGAACAGGAACGGTTGAATTAAGATCCATTCCTCGTTATGTAATGTCTTCTTCGGAACCAAGTCCCATATTCAGCGGGTTGCGCCTCGACGATTGACTCTGCAGCTGAGTCGGGAGAGACCTCCCGTTGCTCTGCTTTTCACGCTGCTTGTGTTGGTTTTGGCTTTGTTTTCTGAATGCGTTTCGTGGATGTTTTTGATGGTTTTGATGGCTTGCATTTCGAACTCGCATTTCCTATCGAACTCTTTGAATAATGCAGTGTTCTAATCGGTTGCTTGTGCGATTTCAGGTAATCGCGTAGGCGACGTCTAGCGCGACCAACAAGTTCGCTCGCCAAGGTAAACTCAAGGTGAGTGGCTGACCCTTCTCTTCTCGACCCCCTTCTTAGGCAAAATCGATAGTGTTGGTACGAAGAAAAAGATAAATGAAAAGACACGAAAGGCACGAAAGGCACGAACACGGGAAAAAGAATTGAGTTTCCAAAGAGAATGGTAGGCTATGTCTTAATAACTAAAAAGAAGAAAAAAATGGTCTTTGCACGGTCATGGACAACTTGTCGACAAGGTAGAGTTTCCCCGAACGGCAACCCGGGGCCACGGGACCGTTGCGGCCAAGAAAGGAAACAAATACAAAAGCTGTGCTGGGCACAACGTTAGGCGAGGACTTGCAGCGGGGCTCGCTACTCGCGCTGAAAGGGCCTCGTCTAATCAAAGCAAAAAGGAGTCCACAATGGCTCTGGGAGCCAGTGACCAACACACGAAGTATAGCACTTAATATGCAAAAGATAACAATTGAAAGGAAAGAACATGGTAAGTTTCATAAGGCACGACGCGGTCCGCCGGGGTAAGTTTCAACGTAAAGTTCACTATGCTTGTCATTACTTGTTTGGAAATTCATTAGGATGGCTAGAAACATTCATACTCTAATGTCATATAAACTCTTCAACCAAATGAGAGCTTGGAATTTAAATAGCCACGCACCAGTACAAAGTGTAATGTACTGATCCTCGCTCTCCACGCAGGTACCCCGAACTACGAAGGGCGTGCCAACTAAAGCTCAAGGCGGCGTGCATTCCTTTGAAGCCTCGTCCGTGTGAAGGCTTGTTTTCTGGATTTCCTTTTGAAGAAGACCGCACATCAGTCCAAAGAAAATGACGACTCGACTTTCCGCCATAGCAGGTGGAAATATGTATTGGTTTTTGCTTGTATAAAAAGGGTGTAGTGTATGGAACGACTATCTCATCGGCGTTCATTTTTGTAAGTCGAAGTTATGTTGTAGCCCGCGCGGCAATGATTGTAAAAAGAAGTCTATGTAAAGTTCATATTATCAATGAAAAGTCTATTTCCATTTCAAAATGTGTTATTCAATTTCTCTGCGTACTCTAATTTGATGTTATGTTTCGGATAACCTTATAACTATGCCTTGTGCGAACGCAACTTAGGTTCGCACGGCATCACGCCCGGGGGACGACTATCGATTCGACGGAATCGGGGCGTGACAGAAGTGCTCCACCTCGTCGAGCGGCAGGGTCATGTACAGTGCCGCTGAGAAAGACGACACAGGGAAACAATAAGGAAAGGACCAGGACAGATCAATGATACAAACATGTAATCAGAGCAAAAATTTCAGGGATTAGAAAATACGGGCGGAGATCAAGGGCGAATACTGATTGAGACATCTATTCGGTAAACCCTCACATTTCTTGATTGACAAGACCTGCATGGGCCACCACTTAAACCATGTCACGCCCCAGAACCAGAATACTGGAGAGCGGGGGCAGACATAGCCAGCTACGTATATTGAAATAGAATACATCTCAACTATACAGTCACGGCTGTCTAGATATGAGGGTTTACTACAAGCCAACAGTCTCTTAAGGTCAAGCCTATTGTCTCAATCTCAAGCAAGTAATATAATTACAAGATGTTTGACCACCAAATATACAATAAAAGGCGTCCCAAATATTACATATTCAGCTGATCATGAAGCTAGTCGTTACAAAATGTTAGGACTAGCAAGAGTTTAGTCATACATGATCAACCCTAGGATTTGTCAATCATGTTTACAGTCCGTAGGCAGACAGTAAGTAAAAGTGCTTCGAGCTAACAAGTGCTCGTCGGCTAAACGCCTCAAAAGAATAATTTTTACAATAGAGTGAGCGAAACAAAATAGAAAACCCACTCGTAGCCCGGGTTCCTTCTAGTTTTCACCATTGGACTGGAAGCTTGGTAGATCCTCGGGAGCTGCTCCGAAATCTGGCCACACAAAACCAGCTGGGTCAACCCCAGAAAGAGCAAGTGCCACAAGGGGCCACGAAAATAAGAACAAAAGCCAGCAATCAGCACAAGAAAATTTAATATTAAAACTAAAATTTACGGGAACATGTCAGGATGATATACGACGAGATAACCTTGGAACTTGTCACGCCCCAGAACCAGAATACTGGAGAGCGGAGGCAGACATAGCCAGCTACGTATATTGAAATAGAATACATCTCAACTATACGGTCACGGCTGTCTAGATATGAGGGTTTACTACAAGCCAGCAGTCTCTTAAGGTCAAGCCTATTGTCTCAATCTCAAGCAATTAACAGAGTTACAAGATGTTAGAGCATCAAATATATATATATATAAGGTGTCCCAAATATTACATATTGGATGATCATGAAGCTAGTCGTACAAAATGATAGGACTAGCAAGAGTTCAGTCATACATGATCAACCCTAGGATTTGTTAATCATGTTTACAGCCCGTAGGCAGACAGTAAGTAAATGTGCATCGAGCTAACAGGTGCTCGTCGGCTAAACGCCTCAAAAGAATAAATTTACATATAAGTGGGTGAAACAAAAAGGAAAACCCACTCTTGGCCTGGGTTCCGTCTAGTTGTCACCATTGGGCTGGAAGCTTGGTAGATCCTCGGGAGCTGCTCCGAAATCTGGCCACACAAAACCAGCTGGGTCAAACCCCAGAAAGAGCAAGTGCCACAAAGGAGGCCACAAATAAGAACAAAAGCCAGCATATCAGAACATAAAGAATAAAAGGAAAGTACAAGTAATAAAGTACACAGGGCGATAAACGACTAGGGACGTGGAACCATTCCGGGAGCCAGGTTACAATCCTTAAACCAAATAAGGATCGGGATTGTACCCCTTCGCCTGAATAGCTCACTGTCTCTACCCATTTATCGTTAGAAATAAGTAAAGCAATCAAGATCAAGAGTTCCAGGTGCAGGGGCTAGACAAGACTTAGACAGAGCTGGACACCATTCATTCACAATCGGCCAGGCAAGTACTACGGCTTACTACTTTAACTAACTAGGGTTATCACAAGCCTAATTACTAACAAGATGCAAGTGAGAATTTCCAGTCCCAAGCCCTGCAGACTATCCAGTTATCCTTCCGCGGGTTGAGAGTTGTAGGTGGGTACATTGCCCGGGAGACAAATGTACCCTTAGGTGACTTAGAGGGTACAACACATGACAGTGTGCTGGAAATGTGCTCTACTCGTCGGCAAGCTACAAGTCCATTAAAGCGTCCAGATAACGAGATTGCCTGTGACTGGGAATTCTCCATGTTCTAGTTTGATCTAATAATTACCCTAATCCAATTTAGCGCGAGTCCCTGGCCGTGGTACCCAGGAAGTCACGTCCTAGACATGATGCAAGACAAGACAAGTGGATTGTACAAGCAAGCAAGCAGGAGCACCTACGGTGTCAAGGCAAGTCAAGTCAAGTCAAGTCAAGTTACAAGTTACAAGTTACAAGTTACAAGTCAAGTCAGGAGTGCGCCGCCACGGGCCACTATCAAGTTATCAAGATAATTCATGTCAGGGTACTGTCAGGAGTGCGCCACTACGGGCCACTATCAAGTCAGGTTGATCATGTCAGGAGTGCACCACTACGGGTCACTATCGTGTTATGCTAGTTCCTTGTCATACCATGCCATGTACAATAGTCATTCCCAACATATTAAGCAAAATCAAGTTCATGACAAAAGGCGTAAGGATATAAAATGGGCGTAAAATATCTAATACAATATCAATATATATAGGACTATAGAAGAGCCAGGCTTAAAGAAAATAAAACCAAATCTCCAAGAGCCAATGGTTTGCGCAAGGGGTCAGGGGGTTGGATTCCGCAGGAGTCAAGTGCGCCAGGAGGCCAACTGCGCAGGGTGAGCTGCGCAGGAGTGAGCTGCGCAGGGTACCAACTGCGCAGGAGTGGATGGCGCAGCAAATGGATTACGCACAGGAGGATTGCGCAGGGGTGGATTGCGCAAGGGTCGATTGCGCAGGGATTACTTTGCGCATGGCTGGCTTGCGCATGGCTAGCTTGCGCCAGCGCAATCCAGCGCAGCGCAAAGCACTGGCCAAGTGATTGCGCAATCGGCCATGCGCTAAGGAGCACAGATCGGGGGTGCGCAATCGGCCACGCGCTAAAAAGTGCAAGGCAGAGGGCTGTTCTTCCTGGCCGAGAGCAAGTCCAAGAACACCAAGAACTTCAATTCTTCATAACTTAGCCAAATTAAAACCAAATCTAGATTTTCAAAGTTCTAACTTGAGTAAAATCGAATTCTCTTCCACATGGAAGCATCAAAACATACAAAAATCAAAGTTAAATAGATCAAAACCATGTAAATCCAAAATTAGTAAAAACCTAGATTTAGAACAAAGGAAACTCCAAACCACAAAATGTCAAGTTCTAAAGTTGTTCTCCATGGCGTAATCTAGCTAATGGACAAATAAAAAGTGGTGCTTATTTGATGGCAAGGTGCACTTGCCTAATGGGTTGGGGAGTTGTGGAAGAATGAAGAAGAAAAAAATTAATGGAGAGTAAAGAGGAGAGAGAAAGTTTGGTGGAGATATAATGAGGGTGGTTGTGTTGTGTTGAGGGTAGAGTGTAGGTTAAAGTGTTCCACTCATGATGAACCAAACCAAACCAACTTCCACAAAATAAAACCAAGCCATGGTCCAAAACCCATTTACGAGAAACCAAAATCCGCAAGTCGAGAAAATTAAAATACGTGCCAAAATCAAATATGAGCATAAATACATAATACAGGAAATGGGGGTGACAACTCTACCCACCTTCAAAGAATTCCGTCCTCGGAATTTAATCAAGGAGCTAGAGATTGCCACGACAAGCTATACTAAGCACAGGCAAGCTACGTTAAGCAGTTCAATCATACAATCATACAATGCAAGCAAGGAAGGGAAAGCGTAAGGCATAAGAAAGACATTATACCTCACGAGTCAAACAGGTAGGGGTATCGCGATCGGATGTCGTCCTCACGCTCCCACGTTGACTCACCTAGAGAGTGATGACCCCAAGCAACACGAACTAAGTTAATAGTCTTGTTCTTGAGCGTCTTTTCCCTCCGGTCCAAAATAGACACGGGCCTCTCCTCATACGAAAGGTTGGTACCAACAACCAATTCCGAATGATCTAGGATATGGCTCGGGTCCGGGATGTACCATCTTAATTGGGATACATAGAATATATCATGTACCTCACTTAGCGACGGCGGAAGAGCGAGACGATAGGACACATCGCCTACTCGCTCTAGAATATCGAACGGCCCTATATACCTAGGACTAAGCTTTCCCCGTGCGCCAAAACGAATGACGCCGCGGGTAGACGAGATCCTAAGGAATACATGGTCGCCGACGGCAAATTCTAAGGGACGCCGATGAGCATCGGCCCAATGGCACTGGCGATCCTGAGCAACTCGGAGGTGATCTCTGACTCTCCTGACCACTTCAACCGTCTGAGAAATCAGTTCTGGACCGAGCATCTGCCTCTCTCCGACATCGTCCCATGCTAACGGGGATCTGCACTTCCTACCATACAGAGCCTCGAAGGGTGCCATCTGGATACTGGCCTGGAAACTATTGTTGTACGAGAATTCTACCAGGTGCAGGTGATCCTCCCACGAACCACCGAAGTCAAGGGTACACGACCGCAACATATCTTCGAGAGTTTGTATAGTACGCTCTGACTGCCCATCTATCTGCGGGTGATACGCTGAGCTGAACTTGAGACGAGTCCCCAAACTTTGATGAAGACTGTGCCAGAAGTGCGATGTGAATCTCGTATCCCTGTCTGATACTATGCTGACTGGCACTCCATGAAGTCGGACGATCTGCCTGAGATACATCTCTGCTAGCTGCGCCGTCGACTGTCCAACTCTAAATGGAAGAAAGTGTGCCACCTTGGTAAGCCTGTCCACAATGACCCAAATAGCATCTCTGCCTGCCGGAGATCTGGGTAACCCAGTCACGAAATCCATGGTAAGGTGCTCCCATTTCCATTCTGGGATCGATAAAGGTTGAAGAAGTCCAGCTGGCCTCTGATGTTCAGCCTTGACTTGTTGGCAAACCAAACATCGAGAGACATACCGGGCTATCTCCCTCTTCATACCATTCCACCAAAAGTGTTGACGAATATCTCTGTACATCTTCGTGCTGCCTGGGTGGATGGAATACTGCGAACTGTGAGCCTCTGCCATGACTTCCTGTCTGATATCTCCACTGGGTACACAAAGACGTGTGCCATGTCGAAGTGTACCATCCTCATGAATATATAACTCTGGCCTTCTCCCTGCCTCGCACTCTGCTCTGAGCCGCTGAATCTTGGAATCTGTTAACTGTGCGGTCCGGATCCTCTCAACTATGGTGGACTGAATCTGTAGACTGGCCATCAAGGCCACATTGGAAGGAAGAACCACTTTAATTCCCATCTTCTGAAGATCTGCCAATAGCTCTGGTTGCGCCGTCAGGAAATAAACTCCGGCTCTCCGGCTCAACGTATCTGCTACTACGTTGGCCTTCCCTGGGTGATACTGCAAGTCCACATCATAGTCCACAAGTAGCTCGAGCCATCTTCTCTGCCGTATATTAAGATCCTTCTGGGTGAAAACATACTTCAGGCTCTTATGATCAGTAAATATCTCCACTCTGTCTCCGTACAAGTAGTGCCTCCACAACTTAAGTGCAAACACTATTGCTGCTAGCTCCAAGTCATGGGTCGGGTAATTCTTTTCATGATCACGGAGTTGACGTGATGCATAAGCAATTACCTTCCCATGCTGCATCAAAACACATCCCAATCCTCTGCCTGAAGCGTCGCAATAAACTGTGAATCCTCCGGTCCCATCTGGAAGGGTAAGAATGGGAGCCGTTATCAAACCTCGCTTCAACTTCTCAAATGATTCCTGACATTCTGTTATCCAAATGAACGGCACATCCTTGCGGGTCAACTGGGTCATCGGCGCTGAAATCCTTGCAAAATCAGAGATGAACCACCGGTAGTAGCCGGCCAATCCAAGAAAGCTGCGAACTTCTGCCACAGAGCTGGGTACTGGCCATGCCTCGATAGCCACAATCTTCTGGGGATCCACTTCCACTTCTCCTCTGGTAATGATGTGACCCAAGTAAGAAATACGATCGAGCCAGAACTCGCATTTACTGAACTTGGCGTATAACTGGTGCTCTCTGAGAATCTGGAGGACAATTCTGAGATGCTGCTCGTGCTCTGCTTCACTCTTGCTATAGACCAGGATGTCATCAAAGAACACTATCACAAACTGATCCAAGTAAGGCATGAAAATACGGTTCATGAGGTCCATGAACACTGCCGGCACATTGGTCGCTCCAAAGGGCATAACTAGAAACTCCCAATGCCCGTACCTAGATCTGAACGCCGTCTTCGGGATGTCCTGCTCTCTAACTCTGATCTGGTGGTATCCTGACCGCAAGTCTATCTTCGAGAAAACTGAAGCCCCTTTGAGTTGATCAAACAAGTCATCTATCATCGGGATAGGGTATCTGTTCTTGATTGTCACTGAGTTCAAGGTACGATAATCAACGCATAGCCTAGATGTACCATCCTTCTTTTTCACAAGAAGCATCGGGGCTCCCCAAGGCGATCCACTTGCACGAATGAATCCTTTGGTCCTGAGTTCTTCAATCATCTTGTACAAAATCTCCAACTCTGAAGACGCCATTCTGTAGACTCGCTCTGATACTGGTGCTGTCCCGGGAATCAAGTCGATGGTGAACTCAATCTTCCGCTCTGGTGGCATCCCTGGAAGTTCCTCTGGGAAGACATCTGGAAACTCTTCAACTATCCGGGGCAACTGCACTGCTGCTACTGCCATCCGCAATACTGGAGGAGATGGCTCTACTGTGCCTCTGGAAAATGAAAACTCTGGCTCTCCGGGAATACTAAAGACAACTCTGTCAACATGGCAGTCTATCCTAGCATAATGGTTCCTCAACCAATCCATGCCTAGGACTACATCATAGTCTGCCATAGGGAACTCTATGAATCTAGCGGGGAACTCTCTACCGCTAACTACGATCCGACACGAGGAAAACACTCGATCTACTCCCACAAGACCATTACCAGTAAGTATATTGAGCCTCACTGATAATGACTCGGGCTCCAATCCTATCCGTGTCGCGAATCGTACAGACATGAATGAATGCGATGCACCAGAATCAAATAATACAGATGCTGGAAAGGTGTTGACTGTAGAAGCATGGAATTTTACAACCAGAAAGACCATGCGCCAGACACTACATGCGCCAGGACTCGCACAGAATACTTCACAGCAAAGTCAATAACCATGGACATTTGAAGAAGGACTTTTTATTTATATATAAAAGTCTATTACATGTCTAGAAAAGGTTGTACAAAGGAGAATTTCTACAAAGGAAAGTTCCTAAGTCTACAGCCAGCGGCAACCATGCGCCTCCAGTTAGACGCAGCAGTCATCATGCGCTGCCAGTCACCATGCGCTGTCAGTCAGGCGCAACAGACATCATGCGCCTCCAACCAGGCGCATCCCACCATATCTTCAGCAGCTCAGTCATGTACATCCAGCTCAGTTGTGTGCATCCCTTCAGCAGCCCAGGTATGTGCATCCCTTCAGCCAAATTCTTCCAGCCAGGCTCACCTGGCCGAGCAGAGCCCAGTTATGTGCCGCTCTTCTAGCCAGGCTCACCTGATAAGTGCTTCGCCAAGCAAAGCATTTAACCCTTTGGCTGGAACCAAGGAAGAGAAGAGCACCGCAAATGCTGTGGCCAGGAGAGGCTTCGAAAGAGCCTCCAAAGCCGAAGGAAGACCGTGATCGAAACCGCGGCTAAAGGAGCAGCTTTCAACACGATCAAAGTGGGGAAACCCCACTTTGAAGGAAGAGAGAGCCTAGCACCGCCATTCCGATCTACGGATCTTCCGGAATAACAGGGACAAGGCCCGAGCATCCCTATCTTTGGATGCAACAGGCACCTTCCGCCTGCCTCGGAAGCCCTCGACTCCGTCTTTTGGATGTAACAGTCACCTTCAAGAGCATCGAAGACAACACAGCGTCTCATCTTCACCCTCGGGAGCACTTCGTCAACAGAATGCACCCGCATGTTCAAGTTCATGTTGGAAGAACGTGAGGGAATGAGAAGCAAATCTTCTCTCCATGCCACTATTTATAGGCCGGGCAGATCAAACCCACGCGCCAAGTGGATGGCCCTCCGAATTCCGTGCAATGAATTTACATTAAATGGATGAACCGGACGCCTCGAATTCAGCCAAACGGCTATTTATGGCACTCGAAGAGCGAGACAGCCGCATCATTAAAAGACATGTCCGATGTGCCAGCCAGACAGCACATCACACGGACGCGCCCTTCGACATCAGGCGCATCACACAGACGCGCCCTGCAGTACTCGGCGCATTACAGAGGGTGCGCCCTCACACATCTCCATACCGAATGGAATGCCAACCGACGTGCCCACTCAGCTGTCCATCGAACGTCACCAACATTAAATGCTGAACTGACAGAGTTGGCAGCACGCCTCCCAAAGTCTGAACAGTTGACAGCTTTATTCAGAAAATAAAGCGTCGACAACGTCAGCATCATCATGACTTTATTTCGACGGCTACTGCCACGTGGCCACTCCACCATCAGCATGCGCCTCTACGGCCATGCGTTCAAATCAGCATGCGCCTCAAAAGCCATGTGCCTCAGACTGCTCTCTGATCCCGAAAGACAGAAGGAAAGTCGCCTGCATGCGCCTCAAAAGCCATGCGCCCCAAATGGTTTGTAACGCCTAAAGGTTATGAGCCGCAGCCTCCTCCTGTGCCCAATCCAAGGCGCAGCTCACCAGATCACTTCTCTCCACCAAATCCGAGATCTTCGAACCATGAGTCGACGACACGTGTCTTTTGACTCAACTCATCCAAGATTTCAGCAACGGAAAGATCTTCTCTCTGCTACGTGCCGGCTCACAACAGCAGTATGAAGAGTTCTCTCCCTCGATCAGGGCGCAGCATCCGTGCGCCTCCATCAGCAACCTCCACGTGGCGTCCCCACACCGGCGCATCCTGCATGCGCGCATGAGCAGCCAGCCTGCAAAACTATAAATAGAAGGATCATCTCCTTCACACACACACAGAGACTCAGAACACACAAGACTCAAAAAGAATCCATAACAGAGAATCACCGAGAGGCAGTTCTAGACACTCAACGTCTTCCTCCTCTCAGCAAGCTCCAGCACCCAGAGCAATCAACACCTTCAGAGAACCGATAACCGTCGTCAGCCGGTCAACGGAGTCAACGCATTACCACTCGCTCCATTGGCACTAAGGACCCAGCTTAAACAAAAGTGTACTCCTAGGACTACATCCAAGTCCTATATTGTATCACTGTTCTGTTTGTATTAAGATTTCAATCAAAACAATTTTAATGGCAAACAAGCTGGCGATTCTGCTGGGGACTTCTTTCTCCTCTACCGAGAAGGTTGTGTCACAGGCCGACGACGTGAAGGTGGGCTCCTCCCACAAGACGCTGGTAGTGCGCCTCAACCAACAGGCGTACGAGGAGTTCATTTCTGAAGAAAGTGCGAGTCCTTCGAAGCGGCTGTCGAAGCCGAAGAAGACCCGCGCAGTCTGGGTGCGCAAAGTTGACGCCTCGGGCACCACCATTGAAGGGGATGCGCCCGTCCAGCCTTTCCTTCCTGCTGACGTCCTCAGCAGTCAAGGTGCGCCCGCTGATGCAGCGCATCTCTCGGGGAAGCGTGCGGCTGACCACGTTCCCCAGCCATCTTCCTCTCAGGCGAGGAAGATACGTCGATGGAGCAGGGGCGCAGCCAATGCCCCGCACATCACTTCTGATGCGCCACAAAGAGCCTCTGTCTTTGACAGACTCACTCGCTGTAATGGCGAAGAGAATTTGGATGCTGAGTACTATGCACCCCAGCGGGCTGGTACGAAGAAATCCAAGGCGGCACGGGCCATGCGCCACAAACGTGCTATGCCAGCAGCCGGCCAGAGGCACGCGCTTACAATCACGCGCGCTGCCGATGGCAAGCTGTACAAGGTTGACTCAAGTGCTTCTGCACCGACAACGAGTCGACCTTCAAAGTCCTCATCTCGCTTGGGCGCATTCACTGCGTGCACAACCAAGCCGAGAGAGGCAAATTCAGTGGTCTTGAACTCCCGCGCCTCCTCTGGTTGTGCGTTTGAGGTCCGTTCAAGTCACTTCAAATGTTGTGGTTCCCCCACTACTGATCGTGATGCCTGCTTGGTATTAGATCAGGGGGCGCATCACTCACCCGACCACCCCGGCGCCTGGCCCTGCCATGCGCCTGAGAGGGGTGTGAGGGTAGCACTCTCCTCCAACGACCTGCGCAACGTGATCACTCACAAGCGCCGGTCAGGAGAGTTGACCAACAAGCACGATGCGCCTCTCACGGGGCACACTTGTGCAGTGGTCACCATCAACTGCTGTTGCAAGACGGCAGTACGGCCAAAGCAGTCGGTCTTCCAACGGCTACAATCATCGACACCCCTCCGACATCGCCTTGGGACGAAGGTGTCTGCAGAAGAGGAGCTAAAGGTTGCTTCATGCAACGTGATCTCTAACTCCTCATCTGTCCGGAAGACGACTGCCAATTCCTCGTCTTCATCCAAAAGCCAGCCGAGGAAAACCAAGGCAGCTGTCTCGACCTCTGGAGTGTTCGAAGGCACTCGGTCGAGGAAGAAGTTCTTGGAGGAAGCTGGGGGTAGCCAGACCCTTGTCGAGCCTCCTTCCGAAGACGAAGATGTCCAAAGCACAGCTGCGGCGGATCTTCATCAAGGCGAAGATGGCCTCCCTGAAGCCCCTCAAAATGACGATGTCCTCCAGGACACCGCCGGGGGTAGTGCTGGAAACGAAGAGGCCCTTCAAGACAGAGCTGAGGGCAGTCAGACCCTTGCAGATGCGCCTGTCGAAGACGAACTCCAGAATGTGGCTGGGGGTGGCCAAACACCAGGAGAAGTGACTCCCCCACATGAAAGCGAGGCTGAGAGCGAAGCCTCAACTAATCCATCCAATTCCGGCCGTGTCATGACAGTATACATGACCGGGGGTGATCTTGAGACTGATGCGCCGCCACAGGATATTGTCCAGCGCATAGACTCGCTAGAGGGAGGACTCAAAACCCTCTCTGCCTCAATGCAAGCACTGACTCAAGCAGTGTTTGAGATGCGGTCGGCCTTGATCAGGACACCTTCAAATGGTCCCGACCCAGGAGCCAATGGAGAGTCGAGTGTGCCCCTCCAACGGATACCCTCAGACACAGAAGCACCCCGGACGTCGGAGCCCTCAAACGCTCCACTCCAGGTGGTACCTCCTTCCCCGACTCCTAGCTCCACGGAGGACGTGGTCGAAATGATCAAAGATCTGCGGGAGCACTTCGAGTCCAAGAACAGGCAGGAGGAGCGCCAGAGGATTGGCATTCCCCAGCCTTATCCCCTTGAGTGGAACAAGGTGGTTTATCCCCCAAAGTATAAACCACAAACACTCACGCCGTATGACGGGAAGGACTCTCCACGACGGTACCTGACGTACTTCCAGTCGCAGACAGGGCATCTTCCGAAGGAGGACGCGCTCCTCACCAGCATCTTTGTTGGGGCCCTGAAAGGGGTGGCGTATGACTGGTACTGCAGCCTCCCCGATAATTCCATATCGTCCTTCGACGACCTGACATGCCTCTTTCTCGACCGCTTCTACGACGGTGGGAAGGACATGACGATGGCGTCTCTCATTGAGATACGCCAGAAGGACAAGGAAACGGTTCGGGCATTCATCGAACGCTTCCGTCAGGCCTGCTTCAGGCTACCTCCAGGCATGCCAGAGCATGCGCTTCTCTCCGCTTGCAGTATGAACATGCTGCCTGCAGTAAAGCTCTGGCTTAACTCTACTCCCCCTCCCGACTGGAGCTCCCTAATCATCGAAGCTGAAGCTGCAGAGAAGAAGGCGGCCAATGCACGTCTTCTGGGTGTTAGCTTCCCCGCCTTTGACGATAAGGAGAAAAAGTCCGCAATCAACAACTCCGGACGAGAAACAAAGGGGAAACAGGCATTGACTGTTAATGCCTCGAAGGGCGCATCTGCGCCTACTCAAAAGCCTCCACTGGCACCGAGACCCAAGGAGGTTTATTCATTCAATGATGACGACACCCTGCAACTCTTTGAGATACTGAAGCAGGGTGACAAGATCAAGCTTCCGGACCCGAAGCGGCCCGATGAAGTCGGGAAAGTGGACAACCCGAGGTACTGTCACTACCATCGGTTTGTCGGACACCCGACTAAGGACTGCTACGTCCTCAAAAATTACATCCAGCGCATGATCAATGCGGATGTAATCTCCGTCGACTACGAAGAGAAGACGGTGTCAGCTAATGTGGTGTCACTTCAGTTCGGCACCTTGCCGCCGACTACCACACAAGATGGCGTCGTCCCCATCCCTAAGGCGACAATGGAGGTGGCGAACTTGCCACCCATCCGTGACAATGTGAGTGGACTTGTCCCACTCACCACATCTCGAGGAGAGGTCCTCTGGGTTCATCCCGACCTCATCTCCGAGGTAACTCAACCGGAGGTACGCCCTACCTCCAAAGCAAAAGGCAGGAAGATCAAGTCTTGCCGCACGGTCTCTTCTTCAACGGAAGAGGCACTTCCTGTGCAGACGCGTGCACAACAGAACTCCCAGCCCGGTGAAGCTGCCGCCGAAGTGGTGCCTCCTGGCACCATCCCTGAGGAGGGTCCATCCAAGCCCTCAGCAGCCAATAAACAAAAGCAAGTGGAGGCCCATTTCGACAGACCTCTGCGAAAAGAAAATGCTTCGGGGCTAGCCAAGCCCCACAATTTTGACATTCTGGCGCAACTGGCCAGTACTCCTGCACGCTTGTCTTTGTTCGAGCTCCTGCGTCTCTCCAAGGACTCCCGAGAAGCTCTCTGCGAAGCTCTGAAGGATGCCGAATCCTTTCTCAGTCAAATCAAGCAGCCTGAAGACCTCCCAACTACTTGTGCACACTGTCATTATGCGGATGAAGTTATCCCAAACATAACTTTCACCCAACAAGACATGCTGCTCAAGCATCACCGACATAACCGACCGTTGTATTACACAGGGTACATCGGTTCGGTAAAGGTGAGCAGGATTCAGATCGATCCGAGGTCTTCCCTAAGATGGGCTACGACCTGAAAAGCAACAAAGGCTTAAACTATGGCAAGGGTCGGCATCTCCCTGTCCGGCTTTCGATCCCAATGGAAAGCCACAGGATTACTATAATCGGACTCGTCGGGGGTTAGGCTATGTCACGCCGCCATCAACTCCAGAGAGTTCAGACGCAGAAGACATAGAACATTCCCACTCGTCTGAAGCATCGACGTGGGATCCGATACCAGTATCGGATCAGTCTTCAGGAAAGTGCTGTCAGCTAACATGACATCGGCGCAACCTCAGAAAGATGAAGGCGAAGACCAACCGCCGGAACCCTTCGAAGAGGAACCCTGGGCTCAACGCCTAGGAGAACAATGGGAGTCTCGTTTTGAGTTATGAGAACCTCCCACCGAAGACGAAATCGAGCAGATCGACCTCGGGGATGGGTCTTCTTCTAAACCCATCTTCATCAGCAAAAGCTTGGAAGGAGAAGACCGAGAATCTTTAGTCCAACTGGCTAAAGAGTATATTGACGTCTTCGCCTGGAGCTACGAAGACATGCCGGGTCTCGATCCACAGATCGCGATGCATAGGTTGAACATCTTACCAGATGCCAAACCTATCAAACAACAACAGCGACGCTTCCGCCCGGACATCATGAATGCCATCGATCAGGAGGTGGACAAGCTCTTGACCAGTGGCTTCATCCGTGAGGAACAACACCCGGACTGGGTAGCCAACGTCGTCCCTGTCACCAAGAAGAACGGGAAGATACGAGTCTGTATCGACTTCAGGGATCTCAACTCTGCTTGCCCGAAGGATGAATTCCCGCTCCCAATCACCGATGTAATGATCGACAACACATGTGGCTTTGAACGCATGTCCTTCATGGACGGGTATTCAGGCTACAATCAAATCAAGATGTTCCCCGATGACGCAAAACACACGTCATTCAGGACTCCGAAAGGTGTTTTCTGCTACACAGTAATGCCCTTCGACTTGAAGAATGTCGGTGCAACATACTAACGAGCGATGAGTACCATCTTCCGTCAACATCTTCGCAAGACAGTTGAGTGCTATGTTGACGATATCGCAGTCAAGAGCCGCCTCAAAAGAGATCACCTACAGGACCTGAGGACGGTCTTTGATCTCATGCGGGCACATCAACTCAAAATGAACCCCGCTAAATCCTTCCTGGGGGTTTCTAGCGGCAAATTCTTGGGCTTTGTCATCACGGCAAAAGGCATTCATGTCGACCCCGAGAAGACTAAAGCCATCCTCAACATGGACCCTCCGAAGAACCTTCGAGAACTTCGGGGCTTACAGGGACGTCTGGCATACATCCGGAGGTTCATAGCAAACCTCTCCGGTAAATGTCAACCCTTTACTCAGCTCATGAAGAAGGGAGTCTCTTACGTCTGGACAGAGGAGTGCCAAAAGGCTTTCGACGACATCAAGGCTTACTTGACAAGTCCGCCAGTCCTAGTGGCACCTGTCGCCAGCAAACCATTCCTCCTCTACGTCCGTGCCATGGATCATTCCCTCGGCGCTTTACTGGCTCAAAACAGCGATGCAGGCTACGAGCAAGCAATCTACTACCTCAGTCGAACACTCATCGGGGCCGAACACCGGTACAACCCCGTTGAAAAGGAGTGCTTAGCTTTGGTGTTTGCCATCCAGAAGACTCGTCATTACGTCTCGGGCCAGACAATTCACGTCATCTCCCGAGTCAATCCACTCAGAGTTCTCATGACGAAGCCAGGGTCATTAAACTCCCGGCTGGCTACATGGGCGATCCTACTAACGCCATACAACATGGTGTTTGTCCCGCAGAAGGCGGTCAAGGGTCAGGCTCTGGCTGACTTTTTAGCTGCACACCCCATCCCAGAATCTTCAAAACTCTATAAAGACATCCCGGATGAAGTCCAAGAATCAAACGTCACTAAAGGAAGCCCCGTTTGGCGGATGTTCTTCGATGGCGCTTCAAGAACGGGCCCCAACGGCCAAATCATCGCAGGAGTGGGGGTAGTCTTGGTCTCCCCCGATCAGCTGGTCATCCAGCGCGCGTACTCTCTTTCGAAGCCGTGCTCCAACAATGTTGCTGAGTACAACGCACTCGTCATGGGACTCCAGCTAGCACAACAGCTGGAGGTGGATCATCTGGAAGCCTACGGCGACTCAAAACTCGTCGTAAACCAGATTCGGGGGCAATACGAGGTTCGCCATGAAGATTTGATTCCTTACCATGAAGTTGCATTGAACATCATTTCAACCTTCACTGGGTTCTTCATCGAACATGTACCCCGTCTACAAAACTTGGAGGCTGACGCTCTGGCTGGCCTCGCAGCCTCATTGGCCGCGCCCCTTGGGACTCAACACTATGTCACGGTAACTGGCCGAGACTTGATTTGTCCCAGAAACAACCTATGTTTGCAAATGGCTCACGCCGTGCCAACAAACACCGATGTTAATGTCCGAGACTGGAGATTCCCGTTCATCGACTTCGCCGTCTACGGAATCCTTCCGGAAGACCCGAAGGAAGCCGTCTCAGTTAGGAGACGCTCTCTTCGATTCTACTACGATACAGCCACTAAAACGCTGTACCGACGCTCCTTCGACGGGCTTCTCCTTCGATGCCTGTCTAACGAAGAAGCGGCCGAAGCTCTTCGAGAAGCTCATGACGGAACTTGCGGAGCTCACCAACCAGGTCCTAAGTTGCAAGATCGACTGCGACGTATGGGCTACTACTGGCCAACCATGGCCGCCGACGCAGTGGAATATGCTAAGAAGTGCCATGCATGCCAACTTCATGCAGACTTCATACATACACCGTCTGAACCTCTACATCCTACAGTCGCCTCCTGGCCATTCGAAGCCTGGGGCATGGACATTGTAGGACCAATCACCCCTCCTTCATCAAGAGGACATCGTTTCATCCTGGCCATCACCGATTACTTCTCCAAATGGGCGGAAGCAGTCCCACTAGTGGAAGTAAAAAGCTCCAGGGTGGTCAGCTTTATCAAACACCATGTCATTTACCGTTTCGGAGTACCCAGGCGAATCATTCATGACAATGGTCCCCAATTCATCAGCCACATTTTCAGCAGGTTCTGTGACAAGAATCGCATTCAAAACGTGGCCTCAACCGCCTACAATCCAGCAGCAAACGGATTAGCTGAGGCATTCAACAAGACTATCGTTAGGCTGCTCAAAAAAGTCGTGTCATCCAACAAACACGACTGGGACGAAAAGCTTAGCGAATGCCTTTGGGCCTACCGCACAACGGTACGGACCCCAACAGGCAACACTCCATTCTCCCTGGTCTACGGGAGCGAAGCAGTACTGCCTCTCGAGATACAGATACCTTCGCTCCGCGTGGCAATCACAAACGATCTCACAGAAGAAGACAATCAACGTCGTCGTCTGCGGGAACTGGAGGCACTTGACGAAAAGCGTCTCCTAGCTCAACAACGTATCGAACTTTACCAAGCCCGTATATCACAGGCTTTCAACAAGAAGGTCAAGTAAAGAACTTTCCAAGTTGGCGACCTGGTTTTAGCAGTCAGAAGGCCAATGGTGTTAACTCACAAGACACCAGGGAAGTTCGAGCCCAAATGGGAAGGACCCTACATCATTGAGACGGTATACTCGAACGGTGCTTACCGCCTCGCCAAACCCAATGGGGACTTGTTCATGATGCCCATCAACGGCAAGTTCCTAAAGAAGTACTATTCTTGACATCCTCCAAGACATGTATTTCCCCAAACAACCTCTTTTCACAAAAAATCAAACGCTTCCGGAACCCAGCTGTTCCGTGGCATCCTTCCGTAGAAAGATAACCACGTCCACATTACCTCTGAGTTGTCTCTCTATATCCTACAAGGCGAAACCTTACATTTCGTGAGCTTACGCTATCCTTCATGTTTACCACGTCCACATTACCTCTGAGTAAACATCTCGTACAAACAACTCCTGTGTTGTCGTACATTGATCGCAGAACTTCCACGTCCACATTACCTCTGAGTTGTTCAGCGTATCCCCCAGGATCATTCCTACCACGTCCATAAATACCTCTGAGTAGGAAGATTCTATCATTTGAACCTAATGATTGCCATGTCCACATTACCTCTGAGCAAACATGTTGGTTCCTTCAAACTTATTATCTGTACCTAAAAACCAATGTGCGCAAAAGATAATAGGTCCACATAAATCATCAAGTTCATGAGATCAAAAATGAACACATCACAAAAAAAAAGAGATAGTGTATTTCTTTATTTTTCAAAAAAAAGGGAGTACAGAAATACGCTATTTCCCCAGCGAGAGTTGCAAAAACACATAAAAAGAAGAGAAGCTACAATCCCCGATCCTCTCCAGGGTGGGATGAGAGCTCTCTGACTCGACGTCTCAGGTCGGCAGTGCGAGTTTCCACAGTCGTCTGGACTCGCAGCTCGGCTTCTTGACGCATTAATCCGACAGCCTCAGCAGAAGTTTTACTCTCATACTTCTCATCAAGCTGTCGTCGTTGCTGAGCCAAAGCAAGGGTCCGCTGAGTAAGAGTCGCTTCCTCCTGCTTGAATGCCACGTGTTCAGCCAGGACACGATCAGCTTCTAGTTGAAGTTGGGCCCGCTGGTCTTCAAGACGGCGTATCTGAGCATCAACCTCTGCGATGTTAGCGTCCACCGCAGCCCGCTTCTCCGTCGTCTTCTCCATAGATTGAGACAACTGCTCCGCCGCAGCCTCAGTCCCAGCCACTTCATGCTCCCAACTGCTCACATCAGCTCTATGGGAAGCCTCGATTTCAGCCATCAGCTTCCCTATCTCTGCATCTATCAAGACAGAGAGGTCATTTCGTTGGATGCGCTGCAGTTCCGCGAGCCGCTCGTCCAGCTCAATCACCAAAACCTCCAGAATTTCGGCCATATGGTCATGGCCTTGGTGAACGCGGATCAGCTCGATACAAGGCATTGCCAAAGCTTTTGCTGTCGCAAAGCTCCCCTTGGCATCCATCACTGCAGATACACCTTTCTCCAGCATTTTGTACACTCCCTCGACGAGGAACTTCACATACTCGTCGGCATCCGCCAGCACCTTCGGCGTCATAGCAGGAGTTGGGGGAGCTACTACAATTTGCGGACCGGAGGAAGATCCGCCAACCTCGATCTGAGAGGTTTCAACCTCGGCAGCAATAGGCTCTTCATCAACAGGGGCCAGACTGCTAGCCCGAGGAGCCGAAGGAACAGAAGGAGCCGGCACATGCGTCGTGATAGTACCCCAAGTGGAAGAAGCAACAGAGGGTTCCACACCCTTACCCTTCTCAAGCCCGGAGAAATCACCGACGTCAACGGCCACCTCTTCTACCCCCGACGTTCTATCAGCATCAGCTACCTCCCCCGACAAAACGGGGAGATCAACATTTATCTCCTGGCCAGCCCCAGGAGACAAGACCGGCAGAAGGGTCTCATTCTTCTCAAGTCCCTCTACAGGGACAAAATCTGTCGCTACCACCTGATCGGTAGCCATCTCTATGTCCATGGTTGAAGCCAAGGAAGGATTTGGCAATGGTTCAGCCGACCTCCCTTCATCATGACCAGTAGGGGAATCAACCCTCTCCTCTATCCTCACTGCTTCTGCTGCCCCCGCAACGGACCCTTACAACGCTGGAGGGACGTCACCAGAAGGCGACGAACTCCAATCCATTTCATCATCAGGATGCCTCGAGTCTGTAGGACCCTCAGCGTCCAAGGCATCCACGGCAGATGGTACTATCCCAGAAGTTGTTGCGACTTCAAAGTCAGGAGATACTAAAACCTCCGCGGGAACATCTTCGGGACCCTCCTCCACAGGGGACATCATCATTGGTGGAATGCGCTCCTCAGAAGAGCCTGCCACCTCCTTCGGCTTACTGGTGCCCGGTTTCGAAGCACGAGACTTCTTCTTCAATCCCTACAAGAAGAAGAACATAAATCGCCACAATGACATAAAAAATTGGAATTATGAAGCACTCCTTACCTCAGCGGGAGCCGATCCCGTTGGCGTTACAAGTGGCGCTTCCGTAATCTTCGGGGTCGACGTCCTTCTCGACCTTTTCGGTACAGAAGAACCAGCTTCTGGGTCAGCCCGCCTTTTCCCGACAGACGGGTCTCTCACTGGTGCCACAGCAGCAGCCCGATACCCCGCCAATTCTGGCAGACGATATGACCGAGTTGCCACCAACATATTCGTTGTTGCCTCCAACTGGGTTCCAATGATGAAACTAGTCTCCCTGTCATAACCAGGAGACATAGTATTCATAGTGCAATACAGCTTGGCGGCCGGATATAAGATCGGCGGCCGAGGATTGCGAACTGGTGTGGTAAACTTAACGCTAGTGCATCCAGCATTGTAATACTGCCAGCCCCAGGCTCCATCCAGTAAACTCCCGATGAAGCCTAGACTGCTACTGGGATTCCGCAGCATTAGCTGAGTGTAGCCAAATTGACGAACAAATCGGCTTGGCAAGTACAGTTCCAGATAACATCTGTTCTGATTACGGTAGACCAGGTGCGAAGGCCGGATACTCTGCAACCAACGAAAACTCCATTTCGGCAAAGTAACCGCATCCTCGCCAGAATCAACCAAATCCTGGTCGGCCTCGAAATTCTTGAAGATCGGGTCAACCTTCACGATTTCCCACCCCTGAAGGAAGGACAAAACCCTCCTACAAACGGGGACGCCAGTGTAAGACCACTTCCTCTTGTAGAAGCGGCGAATGAAGGCATCTCCTTCAATATGGTCCTCCTCAGGGCCAGGACTCATCACATTCGGATGATGTAAGATCAGCCACCCCATAAGATAATGGAAAGGCAGCTCGGCCCGGGGAAAGTTGTCATTATTACCTTTCTCGTGGATCACATCATCAGCAAAAGACCTCAAACCGCGCAACAGGTTGCACACCATCGCGGGGAGCAGAGCTAAAGGTCGTCCAAAGGCCAACTTCACTGCAGGCAAAATGAGATTCCGATGTACCCTCTCAACGGCACCGGATCCCCCTGCAAATATGCAATCCCGGAGCCATATCATCAAGTAGGCCGTCAATACTGCCTTAGATGACATCCGGTGCGCGCAGTGCCAGAAACAGCTGTACGTATCCTTGCCGCTCTCATTGGAATGTGGGGTCCTCTCGTCCAGCCGGGTTATTTCAGAACTCACTTCCGCGGGGTTCAAGCCCTGCGGAGTCGCAAACCGGATCCTCGAAGGATCCGCCAAATCCTGCCTGAAGACATAGTCCCTCCAAGCAGTCACGTGAGGCTGGGTCTTACCCTTGTCCCTCCGGTGCATCAGATAATGATGGCTTGTCACCTCCTTGAAAACGGCCATCATCTCCGGGTCCTTATCTTCCAAGACCTGGATCTCTTCATTTGATGGGAAATATTCCTCGTACAGTTCCGAGTCCCAAGGAAGCTTGGACACTTCGTACATCTCATGAAGGGCCAATCCCAACTCCCCCACTGGAGTAAAGAAGCTGCCAGTCTGGGCGTTGAAAAGCTCCAAGAGCGCAAGGAACATCGGCTTATTGAGGTCCACGCCTGCCTGTGTGGCCCGAATGGCGGCAGTCAGCCCTATCTCTTTAAGCTCAACTTTGAACCTGGAAAGCACCCAGGAGGTCAACTCGTCCCACTTTGGGATGTAGTGACACCAACCTTCGACTCTAAAACCAGCTGTCGGATACGTGACCTTCGACGTCAGCATTCGATTTGCAAAAGTCGGGGCACTGAAGGGAAACGTGTCATTTGGGACTTCACTATAGATGCTCCCGGGACGCAACGCTCGATAACTGAACGAAGAACCGGTTCGTGAGGCGGTCAAGGTGTCTCGCTGGTTCAAGGTGGTGTCAATCGAAAGGGAACCCCCCAAGGCACCTCCTTGAGAAGGAGTAAGTTCCCAACCCATCCTTCTCTTCGAAGCTAGACGATAAAAGGCTGTCAGTGGCAACTGGCGGTCAACCTGCCGCATGTATAACATCATGCCCTTAGCAGCAAAGAACCAGTCTTCTCTGATCCTCAATATCTTCGCTTCGGAAGAGACTAATCGGTCGCCAAACAGAAAGGCAGGCTTTAAGAAAGTCACACCTTCAGAATCAGCAGACTTCAGTTTACCGCTCTCCATCATACTCTGGAGGAAAAGCGGCAACTGGACCTGGATTTGTAGCATCCTCTCACGAGGTTGGTCCTGAAGGATAGCATCCTTTGCAGGGTTGATCACCGCCTCATCAAAATTAACTCCCATCTGACAAAGAGAAGCGTCCAGGAGGACCTCATTCAACAAAGGGATCATCATCGACACTGGCACAACAAAAGTGGAAGTCAGGCAAAAAGACAAAATATGTCAAGCAGACTGGCACATTGCCAGGGTATGAACCCATGCGCATCTGCTTCGGCGCATCATCAGGGCATAGGCCCATGCGCATCAGCATGTCTCGGCACATCATCAGGGCGTAAGCCCATGCGTATTGGCATTAGAGCTTCGGCGCATTATCAGAGCGTGAGCCCATGCGCGGCAGCAAAGGCTTCGGCGCATCTTCAGAGAATAAAACCCATGCACGTCAGCCATTAAAACCTCGGTGCATGATAAAGGTATAAACCTATGCACGTCGGCAGGATAGAACCTCGGCGTATCATCAAAGACTGAAGTCTATACGCGTCGGCAGTTAGGGCACAGGGCCCAAAGCAGAGACAAAACCCACCTGTCACCTCAGGACGAACGTCGGCAAGAGGCGCAAGAGTGATAGGTACATCCTCATCGACAGACTCCTTCGCTTTCTCCTTCCCCTTGCCGGCAGCACGCGAGGAGTCTTGGGAGCCATTCTCTCAAGAAAGGAGAAGTTAGGGTTTTGAAGAAGAAACTCTAAAGAAGCAGAGGTACAGAGAAGAAGAACCCTTTCTCTCTCCAACTCTTACCTATTTATAGGGCTTGGTCGCACGCGTGAACAGATGACGTGTGATTTCAGCCGCCGCCTCGGGTTCTGTACAAGGATAGCAGCAAATAAAACCAAAAGATCATCATTAATCTTTTCGATTACCGAGGCACCATCATCATTAACTGAGAAGAGCATGCACCGAACAGGCATGCGCCCAGAAATCATGCGCCCTGACCTCCATGCTTCCTATTCAAAGTATTCCAAAACTTATTCAAAAGTTTTGAAAACTTTGAAGGGGGTCTTGTAGAAGCATAGAATTTCACAACCAGAAAGACCATGCGCCAGACACTACATGCGCCAGGACTCGCACAGAACACTTCACAGCAAAGTCAATAACCATGGACATTTGAAGAAGGACTTTTTATTTATATATAAAAGTCTATTACATGTCTAGAAAAGGTTGTACAAAGGAGAATTTCTACAAAGGAAAGATCCTAAGTCTACAGCCAGCGGCAACCATGCGCCTCCAGTTAGGCGCAGCAGTCATCATGCGCTGCCAGTCACCATGCGCTGTCAGTCAGGCGCAGCAGACATCATGCGCCTCCAACCAGGCGCATCCCACCATATCTTCAGCAGCTCAGTCATGTACATCCAGCTCAGTTGTGTGCATCCCTTCAGCAGCCCAGCTATGTGCATCCCTTCAGCCAAATTCTTCCAGCCAGGCTCACCTGGCCGAGCAGAGCCCAGTTATGTGCCGCTCTTCTAGCCAGGCTCACCTGATAAGTGCTTCGCCAAGCAAAGCATTTAACCCTCTGGCTGGAACCAAGGAAGAGAAGAGCACCGCAAATGCTGTGGCCAGGGGAGGCTTCGAAAGAGCCTCCAAAGCCGAAGGAAGACCGTGATCGAAACCGCGGCTAAAGGAGCAGCTTTCAACACGATCAAAGTGGGGAAACCCCACTTTGAAGGAAGAGAGAGCCTAGCACCGCCATTCCGATCTACGGCTCTTCCGGAATAACAGGGACAAGGCCCGAGCATCCCTATCTTTGGATGCAACAGGCACCTTTCGCCTGCCTCGGAAGCCCTCGACTCTGCCTTTTGGATGTAACAGTCACCTTCAAGAGCATCGAAGACAACACAGCGTCTCATCTTCACCCTCGGGAGCACTTCGTCAACAGAATGCACCCGTATGTTCAAGTTCATGTTGGAAGAACGTGAGGGAATGAGAAGCAAATCTTCTCTCCATGCCACTATTTATAGGCCGGGCAGATCAAACCCACGCGCCAAGTGGATGGCCCTCCGAATTCCGTGCAATGAATTTACATTAAATGGATGAACCGGACGCCTCGAATTCAGCCAAACGGCTATTTATGGCACTCGAAGAGCGAGACAGCCGCATCATTAAAAGACATGTCTGATGCGCCAGCCAGACAGCGCATCACACGGACGCGCCCTTCGGCATCAGGCACATCACACAGACGCGCCCTGCAGTACTCGGCGCATTACAGAGGGTGCGCCCTCACACATCTCCATACCGAGTGGAACGCCAACCGACGTGCCCACTCAGCTGTCCATCGAACGTCACCAACATTAAATGCTGAACTGACAGAGTTGGCAGCACGCCTCCCAAAGTCTGAACAGTTGACAGCTTTATTCAGAAAACGAAGCATCGGCAACGTCAGCATCATCATGACTTTATTTCGACGGCTACTGCCACGTGGCCACTCCACCATCAGCATGCGCCTCTACGGCCATGCGTCCAAATCAGTATGCGCCTCAAAAGCCATGCGCCTCAGACTGTCCTCTGATCCCGAAAGACAGAAGGAAAGTCGCCTGTATGCGCCTCAAAAGCCATGCGCCCCAAATGGTTTGTAACGCCTAAAGGTTATGAGCCGCAGCCTCCTCCTGCGCCCAATCCAAGGCGCAGCTCACCAGATCACTTCTCTCCACCAAATCCGAGATCTTCGAACCATGAGTCGACGACACGTGTCTTTTGACTCAACTCATCCAAGATTTCAGCAACGGAAAGATCTTCTCTGCTACGTGCCGGCTCACAACAGCAGTATGAAGAGTTCTCTCCCTCGATCAGGGCACAGCATCCGTGTGCCTCCATCAGCAACCTCCACGTGGCGTCTCCACACCGGCGCATCCTGCATGCGCGCATGAGCAGCCAGCCTGCAAAACTATAAATAGAAGGATCATCTCCTTCACACACACACAGAGACTCAGAACACACAAGACTCAAAAAGAATCCACAACAGAGAATCACCGAGAGGCAGTTCTAGACACTCAACGTCTTCCTCCTCTCAGCAAGCTCCAGCACCCAGAGCAATCAACACCTTCAGAGAACCGATAACCGTCGTCAGCCGGTCAACGGAGTCAACGCATTACCACTCGCTCCATTGGCACTAAGGACCCAGCTTAAACAAAAGTGTACTCCTAGGACTACATCCAAGTCCTATATTGTATCACTGTTCTGTTTGTATTAAGATTTCAATCAAAACAATTTTAATGGCAAATATTGACGAGAATAGTACCTGCCACTACCTCACCTGGTGTAACTTCTTCTTCCATGGTCATCATCATAGCCTGACCTCTAGCTGCGGGTCCTCTCTGCTGGAAACCCCTCTGTCGGTTCTGTGCTGGAGCCTGGGTGAACTGCTGCTGGTTCTGCTGCTGAAAGGCCTGGGCCTGAGGCAACAATGGCCTCGGGTACTGCTGCTGCTGCTGGACTGGAACTGGGGCTGGTCCTCTCACCGAAAAACTAGAAAGGTTGGATGATGATGGACCTACCCTATTCGGGCAGGTCCCTATCTGGTGGTCTGCTCCTCCACAAGCCAGGCACAATCCCTGTGCCCTACGACACTCTGCCACTACATGGCCCGGCTTCCCGCAATGAGAACATCCCACCGCGGAAGACTGCTTCTGCTTCTGCTGCTGCGGGTACGTCGGGGTCGAATGCTGAATCGACGTCACTGAGGTCGCCCGCCTCGGAGTTCCAATGGTTATACCCTTAGCTGCCGGGGCTGGAGCTGAAGATTGGTGCATCTGGTTGTGGGACCGCTTCCTGTCTCCGGTCCTGTCCACAATTCTCCGGGAGGTATACTCATGCCTCTTCGCTGCCTTCAACACTGCATCGAACGTCTGGTGCTCGAACTGCTCCACAGCCAATAATATCTCTAAATGCAGTCCCTGCTGGAACCGCTGGGCCGTATCGAACTCGGTCGCCACCAAAGTGGGGGCGAACCTACTCAGCCTGGAAAACTCGGTCGCATAGCCATCGACCGTCCTGCCTCCTTGCTTTAAGTTGGTGAATCTGGTCTGCAGGTCGTACCGTGCCACCACATCGAAGTACTTTGTCTGGAACCTCTCTCTGAACGTCCCCCAAGTGACTGGTGTCGCTAACCCCATGGCCTGAGCCGCCCACCAATCGTGAGCCAAGTCTAACAACTGTAGGCGTACCACCGCCACCTTCTCATTCTCAGGTGTCCTAGCTGCTTCCAGAACCACCTCGGTATCCTAAAGCCAAGCGTCCGCGGCAATCGCATCTTCACTGTCGTCAAAGAAGGGAGGGTTCAAGCGCTTGAAATTGTTGGCCGCCTGATTCCCTTGGGGACCTCCTCGGTTTAGTGCATCATGAACTTCCTGGTGCAAGGCGTCGCCTCGACGATCTTGGGATGCAAGCAGTTCTCTGATAAGCCCTACCAAAGGTCCCTCATCCTGTCTAGCTGGTTGAACGGGCGGAGCTGCCTGAACTGGAGGTTCCGAGCCTCCGGGAAGCATAACTCGGGAGGCTACTCCAGAGTGCTGAGCTTGATCTTCCTGGCACTGGGGTGCTTGCTGAGCTTCCTCTGGCTGGTTGGCAGGTCTGGGAGTAATGCCGCTGAAGAAGACGACATAGGGAACAGTAAGGAAGGACCAGGACAGATCAATGATACAAGCGTGTGATCAGGTCAAGAATCTCGGGGATTTGAAGATACGAGCAGAGATCAACGGCGAATATTGATTGAGACATCTATTCGGTAAACCCTCATATTTCTTGATTGACAAGACCTGCATGGGCCACCACTTAAACCATGTCACGCCCCAGAACCAGAATACTGGAGAGCGGAGGCAGACATAGCCAGCTACGTATATTGAAATAGAATACATCTCAACTATACGGTCACGGCTGTCTAGATATGAGGGTTTACTACAAGCCAGCAGTCTCTTAAGGTCAAGCCTATTGTCTCAATCTCAAGCAATTAACAGAGTTACAAGATGTTAGAGCATCAAATATATATATATAAGGCATCCCAAATATTACATATTGGATGATCATGAAGCTAGTCGTACAAAATGATAGGACTAGCAAGAGTTCAGTCATACATGATCAACCCTAGGATTTGTTAATCATGTTTACAGCCCGTAGGCAGACAGTAAGTAAATGTGCATCGAGCTAACAGGTGCTCGTCGGCTAAACGCCTCAAAAGAATAAATTTACATATAAGTGGGTGAAACAAAAAGGAAAACCCACTCTTGGCCCGGGTTCCGTCTAGTTGTCACCATTGGGCTGGAAGCTTGGTAGATCCTCGGGAGCTGCTCCGAAATCTGGCCACACAAAACCAGCTGGGTCAAACCCCAGAAAGAGCAAGTGCCACAAAGGAGGCCACAAATAAGAACAAAAGCCAGCATATCAGAACATAAAAAATAAAAGAAAAGTACAAGTAATAAAGTACACAGGGCGATAAACGACTAGGGACGTAGAACCATTCCGGGAGCCAGGTTACAATCCTTAAACCAAATAAGGACCGGGATTGTACCCTTTCGCCTGAATAGCTCACTGTCTCTACCCATTTATCGTTAGAAATAAGTAAAGCAATCAAGATCAAGAGTTCCAGGTGCAGGGGCTAGACAAGACTTAGACAGAGCTGGACACCATTCATTCACAATCGGCCAGGCAAGTACTACGGCTTACTACTTTAACTAACCAGGGTTATCACAAGCCTAATTACTAACAAGATGCAAGTGAGAATTTCCAGTCCCAAGCCCTGCAGACTATCCAGTTATTCTTTCGCGGGTTGAGAGTTATAGGTGGGTACATTGCCCGGGAGACAAATGTACCCTTAGGTGACTTAGAGGGTGCAACACATGACAGTGTGCTGGAAATGTGCTCTACTCGTCGGCAAGCTACAAGTCCATTAAAGCGCCCAGATAACAAGATTGCCTGTGACTGGGAATTCTCCATGTTCTAGTTTGATCTAATAATTACCCTAATCCAATTTAGCGCGAGTCCCTGGCCGTGGTACCCAGGAAGTCACGTCCTAGACATGATGCAAGACAAGACAAGTAGATTGTACAAGCAAGCAAGCAGGAGCACCCACGGTGTCAAGGCAAGTCAAGTCAAGTCAAGTCAAGTTACAAGTTACAAGTTACAAGTTACAAGTTACAAGTTACAAGTCAAGTCAGGAGTGCGCCGCCACGGGCCACTATCAAGTTATCAAGATAATTCATGTCAGGGTACTGTCAGGAGTGCGCCACTACGGGCCACTATCAAGTCAGGTTGATCATGTCAGGAGTGCACCACTACGGGTCACTATCGTGTTATGCTAGTTCCTTGTCATACCATGCCATGTACAATAGTCATTCCCAACATATTAAGCAAAATCAAGTTCATGACAAAAGGCGTAAGGATATAAAATGGGCGTAAAATATCTAATACAATATCAATATATATAGGACTATAGAAGAGCCAGGCTTAAAGAAAATAAAACCAAATCTCCAAGAGCCAATGGTTTGCGCAAGGGGTCAGGGGGTTGGATTCCGCAGGAGTCAAGTGCGCCAGGAGGCCAACTGCGCAGGGTGAGCTGCGCAGGAGTGAGCTGCGCAGGGTACCAACTGCGCAGGAGTGGATGGCGCAGCAAATGGATTACGCACAGGAGGATTGCGCAGGGGTGGATTGCGCAAGGGTCGATTGCGCAGGGGTTACTTTGCGCATGGCTGGCTTGCGCATGGCTAGCTTGCGCCAGCGCAATCCAGCGCAGCGCAAAGCACTGGCCAAGTGATTGCGCAATCGGCCATGCGCTAAGGAGCACAGACCGGGGGTGCGTAATCGGCCACGCGCTAAAAAGCGCAAGGCAGAGGGCTGTTCTTCCTGGCCGAGAGCAAGTCCAAGAACACCAAGAACTTCAATTCTTCATAACTTAGCCAAATTAAAACCAAATCTTGATTTTCAAAGTTCTAACTTGAGTAAAATCGAATTCTCTTCCACATGGAAGCATCAAAACATACAAAAATCAAAGTTAAATAGATCAAAACCATGTAAATCCGAAAATAGTAAAAACCTAGATCTAGAACAAAGGAAACTCCAAACCACAAAATGTCAAGTTCTAAAGTTGTTCTCCATGGCCTAATCTAGCTAATGGACAAATAAAAAGTGGTGCTTATTTGATGGCAAGGTGCACTTGCCTAATGGGTTGGGGAGTTGTGGAAGAATGAAGAAGAAGAAAATTAATGGAGAGTAAAGAGGAGAGAGAAAGTTTGGTGGAGATATAATGAGGGTGGTTGTGTTGTGTTGAGGGTAGAGTGTAGGTTAAAGTGTTCCACTCATGATGAACCAAACCAAACCAACTTCCACAAAATAAAACCAAGCCATGGTCCAAAACCCATTTACGAGAACCAAAATCCACAAGTCGAGAAAATTAAAATACGTGCCAAAATCAAATATGAGCATAAATACGTAATACAGGAAATGGGGGTGACAACTCTACCCACCTTCAAAGAATTCCGTCCTCGGAATTTAATCAAGGAGCTAGAGATTGCCACGATAAGCTATACTAAGCACAGGCAAGCTACGTTAAGCAGTTCAATCATACAATCATACAATGCAAGCAAGGAAGGGAAAGCGTAAGGCATAAGAAAGACATTATACCTCACGAGTCAAACAGGTAGGGGTATCGCGATCGGATGTCGTCCTTACGCTCCCACGTTGACTCACCTAGAGAGTGATGACCCCAAGCAACACGAACTAAGTTAATAGTCTTGTTCTTGAGCGTCTTTTCCCTCCGGTCCAAAATAGACACGGGCCTCTCCTCATACGAAAGGTTGGTACCAACAACCAATTCCGAATGATCTAGGATATGGCTCGGGTCCGGGATGTACCATCTTAATTGGGATACATGGAAATATCATGTACCTCACTTAGCGACGGCGGAAGAGTGAGACGATAGGACACATCGCCTACTCGCTCTAGAATATCGAACGGCCCTATATACCTAGGACTAAGCTTTCCCCGTGCGCCAAAACGAATGACGCCGCGGGTAGGCGAGATCCTAAGGAATACATGGTCGCCGACGGCAAATTCTAAGGGACGCCGATGAGCATCGGCCCAATGGCGCTGGCGATCCTGAGCAACTCGGAGGTGATCTCTGACTCTCCTGACCACTTCAACCATCTGAAAAATCAGTTCTGGACCGAGCATCTGCCTCTCTCCGACATCGTCCCATGCTAACGGGGATCTGCACTTCCTACCATACAGAGCCTCGAAGGGTGCCATCTGGATACTGGCCTGGAAACTATTGTTGTACGAGAATTCAACCAGGTGCAGGTGATCCTCCCACGAACCACCGAAGTCAAGGGTACACGACCGCAACATATCTTTGAGAGTTTGTATAGTACGCTCTGACTGCCCATCTGTCTGCGGGTGATACGCTGAGCTGAACTTGAGACGAGTCCCCAAACTTTGATGAAGACTGCGCCAGAAGTGCGATGTGAATCTCGTATCCCTGTCTGATACTATGCTGACTGGCACTCCATGAAGTCGGACGATCTGCCTGAGATACATCTCTGCTAGCTGCGCCGTCGACTGTCCAACTCTAAATGGAAGAAAGTCTGCCACCTTGGTAAGCCTGTCCACAATGACCCAAATAGCATCTCTGCCTGCCGGAGATCTGGGTAACCCAGTCACGAAATCCATGGTAAGGTGCTCCCATTTCCATTCTGGGATCGGTAAAGGTTGAAGAAGTCCAGCTGGCCTCTGATGTTCAGCCTTGACTTGTTGGCAAACCAAACATCGAGAGACATACCGGGCTATCTCCCTCTTCATACCATTCCACTAAAAGTGTTGACGAATATCTCTGTACATCTTCGTGCTGCCTGGGTGGATGGAATACTGCGAACTGTGAGCCTCTGCCATGACTTTCTGTCTGATATCTCCACTGGGTACACAAAGACGTGTGCCGTGTCGAAGTGTACCATCCTCATGAATACATAACTCTGGCCTTCTTTCTGCCTCGCACTCTGCTCTGAGCCGCTGAATCTTGGAATCTGTTAACTGTGCGGTCCGGATCCTCTCAACTATGGTGGACTGAATCTGTAGGCTGGCCATCAAGGCCATATTGGAAGGAAGAACCACTTCAATTCCCATCTTCTGAAGATCTACCAATATCTCTGGTTGCGCCGTCAGGAAATAAACTCCGGCTCAACGCATCTGCTACTACGTTGGCCTTCCCTGGGTGATACTGCAAGTCCACATCATAGTCCACAAGTAGCTCGAGCCATCTTCTCTGCCGCATATTAAGATCCTTCTGGGTGAAAACATACTTCAGGCTCTTATGATCAGTAAATATCTCCACTCTGTCTTCGTACAAGTAGTGCCTCCACAACTTAAGTGCAAACTCTATTGCTGCTAGCTCCAAGTCGTGGGTCGGGTAATTCTTTTCATGATCACGGAGTTGACGTGACGCATAAGCAATTACCTTCCCATGCTGCATCAAAACACATCCCAATCCTCTGCCTGAAGCGTCGCAATAAACTGTGAATCCTTCGGTCCCATCTGGAAGGGTAAGAATGGGAGCCGTTATCAAACCTCGCTTCAACTTCTCAAATGATTCCTGACATTCTGTTGTCCAAACGAACGGTACATCCTTGCGGGTCAACTGGGTCATCGGCGCTGAAATCCTTGTAAAATCAGAGACGAACCGCCGGTAGTAGCCGGCCAATCCAAGAAAGCTGCGAACTTCTGCCACTGAGCTGGGTACTGGCCATGCCTCGATAGCCATAATCTTCTGGGGATCCACTTCCACTCCTCCTCTGGTAATGATGTGACCAAAGTAAGAAATGCGATCGAGCCAGAACTCGCATTTACTGAACTTGGCGTATAACTGGTGCTCTCTGAGAATCTGGAGGACAATTCTGAGATGCTGCTCGTGCTCTGCTTCACTCTTTCTATAGACCAGGATGTCATCAAGGAACACTATCACAAACTGATCCAAGTAAGGCATAAAAATATGGTTCATGAGGTCCATGAACACTGCCGGCGCATTGGTCGCTCCAAAGGGCATAACTAGAAACTCCCAATGCCCGTACCTAGATCTGAACGCCGTCTTCGGGATGTCCTGCTCTCTGACTCTGATCTGGTGGTATCCTGACCGCAAGTCTATCTTCGAGAAAACTGAAGCCCCTTTGAGTTGATCAAACAAGTCATCTATCCTCGGGAGAGGGTATCTGTTCTTGATTGTCACTGAGTTCAAGGTACGATAATCAACGCATAGCCTAGACGTACCATCCTTCTTTTTCACAAGAAGCATCGGGGCTCCCCAAGGCGATCCACTTGCACGAATGAATCCTTTGGTCCTAAGTTCTTCAATCATCTTGTACAAAATCTCCAACTCTGAAGGCGCAATTCTGTAGACTCGCTCTGATACTGGTGCTGTCCCTGGAATCAAGTCGATGGTAAACTCGATCTCCCGCTCTGGTGGCATCCCTGGAAGTTCCTCTGGGAAGACATCTGAAAACTCTTCAACTATCCGGGGCAACTGTACTGCTGCTACTGCCATCCGCAATACTGGAGGAGATGGCTCTACTGTGCCTCTGAAAAATAAAAACTCTGGCTCTCCGGGAATACTAAAGACAACTCTGCCAACATGGCAGTCTATCCTAGCATAATGGTTCCTCAACCAATCCATGCCTAGGACTACATCATAGTCTGCCATAGGGAACTCTATGAATCTAGCGGAGAACTCTCTACTGCTAACTACGATCCGACACGAAGAAAACACTCGATCTACTCCCACAAGACCATTACCAGTAAGTATATTGAGCCTCACTGATAATGACTCGGGCTCCAATCCTATCCGTGTCGTGAATCGTACAGACATGAATGAATGCGATGCACCAGAATCAAATAATACAGATGCTGGAAAGGTGTTGACGAGAATAGTACCTGCCACTACCTCACCTGGTGTAACTTCTTCTTCCATGGTCATCATCATAGCCTGACCTCTAGCTGCGGGTCCTCTCTGCTGGAAACCCCTCTGTCGGTTCTGTGCTGGAGCCTGGGTGAACTGCTGCTGGTTCTGCTGCTAAAAGGCCTGGGCCTGAGGCAACAATGGCCTCGGGTACTGCTGCTGCTGCTAGACTGGAACTGGGGCTGGTCCTCTCACCGAAAAACTAGAAAGGTTGGATGATGATGGACCTCCCCTATTCGGACAGGTCCCTATCTGGTGGTCTGCTCCTCCACAAGCCAGGCATAATCCCTGTGCCCTACGACACTCTGCCACTACATGGCCCGGCTTCTCGCAATGAGAACATCCCACCGCGGAAGACTGCTTCTGCTTCTGCTGCTGCGGGTACGTCGGGGTCGAATGCTGAACCGACGTCACTGAGGCCGCCCGCCTCGGAGTTCCAATGGTTATACCCCTAGCTGCCGGGGCTGGAGCTGAAGATTGGTGCATCTGGTTGTGGGACCGCTTCCTGTCTCCGGTCCTGTCCATAATTCTCCGGGAGGTATACTCATGCCTCTTCGCTGCCTTCAACACTGCATCGAACGTCTGGTGCTCGAACTGCTCCACAGCCAATAATATCTCTAAATGCAGTCCCTGCTGGAACCGCTGGGCCGTATCGAACTCGGTCGCCACCAAAGTGGGGGCGAACCTACTCAGCCTGGAAAACTCGGTCGCATAGCCATCGACCGTCCTGCCTCCTTGCTTCAAGTTGGTGAATCTGGTCTGTAGGTCGTACCGTACCACCGCATCGAAGTACTTTGTCTGGAACCTCTCTCTGAACGTCGCCCAAGTGACTGGTGTCGCTAACCCCATGGCCTGAGCCGCCCACCAATCGCGAGCCAAGTCTAACAACTGTAGGCGTACCACCGCCACCTTCTCATTCTCAGGTGTCCTAGCTGCTTCTAGAACCACCTCGGTATCCTGAAGCCAAGCGTCCGCGGCAATCGCATCTTCACTGCCGTCAAAGAAGGGAGGGTTCAAGCGCTTGAAACTGTTGGCCGTCTGATTCCCTTGGGGACCTCCTCGGTTTAGTGCATCATGAACTTCCTGGTGCAAGGCGTCGCCTCGACGATCTTGGGATGCAAGCAGTTCTCTGATAAGCCCTACCAAAGGTCCCTCATCCTGTCTAGCTGGTTGAACGGGCGGAGCTGCCTGAACTGGAGGTTCCGAGCCTCCGGGAAGCATAACTCGGGAGGCTACTCCAGAGTGCTGAGCTTGATCTTCCTGGCGCTGGGGTGCTTGCTGAGCTTCCTCTGGCTGGTTGGCAGGTCTGGGAGTAATGCCGCTGAAGAAGACGACATAGGGAACAGTAAGGAAGGACCAGGACAGATCAATGATACAAGCGTGTGATCAGGTCAAGAATCTCGGGGATTTGAAGATACGAGCAGAGATCAACGGCGAATATTGATTGAGACATCTATTCGGTAAACCCTCATATTTCTTGATTGACAAGACCTGCATGGGCCACCACTTAAACCATGTCACGCCCCAGAACCAGAATACTGGAGAGCGGAGGCAGACATAGCCAGCTACGTATATTGAAATAGAATACATCTCAACTATACGGTCACGGCTGTCTAGATATGAGGGTTTACTACAAGCCAGCAGTCTCTTAAGGTCAAGCCTATTGTCTCAATCTCAAGCAATTAACAGAGTTACAAGATGTTAGAGCATCAAATATATATATATAAGACATCCCAAATATTACATATTGGATGATCATGAAGCTAGTCGTACAAAATGATAGGACTAGCAAGAGTTCAGTCATACATGATCAACCCTAGGATTTGTTAATCATGTTTACAGCCCGTAGGCAGACAGTAAGTAAATGTGCATCGAGCTAACAGGTGCTCGTCGGCTAAACGCCTCAAAAGAATAAATTTACATATAAGTGGGTGAAACAAAAAGGAAAACCCACTCTTGGCCCGGGTTCCGTCTAGTTGTCACCATTGGGCTGGAAGCTTGGTAGATCCTCGAAAGCTGCTCCGAAATCTGGCCACACAAAACCAGCTGGGTCAAACCCCAGAAAGAGCAAGTGCCACAAAGGAGGCCACAAATAAGAACAAAAGCCAGCATATCAGAACATAAAGAATAAAAGGAAAGTACAAGTAATAAAGTACACAGGGCGATAAACGACTAGGGACGTGGAACCATTCCGGGAGCCAGGTTACAATCCTTAAACCAAATAAGGACCGGGATTGTACTCCTTCGCCTGAATAGCTCACTGTCTCTACCCATTTATCGTTAGAAATAAGTAAAGCAATCAAGATCAAGAGTTCCAGGTGCAGGGGCTAGACAAGACTTAGACAGAGCTGGACACCATTCATTCACAATCGGCCAGGCAAGTACTACGGCTTACTACTTTAACTAACTAGGGTTATCACAAGCCTAATTACTAACAAGATGCAAGTGAGAATTTCCAGTCCTAAGCCCTGCAGACTATCCAGTTATCCTTCCGCGAGTTGAGAGTTATAGGTGGGTACATTGCCCGGGAGACAAATGTACCCTTAGGTGACTTAGAGGGTGCAACACATGACAGTGTGCTGGAAATGTGCTGTACTCGTCGGCAAGCTACAAGTCCATTAAAGCGCCCAGATAACGAGATTGCCTGTGACTGGGAATTCTCCATGTTCTAGTTTGATCTAATAATTACCCTAATCCAATTTAGCGTGAGTCCCTGGCCATGGTACCCAGGAAGTCACGTCCTAGACATGATGCAAGACAAGACAAGTGGATTGTACAAGCAAGCAAGCAGGAGCACCCACGGTGTCAAGGCAAGTCAAGTCAAGTCAAGTCAAGTTACAAGTTACAAGTTACAAGTTACAAGTCAAGTCAGGAGTGCGCCGCCACGGGCCACTATCAAGTTATCAAGATAATTCATGTCAGGGTACTGTCAGGAGTGCGCCACTACGGGCCACTATCAAGTCAGGTTGATCATGTCAGGAGTGCACCACTACGGGTCACTATCGTGTTATGCTAGTTCCTTGTCATACCATGCCATGTACAATAGTCATTCCCAACATATTAAGCAAAATCAAGTTCATGACAAAAGGCGTAAGGATATAAAATGGGCGTAAAATATCTAATACAATATCAATATATATAGGACTATAGAAGAGCCAGGCTTAAAGAAAATAAAACCAAATCTCGAAGAGCCAATGGTTTGCGCAAGGGGTCAGGGGGTTGGATTCCGCAGGAGTCAAGTGCGCCAGGAGGCCAACTGCGCAGGGTGAGCTGCGCAGGGTACCAACTGCGCAGGAGTGAGCTGCGCAGGGTACCAACTGCGCAGGAGTGGATGGCGCAGCAAATGGATTACGCACAGGAGGATTGCGCAGGGGTGGATTGCGCAAGGATCGATTGCGCAGGGGTTACTTTGCGCATGGCTGGCTTGCGCATGGCTAGCTTGCGCCAGCGCAATCCAGCGCAGCGCAAAGCACTGGCCAAGTGATTGCGCAATCGGCCATGCACTAAGGAGCACAGACCGGGGGTGCGTAATCGGCCACGCGCTAAAAAGCGCAAGGCAGAGGGCTGTTCTTCCTGGCCGAGAGCAAGTCCAAGAACACCAAGAACTTCAATTCTTCATAACTTAGCCAAATTAAAACCAAATCTAGATTTTCAAAGTTCTAACTTGAGTAAAATTGAATTTTCTTCCACATGGAAGCATCAAAACATACAAAAATCAAAGTTAAATAGATCAAAACCATGTAAATTCGAAAATAGTAAAAACCTAGATCTAGAACAAAGGAAACTCCAAACCATAAAATGTCAAGTTCTAAAGTTGTTCTCCATGGCCTAATCTAGCTAATGGACAAATAAAAAGTGGTGCTTATTTGATGGCAAGGTGCACTTGCCTAATGGGTTGGGGAGTTGTGGAAGAAGGAAGAAGAAGAAAATTAATGGAGAGTAAAGAGGAGAGAGAAAGTTTGGTGGAGATATAATGAGGGTGGTTGTGTTGTGTTGAGGGTAGAGTGTAGGTTAAAGTGTTCCACTCATGATGAACCAAACCAAACCAACTTCCACAAAATAAAACCAAGCCATGGTCCAAAACCCATTTACGAGAAACCAAAATCCGCAAGTCGAGAAAATTAAAATACGTGCCAAAATCAAATATGAGCATAAATACGTAATACAGGAAATGGGGGTGACAGAACTATTCCGATAGCCAGGTTACAACCCGTAAACCAAACAAGGACCGGGGTTGTAACCCTTCATCTGAACAGAGCTTGGTTTCCCACCATTTATCGGTAAGATAAGTAATGTAAGTAATCAAGACAGGAAGCAATCTTGCATGGGATCAAGACATGACTAGACTGGTTATACCTCATTCAATCAATCACGGCCAAGCAGATCCTACGGCTTACTACTTTAACTAACTAGGGTTATCACAGGCCTAATTACTAACAAGATGCAGTGAGATTGTTCCACAGCCACAAGCCCTGCAAACCATCCAGGTTACCCAGGACGAAAGATTAGGGTTGAATTCTGGTGGGTACATCGCCCGGGAGACAAATGTACCCTTAGGTGACTTAGAGAGTGCAACACACGACGGTGTGCTGGAAATGTGCCCTACTCGACGGCAAGCTACAGATCCCAAGAGCGCCCAGGTAACGGGATTGCCTGTAGCTGTGTCATCTCTTCATGACTACTGTGTTATTCTAGTTATTAACCTTAATCCATTTTAGTAGATACTCCTGACCGTGGTACTCAGGAGTCCCATCCTAGACATGATGCAAGACAGGACAAATAGATTTATCGAGCAAGCAAAGAAAAACTACCACGATGTCAAGGCAAGTTAAGTTAAGTTATCAAGGTAAATCATGTCAGGATACTTGTCGGGAGTGCGCCACGACGGGCCACTATCATGTCAGGTTGGTCATGTCAGAAGTGCACCACTACGGGTCACTGTCGTGTTATGCTAGTTCCTTGTCATACCAAGCCATGTACAATAGTCATTCCAAATATATTAAGTAAAATATCTAATACAGGGCTATAGAAGAGCCAAGCTTAGGGAAGTAAAACCAGAACTCCAAGAGCTAATGGATTAAGCAAGGGGTCAAGGGGCAGCATACGTGCAAAAGCACGCACGTAGGGAAGCTGCGTACGCACGAAAGCACGCACGCAAGGCTCGCTCAAGTCTGCGTACCAAGGCACACTCAAGTCTGCGTACCAAGGCACACTCAAGGGGAGCAGCGTACATAAAAAGTCACGCACGCTCAAGGGGAGCAGCGTTCGTGAAAAGTCACGCACGCTCAAGGGGAGCAGCGTAGGTGAAAAGTCACGCAAGCTCAAGAGGAGCAGCGTAGGTGAAAAGTCACGTACGCTGAGAGAGCAGCGTAGGTGAAAAGTCACGCACGCTGAGAGAGCAGCATAGGTGAAAGTCACGCACGCTACAGTGAGCAGCGTAGGTGAAAAGTCACGCACGCTGAGGTGAAAAGTTACGCACGCTCAAGGGGAGCAGCGTAGGTGAAAAGTCACGCACGCTCAAGAGGAGCAGCGTAGGTGAAAAGTCACGTACGCTGAGAGAGCAGCGTAGGTGAAAAGTCACGCACGCTGAGAGAGCAGCGTAGGTGAAAGTCACGCACGCTACAGGAAGCAGCGTAGGTGAAAAGTCACGCACGCTGAGAGAGCAGCGTAGGTGAAAGTCACGCACGCTACAGGGAGCAGCGTAGGTGAAAAGTCACGCACGCTGAGAGAGCAGCGTAGGTGAAAAGTCACGCACGCTACAGAGTGCAGCGTGGGTGAAAAGTCACGCACGCCAAGGAGTCACGCTTCCAACAGGAAGCGTACTCAAGTCTGCGTACGCAGCGCTAAAGAGCGCACGTAGCTCAGGGTGCGTAAGCTAAATAGCTCTGCACACTGCTCACTGTCTTCTCCAAACAGCAAGAACACCATGGCTGAACCCAAGCTTCAAAAGCTCACAACTTGGCCATCCGAACTCCAAATCCGGATTTCCAAAGCTCCAACTTGGGTGAAACTGAATGCTCTTCCACATGGAAGCATCAAAAACCCATAAAATCTAACTAAAGTAGATCAAACCATGCAAAATCCGAAAATAGAAATAACTTAGATCCAGAGCAAAGGAGACTTCAAATCACAAAACACCAAGTTCTAATGTTGATCACCATGTCCTAATCTAGCAAATGGACAATTAAAATGATGTTCTCATGTGGTGGCAAGGTGCACTTGCCTATGGAGAGGAAGGAGAAGAGTGTTGTGTGGAGGAAGGAAGAAGAAGAAGATGGAGAAATAAATGAGAGAATAAAGAGGAGAGAGAAAAGTAGGTGGAGTTTTAATGGTGGAGGTTGTGGTGTGTTGAGGGTGGAGTGTAGGCTAATGGTGATCCAATGCTCAAATAAACCGAACCAAACCAAACCAACCCAATCCAAATTAAAATCGAGCCATGACAAAACCCGAAATACGAGAAATACCAAAATTCCACAAGTCGAGAAAAATAAAAATACATGCCAAAATCCAGATACGAGTATAAATACGAAATACGAAAAATACGGGAAATGAGGGTGACAACGAGGAAGAGGAAGGGGGTGGGCTTGAAGAAGAAGAAAATTAGGGATAAATGGGATTGGGATTGGAATTTGGATTGGATTTGGGAGGAAGAAAAAAATCTCGCCCTAGTATATGTGTGTGAGAGAGAGACGGGATCCCACCCCAGTATATAAGTAATTAAAAGCAAAAAATTAAAAATATATTCCACATCTTTTCTTGCATAGATAAAAGATGACTTCCATAAAATTCTTTCACGACCCTTATTTTTTTAATCGTCATCTTAATATATTTTTTATGACACTATTTTTTTTTAGTATCATTGATTACGTTATTAATGATTGTCATCTAATGAGCTGACATTAAAATTATCACTAATGACATTTTTTTACGAGTGTCATCTATAAAGTGTCATTGTTAACGATTTTTGTAGTAGTGACATAAAGGTTTCACTAAATCTTTTTCAACATAACCTTTATTTGATATAGATGGTTCTACTTCTTCTCCTGTCTGTCTCCTGCTACTCTCTTCATTTCTTCCGCTTCTCCTCTTTTGCCCTGACAAGCAGTGCTTTTCTCTTGCTCCTACAATGATCAGTGTTCTTCTCTTCTCTTCATATCAGTATATAAACACACACTTTCAAACTTTAGCTGAACAATAAAATCCAAAACCTTCAATCAATGCGGTCAAAAGAGCCTCAAAAGAAGGAAAAGAAGCAGCTATAATGCAAAACCTTCTATCAATTGGGTCAAAAGTATCATAAAAAGAAGTAACTGCATGAAAAAAAGAGACGGAAGAGCCACGGCTGCACACGGGGCAGGGTCAAGCAGTCACGCGGCAGTAGAGGAGGCACGCGGCTGACGGGAAAAAAAATATGTGCCCTTCTTTTGGGCACCCAAAATTTATTTAAAAAAAAGTTATGCGCACTTCTTTTGGCGTGCCAAAAAAAAAAAATTAAGCCTTTGTTTGGGGCGCCAAATGTTCTAATCTTGTTTTGGGTATTAAGCGGACGTGCTTGAGGAATGTGGTTAAGGTAAATAACCGTTCAATATGTTGACGCTTTAATTTAGGGCATTTCTTTTTTTACGTCCTATTTTAGGGCGTGTCGATGCCCTCTTTGCAATTTTCCCATGCTTTATGTCTTTTAAGCAATTGTTTTAATTTTATGCTTATGATGAAATTTTTTGTTAATAAATACCAAATACAGCAAACCAATAAAAAATGGGGGCCTAATTTTTTTTTTCCCCCCTAACCAGAACCTGAATTATATTTACAATATAATATTAATTACATAATAATCAAAACTGCAAACCAAACGCATTTGGCATAATAACACTTAAGGACCGCAATGATGAAAAAGTAGCAAATATAAAATATAACAATACAAAGCTACGGTGCACGGACTGCCATCACCCAAGGCAGCTAGCAAATATTAACAATACAAAGCTGGAGATTCTGCCGCTGGCTCGGTCCAAGACTCGGTCAAATTTAACATTGGTTGTTACCGCCAAAATTATGAACAGATTAAGAATTCTCAAAATGAAAATTTCCTCTTATAAGAAAAAAAAAGTCAACTGCAGAGGGATAATAAAAAAACCTTTTTAATGAGCAATGGTATAATATATACTGCAGTGCAAACTGTCCATTTTGATCTCTCGTCCGTCTATATAAAGAGTAACAAACTTAACTGTACAAATCAAAAGAAAGAAAGAGAGAAAGAAAGCAGCAGCCATGCTTCTTCCGACCGTCTTTATGATCTTCTCTCTCCTCCTCTCTTCTTCCTTCGCCTCCGACTTCTGCGTAGCAGACGTCGAGGGTCCCGAGACCCCCTTCGGCTACACCTGCAAGAAGCTTTCCGATGTCACGGTCGACGACTTCGTCTTCACCGGCTTCGGGAAGCCCGACAACGCGACCTTCAAAGACATCAAGGCTTCGGTCACCGAAGCCTACGTCCAACAGTTTCCGGGCCTCAACGGCCTCGGCATCTCCGCCGCAAAGTTCCATCTAGCCATTGGTGGCGTGTTGCTTCTCCACACCCACCCGGATGCCACTGAGATCCTCTTCGTCACCGAGGGGACGATGGGCTCAGGAATCATCGCAACCGATAACACAGTGTACTACAAAACCCTAAAGAAGGGTGATACTATGGTTATTCCAAAGGGACTCCTGCATTTCCAGGCATGCACGCACGCACGCAGGGCTTCATTTTCTTTAAATTAAATATTTTGAACGGAAAAAACTATTTGACTCACGTCGCGTCCATCCATTGTGCACGTGCCCCACCGCTTCGACGCCACCCACCACGTGCGTGCACCTTGTGCTTGTGCACGCAGGCGTGAGCCAAATTGCAAGGCTCTATTTTGAAACTTGAACTTATGCATCTATATATGTTTCATACAATATTTAAGTGTTTATTTAAGAACACGTGTCCTGAGGACACATGTTAATACATTGATAAATATATAATTTATATTATCAACACATTTGTTGGTATCATTTTTACTTAAAATGTGTATTGATAAATGTGTAATAAAATATACATTTATCAATGTATTATCATGTATCATTAGAAAACATGTTAACATATAACCCGTTTAATTAATCTATGAATTTATAGTATTTGTATTTCTCGTGTTCAGGTGAACGAGGGTGACGAGACGGCAGCGGCCATTCTTAGCTTCAACAGCGATAACCCGGGCTTGCAGATAACAAGGAATGCACTATTTGCAAACGACATGCCGACGACATTACTACAAAAGGTCTCCTTCCTCGACAAGCTGCAGATAATGAAGCTCAAGGCACTTTTCGGCAGTAGCGGCTGAGATCGATCGATAGCCCATTTGCGCGCTCGGACTTCGTGGTTTGGAGTTCACTGCTATCTTCTGCTGATCATAATGTGTTTTTTTTTTTTGGTTTCCAGCTTTCAATTAATGCTATGGTGCCAGATGATCTTCCGGTTTCTATGACTCGGGTTTCATGTACGCAATTAACTAAAATTAATTATGAGTTGTTCATGGTGCATGTGTACTTTTTTTTTTTTCCTTTTTCTTTTTCCAAATGAAATAAATTCATTAAATTGAAACAATACTGATTTGTTCATATCATCACTGATATGATGAGATTGAATACAAAATGGTTCTTCCTCAAAGAAATTGATACAAGAACTTTGATTGGAGATCAAGGAGTAGGCAACCAAAGCATGTGCCATGCTATTTGTTTCCCTTGGCGCACAGGCAAAGGAGATGTCTCTGGATGAGTTTAGAATATTGCGACCCTCTTCAATTGCATGTCAAGCTTGCCATGGAATATCAAGACCCTTGCAGCACACAGCATCTAGTAGTACTTTACAATCTCCTTCAATGATTGTGTTGACAATGTTTTTTCGTATACAAAGATCCAGTGATAGGCGTAGAGCTAGAGCCTCATGTCACGGACTTAGTGTTTTTGGTAGCACTTCGTCCCGTGCGGCGCAGTGTCTTTTCCCTCAAAGATCCGTGCAAGCCTTTCCAACCCGACTTAGCTAGATCGCTAAGGAAATTAGAATAGTGGAGCAAAGAGGAGACTCGTAAGATTTCTTTAATGAATGAAAAATGCTTACAAGTTTAGGTGGTGAGGAACAAATGAAAGCCTCCCCCTTTTATAAGTGCTCAGAGAGCTTTACATGAAAAGTCCTAAAAGGGATATTCCAAGGATTATTCTTTTCTACCATTACTGGAATGACATATTTCAGGTTTATTCCCTAGCAAAAGAAAAGAAAACTTTACGGACCATCCAGAAGCTTCTTGGGCCTCCTAGAACGATTTTGGGCCTTCCGGAGAGATCCACTATCTTCTAGAGCCTTCCGCCATCTCCTAGAATGTTCTAGAAGCTTTCCGCATAATCTTGGTCCGTGAAAAGGTTATGCAACTGGGTCTCGGACGGGGTGCAACATTTGGGACGTTACATTCTCCCCCACCTAAGGCGTTGACGCCCTCGTCAACCATACTCCCTGAGAAACGCCTGGATCTCGGCTTCGAACTGATGCAGCGTATCAGCACGTTTTCAACTATACTCGCCATAAGGCATGCCCTTCCATTGGATGAGGTACTCCACATACGGGGACACGTCTCGCCGACGAATAGTCCTTTTGTCCAGTACGGCTTCCACCTCCTTAACGAAGGATGTCATCATGGTCGCCGTCGGTCACTTCGGAACTCCTCGCTGGGGATCCTCCAAGTCTTCATGGTACGGCTTCAAGCAACTCGCATGGAAGACTAGATGAATCTTCAGCTTGGCGGGGAGTTCAAGCTTGTAGGCCACCTTGCCTACCTTCTTGAGCACGGGGAAGGGGCCTTCATACTTTCAGATTAGTCCTTTGTGCACCTTGCAGTGGCGCACGGTGGCTGGGGTTGCACCTGGACGTCGGGGTGAGGTCGAGGTGGTTGGGATGTTAGGGTTTCGTCGAACTCATCCCTCTCTCTGTCTCGATCTATATATATATATATATATATATATATATATATATATATATATATATATATATATACACCCATAAGCTCTCGGGCTGGGTTGGGTACTTGGCCTGGGGACTTATGTGGGTTTTTGTTTTCTTGGTTTTCTTATTTACTCTATTATATATATATATATATATATATATATATATATATATATATATATATATATATATATATATATATATATATATTGAAAACCCCTTCCTTTTATTGAACAAGGCACAAGGCTCAAAATCCCGAAGCCTAGCCACGTATACAAGGCGCAAAAAAAGCCTGAACAAGTATACCACCAAAAAGGAAAGAAGTGGGTAAAAAGGCGCAACCAAAGAGAGCTAGGGGAGGGTCGAAGACCAAAAGGCTGGCAGACTGTGGGGGCATCGAGATCCCCGTTTACGACATTGGCGGAAGACTTCCCGAATGAGCTGCTCTGCTAAGTATTGGTGGCCTTCGTATCTCGCCTTGTTGCAATTTTTCCAGATCACCCACGTGGCGGCCGCTGCGACGATCTGGTGGCCATGGGAAGCGATGCCCCAAACGGTCACCAGATCGTGGAAGCGTCCTCCGACTGGCACTATGTTGTAGCACTGGTTAAGGATCCTCCAAGTATTTCCTGGCAGAGTCCCTTGACAAAAGATGTGGTCAATGGTCTCCATCTGACGATCTGGGCAGCAATTACAGGCTGACGCAAGGCTAAACCCAATAGAGTTAAGGATATCGTCTGTGGGCAGTTTCTTGCTAATGGCTCTCCACATGAGGATAGACCACTTCTTGGGGATACAAGTCTGCCAAAAATGCGCAATAGAAATGTGCGGCTGTCCGATCCCTTGGACAATGATCCTCGCCGATCTCACCGAGAACGCCCCGGATGCTTCAAGCGTCCACCTAAGCTCATCGGCGACGTTACCGAGAGTAGTACCGTTCTGGCGGATGCTGTCTATCGCTTCTTGACCGGCCCATTCATGAATTTTATCCCAGTTCCAGTCGTTAGTATAGAGATTCCACAAGTCTCTGATTCTGCTATCTCTCGGGGTCTCCGTGAGATTGGGGATTAAGCTGTCACCGGTCCAACGCTCTAGGAATGGGTTAGACTCGCCTGTACCCAGATGAAGACGCATCGCTGGCTCGGCGAGATCACGGCCGATAAGGATACGGCGCCAAGCTGCTGAGGATCTGCTGTTGGATATGGCTACGGATGGGTGGATGTGTTTGAAGTACCTTGCCTTCATAAACCTGGTCCATAAGTTCTGGCTCGTGCGGAGCTTCCACCACAATTTCATAGAGAAAGATTTGACGATGTGGGTTAGTTTGGTAAAACCCAATCCCCCTTCCTCGGTGGGCTAGGCCATGGTGTCCCAGCTAGCCCAGTGATGCTTGTCTAGACCGTTGCAATGTCCCCAGAAGAAGTTACAGAAGATCATTTCGATCGATTCAAGAACCTTCTTGGGCGGGGAACACGCTGCCAGAGTGTGGATGGGGATGGAGATGAGCACATGTTTGATGAGGATCATCTTGCCGCCCGGGGATAACGTGGCGTTGTGCCACCCTTCAAGTTTTTTCCTGATTCTGGCTATCAAGTTCTCGAAAATGCGAGCGTTGGATTTCCCGTACGCTAGGGGACATCCGAGATAATTGAACGGGGGGTGAGCAACAGAGAATGATGTTAGGTTGGAGAGGTTGATAGCTTGCTCTCTCTTAAAGTTGTGGTGGGTGAAGATGACGCTCTTGGAGGGATTAATCTTCTGGCCGGAACATCTGGAGTACCTCTGCAGTGTATTGTGGACCACTTCCACCGCACCAATGTCCCCGGAGGAGAAGATGAGTAAGTCGACAGCGAAGGCCAAGTGAGTGATGGTTGGGCATCCGCTGGAAGTGTGATAGTGTTGCAAGTTCGGAGTGCCAACCATGTGGTTCAGGTTTCTACTCAGGGCATCTGCCGCTATGATGAAGATGGTGGAAGAAAGAGGGTCACCTTGTCTAACACCTCGACTAGATTTAAAAAACCCGCCGACCTGGCCGTTGATGACCGTGGAGAACCACGAATTGCTAATGGATCTCCACACAGTGTTGGTCCAAGTTTTCGAGAATTCGAAAGCCCTGAAGACCCAGATCATAAATTGCCAATCCAGTCTATCGTAGGATTTTTCTATGTCAATCTTAACGGCGATGTTGCCCCCTCTAGCGGGAAACTTCATGCAGGTGATTAACTCTTGGGCCAGCATTATATTGTCCTGGATGTTTCTCCCACTCACAAAGCCGCTCTGCTCCTCTGAAATAATCTTGGAAAGAATGCCCGCCATTCTGGAAGCGATGATTTTGGATATGATTTTATTGGTGAAAGTGCACAGACTAATAGGTCGATAATCCCGAAAGGACTCCGGATTCTCTTTTTTGGGGATGAGGATGAGGTTGGCGCTGGAGATGGCTTTGGGGTAAGTGGCACCTTCGAAGAATGCGATAGCCGCCTCGATGATGTCCCGCTGGATAATGTCCCAGCAGGTACGAAAGAAAACGCAAGTGAAGCCATCCGGTCCTGGGGCACTGTGCTCGTTCAGGGCCCACACCGCGTCTTTCACTTTCTGGGCATTCGTGGGACGCTCCAGAAGTGTATTGTCAGCGTCGGTTATGAGACAGGGGATTTGGTCCAGGAAGGGTCTGTCGTTGTAAACCGTTTCTTTTGTGAATAATTTGGAGTAGAAGTCCGCCGCGGTCGCTTGGATGCTATTGTGGTCAGTTATGATATTCCCGTTGTCGTCTGTCATCCGGTGGATCGATAGTTTTTGTCTGCGACCGTTGACACAAGCAAAGAAGAATTTTGAGTTTTTGTCCCCCTCGCTGTCCCATTTCAGTCTCGCTTTCTGCTTCCAGAATTCGGTTTCCACTTTAAGTCTGAATTTGAGCATAGCTTTGGTGAGGTTCAGGGCTGTCCTGGTCGCCGCGGAACGATTCGACGCGAAGAGGATTTTGGCACGAGTGACATCGTCCTCCGCAACCCTCACAGCTTGGAAGATGTTCCCGTAGGCTTGTTTGCTCCAATTGGAAAGAGCTTTCCTCGTAGCCCGGAGCTTGTTTCTAATCCGCGATAGGGGATTAAGGGAGTCTTCCTGATTCCAAGCTTCCGCGACTATACCCAAGAATTGGGGATGATCAGTCCAGAAGTCGAGGAATTGGAATTTCTTTTTGGATGGAGTGTTGTTGTTTTTTATTTGAACCAGCAGGGGGCGTGGTCAGATTCCGAGGAGTTAAGATGGGATAGGTTGGTAGTAGTCCCCATATCGAGCCAACGATCGTTCGTGAGGGCCCTGTCCAGGCGGGAGTATTGACGATGGTCGCCATCCTACATGTTGCACCAGGTGAAGGCGTTGCCGGTGAACTGTAATGTGGTGAGGTGAGCATTGAATATGAAATCGTTGAAGTCTTGTATGGCCGAAAAGGGGGGAGGTCGGCCACCGATTTTCTCTTCTCTACAGGTGATCGCGTTAAAGTCCCCGATACACAACCAAGGAGAGTTGATGTGTTTGAGATGGATGTCGATAAGGTCGTTCCAGAGGTGTTTCCGCTCGGCAATATCGCAGCTGCCATGGACCGCAGATAGGATGGTGCGTTCGGGGAGAATGGGGTGTTTCCACCAGCATGAGAGGGCCTGCTTGGAGTCCTGGATGACTCCGATTTTGACTTCCTTAGTGCAGAGAATCCAAATATCGTTTCTGCCAGCTATGGCCGTGGGGAAGCCTAACTGCAACTGGATAGATTTTAATCTTTTGGAAGGAATTTTGGGTTCAAGAATAATGAGGATGTCGATTTTGTGGATTTTTCGAAGGCCGGATATTCTCAAAAATGTGGGTTTGTTCGCCAGACCACGAACGTTCCACGAAAGGATGTTTAGCATTATTGGGGTTGGTGGGGTTTTTTTTTTGTTCCGCTTGGTAGCGGATCTGGTTTGGATGGTTGTGTTTTCATCAGCAGCTTTCTTGGCCTTGTCCTTGCGCGAGATGGAATATATATATATATATATATATATATATATATATATATATATATATATATATATATATATATATATATATATGGCAAAAAACATCCCATTTTATTTCGAGAAAAGAAAGCCGAAGCTGTACAAGTATACCAAAAGGGCGCAAAATGAAGAAGCCTATACACGTATGATAACAAAAAAGGGGTAGAAAAGTGGATCGGAGCCTAAGCCCTTGACAGAAGAGTGGTCCAAAAGGCCGACTGGCCATGGTTGCAGTGAGATCTCCGTTTGCTGCATTGTCTGATGATTTCCGCAATCAGCTGGTCCGTGGTGAACTGGTGGCCCTCATATCGAACCTTATTGCGGTTCTTCCATAGCACCCAGATGGTGGCGACTGCAACGATTTGGTGACCGTGCAACGCAACAGTACCCCAGTCCGCCGCCTGGTCGATAATACACCTATTCCCCGGATTCATCCTGTAAATCTGGGAGATGGTATTCCAGACACCAACCGGGAGGTCGCCCCAGCAGAAGATGTGATCGACCGATTCCGGATGGCAGTCCTTACAACAGGTGCAGGCGGATGCGAGACTGTACCCGATAGTGTTGACACACATATATATATATATATATATATATATATATATATATATATATATATATATATATATATATATATATATATATATACTCATATGTATATACTTCATCAGACATATATTTAGATATATAAAATATAATAATATGTAAAATATATATTTATACAGTCATATCTTTGCACCTATATTTACTTCAAGATAAAAGCTATATAAAATAAATTCCATAAATAACATTCCATCTATGAGACTACATATATATTCCTAAATTAACCAACAATAATATTAATAGTATTAGTAAATTCTGGGAGAGTACACTGTATACCAATAAACATATGTATTTAACCCATATACGTTTATTTGACAAAAATAATATAACCAATAATAATAATATTATTATATAATAATAATCTCAATAAAAATAATAATAATACTAATAACGAAATTCAATAAACCAATAATGGTGTATATACCATTATGTACAGTCTAATAATCCCAAAAATGTACAAGGATCTATTTTATACAAATATCATTGATTACCAACTAATAATGATATTTATAATATTTGATTAAGAATACTTAGAAAATATTCATTAGATCATTAAAACGGAATACGACACCATCATACCAAAATACATCAACACGAATGTCATTGGACGTCCCGCATGACTACATGGGCTTGGGCTTGTTTTGGGTCCTATCTGGACTAGTTCGGTATAACTGGGTTCCCTAAAACTCAATAATATAAATAATAAATAATTAAATCTTCGGTAAGGGTTAAGTCGCAACTTGGCCTGATTTTCCTAGTTAGGACACACTCATGACTGGGCCTTCCCTACCAGGGCTAATACACTAGTCAAAGTACGCCACTGCACTATTCGTGCCATGATTCCTAGTCGTCTTGTACTTCAAAACTCCATAATGGCTAAAGTCATGTATCATAATAATTAATTAAGTAATTATTTATTAAAAAAATTTAAAATTACCATTTAATTCAAATAGATAAATAAATAATATATTATCAAAACTTCGGAAAGAGGGGTTACAGCATGGCCAACCAAAAGTGCTACCCCGATAGACCCAAGAACCTCTAGCATACTATGTGTGCTATTTTCTGAATCTGGTTCAAGAAGACTGATTCAAGGCGTAGTCCATCAAGCTCTTCTTCAGATAAAGACAATAGTCACTAAGTGATATTCAAGGCTGTAGTCCATATCATCTATGCATAGTATATAAAAGTCCAGAAATTTTTTATTTTTACTCCTTTCGAATATTGTTTTTCAAAACTTAATTTTTGGGGGGATTGTTGTATATATCAGAAAAATCAAGTCCCATTACCTTTTTATTCATACAAAATGGCCAAATTATCAACCTATAGATTTGAACCAAGATGTTGGGGTTGTCTCAAGTGTAGTACATCATAAGGATACTTCAAAGATTCGATGGACGAGTCGAAGAAGGTGAGCACCACACTTGCAACTTACTTCAAGCTTAGCACCGAACAATATCCATCGACCGAGGAGGGAAAAGCAAATATGCAAAGGGTGGCTTATACTCTTGCAGTGGGAAGTCTCATGTACGCTATGATGTGTACGAGACTATATAATATTGTACATGCAGTTGGGAACCGATTAGTAGGTATATTTTAAATCTAATGGGGATACATTAGAATGCAGTCAAATAAATTTTGCAGTATTTTTATGACACTTCTAGTTGGTGTCACAATCCGCTCATAAATTAATTGGATACGATTATGTGAGTAAATACAACCTACGTCTTGGTAGCGGAGGTAGTACATTGTCTACACATACTTCCCTAATATGTATTGCAGTTATCGTCTCGTCCTGGGGCGGAGGCACACTTAGCTTGCACTGCCAGTGCAAATCCAAAAAGAAGCAAATTTAAAAAATAATGAAAAGAGCTTGTACCCAGGCTGTCAGCCTAATTCTCAACTCCACTCCCAACCTCTTTGGCTCTTTCAGTCCTCTTTGAAATATTTGTCATAATAGCAAGTGAATGCCCATAATAATGACAACGATACTTACAAGCATTACTGGTGGTTATAAAATTGTAAAATTTGACATCCCATAAATAGCTAGACACTGGATGAAGACGTTCTTAAAAAATTTGTAACAAATTTTCTCTGTCCCAAAATGACTTTTTTGATATAGTGTTCATCTGATTTATACGTAAGGATGTGTGTTGATAATGAATGAAAAGATTATCAATTAATTTAGGAAGTTGTTTTTAAGTGTAGCACCCTTAAGTTTGTTATCTATGACAGGTTTTTAATCATCGAATTTATAAAAAAAAATTTGCCAAATTTTTTGCATAAATTTTTAGAGCCTTATAGTAACTATTAGTCTATTAGCTAGTCCACCCTACTCCAAATTTCTGGCCCCGCCCTTGATCTCGTCCCCATATTATTAAAATAGGTCAACTATTACTATATACTTGATTGACTAGCTGCAGTTTCACTACCTTGATTTTGATCATAATAACTAGGTTATGTGTTCACTTGACAAATATTTAGTAACTCGTTTTCAAAACCAAAATTTAACTTCTAGTTGAAATTTCAAAACTCAAAAATTTATTCAATCATTATAGTTGAAAATATTACTACGTTTCTAAGGAAGGACGAAAAAACTCACTATTAAAGCAAAAAGACATTATGAATAGTCTAAGTGGACACTAAGGTACTGTTTGGAAAGGGGGGGAAAATAGGAGGAAGGAAAAAGTTGAGGGAAAAGTGAGAGAAAAAGTAAAAGTGATGGTGTTTGGAAAGGAGGAGGAAAAATGGAAGAGGAAAATTTGAAGAGAAAAAGTAGGTGGGTCCCACTAAAAAAATTTCCTCCCAAAAGTGGGAGGAAAATGAAGAGAGATGAGAGAAATTTGAGTGAATTTACTCCATCACCCTTTATAAAGGTAATAATAAATTATCATTTGAGAATACCAAGGACTAAATAGTAATGGAAAAACTTATGAAATGCCCAAAAAATGAAAAAGTTTTATGAAAAACCCACCACGCAATAACATTTCATCGCATGCCCAGAATTAGCAAAAAAATATATAAAGAGGGTTCCGAATGACCTTTTTGTCCTTCCTTCTAATTTATTGAAAACACCCACGAAACTACTCTTAAACAAATGTTTCGATACTTCACCTTCTTCCATACGCTGCTCACTTTCGAATCTAGGTTTTCTCCACAAAAATCTTTAAAAACTCGTCGAAAAATTTCGGAAAGACCGAGACAAACGACAAAAGTGCTAAAACGGAGGTCCAAACATCATTTTTTTTGCGATTCTAAAATTTCGAAAGGCCGACAAACGATAAAATAGTTTATCTCAGGCTCCTCGGTGATACGCTCATTTTGTGACAAATTGGGCCTCGTTTCGACCTCCTAGTCAAAAGTTATAGCCCTCCAAAGTTTCAAATGACCATAAAATGCAGAAGAATGGCCATTCTCCGTGTTAGAACACGAAGAATGTTAATTTCGCATGAGGGTGGCCATTCTCCGTGTTAGTAACACGGAGAATGGCATTCTCCGTGTTAGTAACATGGAGAATGGCATTCTCCGTCTAAATTAACACGGAGAATGGCTTTCTCCGTCTTAATTACACGGAGAATGGCCATTCTCTGTGTTAGTAACATGGAGAATGGCATTCTCCGTCTTAATTTACACGGAGAATGGCCATTCTTCGTGCTAAATTACATGGAGAATGGCCATTCTCCATCTTAATTTACACGGAGAATGGCCATTCTTCCTGTAATTTAGCACGGAGAATAGTCATTCCAGTGTTAAAACGCAGGAGAATGCCATTCTCCGTGTTAATTTACACGGAGAATGGTCATTCTCCGTGTTAGATGTAGTGCCCCGTCCCGTTCAGTCAATCGGAGGAATCGAAACGTCGACGGCGTTCGGCTTGGCCTTACAACGACGACTCGAAGATATCGCTCAGGTGGGGTAGTTTCAATGAACTTGCCTTATCTTAGCCTTCACATAATAAATCGCATGTTTTCAACTTGCACAAGTAGGATTAATAATAAAAGAGATGAATCCATATAGCTAAAGGGAGTAATCCCGAAGGGTCGAATTGAGATTAGAATATGGAAGGTCCAACGGTCGGCTTAGAATTGGTGCACGGCGTGCTTTGAAAATGACACTCGATCCTTCGTCCCGTGGCTTGGAAGAAGGAAAGTTGGTTGAGTAGGCGAAGTTAAGATCGTAGCCTAAGTCATAGGCGTCGCCCGCATAAATGCTTCATAAGGCATGCACTGCCCCGTCGTCCAAGGCTTGGCATAGCCTTGGCTTGCCCATGAGTTAAGTTGCGTTGAGCGGCTTGTGACCTAAGTCTAGGCACCCGAGTGACTTGGTCGTTCAAGTTGGATGCATGCACGGCACGATCCGTTAAGGCAAAGCTTGACGCAGCCTTTGCTCGTTAAGTTGTTTGCGAAGTTAAGTTAGGCAAAGTTATGCCGGTCGACAAAGACATTACAAGCATTGTCCCGCTCCTTCGCGGTTTGTTAAGTTAAGTAGTTCCACGATCTCAAGGCCCGTCGAATTGGGCAGGAGTGTCGCGTAGAGCACGATTGGCTTAAGACACGATACACGGATTTGATATTTTAGGGCACGGGCCACGGTTCAGTCAGTGAGTTTGGAAAGTGTTTTGATAGTTGTTCTTGAGTGAGTGAAATGATAGGGCAAGAAAGAAAGAATGCTCGCGACTGGGTCGTCGAGGCAAGAAAGAAAGAATGCTCACGACTGGGTCGTTGAGGCAAGAAAGAAGAATGCTCGCGACTACGGGTCGTCGAGGCAAGGTCTCAGATGTGAGAAGTATTGAAATTACCCCTGGAAGAGATGGTAACACTAGAAGTAGCTTTGACTGTATGAGACGTCAGTTTGAGTCGAGTCTTGCATGGTCATTGGATAACTTGTACAAGGTAAAATAAATCTGTTTCTCGGACGGCGACCCCGACGGCCCAGGAGAACTGTTGCGATGGAGACATTCGTAGCTGTGCTGGATGACCGTACGGGTTAGGCGGGGACTTGCAGCGGAGCTAGCTACTCGCGCTGGCAAGGAGCGTCTGCCTAATCAAAAGCTCAAAAGGAGTCTATTATAGGGCTGGGCCCTAGTGACTAGTTCATGTAGATGAGTCGGCATGGACGGCGATCCGTGTGCATGCCTTTGGATTGAGTCGAGTATTGAGTGTAGTATATCAAGGAAGTTGGGTTGAATGTGTGTGTAAAGTTGGATCACAAAGCGTTGGGCCTAAGATTTGGCTACAACGTAGGCGACGTGCTTCGGCACGAGATGTGGCATCGAGTCTTATGTTGTCGGCATATAAGTTGCATGGTTATGGTTGAGTTGTTGAGTTTAAGTCAGAAAACCGCCGCAAGGCAAAGTTGTTTGAGTGACACAAAGATTCACAATTCTTGATTGGGTCAGTTGGTGATCAGCGTAGCAAGGGCCGCGAGACGGTGATATGGTTGAGTCGCACATAGTTGCGAGGCACGACACAAAAGATTTGAAGCACGGTCACACAAAAAATGGAGCCTCATCGCATAGTTGCGTCTCTGATTATGACCGTAAGGCAAACACGACTTGAGTTAACGTTGATGTTGCAAGCACGAGATGGTCTAGAGACACGGAATAGGCCAAGGCGTCGGTCCTAAAACTGATCCTAAGGCAAGAGTAGAAAGACAATCATAAAGGGGACTAAGTTGCACAAAAGTAAATCAAACATGTCGGGTTTGTATGGGTGGGCGAGGAGCTCATTCCACCAGTACAGTTGAGTACTGACACCCACATAGTTTTCATGTGCAGGCACAGGTAGAAGCTCGTGGCGCGGAGCTCGCTTGGATGCGTCGAGGCACGAAGTTTCTTGGCGATTCGAAGCGCGCGGCTGCATGAAGTAAAGACTTATACGGGACATAATGTATGGACGTCGCCTTCCGAAGCTTCCGCTGGATCAAGACTTGTATTGAGAGATGAGAGAGAGCTGAGTGACTTGTAATGTGAGTTTGAGTGAGCTTGAGAGACTTGTAATCTTGGCCTTGCGCCCCATTGTAACCTATGTTTCAATATCAATAAAGAGCTTCTTTTGAATGACTTGTGTTTCTTCTAATTTTTGCTGCTATTATTCAATGTCTCTGCATGGGACTTCTGTGCGACGACCCCGTCGCAGCCGTTGAAATCGGCCGTTATGGAACCCGCCTTGCACGAGCGCAATCTAGGCTCGTGCGGCATCACGCCTTAGCGAGGACGATCGCTCCTACGGGAGCGGGACGTGACATAATGGTATCAGAGCACGACTTTACGTCCTTGGACCATCGATTGAATTCTTTAACTTCGTTGTTTCCGCAAACTCTGAATTTTGCTTCCGCAAGTTGATATCGTTGGTGCGTTCTCTCTCAATTATCCCACGGGATGTCCATACAATAAGTCTAACTATTTTACAAAACATAGGAGAACAGTTTTTGATAAACCAAAAAGATGATTTGCGTAAGCACGGTTGGCTAAGTCGGGCTGGGCGTATACACCAAGGATTGCGTCAACTTTAGAAAAGTCGGGTGCGGGAATTGAATAGTGTCGAACAAGAATTAGTTGAACTCGATTGAGTATGTGGGATAACTATCGATAGGGATACTATCGAGCGACGATATCGTCGATGCGATAAAGATGAGCGTGCTTGGAATTAGAGGAATGGTTCGAACGGGATTCAAAGAAGTCGATTTTGATTCGAATGATAAGTTAAGGATTTGTTGAATGACTTCATCCCTGAGTGGTGTATGCGACAGCCTCAGGGTTGTCGATCGATTGATAAAGGAATAATGCGAATTGAGAAAATACGATGGTTAATGACTTAAGATAAACGGATGAACGATACGTGAATTTGGTTTGAGGAAAATCGATGTTGTGAATGGTTCGAGGGATAATGATCAAATTTGAATTTAAGTGTCGAGGAGATTATCCAGTCGGACGATAGCATCATTCGTACGACTCGAAATTGGTTGCAAAGGAAGATCGTCAGGTTACGCATATCGTCGATGGTATTGAGGCGTATCAAAGACCGATATACGATAACTCGGGAGTACTCTGACTCGGCAAAGGATGATCGTGCAAGTGTTATTGTTCGGTTGGATGCTATACTTAGAATTTTGATTGAGATGAATGTTAGATAAAAATGATTGTGTCTCGATGGTTATGCGGATAACCACAACGTCGACGATCTTGTCTTGCGCGAGCACAACTCTAGCCTCGCACATGCGTTGCGTCGGATTTGGGGCGATCGTTCCGCGTGAGCGTTGACATGGTAATTCATGTCGCGGGAATGATCGAACTCAGAAAATCAGGATGCGGCAACTTTGATTGTCTCGACTTGTCGGTTTGATGCGAAGGAAAATTCGAGGATGTTTAGACTTACGATTGATGAATGAAATAAACTTGAGGATTGAGTAGGTCCAATTTGCGCACCGAGAATGAATTAGTCTAGACGCAACACAAGTGTTACGTCCCGATGAGGATAATTATCCAGCGGGAGCGTGCATGGTGATTTATGCATACCGTGGATAATCTGACTCGCGTGAGATCGGGGCGCAAGATATTGTTAAGTCAGATGACCTTGTGATCGATTGCGTGAATTGGAATAGATGACTTAGGGAATGTGGAATATGAAATTTTGGTTAGCAACAATTTGTGTCATAGCGTGTTTGACTCGAGAAGGATTGATAGGCGGATTATATCGAGCGTGTTCGAAGAGATAGACTATGAGAAGATGGTTGGTTGAACGAGCGATATTAAAATGTTGAAGAATTGGTTGAAACGTGAGTTGTCGTAGGATGGTTTTGCTGAACGACTCGGACCCCGTGCGATGAAATATTGGAATGTGCGTAGGAAATCGATGCTCGATGTTTAGAAATCGGAGTGATGCCAGGACGCAGCCTTTGCTTGTTAAGTTGTTTGCGAAGTTAAGTTAGGCAAAGTTATGCCGGTCGACAAAGACACTACAAGCATTGTCCCGCTCCTTCGCGGTTTGTTCAGTTAAGTAGTTCCACGATCTCAAGGCCCGTCGACTTGGACAGGAGTGTCGCGTAGAGCACGATTGGCTTAAGGCACGATGAACGGATTTGATGTTTTAAGGCACGGGCCACGGTTCAGTCAGTGAGTTTGGAAAGTGTTTTGATAGTTGTTCTTGAGTGAGTAAAATGATAGGGCAAGAAAGAAAGAATGCTTGCGACTGGGTCATCGAGGCAAGAAAGAAAGAATGCTCACGACTGGGTCGTTGAGGCAAGAAAGAAGCATGCTCGCGACTACGGGTCGTCGAGGCAAGGTCTCAGATGTGAGAAGTATTGAAATTAGCCCTGGAAGAGATGGTAACACTAGAAGTAGCTTTGACTGTGTTAGACGTCCATTTGAGTCGAGTCTTGCATGGTCATTGGAAAACTTGTACAAGGTAAAATAAATCTGTTCCTCGGACGGCGACCCCGGCGGCCCAAGGGAACCGTTGCGATGGAGACATTCGTAGCTGTGCTGCATGACCGCACGGGTTAGGCGAGGACTTGCAGTGGAGCTAGCTACTCGCGCTGGCAAGGAGCGTCCGCCTAATCAAAATCTCAAAAAGAGTCCATTATAGGGCTGGGCCCTAGTGACTAGTTCATATAGATGAGTCGGCATGGATGACGATCCGCGTGTAAGCCTTTGGATTGAGTCGAGTATTGAGTGTAGTATATCAAGGAAGTTGGGTTGAATGTGTGTGTAAAGTTGGAACACAAAGCGTTGGGCCTAAGATTTGGATGCAACGTATGCGACGTGCTTCGGCACAAGATATGGCGTCGAGTCTTATGTTGTCGGCATATAAGTTGCATGGTTATGGTTGAGTTGTTGAGTTTAAGTCAGGAAACCGCCGTAAGGCAAAGTTGTTTGAGTGACACAAAGATTCACAAATCTTGATTAGGTCAGTTGGTGATCAAAGTAGCAAGGGCCGCGAGGCGGCGATATGGTTGAGTCGCACATAGTTGCGAGACACGGCACAAAAGATTTGAAGCACGGTCACACAGAAAATGGAGCCTCATTGCATAGTTGTATCTCTGATTATGGCCGTAAGACAAACACAACTTGAGTTAACGTTGATGTTGCAAGCACGAGATTGTCTAGAGACACGGAATAGGCCAAGGCGTCGGTCCTAAAACTGATCCTAAGACAAGAGTAGAAAGACAATCATAAAGGGGACTAAGTTGCACAAAAGTAAATCAAACGTATCGGGTTTGTATGGGTGGGCGAGGAGCTCATTCCACCAGTATAGTTGGATACTGACACCCACATAGTTTTTATGTGCAGACACAGGTAGAAGCTCGTGGCACGGAGCTCGCTTGGATGCGTCGAGGCACGGAGTTCCTTGGCGATTAGAAATGCACGGCCGCATGAAGTAAAGACTTATACAGGACATAATGTATGGACGTCGCCTTCCGAAGCTTCCGCTGGATCAAGACTTGTATTGAGAGATTTGAGAGAGCTGAGTGACTTGTAATGTGAGCTTGAGTGAGCTTAAGAGACTTGTAATCTTGGCCTTGCGCCCCATTGTAACCTATGTTTCAATATCAATAAAGAGCTTCTTTTGAATAACTTGTGTTGTTCTAATTTTCGTTGCTATTATTCAATGTCTCTGCATGGGACTTCTGTGCGATGACCCCGTCGCAGCCGCTGAAATCGGCCGTTATGGAACCCGCCTTGCACGAGCGTAATCTAGGCTCGTGCGGCATCACGCCTTAGCGAGGACGATCGCTCCTACGGGAGCGGGACGTGACATAATGGCATCAGAGCACGGCTTTACGTCCCTGGACCATCGATTGAATTCTTTACCTCCGTTGTTTCAGCAAACTCTGAATTTTGCTTCCGCAAGTTGATATCGTTGGTGCGTTCTCTCTCAATTATCCCACGGGATGTCCATACAATAAGTCTAACTATTTTGCAAAATATAGAAGAACAGTTTTTGATAAACCAAAAAGATGATTTGCGTAAGCACGGTTGGCTAAGTCGGGCTGGGCATATACACCAAGGATTGCGTCAACTTTAGAAAAGTCGAGTACGGGAATTGAATAGTGTCGAACAAGAATTAGTTGAACTCGATTGAGTATGTGGGATGACTATTGATAGGGATACTATCGAGCGGCGATATCGTCGATGCGATATAGATGAGCGTGCTTGGAATTAGAGGAATGGTTCGAACGGGATTCAAAGAAGTCGATTTTGATTCGAATGATAAGTTGAGGATTTGTTGAATGACTTCATCCCTGAGTGGTGTATGCGATAGCCTCAGGAATGTCGATCGATTGATAAAGGAATGATGCAAATTGAGAAAATACGTTGGTCAATGACTTAAGATAAACGGATGAACGATACGTGAATTTGGTTTGAGGAAAATCGATGTTGTGAATGGGTCGAGGGATAATGATCAAACTTGAATTTGAATGTCGAGGAGATTATCCAGTCGGACGATAGCATCATTCGCACGACTCGAAATTGGTTGTAAAGGAAGATCGTCAGGTTACACATATCGTCGATGGTATTGAGGCGTATCAAAGACCGATATGCGATAACTCGGAGGTACTCTGACTCGGCAAAGGACGATTGTGCAAGTGTTATTGTTCGGTTGGATGCTATACTTAGAATTTTGATTGAGATGAATGTTGGATGAAAATGATTGTGTCTCGATGGTTATGCGGATAACCACAACGTCGACGATCTTGTCTTGCGCGAGCACAACTCTAGCCTTGCACATGCGTTGCGTCGGATTTGGGGCGATCATTCCGCGTGAGCGTTGACATGGTAATTCATGTCGCGGGAATGATCGAACTCGGAAAATCAGGATGCGGCAACTTTGATTGTCTTGACTTGTCGGTTTGATGCGAAAGAAAATTTGAGAATGTTTAGACCTACGATTGATGAATGAAATAAACTTGAGGATTGAGTAGGTCCAATTCGCGCATCGAGAATGAATTAGTCTAGAAGCAAAACAAGTGTTACGTCCCGATGAGGATAATTATCCCACGGGAGCGTGCATGGTGATTCATGCATACCGTGGATAATCTGACTCGCGTGAGATCGGGGCACAACGTATTGTTAAGTCAGATGACCTTGTGATCGGTTGCGTGAATTAGAACACTACCAAAATAAGTCATATTAGCGACGAAATTAGCGACGCCAACTTAAAACGTCGCTAATATTTTTGGAATTAGCGACTCCTAAAGAATGCGTCACAATACGTCGCTGATAGCGACAAACAACGACATATTGCGACTACCTTTAGTGTAATAAAAATCAACGTCGTTGATTTGTCGGAAAACGTCGCTAATTTTATTAGTTCAGTGACGTTTAGCGTTGCAACGATTATTACGTCACAGAATATTAAACGCTTACCGACGCTTTGCGACGTATTTTTGGACGTCGCTAATATCTGATAAAAAGGGTTTCCTCGGTTCGACTTTTCATTTCTCCCTCTCCCTAAATTTTATTTTTCCGCCCCTCTTTCCCAACCTCGACGACAGCCACCCCTTCCCTCCGGCGTCGCTCACCCTCCTCCTCCACCGCGAGCCCCTTCTCCTCCCTCCGACGAGCCCGTTCTCCTCCTCCTCCTCCACCGCGAGCCCCTTCTCCTTCTCCACCGCGAGATCCTCCTCCTCCTCCTCCTCTACCACCGCGAGGATACTGAAGGTAAACCCTAACCCTAATTGAGATATTTTTCGTGTCCAAAATGGACACGGAGACACATTACGACCATGTGTTCACTGATACAGTATGTTCGTGAGGTTTTGGACACTTTGTGTCCATTTGTTGGACACGTGGACACCCCAAGCTTGCATATATATGTATTTCACCTCTGTACACTTAATCCCCTCCTCCTCCACAACCGAACTTGTCCTCCTCCTCCTTCTCCACCACCGCGAGGAGACTGAAGGTAAACCCTAACCTAATTGAGGTGTTTTTCGTGTCCAAAATGGACACGGAGACACATTACGGCCATGTGTTCACTGATACAGTGTGTTCGTGAGGTTTTGGACACTTTGTGTCCATTTGTTGGACACGTGGACACCCCCAAGCTTGCATATATATGTATTTCACCTCTGTACATTTAATCCCCTACATACACTTGTGTATTTTCGTATTAATTTGGATTTGCATATGGGTTTGGGTTTCGATATAGTGTTTGATATATTGTTTCACCTTGCAACATTCCTACACTTATTTTAGACAACAAGTATATGAACCAATTAGTCAACATCTATTTGTTGAAGTATGGTACTCCATTCTTCGTAAGTTCTAGCTATATATGTCTCTCAAGATCCAATACTCAAAAATCCCAATAAGAAGAAGAAGAAAAGAATAAAATGACATCGCTCAACACCCTATGATAACTCTTTGTAGAATTGTGTGGTACTCCATTCTTAGTTTTCCGACACCGCGGTAACATGGTTGTCACATTAAGGGTCTTTGACAAGGTGATATGTTGTGAAAAGATATATCCTTATAGTTCTCCTACGTATGTTGAAGAAAATCTATGTACTTCCTCCGGGTCATGCCGCCGGCTGTGCTGCTTCCCCCTCCTCTTCATGTCCACTTCTTCTCTCCCGACTCTACACTTGAGCTGAATATCATATGTGACTGAGAGAGTCAAATAAGAAGAAGAGAAGTAGGGAGGAGCAGATAGGTTCAGAGCCATGGTGGAGGAGAGGAGAAGGAAAATGCTTGATCAGAACTTGAGGTGGAAAAGTTGTGACGTTGATAGCGTGAGAGAGGGAGAGGGTGGAAAAGATCTTCTCCTCCGACTCTACACTTGAGGTGGATATCATATTTTGGTTTCTGTATTTTGGCTCCAACTCCATTTGCATTAATTTACGGTACGACATGGTGATCAGGACATAGTCCCTGCAGCCATTCGACTGGCGATGCAGAAACTATGTAGCCGTAGATAAAGTTGACTGTCCTCCGACCCTCATCCTTCGGCAATGATGATACGACAACCTATCACTATATCTTATATAGTAGTAGATGATGTCTTAGTATTACATTATGTGAGTTCATCTTGATTCTGTTACATTCTTCAGATACTAGATACGATAAGAACATATACTACACCATATGTACAGAACATAGATGATTCACACTAATGTATGCTAGAATGAATTTTGGGTTATGTTCTGAGCCATTCGTTTCCATATTTTGTGTGATTGTTGTAGACTTGGTTATAGGGACTGAAACCTGTGTACAGCGAGAAATGGACATTCTGTGATTGTTTGGATCCTATTCTACAGTGAGAAATGGTTATCTTTTTAAACTGCAGGGATAAATAGATATTCTGTATTTTATTTTTTTATTTTTTTTGCAGATTTAGCGATGTTTACTGACGTCCTCCGACCCTCATCCCTCGGCAATGATGATACGACAACCTATCACTATATCTTATATAGTAGTAGATGATGTCTTAGTATTACATTATGTGAGTTCATCTTGATTCTGTTACATTCTTCAGATACTAGATTCGATAAGAACATATACTACACCATATGTACAGAACATAGATGATTCACACTAATGTATGCTAGAATGAATTTTGGGTTGTGTTCTGAGCCATTCGTTGATAGCGACTCCGAAAATATGCGTCACAATACGTCGCTGATAGCGACAAACAACGACATATTGCGACTACCTTTAGTGTAATAAAAACCAACGTTGTTGATTTGTCGAAAAACGTCGCTAGTTTTATTAGTTCAGCGACGTTTAGCGTCGCAAAGATTATTACGTCGCCGAATATTAAACGAATACCGACGCTTTGCGACGTATTTGCGGACGTCGCTAATTTCTGATAAAAAGGGTTTCCTCGGTTCGACTTTTCGTTTCTCCCTCTCCCCAAATTTTTTGTTCCCGCCCCTCTTCCCCGACCTCGACGACAGTCCGACCCCCTTCCCTCCGGCGCCGCTCATCCTCCTCCTCCACCGCGAGCCCCTTCTCCTCCCTCCGGCGAGCCCCTATCACAATATCTTATATAGTAGTAGATGATGTCTTAAAATTACATTATGTGAGTTCATCTTGATTCTGTTACATTCTTCAGATACTAGATACGATAAGAACATATACTACACCATATGTACAGAACATAGATGATTCACACTAATATATGCTAGAATGAATTTTGGGTTGTGTTCTGAGCCATTCGTTCCCATACTTGGCAATTAAGCCATTCAACTGGCGAGGCAGAAACTATGTATCCGTAGATAAAGTTGACTGTCCTCCGACCCTCATCCCTCGGCAATGATGATACGACAACCTATCACTATATCTTATATAGTAGTAGATGATGTCTTAGTATTACATTATGTGAGTTCATTTTGATTCTGTTACATTCTTCAGATACTAGATACGATAAGAACATATACTACACCATATGTACAGAACTTAGATGATTCACACTAATGTATGCTAGAATGAATTTTGGGTTGTGTTCTGAGCCATTCGTTCCCATACTTGACAATTAAGCATGTGAAATAGAACTGATTATGTTTAGTTTGTCTTACGAACCAGATTTGGACATTGCTAGAATGATTGTTGTAGACTTGGACATTGTGTGAATTTTGGGTTGTGTTTTGAGCCATTCTGACAACCATATTTTGTGTGATTGTTGTAGACTTGGTTATAGGGACTGAAACCTGTGTACAGTGAGAAATTGACATTCTGTGATTGTTTGGATCCTATTCTACAGTGAGAAATGGTTAGCTTTTTAAAATGCAGGGAGAAATGGACATTCTGTATTTTATTTTATTTTATTTTTTTTTTGCAGAATTAGCGACGTTTACCGACGTCCTCCGACGTAATTGTGCGTCGGTAGACGTCGGTAGATAATTAATATTATCCAGTCTACCGACGTTTAGTGACGTCATTATTTGTCGCAGGACGTTGGTAAACGTCGGTGTACGTCGGTAATTATCCCAAGAAATTTTCAGGATTACCGACGTCTAGCGACTTTGTATATGTCACTAAATCACCGACGACTCGACGGTAATTCGTCGGTAAATTTACCGACTTGTAGCGACACTAAATATTACGTCGCAAAGAGCGACGACACGACGGTGGACGTCGACATTATACCGACGTATAAATACGTCGGCGAACGTCGGTAATTGCGACGTTTGGCGACGTTTATATGATCAGCGACTTACATTTCCGCGACCAGCCCGAAACGTCGGTAATTTCGTCGCGAATTATTTTTAGCGACGAAAATTGTTGTTTTAGCGACGTCTTTAGGCGTCGCTAAAACGACTTATTCTGGTAGTGGAATAGATGACTTAGGGAATGTGGAATATGAAATTTTGGTTATCGACAATTTGTGTCATAGCGTGTTTGACTCGAGAAGGATTGATAGGCGGATTATATCGAGCGTGTTCAAAGAGATAGACTATGCGAAGATGGTTGGTTGAACGAGCGATATTGAAATATCGAAGAATTGGTTGAAACGTGAGTTGTCGTAGGATGGCTTTGCTGAACGACTCGGACCCCATGCGACGAAATATTGGGATGTGCGTAGGAAATCGATGCTCGATGTTTAGAAATCGGAGTGATGCAAGCTTGGGTAGAAAACCCGTACTATCAACTTGATTTGACCTTAGGATGGGGTCAGTATTGATATCGTTGTTTGGGAACTATGATTCCAATACTGACGGAAAGACATAGCCTAGCGGTTAGGCTGACGTTCTGGTACGGAGCGATAGGAATTGAGGAGGCACCACTCATGAGGCTCGGTTGACATGCATGTATACCAAGGACGCTTGAATGCGTGCACGATCCGACTCGAGTGGTGATGGCGAGATTCGCTATCACGAGGCTTGGTTGAAATGCATGTATTTTGGGGACGCCTAAGATATGTGCACGATCCATACTAAGTGATACGCCGAATCAAGTGAGACTTGAGAAACAGGAAAGTGTCGAGGATTTTGAGATTATAAGTTTTGAAAAAAATATTGTAGGTAGCACGAGCGTGGTTCAGATTTGAAGGAACGCATAGGAGAAGTGTGTACGAGAGTCTGTGAATGTTGATTAAAGTGATAAGTCGATAAGTGAGTATACTCAGTTAGTTTCGAGGATGAAACTTTTTCTGAGTGGTGTATGATGTAGTGCCCCGTCCCGCTCAGTCAATCGGAGAAATCAAAACGTCGACGGCGTTCGGCTTGGCCTTACAATGGCGACTCGAAGATATCGCTCAGGTGGGGTAGTTTCGGTGAACTTGCCTCATCTTAGCCTTCACATAGTAAATCGCATGTTTTCAACTTGCACAAGTAGGCTTAATAATAAAATAGATGAATCCACATAGCTAAAGGGAGTAATCCCGAAAGGTGGAATTGAGATTAGAATATGGAAGGTCCAACGGTCGGCTTAGAATTGGTGCACGGCGTGCTTTGAAAATGACACTCGATCCTTCGTCCCGTGGCTTGGGAGAAGGAAAGTTGGTTGAGTAGGCGAAGTTAAGATCGTAGCCTAAGTCATAGGCGTCGCCCGCATAAATGCTTCATAAGGCATGCACGGTCCCGTCGTCCAAGGCTTGGCATAGCCTTGGCTTGCCCATAAGTTAAGTTGCGTTGAGCAGCTTGTGACCTATGTCTAGGCACCCGAGTGACTTGCTCGTTCAAGTTGGATGCATGCACGACACGATCCGTTAAGGCAAAGCTTGACGCAGCCTTTGCTCGTTAAGTTGTTTGCGAAGTTAAGTTAGGCAAAGTTATGCCGGTCGACAAAGACATTACAAGCATTGTCCTGTTCCTTCGTGGTTTGTTAAGTTAAGTAGTTCCACGATCTCAAGGCCCGTCGACTTGGACAGGAGTGTCGCGTAGAGCACGATTGGCTTAAGGCACGATGCACGGATTTGATGTTTTAAGGCACGAGCCACGGTTCAGTCAGTGAGTTTGGAAAGTATTTTGATAGTTGTTCTTGAGTGAGTGAAATGATAGGGCAAGAAAGAAAGAATGCTCGCGACTGGGTCGTCCAGGCAAGAAAGAAAGAATGCTCACGACTGGGTCGTTGAGGCAAGAAAGAAGAATGCTCGCGACTACGGGTCGTCGAGGCAAGGTCTCAAATGCGAGAAGTATTGAAATTAGCCCTGGAAGAGATGGTAACACTAGAAGTAGCTTTGACTGTGTGAGACGTCAGTTTGAGTCGAGTCTTGCATGGTCATTGGACAACTTGTACAAGGTAAAATAAATCTGTTTCTCGGACGACGACCCGGCGGCCCAGGGGAACCGTTGCGATGGAGACATTCGTAGCTGTGCTGGATGACCACACGGGTTAGGCGGAGACTTGCAGCGGAGCTAGCTACTCGCGCTGGCAAGGAGCGTTCGCCTATTCAAAAGCTCAAAAGGAGTCAATTATAGGGCTGGGCCCTAGTGACTAGTTCATATAGATGAGTCGGCATGGCCGGCGATCCGCGTGTATGCCTTTGGATTGAGTCGAGTATTGAGTGTAGTATATCAAGAAGTTGGGTTGAATGTGTGTGTAAAGTTGGAACACAAAGTGTTGGGCCTAAGATTTGGCTGCAACGTAGGCGACGTGTTTCGGCACGAGATGTGGCGTCGAGTCTTATGTTGTCGGCATATAAGTTGCATGGTTATGGTTGAGTTGTTGAGTTTAAGTCAGGAAACTGCCGCAAGGCAAAGTTGTTTGAGTGACACAAATATTCACAAGTCTTGATTGGGTCAGTTGGTGATCAAAGTAGCAAGGGCCGAGAGGCGGCGATATGGTTGAGTCGCACATAGTTGCGAGGCACGACACAAAAGATTCGAAGCACGGTCACACAAAAAATGGAGCCTCATCGCATAGTTGCATCTCTGATTATGGCCGTAAGGCAAACACGACTTGAGTTAGCGTTGATGTTGCAAGCACGAGATGGTCTAGAGATACGAAATAGGCCAAGGCGTCGGTCCTAAAATTGGTCCTGCGGCAAGAGTAGAAAGACAATCATAAAGGGGACTAAGTTGCACAAAAGTAAATCAAACGTGTCGGATTTGTATGGGTGGGCGATGAGCTCATTCTACCAGTACAGTTGAGTACTGACACCCACATAGTTTTCATGTGCAGGCACAGGTAGAAGCTCGTGGCGCGGAGCTCGCTTGGATGCGTCGAGGCACGGAGTTCCTTGGCGATTCGAAGCGCGCGGCCGCATGAAGTAAAGACTTATACGGGACATAATGTATGGACGTCGCCTTCCGAAGCTTCCGCTGGATCAAGACTTGTATTGAGAGATGAGAGAGAGCTGAGTGACTTGTAATGTGAGCTTGAGTGAGCTTGAGAGACTTGTAATCTTGGCCTTGCGTCCCATTGTAACCTATGTTTCAATATCAATAAAGAGCTTCTTTTGAATAACTTGTGTTTGTTCTAATTTTTGCTGCTATTATTCAATGTCTCTGCATGGGACTTCTGTGCGACGACCCCGTCGCAGCCGCTGAAATCGGCCGTTATGGAACCCGCCTTGCACGAGCGCAATCTAGGCTCATGCGGCATCACGCCTTAGCGAGGACGATCGCTCCTACGGGAGCGGGGCGTGACATTAGAAACATGGAGAATGGCATTCTCCGTCTTAATTTACACGGAGAATGCCCATTCTCTGTGCTAAATTACACGGAGAATGGCTATTCTTCATCTTAATTTACACGGAGAATGACCATTCTCCGTGTAATTTAGCACGGAGAATGGTCATTCCAGTGTTAAAACGCAGGAGAATGGCCATTCTCCGTGTTAGAAACACAGAGAATACTATTTTTCGTGTTAAATAACACGAAGAATGGCATTCTCCGTGTTAATTTACACGGAGAATAACCATTCTCAGTGTTAAAACGTAGGAGAATGACCATTCTCCGTGTAATTTAGTACGAAGAATGGTATTTTCCGTGCTAAATTACACGGAGAATGGTCATTCTCCGTGCTAAATTATACGGAGAATGGTCATTCAAATGTTAAAACACAGGAGAATGGTCATTCTCCGTGTTAGAAACACGGAGAATGCCATTCTCCGTTTTAGTAACACGGAGAATGACATTCTCCTTGTTAAAATGCAGAAAAATGACTATTCTTTCTGTTATATCGACGGAGAACAGTTGACAGAAACCTAATTTTTTTATTTTTTTTGTTTTGTTAAAAGAAATTTGACATGAGTAAAGATTCAAGAGTTTTCGTTCTTCTTTCAAAACGATGCTAACTCTTATGGAAAAGAAGAAGAATATCTTCTCTCCATAATTGACCTAATTGTCGGAAAAGAAGAAGAAGAAGAAGAAGAAGAAGATGATGAGCGATGATCGGAGTTCGACTGAAAAAAAGAGCACGGTGAACTACGAACGATCTCTGCGATCTCTGCTGAAGATGAGAGCAATGGAATTCAGATCTCTCGTGAAGAAGAAGAAGAAGAAGAAGAAGAAGAAGAAGACGAGAATCGCAATCCAAATCTGAGTTTGTGCGGAAGGGTAGTTATGGTATTAATTTTGTAAATACTGGGCATCTAAAGGAAATTTTGGAATACTTAACGTGAAAATATGTAATTCTGGACATTTCATAAAACTCATCATGCGGGTGATTTTTTCATAAAATCAACCCCGAAATTGGATTTCTCAGCAATTTCCAGAATAGTAATTGTATCTTTATCCTTAAACAAATAAAAAATTATTTTTAAACTCTTCCTTCCCCTACTTTTTGTTCATCCAAACAAAGGAAGGAAAAATTAACTTTACCTTCATTTTACCCTCCTCCATTTTCTTTCCCCTCAAATTTTTCTTTTCCTCCCCACAAAAGTTCCCAAACACAGCGTAAATAACGACAACAGCATAGCTAGGAAATTGTTCGTAATATTATTAGACATAAATGAGTCTCTCATGTCCAAAGATCTTGTTAAAGTCAATTTGGATTAGAATGTCATAAGCAAAAAGTTCGATTACACCATGATGGTCTCAATGAGTCTTCAAGCTACAAATAGTTGCTGATCGAGAACCACACTCATTCTCAGTATAATAAGTGTTGATCAGTGTTCTTGGCCAAGTTGAAAGGCTTACAGACCATAATATCATGATTGACCTGCGAATCAACATTTTTTGACAAAATATGACAAGTAGTTACTAAGCTTTATAAGGGTAGATTAGGCCGGCGGGTAAATCTGACAAAACTTTGGGCTTGAAGAATCTAGGACAACTCCTAAATAATTTATTTTCACTTTTTCATTCTAAGCATTCATTTTTTCTTTTATTTTTTTAGTTTTTTCAAACACTGAAAAAAATTGATATAAACTACAATTTTTCAAAGGAAAAGGAACGAACGAGAATTGAGATTTCCTTTCCTTTCCTTTCCGGGAACCAAACGAACAAACAAGGCCTAATTTCAAGCCCCAATATACTTGTTTAGACTTCATGACCATCTATGATTTTTGCAGAATTTCTATCCAGGAATGAGCATGGACGCCATGCCGACAGTCCGAACTCTTCGGATGGGATTTTCGGTTACATGTCACCAGAGTAGTTGAAGTCCCGTGAGGCCTCAACGATGGCAGATTGTAGAGTTTCGGCGTGGTTAAGCTCGACATGGCGAGGTGACTGATGGCAGTGCACTTCAGTTGGCCTAAAGTGCTCCCGGTTCTGGTTAACAAGGAGTATCGTTTGGAAGAAAGTATCAGACCGAGGTACGGTCGCGACGATATTGAGTCAAGGCCATGCATGAAGCACATCCTTAGCATTTGGGACGATAATAATGAACTTTTGAAAATGCTGGAGGAAAGAATGCTTCTTCTCTATATTTGACTTGGAGAATTAAAGTTTGGAAATCCAAACGATATTCGAGTAGGGGTGAGCATATAACGGTTGAAAACCGAAAACCGAACCGGACCGAACCGAAATATGACAAACGGTTCGGCTTTTCGGTTATCGGTTCGGTTTTCGGTTTGGAAATTTAAAATTTTAAAATAACGGTTCGGTTTTCGGTTCTTGATCCGGATAACCGAAGCGAACCGAAAACCGATTTAGATTTAATAATTTATCAAACTATCCTCAATCTACATATACTAATGTTTTGTAACCCTTAGCCGAGGGCACTCTCCTCTTATTCTCTGTCAGTACTTTTTTGAGCACTCTCTCTCTCTCTACCCTCAATCTATATATATACTGATATTTTTCACACTATGTAATATATAATTCAATAATACAATAATACCATATTTTTAAAATAAATTGTTATTTAAATAGGCATATTTTGCTAAAAAATTGAAGGTCCGGCACATTGGCCCATGAAACCGAACCGACCGAAAATCGAACCGAATTAATTCGGTTCGGTTTTATTCGGTTTTTATAAAAACGGTTCGGTTTTCGGTTTTGAGAAATACGGTTTACGGTTATTTCGTTTTTCATATATACGGTTCGGTTTGAACCGAACTGAACCGTTGCTCACCCCTATATTCGAGTACATGTTCCATACGAAGAGATTATGTAACAAAAGTCCATAGCTTTTCTACTTCTCACTAGTATTTCAAGTTTGCTGGTAGCATAAGTGGATTCTGTGTACTTGATCTTCAGTAGTACAAGTAACAAGTATGCACCACAATAACTTGTTGAAGCAAAGAATTGTTTGCATACATACTAAAGCCATGGAAGCAAATAAATTGAAACAAGCAAAAAAAATATATATATATCAAGTCCAAAGGAACATGGCAACAGTTTGTCATCACTAGTCAACTATAAAAGAAATGATGCTCCAACCTATAAATATGTCCAGCTACGGAAAAAATGTGTAACTCAGAAATCGACTAAAATATACAAGCTGGGAACTAAATTTCATCTCAAGTTTCAAGTATAACAACAAAAAAGAACCAATATTTGACATTGGGACTATTTTTGTAGAAGCATTCTTATGAGAGAAACAATCAGATTGCCAGTACAGTCTTATAGAATACATGGACATCGACTAAAATCTAGAAGTTGGGAATCAAATTCCATCTCAAACATTCCTTATTGGGCTATTTTTGTAGAAATCTGACATAATACTGAATCACCAAAGAATATTAGAACATCTTTATGAGCGTAAAACAATCATATTGCTTGTAGTCTTACACAAATCCTCTTTGGACAAAGACAGGGATGTATACGCGAGTAATCAACACAATAATTTGTTGTTGTCGTAAATGAGGAGTGCAAGTGAGTTATGAAATTGTAAATCGTTATAGCTAGCAGTCACAGTGAGCATCCGTATGCCTCGTATGTCCATTCTGCTTAAATATGCAGGCCTTAATTACTAGGATTCCTTCTCATCGTCGTCATCATCATTGTCGAATCCAATCCATTTGGTCAGGGCAAAAAGGAATTCTTTGAAATTCACCTTCCCATCCTTGTTCCAGTCCATTTCCTCTGTTTACGTATAGGTAGAATAGACGAACAGAAAAAAAAAACCATTAGTCATAGGACAAGTTGTGCTACTAATACGAGCAAGATGAACAACGAGAGAGATGGTAAGTACTAAATAGCTTGGTAGTAATATGAGTTGGAGACTTCTCTCTTGGAGAGCCTTCATTCAATGCCAGGATTACTTCTTTCCTTCTCAGCTTGCCGTCACCATTTTTGTCCAAAAAGGCAAACGCTTCCGCAAGTGTGTCAAAAGTTGCCTCCAGCTTCACAGATCCAATCCTTGAAATCTGATAACATGTCAAAGACATCATATGCACTGGCCTATCAATTGCAAATATTGTTTCTGCTCGGATAATATTATAAGGACAGTGTGCAAGTAATGGCTACATCTTGGGATGCAGAGGCAGGCTCCATCAGTAGATGAAAAATGCAGAGGAGAACGATGAATTCGTTGTATTGAATACCCTCCTTTCCATCAATGTCACAGTACTCGTAAAGAGCATCGACTTCTTCCTCGGGGAGATGGATATGCAGGTCGCTCAAGCAGTTCCTCAGTTCTTCATGGTTGATAGTTCCATTTGAGTCCTCATCTACAACACATGCAGTGATAAAATATAATTGGCATGTTACTGGAGCGACAAAAGTGAGATAAATGATAGGAAAGAAACGCGGAAACCTTTCCCCAAACCGGAGAGTACCTGCGAGAGGACCGAGCAATACAACGCACGAACCCAAAAACAAGCACACAAAACAATCCACGCAGACAGAGAATTTTTGACGTGGAAACCCTTGCGGGAAAAAACTACGGGACGATCGGAGTCCAACCCTGAGAAGCCTCCACTAATGTAATAGAAGAATTACACCCTCTACAAACTCCTCCCGATCCAAATCGGATCCCCACAACACTCAGAGATAAGAACAATGATTACAAGGCTACGAAGAGCGAGAACGACGAGTAGAGATTACCCGAACACGATCTCCTTCGAATAGCGACCTTTAATCCTCCGTCTTCTTCTCCGAAGTTGTAATGGCACTCTTGCCTCCTTCCTCTCTCAAACTTGTGTTTCTTGCGATAATGAATTAGGGTTGAGAAAACTCAATTTATCTCCCTAATCCCGCAACAAACCTGGACCGTTGGATTAGATCCAATGATGAAAACTCATCCAGAAATCCGCTTCAGCCCCCGACGACACAGAGTTCGGCCAGAACTCTGTGTCGAGCATCCAGAACCTCACGCCACAATGCTGGAGTGGCCAGACCGAGTTCGGCCCGAACTCGCCATGGGACCGAGTTCGGCCCGAACTCGGATCCCCTGTTCCAGAACCTCCCATGGAGCAGCAGCAGCAGCAGCAACTCTGACTTCCCGAGCTTCTTCGACACACGAACGGCGCTCGTCGCACTCCGGGATCTTCTCCACATAGGTTGGGAACCCCACCCACTCCAACAAATCTCCCCCTTCACAACTATGGGGAGGATATCGTCATCCCGACGACCTGCCTGCAGTACTCAAACTTTCCCCTTGGTAGAATCTTCGTGAACATATCAGCTCCGTTGTCATCTGTATGAACCTTCTTAAGCTCCGCGTCCTTCTTCTCAACCACATCTCGTATCCAATGATACCGAGTCTCGATGTGTTTGGACCGGTTATGAAACGTCTGATTCTTCACAAGGTGGATAGCACTCTGACTGTCGCAAAGCAAAGTATACTGCTCTTGCTTCAGTCCCATTTCCTGCAGCAGCTTCTTCATCCACAACAGCTCCTTGCAAGCCTCCGTCGCCGCAATGTACTCTGCCTCTGTCGTCGACAAGGCAACACACTTCTGCAACCGCGACTGCCACGACACCGCTCCTCCCGCAAACATCATCACGTAGCCTGAAGTCGATCGCCTCGTGTCTACATCTCCAGCCATATCAGCGTCGGTATACCCAACCAGCTTCGGCTCGTCACCACCAAAGGAAAGTCTCCAACCAGCAGTGCCCTGAAGATATCGTAGAATCCACTTGACCGCACTCCAATGTACCCTTCCAGGATTTGAAAGATACCTGCTAACCGTACCAACTGCATGAGCAATATCTGGCCTCGTACACACCATGGCATACATAAGCCTTCCCACAGCTGAGGCATATGGAACCCGCTCCATATCTTCCTTTTCGTCCTCGGTGGATGGACACTGTTCCTCAGTGAGCTTAAAGTGAGCCGCGAGGGGGGAACTCACTTTCTTCGACCCGTCCATCCCGAAACGCTGAAGTACCCGGTGAATGTACTTCGTTTGGGACAAGTGTAGCAGCTTGGACTCTCTCTCTCTCGGCTGATCTCCATCCCAAGAATAGTCTTCGCTGCGCCCAAATCCTTCATAGAAAAGGCCGAGCCCAGTTGGCTCTTCAGCTCCGCTATCCTAGTGGCATTCCGACCCACTAATAGCATATCATCAACATAGAGCAACAAAATGATGAAATCATCATCGGCAAAATATCTCACAAATGCACAATGATCCGACGTCGTCCGTGCATAACCATGCTCCCCCATAAACGACTCGAACTTCCTGTACCACTGCCTCGGAGCCTGCTTCAGACCATACAAGCTCTTCCTCAACCGGCAGACCAAATGTGACTTGCCCTTCTCACAGAATCCCTCTGGCTGCTCCATGTACAACTCCTCCTCAAGATCACCGTGAAGGAATGCCGTCTTCACGTCCATCTGCTCGACCTCCAAGTCGAAACTGGATGCTAATGCTAGCACCACCCGAATAGACGAATGCTTGACGACAGGCGAAAAGATCTCATCATAATCCACGCCTTTCCGCTGACCGTAGCCTTTGACTACCAGCATCGCTTTGTATCGAGGGCAAGTAGCATCATCTGTCTGCTTCACTCTGAACACCCATCGATTCTTCAAAGCCTTCTTGCCCTTTGGCAACCGTACCAGATCATAAGTGGAATTGGTGTGCAAGGAACTCATCTCCTCCTGCATAGCCACCATCCACTCCTGCCTGTGTTCGTCTTCCATAGCCTCTGCAAAACCTTCGGGCTCTCCCTCGTCAGTCAATAGCACATACTCATCTGGTGAGTATCTCGTAGATGGTCGACGATCCCTGTCACTCCTCAAAAGAACCACTGGTGCTGGCTGTATACCGACAGCCTCCTCCCCTTCAGGAACTACCTCTCCGGCATGCTCATCCTCCTGAGGGACACCCTGACCACCATCAGCAGGCTGATGATCAAGGTTGGGAGCAACTCCATGTACCGGCTCCCCCATAACTGGATCCTCTGCGATGTCCTCTGGAAACTGCTCGAAGCGAAATGACTCTAACTCAGGCAATTCCTCAGCCTCAGAAGGCGTCTCGGAATCGTGAGTGTTGGTCATGGTCTGATCCTCGACGAACACCACGTCCCTGCTTCTGTAGAGCTTTCCTTCCACTGGGTCGTAGAGTCTATAGCCAAACTCATCCCGACCATAGCCGACAAAGACGCATCGCCTCGTCTTCGGCTCAAGTTTGGTCCTCTCGTCCTTCGGTACATGCACGAAGACCTTACAACCAAACGCCCGCAGGTGATTGTATGACGGCTCTTTGCCGTACCATACTTTGTCAGGCACATCACCCTGCAAAGGAGCACTAGGAGACAAATTAATAATATAAGCAGCTGTGAGAAGAGCCTCACCCCAATAACTGCCCGGCAAGTTTGCTTCTGACAGCAAACACCGCACCTTCTCCATCAGTGTCCTGTTCATGCGCTCCGCTACACCATTGAGCTGAGGTGTCTTTGGCGGAGTCTTCTGGTGTCGTATCCCTTGCTCTCTGCAATACGCATCAAAGGGACCGATGTATTCGCCGCCATTGTCGGACCGAACACACAACAACTTCTTGCCCGTCTCCCTTTCAACAGAGGCCTGAAACTCCTTGAAAGTAGGCAGCACCTGATCCTTGGTCTTTAAGGCATAGACCCAAACCTTCCTGGAACAGTCATCAATAAAAGTCACAAAGTAAGAAGCACCACCAAGAGATTTTACCTTCATAGGACCGCAGACATCCGAGTGAATCAACTCGAGCAACGCCGGCTTCCTCGAACTTGGGTGACTTTGGAAAGACACCCTATTTTGCTTTCCAGCTAAACAGTGCGTGCACTTCTCCAACTTTGTAGACTTGAGCCCCGGAATCACTTTCCTGTTCACCAAGTAGCTTATCCCCTTCTCGCTGATATGGCCGAGCCGCCTGTGCCACAACTCGGTAGACGCATCACTGACTGCGTTCACCTCCTGTGCCCCCTCTGCGCTCCCCTCCATATAGTAGAGACCGGACTTCTTGCTTCCTCTGGCAATCACCATCGAACCTCTGGAAAGCTTCCACTGACTGTTCCCGAAGAGACTGAAGAATCCCTCGTCATCCAACCTTCCAACCGACACCAGGTTGAAACGGATATCAGGAACATGACGAACATCTTTGAGAACAAGAACCGCACCCGTCTTCGTTCTCAAATGCACATTTCCAACGGCAACCGCCTTCGACACATCTCCGTTGCCCATCTTCAACACTCCACAGTCGCCTGTAGTATAAGTGGCAAACAGTGCCCTATTGTGAGATACATGTGCTGAAGCCCCTGAGTCCACCAGCCAAGAATTGTCATCGCAGGCGAGGTTAGTAATGACCTCATCACCTACGACGATCACATCGCCTCCATGCACCGAGGCCGCCGCTGTAGTGTTCTCTTCTTGCTTCCCCTTGTCGCCCTTCTTCTCTCTCTTCCAAGCAAAACAATTCCGCTTGATATGGCCCTTCTTACCGCAATGGTAACACTCCGAGTCCTCGTAACGACCCTTGGACTTCCTCCTGCTCTTGTCTCTGCCACCACCTGGACCCCTGCTTTTGCCCCTTCCGCGGCTCTCTGAAACAAGTGCCTCTGAGTGATGGGATGTAGATGAAGTGCCCTGAGAACGTCTCCGCATCACTTCATTCAACACCCCGCTCTTGGCAAACTCCAGACTGACCACGCCCTCTGGAGCAGAAGCGATCATAGATACTCGTACGGTCTCCCACGAGTCTGGCAATGTACACAGCAGCCATAGTCCCTTAACTTCGTCGTCGAACTTGACTCCCATAGTAGATAGCTGGTCAACCACGCCCTGGAACTCACTCAAGTGATCCGAAATAGACGCCCCATCCTTGTACCGCAGACCCATCATCGTTCGGATCAGGAACAACTTGTTTACCCCGGTCTTCTTCGCATACAAGGATTCCAGCTTATCCCACAACGTCTTCGCGTGCTCAATATTGGCAACGTGATTGTACACGTTCTCGTCTACAAACTGCCGTATGTACCCACACACCTGTATATGCTCGAATGTCCAGTCCTCTTCGGATTTATCACTGGGCTTCTCGGATGCAAACACGGGTAGATGCAGCTTCTTGACAAATAGCAAATCTTTCATCTTGCTCCGCCAATAATGATAGTTTGTGCCATTAAGGTTCACCATGCGCACCGGCTTTGCGTCCATCTCTCCTCTCTGGTTCCTCTGTCAACTCCTGACACCCTTTGAACCCAAAGCTCTGATACCACTCGGATGAGAAAGAAACGCGGAAACCTTTTCCCAAACCGGAGAGTACCTGCGAGAGGACCGAGCAATACAACGCACGAACCCAAAAACAAGCACACAAAACAATCCACGCAGACACAGAGAATTTTTGACGTGGAAACCCTTGCGGAAAAAAACCACGGGACGATCGGAGTCCAACCCTGAGAAGCCTCCACTAATGGAATAGAAGAATTACACCCTCTACAAACTCCTCCCGATCCAAATCGGATCCCCACAACACTCAGAGATAAGAACAATGATTACAAGGCTACGAAGAGCGAGAACGACGAGTAGAGATTACCCGAACACGATCTCCTTCGAATAGCGACCTTCAATCCTCCGTCTTCTTCTCCGAAGTTGTAATGGCACTCTTGCCTCCTTCCTCTCTCAAACTTGTGTTTCTTGCGATAATGAATTAGGGTTGAGAAAACTCAATTTATCTCCCTAATCCCGCAACAAACCTGGACCGTTGGATTAGATCCAATGATGAAAACTCATCCAGAAATCCGCTTCAGCCCCCGACGACACAGAGTTCGGCCAGAACTCTGTGTCGAGCATCCAGAACCTCACGCCACAATGCTGGAGTGGCCAGACCGAGTTCGGCCCGAACTCGCCATGGGACCGAGTTCGGCCCGAACTCGGATCCCCTGTTCCAGAACCTCCCAGGGAGCAGCAGCAGCAGCAACTCTGACTTCCCGAGCTTCTTCGACACACGAACGGCGCTCGTCGCACTCCGGGGTCTTCTCCACATAGGTTGGGAACCCCACCCACTCCAACAATAAATTCCCCAGTCGTCAAGGTACTCAACTCCGAAAAAGGTGAATTGACCAACTAGCAAAAACATGGGCATGGATTAGCACTTATCAACCATGATTTGAGTGGGTATGAATGATGCGGATTTGAGTGGGTATGAATGATGCGGTAAAAAACTTAACCCACATGAACCGTTGGGCCATTAGCATAAGAATGTCGTGAGAAGTTCAACAACAACAGTCTTTATCCTAAATTTTTGGGGTAAGCTATTTGAATCAGTTTCTTCCATTCAGCTTATCAATTCAATCCATGTTCGTCTAGGTCTACCCGACGCAGGACGAAGACCTAGAGTAAATTTTTTGATTTGTATGAAATTTGGGACTTATAAAAATTTGGACGGAAAATTTTTAAATGAAATGTGAACAATTAACTACTATAAATTTATCACAAATAATTTTAATTAAAAAAAACCAAATTAGGAATACCCGATTTGGAATAGCATATAGGTGGTGTCAACTTCGAAGGCGAAGAAGGAAATAAGATAGAAAGGACCACTTTAGAATTTTGGCACCATATCATACAAACTCGAAATGGATTTCACATTCTTCAATTATTTCCTTTAAAATGACAAGAGTACATGATATACATGTAGTTTATGGATGAATACAAATCAAGTTAAACTTATCAAAACCAACTTAAATTTTTAATGGATAAAAGAGATAAAATAATTTCTATCTAAATTAACCAAACATAACAAAAGATAATAGAAAATGTAAATTATGGTTTTCCATCATTTTTCTCGGCTTCGAAGGATTCAACTAATGGTGAATCATGTATGCGTAAAATCCGATAATTATGCTCCTGGTGATGTTCTCCAAATTGACCATGACGGATGCCTTTGTTTTGACAAGCTAGTCAATATTGAAGCTTATGACAAGACGACAAAACTCAACGACGATACTGGCAGTTGTGGAAGTGGAAGAATCAGAATGTCCAACATGTGCCTATCATCAAGTATCTTAATAACTAGAATAAATAATAGAAATTGTTCACGGACCTAACTATTGGGACAAGTTCAAAATATTGAGAAGACAAAATAGGTTTTTGAATTCATTGGATTCATCAAATGACAAATTTAATTCTTGTAAAGATAATATATAAAGGTCAAAATTTATTAAAGTTTTAAACCTAGACCAGACTATTATAGACTCGGTAGGTTCTACTAATGACTTTTTAAGAATATAGATCACCGTTAGCAATAATTTTTCATCAAATGACACATTTAATTCTTCTAAAGATAATATAAAAAGGTCAAAATTTATTAATGTTTTAAATCTAGACCTAAACTCGAACTTGGATCTAACCGGTGAATTGTCTACTATAGACTAGGTAGGTTCTACTAATGATTTTTTTAAGAATATAGATCACCATTAGCAATAGTTTATGCCCTAATATGGTTGAAAAAAAATCATCGAACAACTTTTTCATTTCGATTTGCATCTTATCATATGCAACATCGATCATCGTACAAATTTGTTGCGAAAAATTTGTATAGATATTTTTGTATGGATATTATCTACGTTTAAAAATATTCATAAATCAAGGTTTAGCTCCAACACCAATTTGACGTGGGTTTAGCTCTGATACCAATTCATGCGGGATGAAGACCTAGAGGAAAAATTATAATCTGTATAAAATTTGGTACATATGAAAATTTGGGCACAAAAGCTTTGAATGAAATGTGAACAATTAACTAGTATAAATTTTTCACAAATTTTTTTAATATAAAGTCAAAAAATAATAATTAGCAATACCCATTTTGGAATAGCGTGTAAATGGAGTCAACATCGAAAGAAAATAAGATAGAGAGATCCACTTTAGTATTTTGACAACGCACCATACAAACTCAAAATATATTTCTATTACTTCAATTCTTCCCTTTAAAATAAGAGTACATGACCTACATATAGCATTATAAAGTGATATTTATGGATTACAAATCAAGTTAAACTTATCAAAACCAACTTAAATTTTTAATGTATAAAAAAAATAAAATCATCTCCATCTAAATGAACTAAAAATAACAAAAAGATAATAGAAAAATCTAAATTATTGTTTCCTATCACTACCCCTAGTCCTACCAGCTCCTTTAACTGCTATTCTTCTCTATCCTTACTGGTGCATCTATTATCTGCAATGCACATATCCAAATCACCAGTTTTACATTGCAATTTGTTGGCATTATCCCCTAGCAACTCTATCATAAGATACAGGAAGTTAAATACAAAAATACAACTAAATAATCTTTATATTGCAATTTTGTTGAAATTTCAAACTTTCCTAGGACTTCTTTTACTAACCCCTATTGTAAGTAAAAGACCAAATTAACAATGGTCTCCTAAAAGCCTAGTTTAGTTCAGGTCAAGCATTAGCTTCAAATATATTGGTATCATGTGAACCAAACCCGAGATATGCCCAATGGGGTTACAAGTATGTAAGATTTTACCAGGATGCCAACCAATAAACAACAATGGATGACAAGCTCACCATATTGGTCGAATATGTCCTTAATGTTCTTCAACTCTTCCTTGAATCGAGGAAACCTCAAGATTATGCTATTGATTGATTTAAAACTTTTCTGTGATGCGGCTCTCTTCCTAATGGCTTTAATCAATTTCTTCTCAATCTCATGAGTTATTCTACTATACTTGTCTTGAGAATTGCAACTGAAAATGCGGCATCCCACTTTCTCAGAGAAGAATGACTTCATGGCAGGACATGGTCTGAAGGATCCTGAAAGGAGAAACAATAAGTTAATAACTTAAATAGTTGCTGAACGGTTTATCGTAAACATACGGATCAAGACAAAACGATATGAGAAAGTAAAAAAAAAAAAAAAAAAAATTCACTATCCAATATTCAGCAATATTCACTGCAGAGAATACCACAAACTGGAATAGTAATTTATAATATAATACTAGAGATTGCACCCTATTCAGAAATGAATAAAGCGTCAGATAGACATGGAAATGGAAGTTTTGAAGCCAAAAAATTTGAATCACTATACAGGTACTGGAAAGTGAAACATATTAATGTTAGCTTATTAATATATATACCCAGGTTCGAACTTTGTTCAGATGTTACAGCTTAAATACTGCTTGGAGATCTGTAACCGGTAAATCAGGTGGTCTAATTAGTTGTTCTATTATTGGGAAACTGTTAAAATAGGATATACCAGATCCGTGAGTTAAAGATCTCCAAATGGTATGCCTTTCAACCCACAATATTTCGATACATAGAGATAACGATGAATGATGTTGAATGCTTTTGGAACTTTGCCACTGAATGAATGATAAGCATGAACTAGCCTAAAGGTGTCCCCTCATCTAGTTATTCTTTGTATGTGTTTATGTACATTTAGCATGCCTACTAAATTAAGTAGTTTTGTTTCAAATATGTTGGAGGCTACCCCTGAATGCAAGTCTCTTAGCCCTAACCACTTAAAGAAGAAAAAGCAACTATAATAATCGCTGCTAGCACCAAAGATTGCTTTAGTCAACCACCAATCAACAATTGCCACAACCATGGACCAGCAACGCTAATGGCAAGTTTATTTTGGGCTTATTTGAAACTTAAATACCTTGAACTATTACATCTGATATGACATCAACCAAAAGACATATAAAAGAAAATACAAAAAGAGTACTTTAATTAAGAGGTGAGAGATCAAGTAGGGTTCCGGCCACTCACAATAGCTGAAATGCCTAAGCGAAGAGTAGCACTAAGTCCTCCTCAGCAGTTGTCGTCTCGCCCTCTGTCTCACCTTTCACAACGTCTTCTTCTTTATATCTTCCCTTCTCTTTCAAAGGTAAATTAATGTGGAGCAAATGAAATGAAAGGGGAGGGACTCTTTATATAGCTTCATAAATAGTTTCAAAGCGATAGAGACCTCATATATAAACATTCAACTACATCTTCCAAGATATAGTTCAATGAAGCTAGTCTCAATTCCAACCAAAGTCCAACGGAAAGATAGAAAGGATCTCAACTGAAGTGGTTAAAATTTTAATCAAAGATATTATCCAATCTACGAAGATATAAGAAATATTCCAAGATATCAAAAGATATACAAAAGATATGATTTGATTTGATAGAAGATCTTTTAATATGTATCATACCATCCATGGACCTCACCCAATACTACATTCCGAATCCGGCCTACTAAGCAACTATCTCCACCCAATTCCAAACCATAAGCATCCAACCAACTCAAGTCTAATTAACCACAACCTCAAGACACCATTTCCAAACGAGTGGTTCAATCGAGTCAAACCCAAATTCAAAGGGATAAATTATGATCCACATCCAACATGGCAATCATAGATCAAGACCGAGCCAAGACCAATCTGACCCTACCGTTGAACCAACAAGTAGACGAACCCACTATAAAGCTCAAAGAGGGAGCGGAGGTACTACAACATTTGCCTCCAAGATGGTCCGTCTATCTCGTCTGTCAAGTTGGACACCTCTCTCGTTGTTTCTCTCACCACCATGATGGTTGCGTCTCTTGCCATCAAGTTGGCCGCCTGTCTTGTCCTTAAGCTAGTCTCCCTCTACTTGTCTCATCATCGTCGTGGCCACCTCCTTCATTGTCATCATCAACATTGTTCGACTGCACATGTTTCAACATGTTCAACTTGAGGAAACTGTAGAAGAATATAATATGTTTCGGGCATATTTTAGCATTAGTTGGTTATTTGGGTTTACTTTATAACAATTTCAGTCTATACTTGTAGATTCAACTAAGAGTGCATCTTTCCATATTGAATTTATAAGTTTGTATTTGCATTCATTTTTTCCGTATTTTTACTCTTGAGTTATTATAAATAAGAAAATACACTTATGTTGACATTATGGTGGTTATTCACTATAACTTACTTCTCTCCACCATGGTGGTTATTCACTATAACTTATGTTGACATTTTTTCCGTATTTTTTTATTATAAATAAGAAAATACACTTAGGATTGGCTACCATCTCCTCTTCCTCTATGCCTACTACCTTTGGAGTCTCAATATAATACCATAATTTGGTACCATAAATCTCAACATGGTAGCAGAGCTCAGTATCTTGAAACTCAACATAGAATCATAACTTGATATCTTGAAACTTACCAGGTTGCATGTAAGAAGTGCTACTGCAACAAACATTTGTTGCAACATTTACAACATTTTGTTTGCTAGAAGTAGTGCCAAGTTATGCAACAAAATTGCAATAACTCATCGATAGTGTTGACTTTTGTTACAGCCTCTGAATCAATGTTTCAATGACAAAATATCCAACAAAAAAACAAATTTGTTTTTACAACAAACCAAAATTTGCCATAATAATAACAACAACAAGTAGCATGCAACAAATGGTATTCCCATTTATGGGCAACCGAACGGCACTTAGGGGTTAAACTAGTAGCAAAGCTTTATCGATTGTCTTGCTATGTACTAGGTGTATCCATGTTTCCATGGGCGGATCCACAAGTAGAGTTCATCACATTCATAGATGATTATTCTAAGACACGTTTACTTGATCACACACCGTTATGTAGTGCTCGACTGTTTCAAGTGCTACACAAACGATGTGGAGAATCTGGGATTTCTATTTCAAGAGCTTGATGTATGTTATGACTTGTACTTTCCCGACATAGCTTTACGGTAGGAGTTTTAAGTTGCTACCAGGCTAATCATGGACAAGCCCATTGGAAAGGTGTTAAGAGGATCTTACGATACTTGAGTGGGACAAACCAATACTCGCATTTTGGTGGTTCAGACATATGCCTCAAAGAGTATTCAGATCCTGACTGGGCCGGCGATTTGGACGAGCGAGCATCCATGTCTTGTTATATTTTCCACTGGAGCTACATCCTGACGAAGCATGAAACAAGACTGTATATCTCTATTTACTAGGAGGCATAATACGTGGCAGCTTCTACAGCTTTTGCAGCAGTACAGAAAGCAATGTAGTCGAGGAGGTTCCTTCAACACCTACAGATGATGCCACATGCTCAAGATGTTGTAACCCTTTACGACGACAACATAGTGGTGATAACATATGCAAAGGATCCTAAGTACCAAGGACCAACCAAGCACATCGAGATTTGTCCTCACTTCATGTGGAAGAAGAAAGACGAAGTCAAATTGGAGCACTTGGACACCGACAAGATGATTGTTGATCCTCTCACATAGGGGATTGCAAAGGAGCACTTCGTGACACATACTAGATCTATGAGACTTCATGCAAGTAAAATGCTTATTGATACTTGTACCATATTTGTTAAGAGGAACATTTGTTTGGATAAGATTATTATACACTTTTTAGTTCATATATATGTTATGTTGACAATAGAAGTTTACAAGAAAAATTAATGTCATAATCAGTATGTCGAACAAGCACGAGGTTGATTCACTCACATGAATGACTACCTTCAACGACCATGAGGGTGTGTAAAAGATGAGATGGAATGTGTCCTACCATTGCGCTAGGATAGCGGTAATGCGCTAGGGACTGCGGCAATAATGAGAGTATTTAATAATTACCCTAAAAAGTCGGATGAGGTTACTGGCTATCCTGTATGGTCCGACATGTTGTATAAACAAAATCAACTTTCCTTCATATTATTACCCCCCTTTATTCACATTAAAATCCTATTAAGGGCCATTTACTTAACTCCCTGAACGGTCACATTATTGTCCCTTATTCACACTTTATTCCTATTAAATCCTATTGAAGGACCATTGATATATTTGTTTGTGACATCGCACCTATATATACATGCCTCCTTTGTGTTCTGAGAGATATAGAAAAAGTTCTCACTCTCTCTAAAAAAATCTCTCTTCCTCCTACAAAAACTTGTTCCATTTCAATCTCTCCAACTTCTTCATTTCAATCTTCTTCTGGGCAATAACTAAGTTCGGATCACTCTCTCAAAGTTGTGTACACTGACGAGAAGTCGAAAGCACGATGGTTTTACCTCTATGAGGATTTAAGAATAAATATACACATAGATCTCGAATAATCTCTTAGGACCGTATATAGTGCGCGACTTTTCCAGAGGTCGGTAACTCTAATCTTTTGTTATTTTGTTTACAAGAATCAAAGAAAATTTCTAACACGACATACTTGGAAGAATTCCACCTCCCATGAATATTTTAGAGCTAGACTAATATATTGTGGTTGTCGTTTGTGAGCGAACAATGCATGGGGGTTAGTTAGCCAACCGCCAAAAGGACGATTGGGCTCGGACTTCTCAGTGTTTTGGATAGAGATTGACATAAACTCTCCAGGAGAGTCCTCCACATCGACACATTTTCATATGACGTGTGTTATGCCAAGCGAAGAGGAGAGGGAGGAATGGATCCATGTTTTCTTGTTATGTGAGCTCCGAGGATTGAATGTGCTTGTTGTGCACTGAGGTGCATACACCAGTCCCTTTAGAGATATCGGTCCATAGGATGAAACTCGAAGTTAACGATGCTACTTTAACGTGCTTTCTTGTACATTGAAATCAATACCGTACATCAAAGAAGTGCGATTGAGCAGTTTAGTATGGAAACAACTGTACTGGATAGGAGAGATCATGATACATGTCTTATGATCAGCCACTAACCAAACTTTATGCACTTCCGAGGATAGCAAAAAAATGTGACCGAGTCATAAGGAAACTACAATATTTAGATATGCTCTCCATCGAGGGATTAAGAGAGATTCAAGTAAGACGACGCTGATTAATTTGTGGTACATAAGTTTCTCATCATGATTTTGTTTTTGTGATAGGGGGTTATCCTTAGTCTTGTTCCTTACGAAATTTGGCTTAGAGTGCTCTGCCGGCAGGTACTCACGGTCGCACCCCGCACGGATATATGATCATACTTTGAGACACTTGAAAAGGATGAGTGCACCACTATGTGTGAGTGGGAGTATGTTGGCATTGGATCGAATCGGACCGGTCTGGTCTGACCAATAACGGGTTCGGTTCACCCTTGGTTGGCTGGTCATGTGGGCCGGTCCAATATGGGTCGTCTTCCTATATTTAGGCACACCCATTAGGGTTATTGTTTGACTATATAACGAGAGATGCTCTCATATGGAGAAACATACTTCCTCTTTTACATAAATTGCCTCCAAAGTTATTTCTCTCCTCTTCTCCGTCTTTTATGGGAGATCCGATGCCAGATGGAAACTAAAGAGCACCCTTGTGCTCGAAGGTATAAACCGTATAATCTCTAACTCACTTACACTAAATCCTTCTGTGACATGATCGATCTGTGATCTACAAATAAAATTATATATAGAGTTGTTTGTATTTAACCCCCCCAACCAATTGATATCTCATTTTTATTTTAATTAGTACTACCCCCAATTCTCAAAAGCCAGACATTTTTTTTTTTTTGTAACTACAATTACAAATAACAGCTCATGAAGGAATGGGGTAGTAATAATTAAAATAAAAAGGGGTAGTATAGATATGATTAGCAATTGGGGGTAAATAGAAATAACTCATCATATATACATGATCATGTATCCATGTTGTATCGAATATGACACAAACACTCCAGATAAAGGGCACAACAAATTATACAACGTGTCCATGTTACTGTGTGTCCGTAATGTGTACTACCGTATTTGTGTCCTTGCAACATATAACTACCGTACTCCAGATTTCTTTAAAAAGGCAAGGAGGTCCTATGACATGTGGGAGACAACTACAAGATCCAAACTTTTCGGACAAATACAATTACCTAAGTATGTGTCCGTAACGTAAATTCGGCGAAACTTGTACATCAATCAAGCAAGAAAAAAATAACCATCCAAGCTTCAATTAATTAAGCTGATCAATGGCATTAGCAGAACTAAAAGATGAGGAGGAGAAGTATCATCACCTGATTGATGTCCTTTCATGGTGGGTTTTGATTTAGAAATGCAGAGCTGAGCTTGTCGAGGAAGATGAATGAGTGCTCTATTAGATAATTTAAAAAGCAGAAGCAATGATGAGACGGCACCTGTCGGAAGCAGACGGCAATTATATGAATCTGATGCTGACACCAGGACAAGAAGGAAATATCGTTTGTCAGTGGGTTATGACTGGTGGTTGAACTGCTCAATGCTCTGGTGACTAGGGGTGAGTATTATTCGGTTCTGGACCGAAAATCGGACCGAATTGAACCGATTAATTCGGTCTAATTCGATTTTGGGTTATTCGGTTCGATTTAAACCGAATAAACCGAATGCTCACCCCTACTGGTGACCCCTCACAAATAAGATGGACTAGGTTGGACCCTCGACTTGGTTGGGGGCGGTGAGCATATAACGGCTGGAATCCGAAAATCAAATCGAACCCAAGCGAAGTATGACAATCGATTCGATTTTTTTGTTATAGATTTGATTTTCGATTTGAAAATTTAAAATTTTAAAATATTATTTCGGTTTTCAGTTCTTGGCCAAAGTAACTGAATCGAACCTAAAATCGATTTATATTCAATAATTTATTAAACTATTATCAATTTATATATACTAATATTTTAGCTAGTCCTGTCTAAGCGCACCATTTCCTTAATTTATATATCCTCAATTTATTAAAATATTTTTGCTAATCCTATCTAATAATTTATTAAACTCTCTCTCTCTCTCTCTCTCTCTCTCTCTCTCCTCTGTTGTTCACATCACCACCACCATCATCATCACGGCAGTGACCACATCCCCTCCGCAGATCTTCGCCATGGAAGCCATATGGAGGAGCTGACCAAGCTCTCGGAGGCCATGCTCCAGGCCGCCTCCGTCCTCGCCGACGAGGACGTCAACGACGTTCCCCTCCACACTGAACATCCCAGTCAAAAAAGGCTGTCAAACATCCCCCTCTCCACACTGCAAACCTGCTCCCTCCACACGTCAAAGTCTGTTCCCCCTCGGAATTTTCAACGTGTGTGGATGTCACGACATACGAAAACGCCCAACGGATGGACGTTTTTCCTTCAAAGAACGTCTTTCCAATGTGCGTTATTTTTTTTGTTTGCGCTAATGGTATTAGTAGGAGACTGTCAAAACAAATAGAAACGATTTTTTTTATTTTTTTTATAAAGAACGCCCATTAGAAGGGTGTTCTTGTGCTTTTTTAGAATTTGGAAAAATTTGTGCTTTCACCGCAATTTGGGAAAACTATTATGCTCTGTGTGAAAATTTTCGATCATTTATTGAGGTACGAGAGCCTTGGGAGCGATTTGATCACCTATACACCAAAATAATGTGCACAAATACATGTCCAGTTCGTGGATCAAAGCATCTGACTAGATGTTACGATAGGCACATTAGGCCATCACCAATACTTCTTCCTCCTCTATTTTTATAGTAGAAATCTATTTTAAAAAAAACTTCTCCCGTTATTTCTATTCCAATTTTATTCTATATGGCATTGATGTATGATAGAGAATTTCTCCATCCCTGGACAATTATTATTAGGCTCTACATTATTAAATTGATCATTTTATTTTGTACAATTTTTATGTAGAAATACTCTTCAAACTAGGATAGAAATTTCAAAGTACAATGCCAAATAGGATAGAAACTATTTTAGAAATCACCATTGGAGATGATTAGAAGACAAACTATCTCAGACTTAGGGATTGGTGAGATAAACGAAAGATTTGACATGTTTGACATGAAGCTTGCTGAAATAGACATGATGGTCGATGTAAACAAACAAATATTAGGGACACCACTATGAACACTAAAGTTGATCATTTAGAGGCCAAGAGTGTTGGTGTTTAGATCGGGTCCCAACGTCCAGAGTGGGACGAGTGAGGAAGTCGAAAACGACTAAGAATATTCGATTTGAATGTGTATTGAAGTTTTGGAAAGTATATCGTATTGGTATAGGCGGTACATCGTAATATACCGTCAGTACACTAATATACGGATATTTTGTTCTAAATTTTTCTAGTCTTTATAACCAATTTAGCAATATACCGTTAGTATACTGGTGTCGACGCCGAAGACAAAATTTGAAGGCTTTACTTGAAAAGCTTTTCTCCTGCCTGATGATTTATAGTGCCCATTCTTATGCCATGAAGGCTTTACTTGAATTATCATACTAATATCTAATGGTAGTTTTCTGTAATTATTCAGTTAGACTTTTGAAGTATAGATCAAGAGGGAGAGGGAGGAATGGGAGGAATTAGGCTACGTTTGGTTCGGACAAGATTTTCCATGTTTAATCTCTTCTTCATAAATGATTGATATCAGCTCCACTTGACCAGGTGGTCTTCCTCCAAAGACGGGGAAGGATTGGACGCCAAAAGGCGACGTTGAATGGAACTCATATTGTATGGTTGCCATAATCATTGTGTCGGAGGTCAACAACTCATATTGTCTGATCGTCAAGATAATCTCCATATGAAGTTCCTGTTAAAACATTCTAGCTTGGTCTAACCCTAACCAGTGGCGGACCTAAGTAGAATACTGGGGTGAGCTCCGGCCCACCCAATTTTTATTTATTTATTTATTTTTTATATAATTTTTTTTAGTATTTTTATGTGAGACTATCTATACCTAGTCTACCCTGACCCATTCCAGTCCATCCTAGCTCGAGTTTCTGGTTCCGCCAATGATCCTAACGCTACTAGCATAAGAGCGAATTTGAAGATTATATAACTTTGTTGCATATCCATCATCGGTGTGTCTCTGCTGCTTGAGGTTGTTAAACCACTGCTGAAGACTATTCTCCAGGACACTGATGCTATACTCAAAGTAGCAGGAGTTTTAGCCAGTGTCAGTAGTTAGGCTACAATTATTGAATTTGGCTAAAGATTGGTGGACGACGTATGAGGTGTTACTTATTGTGTCAATTCCTTGGACTGAGTTCAGCGAGAGATTCCAGACGAGATACTTCGACGTTGTTTCTACTTTCTAGATATGACCTTCAACAGTAGTTTAACAACCTTAACCAACGGGGACACACCGTGGATGGATATAGAGCAGTGAGTGTTCTTCGGGCTCTACTCCTCCCACCCCCCCCCCCCCCCCCCCCCCCACCCCACCCCACACCCCTGCCCCGGTTGAGGGTTATGTTGAAAACTTTAGGAGTCCACGATTTCTTTGTCAATATACGAAAAATTGTGCAGAAAAGATTTTTCTTAATATCGAATGGACCATTCACTATGAACAAGGCTTAAGCAAACCGAATGACCCCTACCCTTCGTGCCTAGAGCCGACGCTTGTCAATATTAGATCTATGGAATTCCATTTCCCATCCACCCCAATAATTTACTTTTTCTTTCAATTTCCTACATGTATTCTGACAATATTTATGGCCTTTCGAAATAACAAATCTTATTTTAATAAAATTTTTAATTTTTTGTCCATAGGAAGAACAAAGAATTGATTTCTTTTCTTTTCTTTTCAGCTGACTTTTAAGGCCTCGTTTGGTTTGAGGAAATAAAATAAAAGAAAATTGATTCTTTGTTCTTTTATTTCCTTTTGGAAATTTTAATTTCATTCATATTTTTTTTACGATGTTTGAAAATGTAAAAAAGAATGAGAGGAAATGTGAATCATTAGAGAAGAAAAATGAATCATTGGATTGGTGGAGGGAACCATTTTTTTTTCTTCATATTTTTTTCCTCTTGTAAATCAATTTTTAATTTTTTCTACTCAAATTTTTCTTTTTTTGACATTCAAACACTGAAATAATTTTACTTTCCAAGACCATAATTCCGAGAAGATGCGGAATTGCATTAATTAAAAAGGCAAGTGATGAATTTTCCTGCTGAAGATGGATGGATAGTTATGCTTGATGACCGCACAGGTGGAGCATCATTATTGGTATGGGAGAGTATTAACTCTTTAAGCTTCATAATTATCATACAAGGCTTTGAATTTTAAGTAGTTGTCATAACAGTTTATCTACAGAGCAGACTTTGCAGATTTCAACACACAAATCATTGCATCCTCTCTCGATTTCAAGCTACATCCATCTTCCCTACGAACCCGCGTTCTGATCTGCCGAGGTTAGATTGATTAATAAAATGGTATGACCCCTTCCTAAAGAAGAAACCCCACTGTTAATTTGTGAGGGATTCACCATTACTCACTAGCAAGAAATAGATCTGCACACAAGAACTATGGAATTTATTCAAATTGAAAAAAAAGTAGAGAGAACAATACATTGTATAATAGGTATTCTCTTGCTTAATGGTCCAAAGAATGCCTCTCTTTTCCTACAGCTAGCCTTATATAGGCAGGTATTCATCTGATACCTTTTAAATATGAGAAAATTTGAGTGTCACCCACTTTTTTTTATCCTAATTCAAGGTGCACCCCACACAATTACATAAATGTAAGGTACCCCCCACTTTTGACGGAAACTGTCATCTATTGACGGTCAACTCGTTTGACGAATTTTTTTGACTAAATTACTCTTGCATTTTTCCTTTCCTATGTCCCGAGCCCAAACCCTCCCCCGCCGCCGCCGCCGGCAGGCCGCCTCCCGCCCCCTCCTCGCCGGCGGTCGGGAGGGGGGTAGCCAACCCCCATACCCCCCTCCCCCCCCCCCGCCGCTGCTGCCGCAACACTGCTGCTGCTGCCGCTGCGTGCTCTGCTGCTGCTGCTGCCGCCGCCGCCGGTGGTCGGGAGATGGGGCAGCCACCCCCCCTCCCACCCTCCCTCGCCGCTGCTGCCGCAACGCTGCTGCTGTTGCTGTTGCCGCTGCGGGCTGCTGTTGCTGCCTACTGGTTTGATTGATTGGATATGCATTGAACTTGTGGCCCTTCTTGAGGGCTAAAAGCTTGTCTTCATATAATTTAGCAACCTGTATTGCTGCAGAAAGATTAACAGGTCTAGCTACTAAGACCTCATACCTGATTTCATTCCTAAGTCCCCCTACATAATGACTCACTAGGCTTGCTTCAGGTAGCCCATGAATTCTATTAGACACCTTCTGAAACTGCAAAGTGTACTCTTGCACAGTTCCTTCTTGGCGCAATAGCTTGAGATCTATGGTATGATCTGCAAACTGAGAGGGTCCATACTGCACCCTGATGGAATGGCAGAAGTCCTCCCATCCTACTATGCCTCCTCTGACTTTGAGTAACCAATCGAACCAGTAGGCAGCAGTTCCTTTCAACTGTACTGAACAGATCCCCACCTTGTCCCACTCTGAAATGTTATAGAAATTGAAGTACGTAGCGTCCCACTCGGAGGAGCCATTCTTCTACATCATGCTCTCCATCATATGCTGGGACTTTGAGTCTCACTGGGGCTGGACCTCCCTGGTGACCTCCTTGGTAGGTTCCAATTTGCATAGGGACAGGTATAATTGGGGTTGGCAACCCTTGGCATTGTCCCGGAGCTATCCCAAAATTTGGCCTATGGCCTTGGGGTGGCATATTATGGCTTGCTGCAACAGAATGGGTGGAGTTCACTGTTGGACTTGGCAAATTTGTGGTATATTGGGGAAAATTTGGGAAGATGGGTGGTGGTGTGGCCATGACTGATGGTCCATTTTGTGGAGAAAAATCTCTCGGAGAATGAACGTACATCTGTGCAGGGACAGATGAATTTTTTGCGTTCTTCTCTTTAGATCTAGAGAAGTCGTCCATGAACTGTTCGAATTTATTACTCAGTTCTAGAACTGTACCTTATAGGGATAGAAACCGGTCCTCTCCGACCAGTCGTGGGCGGTTCTCCGGCGTGTCTCGAGGTAAACTCTGGTTGGACGAGCTCCCTTCATGGTTGGACTCTCTGATGGCCTCGAGAGGCTCTGGTACCAAATTGGTATGACCCCTTCCTAAAGAAGGAACCCCACTGGTAATTTGTGAGGGATTCACATTACTCACTAGCAAGAAATAGATCTGCACACAAGAACTATGGAATTTATTCAAATTGGAGAAAGGTAGAGAGAACAATACATTGTATAATAGGCATTCTCTTGCTTAATGGTCCAAAGAATGCCTCTCTTTTCCTACAGCTAGCCTTATATAGGCAAGTATTCATCTGATACCTTTTAGATATTTCAGGATATTTACACAAAGACGATAATACCCTCTTTTATTCTCTTGCAGATGGTACTGCCACCTGGAAAGTGCACCATTACCACTACTGCATATACTCTACTAATTAAGCTGAATTCACTAATGTTGGCTTAATTACTGCTGCTAACTACTTAACTGCTAATTACCTGCTGCTAGTTACCTGAAGATTAACTGCTAACTACTTCTCCTAGCTACTGCTACACTACTGATACTACTACTGACTCTGAATGTCATCGAGAAAGGTACGTATCATAAAACAACAAGGGATGCTAGATGCCGCATCCCTTATATCAAGATTTTTTTTTCCTTGATAACGGAGATCACAAGCTATAATTTTCGACTATCTTTTAAAGAAAATCAGTTTATTTGTTCTTATAAATCTAAATAAGAAGAATTTTATTTTTGAGTTGGTTATGGTTGATTTTATGATAAGTATTTAGAGATTTATTTTTTAATTTATATATTGTAATTTCAAAAGTTATTAATGAAAAAAATTAAAGAATGTGATATCTATTTTAGAATTTATAATCAAAGAATAAAAAAATATTTTTAATTTGTATAATGTGATGCCAAAACCCTAATGCATTTTTCTATACTTCCTTGTTCTACATCGAACTCTTCTATGATTCCTTCTTCTCCGCCTTTCCTGAGTACAAAAGTTGTGCTTTCTTCTTATCCACCACCGATATTGACACGAATCGGTCTCGATCTCGAGTACAAAAATCGCATAATCAAGATCCATAACATGTATGTTTCCAAAATAGATATCCCTAATTATTAATTTTGTATTTCTATTAAAATTATTTTTGATAAATTTATAATAGTTTACATTTTAAGTTTCCGCTTCCAATTTTTTTTTGTAAATTTTCAATTTCATACAAATAATGTATAATTCTATTTCTATGATTTTATCGAGATAAGATAATCTCAACCGAAGGTTTATCCCAACACTAAAAGAAAAATGACGATTCTTGACGGTTTATAAGTTGACAGTCGTCGAAAACCGTCAACAATAGTGGTTATCTTGACGGTTTTAGGCTTACGTCAAGAGAGGCCACATTTTATGTTAGTTTAGCAATTTTATAGTATAATAGTTGACGGTTTTAGATGATCCGTCAAGAAATATCAATTTATTTATTGACGTTTTGGTGATAACCGTCAACAAATGTATGTGCGAAAAATTTGGCGAGATTTTTTTAGCTGCCATTTTAGTAATTTTTTCAAATCTTTCATAATTGTTGACGGTTGTGGTTCTTTTTAATCGATGAAGCCAGCAAATTTTTTCCCGATCATCATCTTCATTTCCTCTTCTTCCCCTAACCTTGTCCTCCCTAAGAGAGAGCCCCCTACTCCTCTCCTCTAAAGAGCCTCCCACAGAGCCACCCCCCAACTCCTCTCATCTCATTTCTCCATCTCAAAACCCTAATCCCCAAATCCATCCTATGTCATCCCTAAACCTAATCCTAGATCCGGAGGGAAGGGGATCTTCAAATCAAAGCTCCCGTGAGCAATGACGCGTCGGCATCGAGCTCCGACGGGTGATACCGGGGTGTCTCTTGGTATAGCACCGGTGAGATCGTTACAACATAGATGTCTTGCAGCATGTTCGGCGTGGTCATCGCCTCCCCCTCCTTTGCATGCCCTGGACAACCACGAGCTACTGGGACAGGCACGCATCATCACCTACGGCGGCAAAACGTGTTGTGGATCCTAAACGCCCCCCTTTCCCCCTCGTGGATGCTCCGGCGGATCATCATCCAGGAGATGCTGAGCCTTACGGGGCTGGGCGCCATCTATGAGCTCCGGAAGGGCAAAGTGAGGGCGATGGTGGCGGATCATCAGGTCGATCATGCCTCATGCTTAAGATCTGAGGGCACATGAAAATCGTAGTGGTAAAGTCACCAACTTGCATGGTATTAACATGTTCAGAATATTGTATTTTCTCAATAGCTACAGAACCTGTTAGTAAGCTTTATATTTTTTACTACAGAACATGTTCAGAATTCTGCCTAGTTTACTAACTTGTCCAATATTTTTGCTTATATTTTCGCTTCGGTCACCGAGTAAAACCGAAATCTTCTAAATTTCGGCTGAAGAATCCGTAATATTGGATATGGTATTTAAAATTTGCTAGTATCACAAAGGATATGCCCCTCAAAAGTTTTCGATAAATACTCTGTTGTTGTTACAGAACTGGTATTTTCCTATATTGGACGATTTCGACCAACACTAAGCTTCAGATGGCATGCACATTGTAGAAGCATAGAATTTCACGATCAGAAATCCTATGCGCCAAACACTACATGTGCCAGGAAGTTCAGACAAAGTACTTTGACACAGCAAAATAAGAATAGCGACATTAAAAGAAGATTTTCATATAAAAGTCTATTACATGTCTTAAAAAGGGCTGTACAAAGGAGAACTTCTACAAAAAGAAAAGAACCTAAGTCTACAGCCAGGCGCAGCATCATCATGCGCTCTCGAACAGGCGCATCTCACCATGCACTCTCAGTCAAGCGCATCCTACCATGCGCTCCCAGCCGGGCGCATCCCTTCAGCAGCTCAGTTATGTGCATCCTCAGTTATGTGCATCCCTTCAGCAGCTCAGTTATGTGCCACCCTTCCAGCCAGGCTCACCGTCGTCTAAATGCTTCGACTAATGAAGCATTTATTGAGCAGAACGAGGGTGGCAATTGTAATGCCTGTAGTTCGTATTGCGTATCTTGGTATACGTGTACGTATTCTTGACTCGTATTGTATATTTTTTTTTTCTCCTGCATGATTATTTTAGCATGTCATTGGTTGTGGCTTAGCTTGGTTTGGCTTAGCTTGGGTTGGTTTACTTTTGGGTTCATCATGAACCAAAAGAAAACCCCTACCTACCACCACCACTACCCTTTATTAACCCATTTCCCCTTTCTCTCTCTTTATTTATTCTTCTTCCCTATCATAACTTCTTCAACCACCAGGAGAAAGAGAGAGAGAGCTTAGGCAAGTGCAAACTTGCTTCATAATGGATCTCAAGTTTTATTGTTCCATTCTCTTCCTTACTTGATTCTAAGCCTCTTTAGAACTTGACATTTTTGGATTTGATGGATGGATTCTTGTAGATCTAAGTTTGTAAACTTTTCAGTTTTTCTTAGTTTTGATCTTTAAAACTTGGTTATTTTCAAAAACTAGTGTTTCTATGTTGTAGAGAATTCAATTTCATGCAGTTTTGGCTTTTGTTTCGCTTGATTTCGACTTCGGATGAGGAAGTTATAGCCAAAACAATTTCTGGTCATTTCTAGGTTCATCTGCAGCATAATCAGCATGTCGCAGAAGGCGCAAGTCGCAGAAGACGCATGTTGCAATGAAGCGCATGTCGCGGTAGCCGCATATCATGTCGCAGAAGGCGCATGTCGCAGAAGGCGCATGTTGCAATGAAGCGCATGTCGCGGTAGCCGCATATCATGTCGCAGAAGGCGCATGTCGCAGAAGGCGCATGTTGCAATGAAGCGCATGTCGCGGTAGCCGCATATCATGTCGCAGAAGGCGCATGTCGCAGAAGGCGCATGTTGCAATGAAGCTCATGTCGCGGTAGCCACATATCATGTCGCAGAAGGCGCATGTCGCAGTAGGCGCATGTTGCAATGAAGCTCATATCGCGGTAGTCGCATATCATGTCGCAGAAGGCGCATGTCGCAGTAGGCGCATGTTGCAATGAAGCGCATGTCGCAGTAGCCGCATATCATGTCGCAGAAGGCGCATGTCGCAGTAGACGCATGTTGCAATGAGGCGCATGTCGCGGTAGGCGCATATCATGTAGCAGTTGAGCCACATGAGGCGCATGTCGCGATAGGCGCATATCATGTCGCGCATGAGCCGCATTAAGGCGCATGTCGCAGTAGGCACATATGGTGTCGCAGTTGCATGCATGTCGCAGAATAGGCCGCATAATGCATATTTTGACTATTACTAACTGTTATATGTCCTAATTGACTGAATTATTGATCGAATTTCTTCCAACTCCCAACGTGGAAGTTGTAGATCTTTTTCTTAGCAGCAAGAATATGTCTCTAGTTATTTTATGCAAGTTTCTCTCATTCATAATATTGTAAGAATAGAACACGATAGTGGCCCGCTGTGGCGCACTCTTGACAAGTAAACTGACATGATATATCTCGACATGCTGTTACGACAGCTAGCCTGACATGACAAGTATGAAAGACTTGGACACCGTGGGCGATTGTGTTTGTGCAAATAAACTGGTACTGTCTTACATCATGTTTAGGATGGGGACCCCTGAGTACCACGGTCAGGGGTACCTACTGAAATTGACTAAGGCTAATTAACTAGAATGATTCAGTAGTCATGAAGAGATTCCCAGCTATAGGCAATCCCGTTATCTGGGCGCATTCAGTGGACTTGTAGCCTACCGACGAGTAGGGCACATTTCCAGCACACAGTCATGTGTTGCATTCTTCCTAAATAGACATTCGATCCGGATAACCTGGATGGTCTGCAGGGCTTGTGGCTATTGGGATAATCTCATTGCATCTTGCTAGTAACTAGGCCTGTGATAACCCTAGTTAGTTAAAAGTATCAAGCCGTACTCTTGATTGGCCGTGATTGATTGGATGTAGTTTATTCCATCTTAGTCTTATCCTGATCCTGTACAAGATTGTATCAGGACATGATTTTTTGTATCGATAAATGATGGGATACCAAGTTCTGTTCAGATGAAGGGTTACAATCCCGGTCCTTGTTTGGTTTAAGGGTTGTAACTTGGATATCTGAATAGTTCCATGGTTATCTTATCATATATCGTCCTGCTTATTGTGCCCGCCTTAACAATAAAGATCAGGGGTCCAGTTCTGTTCAGGCGAAGGGTTACAACCCCGGTCCTTGTTTGGTTTAAGGGTTGTAACCTGGCTCCGGAAGCATTTCTGTGTCCTCTCTTCGTTTATTGTCTTATTGTAACCCCCTGTCATGCTCGTCATGTTTTACCTTTACTTCAATACCATGATTATTTATACTGGCCTTAACAATAAAGATCAGGGGTCCAGTTCTGTTCAGGCGAAGGGTTACAACCCCGGTCCTTGTTTGGTTTAAGGGTTGTAACCTGGCTTCCGGAGCAGTTCTGCGTCCTCTCTTCGTTTATTGTCTTGTTACCTTATCAATAGTAATTGAGGCGGGTTTCTGTTCAGGCGAAGGGTTACAACCCCGGTCCTTGTTTGGTTTAAGGGTTGTAACCTAGCTTCCGGAGCAGTTCTGCGTCCTCTTTTCGTTTATTGTCTTGTTACCTTATCAATAGTAATTGAGGCGGGTTTCTATTCAGGCAAAGGATTGCAACCCCGGTCCTTGTTTGGTTTAAGGGTTGCAGTCTGGCCACTTGAATGGTTTCTTCGTGCTCAATATATTATTGATTATCTCAGTTATTATCAGTATCTTTTAATTACCTTAACTATTTATTTGTGATATGCTGGTTTTAGTTCCTAAGTGAAGCCTCCTTTGTGGCACTTGCTCTTTCTGGGGTCTGATCCAGCTGGTTTTGTGTGGCCAGATATCGGAGCAGCACCAGAGGATCCACCTGTCTTCCAGCCCGATGGTGACCACCAGGCGTAACCAGGGCAACGAGTGGGTTTCTTTTGTCCTCCCACTCTATTTGTAAAACTATTCTTTTGAGGCATTTAGCCGGCGAGCACGTGTTAGCTCGTATTGCACCTTTATTTACTGTCTGCCTACGGGCTGTAACATGATTGACAAATCCTAGGGTTGATCATGTACTGACTAAAACTCTTGCTAGTCCTGACATTTTGTACGACTAGCTTCATGATCATCCAATATGTAATGTATGGGATGCCTTACTATTGTATATTGATGCTCTAATATCTTGTGACTACTATTACTTGCTTGTGATTGAGACAATAGGCTTGTTCATGACCATAGAAGACTGATGGATTATAGTTAAACCCTCATATATCTAGACAGCCGTGACCGTATAGTGACGTGGATTCCATTTCATTATACGTAGCTGGCTATGTCTGTCCCCGCTCTCCAGTATTCTGGTTCTGGGGCGTGACAGCAATCAACCCTCTAGCTGGAGGAAGAGCTCCCCAAACCGAGGAAGAGAAGAGCACAGCAAGCCAACCTGTGGCCAGGGAAGGTTTCGAAAGAGCCTCCAAAGGCGAAGGAAGATCGCAATCGAAACCGCGGCTAAAGGAGCAGCTTTCAACACAACCAGAATGGGCAACACCCACTTTGAAGGAAGAAAGAGCCCCCAAAGCCGCAGCACCGCAATTCTGATCTGCGGCTCTTCCCACATAACGAAGACGAGGCTCGAGCATCCCGATCTTTGGATGCAACAGGAACCTTCTGCCTACCTCAGAAGCCCTCGACTCCGACTTTTGGATGTAACAGTCACCTTCAAGTGCATCAATGAAGACAATGCGTCGCATCTTCACCCTCGAGAGCATCTCATCAACAGAATGCACTCGACTAAACAAGTTCATTTTGAAAGAACGTGAGAGAACGAGAAGCAAACTCTCTCCATGCCACTATTTATAGGCCGGGCAAATCAAACCCATGTGCCAAGTGGATGGCTCTCCGAATCCCGTGCAATGAATTTGCATTAAATGGATGAACTAGACGCTTCAAATTCAGCCAAGTCAAAAACGGCTATTTAAAGCACTCGAAGAACGTAACAGTCGCACCAAAAGACGTGTCAAAGCAGAGCGGATGCGCCGGTCAGACCGCGCATCACACAGACGCGCCCCTTAACACCAAGCGCTTCACAAGCATGCGCCCCCATGCGGCCCCATGAGCCTAGTGGAACATCGATCGATGCGCTCACTCCAACAGTCCATCACCTGTCAAAAACATTAAATACTGAAGTCTGATAGAGTTGGCAGCACGCCTCTCGAGGAATGAACAGTTGACAGCTTTTTCAGAAAATGAAGCATCGCCAACGTCAGCATCATCATTACTTTTCTCCAGCGGTTACAAGCCATGTGGCCGCCCAACCACTCGCATGCACATCTACGGCCATGCGCCCAAAGTTATGCATGCGCCTCAAAAGCCATGCGTCTCAGACTTTCTCTCTGATCCCTAAAGACAGAAGTAAAGTCACTACTGAAGCTCTGCATGCGCCTCAAAAGCCATGCATCCCAGACTTCTCTCTGATCCCAAAAGACAGAAGTAAAGTCACTATCGAAGCCTCGCATGCGCCTCAAAAGCCATGCGCCCCAAATGGTTCGCGACTCCCAAAGGTTACGAGCCAAAGTCTCCTCATGCGCCCAATCCCAGGCGCATCCTACCAGATCATTCCCCACCAAATCTGAGATCTCCGAGCCATGGGCTGATGACACGTGTCCTTTGACTCGATTCACCCAAGATCTCAGCAACAGAAAAATCCTCTTCTCTGCTACGTGCCGGCCCACAACAGCAGTATGAAGAATTTAACCCCTCAATCAGGGCGCATCGTTCATGCGCCTCCATCAGTAATCACCACGTGGCATCCCCGTGTTCAGGCGCATCCTACATATGCGCGCATGAGCAGCCAGTCTGCAGACTATAAATAGAGGGATTATTTCCTTCGTACACACACACACACAGAGACAAACATACATAGACAGACATAGACATCGCACAACCAGAGAGGCAGATACAGACACTCAACGTCTTTCTCCTCTCAGCAAGCTCCAGCACCCAGAGCAATCCAAACCCTCAGAGAACCGATAACCGTCGTCAGATCGTCAACGGAGTCAACGCATTACCACTCGCTCCATCGGCACAAGGGACCCAGATAAACAAAAGTGTACTCCTAGGACTACGTCTCAGTCCTATATTGTAACACTGTTCTGTTTGTATTAAAATTTGCAATCAAAAGATTTTAATGGCAAACAAGCTGGCGACTCTGCTGGGGACCTCTTTCTCCTCCACCGAGAAAGCTGTGTCGCAATCCGACGATGTGAAGGTGGGCTCCTCCCACAAGATGCTGGTCGTACGCCTCAATCAACAGGCGTATGAGGAGTTCATCTCTGAAGGCAGTACGAGTCCTTCGAAGCGGCTGCCAAAGTCGAAGAAGACCCGCCGAGTCTGGGTGCGCAAGGTCGACGCCTCTGGCACCATCACCGAAGGAAATGCACCGATCCAGCCTTCCCTTCCTGCTGACGTCCTCAGCAACCGAGATGCGCCCACTGGTGTAGCGCATCCCTCAAAAAAATGTGCAGCTGACCACATTCCCCAGCCATCTCCCTCTCAGGCGAGGAAGATGCGTCGACGGAGCAAGGACGCAGCTAATGCCCCGCGCATCACCTCTGATGCGCCGCAGAAGGTCTCTGTCTTTGACAGACTCACTCGCTGTAGTAGCGAGGAGAATTCAGATTCTGAGTACTACGCGCCCCAGCGGGGTAGTACGAAGAAGTCCAAGGCAGCACGGGCCATGCGTCCCAAACGTGCTATGCCAGCAGCAAGCCAGAAGCTTGCACTCACAATCATGCGCGCTGCTGATAGTAAGCTGTATAAGGTTGACTCATGTGCTTCTGCGCCAAAAACGAGCCAACCTTCAAAGTCCTTATCTCACTTGGGCGCATCTGTTGCGTTCGCAACCAAGTCGAGTAAGGCAAACCCAGTGGTCTTGAACCCCCGCGGCCCCTCGGGTTGTGTGTCTGAGGTTCGTTCAAGTCACTTTAAATGTTGTTCCTCCACTACTGATCTGAGCACCTGTTTGGTGTTGGACCAGGGGCACAGCATTCACCTGACCAACCCGGCGCTTGGCCTTGCCATGCGCCTGAAGGGGGTGCGAAGGTAGCACTCTCCTCTAACGATCTGCGTAACGTGATCACTCACAAGCGCTGATCAGGAGAGTCGACTGACAAGCACGATACGCCTTTCACAGGGCACACTTGTGCTATGGTCACCATCAACTGCTGTTGCAAGTCAGCAGTCCCACTAAGACAGTCGGTGTTCCAGCGGCTGCAGTCACCGACACCCCTCCGACGTCGTCTGGGGAAGAAAGTATCAACAAAAGAGGAGCCAGAACTAGAGGTTGCTTCATGCAATGTAATCTCCAACTCCTCGTCAGTCCGAAAGGCGACTGGCATTTCCTCGTCCAAGAGCCAGCCGAGGAAATCCAAAACAACCATCTCGTCCTCCGAAGTGTTCGAAGGCACTCGGGGGAGGAATAAGCTCTTGGAGGAAGCTGGGGGTAGTCAAACCCTTGTTGATTCCGAAGACGAGGGTGTCCTCCAAAGAACAGCTAGGGTGAATCTTCATCCTCAGGGCGAATCAGCCTCCCCGATATAGCTGGGGGTCGCCTAGACCCTGTGGACCTGCATCTCGAAGATAAAAAAGTCCTTCAAGACATGACTGGGGGTAATCAGGCCGTTATAGATACTTCCCCCGAAGATGAAGGCGTCCTCCAAAACTTAGCTGGGGGTAGTCTAGCCCCTGCGGATCCGAGTCTCGAAGACGAAGGAGTCCTCAGGAACATAGCTGGGGGTAGCTAAGACGAAGCTCCGGGAACAACAACTCCTCTACAGGAGAGTGAGGCTGAAAGCGAAGCCTCAACTGACCCATCCGACTCCAGCCATGTCATGACAGTCTACATGGCTGGAGGTGATACCGAGTCTGATGCGCCGCCACCAGACCTCGTCCAGCGCATGGATACCTTGGAGGGAGGACTCAAAACCCTTTCTGCCTCTATGCAAACTCTGACTCAAGCAGTGTTTGAGATACGGTCAGCTTTGGCCAGAATACCTTCTACCGGTCCCGACCCAGGGGCCAATGGAGAGTCAAGTGTACCCCTTCAACGGGTATCCTTGCATACGGATCGTCGCAAAGCCCCCCGGACGTCGGAGCCCTCAAATGCTCAACTCCAGGTGGTACCACCTTCCCCAACTCCCAGCTCCATGGAAGACGTGGTGGAGATGATCAGGGACTTGCGCGAGCGCTTTGAGTCCAAGAATAGACAAGTGGAACGCCAAAAGATGGGCATCCCCCAACCTTATCCCTCGAATGGAACAAGGTGGTTTATCCTCCTAAGTATAAACCACAAACACTGACGCCATACGACGGAAAGGACTCTCCGCGTCGCTATCTGACGTATTTCCAGTCTCAGACGGGACATCTCCCGAAGGAGGATGCGCTACTCACTAGCATATTTGTCGGCACACTGAAAGGAGTGGCGTACGACTGGTACTACAGCCTCCCCGACAATTCTATATCATACTTCGACGATTTGACGCGCCTTTTCCTCGACCGTTTCTACGACGGCGGGAAGGACATGACAATGGCATCCCTCATAGAGATACGCCAGAAGGAGAAGGAAACAGTTCGGGTATTCATCGAACGCTTCCGACAGGCCTGCTTCAGACTGGCCCTGGGCATGCCAGAACATGTACTCCTCTTCTCCTGCAGCATGAACATGCTGCCTGCAGTCAAACTCTGGCTCAACTCTACTCCTCCTCTTGACTGGAGTTCCTTGATCATCGAAGCCGAGGCTGCAGAAAAGAAGGCGGCCAATGCTCGTCTTCTGGGAGTCAGTTTTCCCGCCTTTGAAGATAAGGAGAAACGGCCTGCAGCCAACAACCCCGGACGAGAGACGAAAGGGAAACAGGCATTGACTGTCAATGCCTCAAAAGGTGCATCAGCACCTACTCAGAAGCCTCCACTTGCACCAAGACCAAAGGAGGTTTATTCTTTCAATGATGAAGACACCTTGCAACTCTTTGAGATACTGAAGCAGGGTGACAAGATCAAGTTGCCGGACCCGAAGCGTCCGGACGAGGTTGGGAAAATGGACAATCCGAGGTACTGTCACTAGCATCAGTTTGTCGAACATCCAACCAAGGACTGCTACGTCCTCAAAAACTACATCTAGCGCATGATCAATGCGGATGTTATCTCCGTCGACTACGAGGAGAAGACGGTTTTGGCCAACGTAGTGTCGCTCCAGTTCGGCACCTTGCCGCCAACTACAACACAAGATGGCGTCGTCCCCATCCCTAAGGCGACAATGGAGGTGGTTAACTTACCGCCTACTCGTGACAACGTGAGTGGACTCATCCCACTCACCACATCTCGGGAAGAGGTCTTATGGGTTCACCCTGATCTCGTCTCTGAGGTTACTCAACCGGAGGTACGCTCTGCCTCCAGAACCAAGGGCAGGAAGATCAAGTCTTGCTGCATGGTCTCTTCCTCCGCAGAAGAGGCTCTTCATGTACAGACGCGTTCACAACAAAATGCCCAACCCGACGAAGCTGCCGTCGAGGTGGTGTCTCCTTGCACCGTCCCTGCTACCGAGGAAGGGGGTCCGTCCAAGCCTCCAACAGCTAATAAGCAGAAGCATGTAGAGGCTCGTTTCGACAGGCCTCTGCGAAAGGAGAATGCTTCGGGGCTAGCCAAGCCCCACAACTTTGACATACTGGCACAACTTGCCAGTACTCCTGCCCGTCTATCTCTGTTTGAGCTTCTTCGTCTTTCCAAGGACACTCGCGAAGCCCTCTGTGAAGCCCTGAAGGATGCTGAGTCCTTCATCAGTTAGGTCAAGCAGCCTGAAGATCTCCCAACTGCATGTGCGTACTGTCATTGTGCGGATGAGGTTATCCCCAATATAACCTTTACCCAACAAGACATGCTGCTCAAGCACAACCGACACAACAGGCCGCTGTATTATACAGGGTATATCGGTTCTGTCAAGGTAAAGCGGATTCAGATCGATCCGGGGTCTTCCCTCAGCATCATTCCGAAGATGCTGCTCTCAACACTGGGGATTCCAATGTACCGACTGGCGCCATCCAACACAACAATCAGTGGCTTCAACGCTAGCAAAAGCGAGCCACTGGGCAAGATACGTCTAAAGTGCCATATCGGTAGGTGACTTGTTATGTCGTGGACACCGACGTCAACTACAACCTCCTGTTGGTTCGTCCATGGCTACATGAGTACATGGTGGTGACATCCACACTCCACCAATGTATGAAGTACGTGTCCACCAACGACGTCATCCGGACGGAGTTCGCGGACATTGACCCTTTCAAAGGGGTTGAAGCCTACTTCACTGATTCCTCCTTGTACAAGTCACCTGACGAAGAGGAAGCCAATAATGCTGACGATGAATCAGAAACGGCAGCAGAGCCGGACATGGAGCCGGAGATGACTCCCGACGCTCCTTTGAAGATCCGACTCAAAGGCAAACCACCTCAGAAGTTGCCTCCCATGAACATCAAGCTACCCGGGAAAGCACCAACTGCTCCTGAAGCTCCCCTGAAGATATGACTCAAGGAAAAGCCGCCTCAAATATTGGCTCCCCTCGTGGCAAAACTACAGGGGAAGGCACCCATCACCGAAGGCGCAGTTGAGGCACCTCTGAAGGTGCGTCTTAAGGGCAAGCCACCGCAATCCAAGCTACCAGAGAAGGCCCACATAGCCCTCTCGGACCCCGAAATCAAAGCTGTGGTGGACTCTCCCGATCCAATCCCAGTACTCACAGATGAAGAGCTAGGGGAATATATCTCTGCTGATGTAGACGCACCCTCTCTGGACAATGTAATCCCGCGGGATAAAATCTCGTATTTCATCAATAATAGAGTGTCTTTTAATTATTCTAGTCTTCCATATTAGAATGCCATGTATACATTAGATAACGCTCTACGGTCGTTGCAAACACAAATAACGACTGTCCATCATGTAAATCGAGTAGTCCCGTTCCAAGGGATCTGTTCTGTAGTCCCACCGCGGAGTCGAGACGAAGAATCCATCATTTTCGGCAAAGTTGAGCGTCATCAAGACCTCCCGCCACTCGAGCCAGAACCAGATACCGGCAGAATACAAGTCTATCGGTACACGGACAAGGCAAAGTACCTCATCCAAAAGATGGGTTACGACCTAAAAAGCAACAAAGGCTTGAACTACGGCAAGGGTCGACGTCTTCCTCTCCGACTTCCAATACCTAAAGAAAAGCCGCAGGACTACTATAATCGGACTCAACGGGGGATAGGCTATGTCACACCTCCATCAACTCCAGAGAGTTCGGACGCAGAAGAAGCAGAATATTCTCATTTGTCTGAAGCATCAACTTGGGATTCTGATACCAGTATCGGCTCAGTCTTCAAGAGAGTGCTGTCAGCCAACATGACATCTGCACAACCTCAAGAAGATGAAGGCGAAGACCAAGCGCCAGAATTCTTCGAGGAAGAACCATGGGCGCAACGCTTAGGAGAACAATAGGAGTCTCGTTTTGAGCTACGTGAACCCCCTACCGAAGACGAAGTCGAGCAGATCGACCTTGGGGATGGATCTTCTTCCAAACCCATCTTTATCAGCAAAAGCCTAAAAGGAGAAGACCGGGAGTCTTTAATCCAGCTGGCTAAAGAATATATTGATGTCTTCGCCTGGAGCTACGAAGACATGCCAGGACTTGATCCTCAGATCGTGATGCATAGGCTCAACATCTTACCCGATGCCAAGCCTATCAAACAACAACAGCGACATTTTCGTCCGGACATCATGAACGCCATCGATCAGGAGGTGGACAAACTCTTGACCAGCGGCTTCATCCGTGAAGAACAACATCCGGATTGGGTGGCCAACGTTGTCCCTGTTACCAAGAAGAATGGGAAGATTCGAGTCTGCATCGACTTCAGGGATCTCAACTTCGCCTGTCCGAAGGACGAATTCCCGCTTCCCATCACCGACGTGATGATCGACAACACATGTGGCTTCGAACGCATGTCTTTCATGGACGGGTATTCGGGCAACAACCAGATCAAGATGTTCCCTGATGACGCAAAACATACGTCATTCAGGACTCCAAAGGGCATTTTCTGCTACACAATGATGCCCTTCGGCTTGAAGAACGCTGGTGCCACATACCAACGAGCTATGAGCACCATTTTCTGTCAGCATCTTCGCAAGACAGTCGAATGCTATGTTGATGACATCGCAGTCAAGAGCCGTCTCAAAAGAGATCACCTACAAGACCTGAAGACAGTCTTCGATCTCATGCGGGCGCACCAACTCAAGATGAACTCCGCTAAATCCTTCTTAGGGGTTTCTAGCGGAAAGTTCTTGGGCTTCATTATCACGACGAAAGGCATTCATGTCGATCCCGAGAAGACCAAAGCCATCCTCGAAATGGTCCCTCCGAAGAACCTTCGAGAACTTCGAGGCCTGCAGGGGCGTCTGGTATACATCCGGAGGTTCATAGCAAACCTTTCCGGAAAATGTCGACCCTTCACTCAGCTTATGAAGAAGGGAGTCTCTTACGTCTGGACAGAGGAATGCCAAAAAGCTTTCGACGATATCAAAGCTTACCTGACGAGTCCGTCAGTCCTAGTGGCGCCCGTCGCCGGCAAACCATTCCTCCTCTACGTCCGTGCCATGGATCATTTCCTCGGCGCTTTGCTGGCTCAGAACAGCGATACAGGCTATGAGCAGGCCATCTACTACCTCAGTCGAACACTCATCCGGGCCGAACACCGGTACAACTGTCACACCCCAGAACCAGAATACTGAAGAACGGGGGCGGACACAGCCAGCTACGTATAATGAAATGGCAACCATTCTACTATACGGTCACGGCTGTCTAGATATGTGAGGGTTTTACTAAAATCTATCAGTCTCTTAGGGTCAAAATAGCCTATTGTCTCAATCTCAACCAACTAATAATAATCACAAGATATCAGATCACCAAATATACAATTGTAAGGCGTCCCAAACATTACATATCCAGATGATCATAAAGCTAGTCGTACAAAATGTAAGGACTAGCAAGAGTTTAAGTCATACATGATCAACCTCGAGTTGCCAATCATGCTTACAGCCCGTAGGCAGACAGTAAATAAAGTTGCAAACGAGCTAACACTTGCTCGGCGGCTAAACGCCTCAAAAGAATAATTTACAATTACAGTGGGAGGACAAAAGAAACCCACTCGTTACCCAGGTTACGCCTGGCGGTCACCATCGGGCTGGAAAGCAGGTGGATCCTTTGCTGCTGCTCCAGAATCTGGCCATACAAAACCAGCTGGGTCAGACCCCAGAAAGAGCAAGTGCCACAAAGGAGGCTTCACTTAAGAACTAAAACCAGCAATTAGCACAAAAGTATAATTACATAATAAGAGACAGTAATTTAAGAAAAAGCATGATGGATAATTATAAAAGACAATCTTGCATAGAATCACTAAAAGACAGGACATATGGAGAAGCATGTCAGGATGATATACGATGAGATAACCATGGGACTATTCAGATAGCTAGGTTACAACCCGTAAACCAAACAAGGACCGGGGTTGTAACCCTTCATCTGAACGGAACTTGGTTTCTCTCACCATTTATCGGCAAGATAAATATAAGAAATCAGGTCAAGTAACAATCTGGAGTGGCAATCATTATAGTGACAATCTGGAGTGACAATCATTCCATCATTCTGGTACAATCCTATAATCAATCAATTCTAGACAATACTATACTGGACCAGACTCTATCCAAGCCATCACGGCCAATCATTGCCTACGGCTTTCTACATTAACTAACTAGGGTTATCACAATCCTAGTTACTAGCAAGATACAATGAGATTGATCCACAGCCACAAGCCCTGCAGACCATCCAGGCTACCCAGGACGAAAGATTAGGGTTGAATTCAGGTGGGTACATCGCCCAGGAGACAAATGTACCCTTAGGTGACTTAGAGGGTGCAACACTCGACGGTGCGCTGGAAATGTGCCCTACTCGACGGCAGGCTACAGATCCCAAGAGCGCCCAAGGTAACGGGATTGCCTGTAGCTGTGTCATCTCTTCATGACTACTGTGTTATTCTAGTTATTAACCTTAATCCATTTTAGTAGGTACTCCTGACCGTGGTACTTGGGAGTCCCATCCTAGATATAATGCACGACATGACAAGTGGATTAACAAGCAAGCAAGAAAGAACCACCCACGGTGTCAAGGCAAGTCAAGTTAAGTTATCAAGTCATGTCAAGTCAGGAGTGCGCCGCCACGGCCACTATCAAGTCAGGTTGGTCATGTCAGGAGTGCACCACTACGGGTCACTGTTGTGTTATGCAAGTTCTTGTCATATCATGCCATGTACAATAGTCATTCCAAACATATTAAGTAAAATCAAGTTCATGACAAAAGGCGTAAGGATATAAAATGGACGTAAAATATCTAATAAAATATCAATAAACAGGACCATAGAAAAGCCAAGCTTAAAGAAATAAAACCAAAACTCCAAGAGCCAAGGGGTTAAGCAAGGGGTCAGGGGAGCAGCGTACGAAAAGTCACGCATGCTGAGGGCAGCGTAGGTGAAAAGTCACGCACGCTGAGAGAGCAGTGTACGTAAAAGTCACGCACGCTGAGGGCAGCGTAGGTGAAAAAGTCACGCACGCTGAGAGAGCAGTGAACGTGAAAGTCACGCACGCTACAGGGAGCAGCTGCATGAAAAGTCACGCACGCTCAAGAGGAGCAGCTGCGTGAAAAGTCACGCACGCTCAAGGGAACAGTGTGCGTGAAAAGTCACGCACGCTCAAGGGAGCAGCTGCGTGAAAGTCACGCACGCTCAAGAGAACAGTGTGTGTGAAAAGTCACGCACGCTCAAGGGAACAGTGTGTGTGAAAAGTCACGCACGCTCAAGGGAGCAGCTGCGTGAAGTCACGCACGCTCAAGGGAACAGTGTGTGTGAAAAGTCACGCACGCTCAAGGAGACACGCTTCCAACAGGAAGCGTACTCAAGTCTGCGTACGCAGCGCTAAAGAGCACGCATAGCTCAGTGTGCGTAAGCTAAACAGCTATGCACACTGCTCACTGTCTTCTCCAAAGAGCAAGAACAGCAAGAACAGCAAGGATGAACCCAAACTTCAAATGCTCATAACTTGGTCAAAACAAGTCCGAATCCAAGTTTCCAAAGGTCGAAATTGGGTAGAAGGAAATTCCCAACCACATGGAACCATCAGAACTTGTAAATGAAGAAGTTATCTAGATCAAAACTTCAAAATTCCAAGAAAGCATTTCTTAGATCTACAAAAAACTCATGTACCAAAATGAAAATCTTTAAGTTCTAAAGTGGTTTAAAATCCTGCTAGGAAGCCATCAGAACCATCAAAATGAGTTCTCAAGTGAGAGCAAGATGCACTTGCCTATGGTGGTGTCGGTGGAAGAAGGAGAGGAAGGAAGAAGAAGAAGAAATAAATAAGAGTTAGGGAGGAGAGAGAAGGTTGGTGGCTACTATTAAAGGAGAAGAGGGTGGTAGGTAGGAGTGGTTCATGCTAACCCAAACCAAGCCAAACCAATCCAAGCCCAACCCGAACCAAGCTAGGCCAAACCGAGCTAATGCAAATGCCAGGATAGACCAGAAAATACTCAATAAACCAAGCTCCATTAATCAGAATTAATTCATGAATAATAAATGACAATTAAACCACAATGCTAAATATGAAATAAACCATAATTAACTAATCAAGAAAAATAAAAAATACAGGTCAGAAATACGAACACGTATAAAATACGTATTACGAATTTCGGGGCTCTACAACAACCCCGTTGAAAAGGAGTGCTTGGCGTTGGTGTTTGCCATTCAGAAGACTCGCCATTATGTCTCGGGCCAGACGATTCATGTCATCTCCCAAGTCAATCCACTCAGAGTTCTCATGACAAAGCCAGGGTCATTAAATTCCCGGCTAGCTACGTAGGTGATCCTGCTAACACCATACAACATGGTGTTCATTCCATAAAAAGCCGTCAAGGGTCAGGCTTTGGCCGACTTTTTAGCTGCACACCCCATCCCGGAGTCCTCCAAACTCTATGAAGACATCCAGGATGAGGTCCAAGAATCTAACGTCACCGAAGAAAGCTCCGTCTGGCGGATATTTTTCGATGGCGCTTCAAGAACAGGCCCCAAAGGCCAAATCATCGCAGGAGTGGGGGTAGTCTTAGTCTCCCCCGATCAGCTGGTCATCCAGCGCGCCTACTCCCTTTCGAAGCCGTGCTCTAACAATGTGGCCGAGTACAACGCTCTCATCATGGGACTCCAGCTGGCGCGACAGCTGGGGGTGGATCATCTGGAAGCCTACGGCGACTCAAAACTCGTCGTAAACCAGATCAGAGGGCAATACGAGGTTCGCCTTGAAGACCTGATCCCTTATCATGAAGTCGTATTGAAAATCATTTTAACCTTCGTCGAGTTCTTCATCGAACATGTTCCTCGTTTACAAAATCTGGAGGCTGACGCCCTGGCCGACCTCGTAACCTCGTTAGCAGCACCCCTCGGGACTCAATACTACGTCACGGTAGTTGGTCGAGACTTGGTCTGTCCTAAAAACAACCTGTGCTCACAAGTGACTCATGCCATGTCAACAAGTGCTGGTGTTAATGTCCGAGACTGGAGATTTCCGTTCATCGACTTCGCTGTTTACGGAATTCTCCCAGAAGACCCGAAAGAAGCCGTCTCAGTCAGGAGGCACTCCCTTCGATTCTACTAGATACAGCTACTAAAATGTTGTACCGACGCTCCTACGATGGACTTCTCCTGCGATGTCTGTCCATCGAAGAAGCAGCCGAAGCCCTTCGAGAAGCTCACGATGGGACCTGCGGAGCCCATCAACCTGGCCCTAAGTTGCAGGACCAACTGCGACACATGGGCTACTACTGGCCAACCATGGCCGCTGACGCTGTTGACTATGCTAAAAAGTGCCACGCGTGCCAGCTTCACGCAGACTTCATCCATACACCGTCAGAACCACTACATCCTACAGTCGCCTCCTGGTCCTTCGAGGCTTGGGACATGGACATTGTGGGACCGATCACCCCTCCTTCATCGAGAGGACACCGCTTTATCCTAGCCATCACTGACTACTTCTCCAAGTGGGCAGAAGCAGTCCCGCTGGCGAAAGTAAAGAGCTCTAGGGTGTTCAGCTTCATCAAGCACCATGTCATCTACCGTTTCGGGATACCCCGAAGGATTATCCATGATAACGGTCCTCAGTTCATCAGCCATTTTTTCAGCAGATTCTGTGATAAGAATCGCATTCAAAACGTGGCCTCAACCGCCTACAATCCGACAGCAAACGGATTGGCCGAGGCGTTCAATAAGACTATCGTCAGGCTACTCAAAAAGGTCGTCTCTTCCAACAAACGCGACTGGGACGAAAAGCTCGGCGAATGCCTTTGGGCCTACCGCACAACGGTACGGACCCCGACAGGCAACACACCATTCTTCCTGGTCTACGGGAGCGAAGCGGTACTACCTCTCGAGATCCAGATACCCTCACTCCGCGTAGCAATCACAAACCAACTCACAGAAGAGGACAATCAACGTCGTCGTCTGCGGGAACTGACGGCACTTGACGAAAAGTGTCTTCTAGCTCAACAACGCATTGAACTCTACCAAGCCCGTATATCACAGGCTTTCAACAAGAAGGTCAAGCAAAGTACTTTCCAAGTAGGCGACCTGGTTCTGGCAGTCAGGAGGCCGATGGTGTTGACTCACAGGACACCAGGAAAGTTCGAGCCCAAGTGGAAAGGACCTTTCATCATAGAGACGGTATACTCAAACGGTGCTTACCGCCTCGCTAAATCCAATGGGGACTTGTTCATGATGCCCATCAACGACAATTTTCTAAAGAAGTACTACTCTTGACATCTTTCAGACATGTACTTCCACAAAGGGTCAGTGGACCCAATCATCAGGATTCACATACAAATTCCTTCCACAAAATCAGACGCTTCCGGAACCCAGCTGTTCTGTGGCATCCTCCAGTAGAAGGACAACCACGTCCACATCACCTCTGAGTTGTCCCCCTACGCCCTATGAAGCAGAATCTTACACTCCGTAAGACTACGCTATCCATCATGTTTATCACGTCCACATTACCTCTGAGTAAATATCCCGTACAGACAACCCCTGCGTTGCCGTACATTGATCGCAGAACTTCCATGTCCACATTACCTCTGAGTAGTTCCGCGTATCCCCCAGAGTCATTCCTACCACGTCCATAACACCTCTGAGTAGGAAGATTCCATCATTTGAATCCCATATTTGCCACGTCCACATCACCTCTGAGCAAACATATTGGTTCTCTCAAACTTATTATCTGTACCTAAAAACCAAGGTGCACAAAAGATAATAGGTCCACACAAATTATCAAGTTTATGACAGCAAAAATGAATACATCACAAAAATCTTTGTATCTCTTTATTCTAAAAAAAGAGAGTAAAGGATTACACCCTCCCCAGCAAGAGTTGCAAAAACACAAAAAGAAGAGACTACAACCCCTAAACATCTCCAGGGTTAGCCGAAAGCTCTTCAATCTTGCGTCTCAAGTCTGTCGCTCGAGTCTCCACAGTCGCCAGGACCCGACGTTCAGCTTCTTGACGCATCGCCTCTATGGCCTCTGGAGAAGTGTAATCCACATGCTTCTCATCCAGCTGCTGCCGCTGCTGAGCCAGAGTAAGAGCCCGGTGGGTGAAAGCTGCTTCCTCCTTCTTGAATGCTATATGCTCAGCCTGGGCACGCTCAGCATCTAATAGGAGTCGGACCCGCTGGTCCTCAAGGTGGCGAATCTGGACATCAACTGTCACGACCCGTACCCTGATTAGGGGCACGAGAAGTGGGTACGTCCAGCCTACGCCGCAGCATCGGCGGTAGAACGCTGTCTAGGTCATCTAGAATACTACAACTAAACAGATAAAGGTACCTGTACAGTATATACACTCCGAATGGAGATGACATAGCAATACAGTCTCAATCACAAATGTAAAACTAAGGTAGATAGCATGGAAAGGAAATATGATAGATGAAGCAAGAAATAAGTTCGAGATCCACACAAGTCCAAAACTAAACGTAACATCACAGAATAATATATAATACTACATTCTAAAATCTAAAGCTGGATCGCAGTCCAGTCAAGCCTAACAAGTGCTAACTACTCAGGGAGTATAAAATCTAGTGGCCAATCTATCAGGCCACTGCCCTGGCCTGAGTCTCCATCTGTCTCAGAAACATCTGTAAAATATCATAACGGTATCCTGTCAGGAAAATAAGCAAGTACAAATACCAACAGCAGTTCCATGTGAATTGACAAATACTATAAGAGACAGTATAATGAAATACAAGACAAAGATATAGGCGACTTGGGAACCATTCGAAAGCCGAGTTATAACCCTTAAACCAAACAAGGACCGGGGTTGTAACCCTTCTTTCAAACAGGACTTAGTCTCAATCATAGTACAGTATAAAGGCAGGTAGAGCATGTGAGTAAATGAATCATAGCATGGTGAGAAGTACAGAAAGTAAAACTGAACTGAAATATAAGATACGACAATAAATGTAAAATATGATTTGAATTATTAGAGCGATATGTGATCGGCTAGGGAGTCAGGATAGGGTTATCCACTTGGCCCGACAATCACAGGAAAATCTCTGGAAAGGGTCATGTCGGCCAACCTGGATAACCCGGCAAGGGGTGTCTGCTACACCCTACGTGAGGTAAGGGTGGCACTAGCAAAATAGTGACAGGGAGGCTTTGATCACATAACCCCTAATAATTCCCCCATCTCCGAATAGTAACATGGATCCGGACATAGTACGTCATGACGCGGGATTCCCTAAGAGGGGAGCAAGTCCTCTTCAGGAATCGGCGTCAATACAAGTACAAGAATCAAGACCAAGCAAGTACCAGTATCCCAAGAAATCCAAGAATGACATCTCATGACAGGAATCCGACAATACTAGTCCGTGAACTATCGTGTCGAGAATCAAGTAAGACACTACAACTGAATCAGATATAGTAGATATCAAGACAATGAAAACTATCAGTGAATGTACTCGCCTGCTGTCCTGAGCTGTATGGTATATCAATGCTCAGAGCGGTATCAGAAGACCTAAATATAAGATACTGTAAGTTAATTTAGGTTTAAACAAGTTTAGGAATGATTTACAATGAATGATATGCAATCTAGGTCAAACTAGGTCTCACTGAGTCACACTAAGTCCTGTCAAGTCAATCTAGGTCAAATTAAGTTATATCAAGTCAATCTAAGCCTAACCAAGTCAATCCTAGGTCATACCGGGCATTACGGGTCAAAACAAGTCGAAGAAAGTCAAACGGGATCAAGAGTTGGCCTACAGTTGACTTTTGGTCAACTGGTCATCTCTGGTCAACTCTGGTCAACTCTAGGTCAACCATGGTCAACCCTAGGTCAATGGTGACTAATAGTTGACTTTTTGTCAACTACAAAAGTCTAATGGAAATTGGGACTAATTTGGGTAAAGCGTTGACCCAAAGTTGACTTTTGGTCCAAAAAGTCAACCGTGGTCAACCGGGGCCAAGACTAGGTCTAGGCGACTATTTCTAACTATTACCAACCTCTACAACCCATATTCAAGTCCATCTTGGACTTCGAAACTCATATCTTGGCCGTAGGCCAATATCCTATTTTACCCTTAAAAGGGGTAAAATTCTAGCTTCGACAACTATCAAGTTAGCCTACCTACGCTTGATATTTTGACCCGATCTCCCTAGGATAGTATGATACTAGCCTATACATATAATATCTACCAAAATACCTAGGTAACGTGGACATTCGGTCCATGATACGGTCCGTTGTCAAAATCTTGAATATTTCAAGATACGCGCCGATACGGCGCGATACGGGCGCCCTACGACCCCGAATTCCACCCGGAAGCCTACCCGCAAAATCTAAATCACGTATTCATGCCCCACGCCAAGTTTCAACTCAATCGGATACTCCGAACTCCGTTTCGCCCTCTAATTCGGTTTTTCCCTTTTTCTATTCTAGCCTTTTTCCTATTCTTCCAACTTCTTTCAATCTTTCCTCCCAACCTCAAATCCTTTTCTAATTTCTCATTCCATAATCTTTTTCTACTCTTCTCTACGATTCCAACCATATATAATACTTATATATATATATTTATATATATACCTATATGTATAGGTGAAAAAGGGGGGTGTAAATAGGCCTAAAAGCCAAGGTGGGGGGGGGGGGGAGGGGGGGGGGGGGCTGTTTCCTGCAGCAGGTAGCTGCTGCTACTGCTGCAGTAAGCTGCTGCTGCTGCTGCGTTTAATCTTCTTCTTCTTCTCCTCTTCTATCTCCCTATATAATACACTTCATATATATATATATCTATATATATATATATATATATATATATATATATATATATATATATATATATATATATATATATAACTAGATATCTATCTATAATCTATCTAGATATCTATCCATCCCTCTAAATATATATAACACACACACATCCATATACACACATCCATGTATATATATAAATACACTCATATCTATATATATACACTCATATAACTATATATATATATATATATATATATATATATATATATATATATATATATATATATATATATAACACACACACACATCCTCACACAACACAAACACACACACACCACTCTCCCAACACCACCATCCCCATGACACAATATCACCCTCCTCTACACACACACAAATACATAAATAAATACACACACATAAATACACATGTATATATATATATGTATATATATATGTATATATATATATATATATATATATATATATATATATATATATATATATATATATATATATATATATATATATCATTTCACCAAATGATTAAATCCTAATAAATCCTTAACCTATTTTTCTAGGGAAAATCTACAAATTTGTGGGCAAATGGAAGAGAATGGTCATATCTCTAATTAATGTGAATGAACTAAATGAAGATGAGAAATAAATGAGGGATTAGAGAGTTTACCTAAAGTGGATTTGATGGAGAAGAAGAAGCTTGAAGAAAAGAAATGAAGAGAGAGGAAGAAAACTTAGTGGTGAAGAAATGAGAGGTGGAGGGGTGCCCTTTATGGCCAGCCATGGAGGGATAGGGTAGGGGCACTTGAAATTACAAGTTTGCCCCTCCCTAAGCCTAATATTAAATAAATTCCAAATTAGGTTTAGGAAGTTGCTAAAAATAAATAAAAATTATAATTAAACTAAATTATTCATGGGAAACTAGTCCAAACTCTTAAACCCTAATTTTTAGTGTGGTGGGCCATGGTTAGCTAACATGCTAATTACAGCTCAAGTCAAAATTTACCGGAGTCCCGAATTAACTCGGAATGCGATGAAATTCGAACCCGACTCCTATAATAATTAAATAATAATATTCATGAAATAAAATTCCCAAAAATATTATAAAATGGAAAATTACCATTTTACCCCTAACTGGGAAAAGTGAGGGTGACATCAACCTCCGCGATACTAGCGTCTAACGCAGTTCGCAACTCCACCTTCTCCTGCATAGACTGAGACAACCGCTCCACTGCAGCTTCAGTCTCAGCCACTTCGTGCTCCCAGACACCCACGATGGCCTGATAAGAGGACTCAATTTCAGCAATCAGCTTCTCTTTTTCTGCGTCTATCAGGACGGAAAGATCATTCCGCTGGATACGCTGAAACTCGGAAAGCAGTTGATCCAGCTCAGTCACCGAGGCCTCCAGAATCTCGGCCATATGATCATGGCCCTGGTGGAGACGTATCAGGTTGATGTGTGGAAGCGCCATGGATTTTTCTATCGCAAAACTCCCATTGGTGTTCATCACTGTCGACACACCCTTCTGTAGCATCTTGTACACTGCCTCAACGATGAATTTCACGTACTCATCCGCATCCGCCAACACTTGTGGTGTCATGGCAGGAGTTGGAGGAGTTACCCTGGATGGCGGACCTGAAGAAGACCCGCCGATCTCAATCTGCGAGGTTTGAACATCGACCTCAGCAGACTCTCCCGCACCAGGAACTTGAATTCCGCTACCAGCGCCAGATGCCAAGAGTGCAGCAGGAGTTGGGTGGGGTGTCGTAATCGTCCTCCAAGTCGAAGAAGCATCAGAGGGCTCTTGCATCAGCAAGCCCTTGCCCTTTCCCAGCTCAAAGGGACTATCAGCATCCGGAGCTGCCTCCTCCACCACCGAGGCGCGATCTATAACCAGCGCGGAGCCTTCCTCTGGCAAGCTAACCAGATCAGCTCCCGTTTCCTGGCAGGGCGCGTCTTCTGGGGTCGGGCTCGGCAGACGAGTCTCCCCCTCATCATCGAATCCCTCTACGGGGACCAAATCTGTCGCCACCTCCCGGCCGACAGCCACCTCAGCTTCCATTGCTGAGCTTGGGGTAGGGCTCGACAATGCTACAGCCGACCTCCCCGCATTATGACAAGGAGGGGAATCAACCCTCTCCTCTGTTGCAATCACGTCTGTTGCCCCCGCAACAGACTCACGCATCTCTGGAGGAACGTCTTCCGAAGACGACGAACTCCACTCCACCTCTTCATCAGGAAGCCCCGTGTCCGCAGGACCCTCAACGTCCAAGGCCCCCATGGCGGCTTGCACTATCCCGGAAGCTGCTACATCCTCAGCCTCCTTCCTAACATAATCTGAAGATGCCGGAGTCTCCACAACAACGACATCATCTGGATTCTCCTCCATAGGAGACATCATAATCGACGGAATGCGCTCTTTAGATGAGCCCGCCATCACCTTTGGCCTGCTGCCACCAGACTTTGGAGTACGGGGTCTCCTTTTGAGCGGCTCCTACAAAAGGAAAGCATAAGTCACACGAAATGTGGATCCTGAATTGGGCTATATGGGATGCCCTTACCTCCGTAGGTGTCGAGTCCGACGATACAGTCGGTGACGATGCCTTCTTCTGCCTCTTTGACGCAGAAGAGCCAGCCTCTGTATCCGCACGTCTTTTCGGTTGATCAACCGAGGGTTCTGCCTGACCCCCTGTGGATGCGGCAGGGGCACCTCGATGACCCACCTCTGGCGGACGATACGATCGGGCCCTCGTCGATGTGTTCCCGGTTACCGCTAACGGGGTGCCTACAACAAGACTAGTCTCCCTATCATATCCGGGAGGCATGGCAGCCATAACACAGTAAAATTTGACGGCTGAGAAAAGAATCGGCGGTCACGGATTCTGGACGGGCAGCGTAAAGCGAGCTCCGGTACATCCGGCATTGTAGTAATGCCAAGCTCGTGCACCATCCAGTAAACTCCCAGTATACCCCAGGGTGATACTAGGATTATCCAACATCAACTGAGCATAGCCGAATTACCGTAAAAAAATAGCTCGGTAAATACGGTTCCAGGTAGCACTGGTTCCTTTTTCGGTACACCAGATGGGACGGACGGATACTTTGCAACCAGCAGAATCTCCATGGAGGCAGAGTGGTGGCATCTTCACCCGAATCCACTAAGTCTTCATCGGCCTCAAAACCCGAAAAGACAGGACCTATTTTGGTGATCTCCCACCCCTGAAGGCGGGATAAAACCTTCCTGCAAACCGGAATGCCAGAATGCAACCAGCTCCTCTGGTGGAAACGGCGAAGGAATACATCTCCGGCCCTATGATCTTCTTCCGAGCCCGGACTCATTACATTTGGATGGTATAAAATTAACCACCCCATCAGATAGTGAAATGGCAGTTCGACACGTGGGAAGTTGTTATTCCTACCGCGATCATGAACCACGTTTCCCGCGAACTCCCGTAAACCTCGCAGCAGGTTACACACCATCGCAGGGAGAAGAGCCAGACGCTGGCCGAAAACCAACTTCACTGCTGGCAGGATTAAGTTTCGGGTCACCCTCTCTACAGAGCCTGACCCGCCCGAGAAGACGTAATCCCGAAGCCAAACCATCAGATATGCAGCTAACACTGCTTTCGACGACATCCGATGAGTAAGGTGCCAGAAACAGCTATAGGAGCGTTCATCCGACTCCCGATCCTTATTTTCTCGGGGATTCTTCTCACCTAACCTGCTCATTTCGGAGAGCACTTCGCTACGGGAAAGCGCTGGCGGAGTGGTAAATTGAGAGGGATCCTCCTTGTCTTGCTTGAAGACGTAATCCCTCCAGGCGGTCACATGAGGTTGCGACCCGCTCTTATCCCTCTTCTGCATATAGTAATGATGACTCGCCACTTCCTTGAAGACGGCCATCATCTCTTCAGCTTTGTCCCCCAGGACTTGGAACTCCTCGTTGGTCGGGAAGTATTCCTCATAAGGTTCTGACCCCCAAGGGAGTCTTGACACTTCGTACATTTCATGAAGTGCGAGTCCCAGCTCCCCCACCGGGGTAAAGAAAGTCCCGGTCTGGGTGTTAAACATCTCCAGAAGCGCGAGGAACATATGTCGGTTGATGTCAACACCTGCCTGAGTAGCACGGATCGCGGCAGTCAGCCCCATCTCTTGGAGTTCAGTTTGAAACCGTGACAGCATCCAGAGTGTCAGCTTGTCCCATTTGGCAACATAATGACACCAACCCTCTACCAAAAATTCACCTTTCGGGTACGATCGCTCCATCAACAGCATGCGATTGGCAAAAGTCGAAGTACCGAAAGCAAATGTATTGATGGGAACATCACTGTAAATACTTCCAGGACGTAGAGTCCGCCAGGTAAAAGATGGCCCAGACTGCACGGCGGCCAAAGTATCCCTTTGATCGGAGGTAGAGTCGATCTTGAGGATACCTGCTACCGCTCCTCCCTGGGATGGGGTTAATTCCCAAGACATCCTCCTCTTGGAAGCAAGACGACAGAAGGCCGTCAAAGGCCATTGACGTTCAAGTTGCTTAACAGTCATATGCAACCCTCTTGCTGTAAAGAACCAATCTTCCTTGACCTTCAACACCTTTGCTTCAATAGAAGTAAGTCAGTCTCCAAACAGGAACTCGGGCTTCAAGAAAGTTACTTTATCAGAAGTGGCAAATTTTAAAACGCCACGCTCCATCATCCGCTTGAGGAACCCATACGGTTGTTCCCAGATTTGAGTCATTCTTTCGGGAGGCTGATCCAGCATAATAGCAGCTCGAGCATGATTTATCACCTCCTCATCGTAATCTACTCCCATCTGGGAGAGGGCAGCATCCAGAAGTACTTCATTCAGGAGTGGGACAGTCATCGACACTGGTGTTCAACAAAGAAGGCAAAGATTCAGTGATGTTACAAACAACAAAAGAATCTGAGCCTCGTTCTCATCAAGAGCGCATCAGGCTCATGCACATCTAAAAAGGAGCTTCGGCGCATCATCTGGGCTTAAACCCATGCGCGTCAGCAGTAAAGCTTCGGCGCATCTTCAGGGCTTAAACCCATGCGCGTCAGCAGTAAAGCTTCGGCACATCTTCAGGGCTTAAATCCATACGCGTCAGCAATGGAGCCTCGGCGCATCATCATGACTCAAGGTCCATGCGCGTCGGCGTATGTATGATACAGGAACGGGATGATAAAACTCACCAACTACCGATGGCCGAACGTCAACAGGTGGACGGGGAACATCAGCCGCAGCAGCCTCTACAGGTTCTTTCCTTTTGTCTCGTCCCTTGCCAGCACCGCCACGAGGAGTCTTGGGAGCCATTTTTTGAAAGGAGAAAGTTAGGGTTTTTTTTCTTCGAAGAACTCTAAAAGACAAAAGCAAAGAGATGAATCAGGCTAGAACTCTCTCTCTCTTCTCCTCACGTCTATTTATAGGCTCAGTCGCACGCGTGAACCGATGAAGTGTGACCTCAGTCGTCGCTTCGGGTTCTGTAAAGAGATAACTGCAGATAAAACCAAAAAGATCATCATTAATCTTCTTGGTTATCGAGGCGTTATCATTTGCATTAACTGAGAAGAGCATGCGCCCCATCACTGATGTGCGGAGTATCCATGCGCCCGAACAGACATGCGCTCCAACCACCATGCTTCTTATTCAAAGTATTCCAAAACTTGACAAAAAAGTTTTGAAAACTTTGAAGGGGGTCTTGTAGAAGCATGGAATTTCACGATCAGAAATCCTATGCGCCAAACACTACATGCGCCAGGAAGTTCAGACAAAGTACTTTGACACAACAAAACAAGAATAGAGACATTAAAAGAAGATTTTCATATAAAAGTCTATTACATGTCTTAAAAAGAGCTGTACAAAGAAGAACTTCTACAAAAAGAAAAGACCCTAAGTCTACAGCCAGGCGCATCATCATCATGCGCTCTCGAACAGGCGCATCTCACCATGCGCTCTCAGTAGGCGCATCCCACCATGCGCTCCCAGTCAGGCGCATCCCTTCAGCAGCTCAGTTATGTGCATCCTCAGTTATGTGCATCCTCAGTTATGTGCATCCCTTCAGCAGCTCAGTTATGTGCCACCCTTCCAGCCAGGCTCACCGCCGTCTAATTGCTTCGACTAATGAAGCATTTATTGAGCAGAACGAGGGTGACAATCAACCCTCTAGCTGGAGGAAAAGCTCCCCAAACCGAGGAAGAGAAGAGCACCGCAAGCCAACCTGTGGCCAGGGGAGGTTTCGAAAGAGCCTCCAAAGGTGAAGAAAGACCGCAATAGAAACCGCGGCTAAAGGAGCAGGTTTCAACACAACCAGAATGGGCAACACCCACTTTGAAGAAAGAAAGAGCCCCCAAAGCCGCAGCACCGCAATTCCGATCTGCGGCTCTTTCCACATAACGGAGACGAGGCTCGAGCATCCTGATCTTTGGATGCAACAGGCACCTTCTGCCTGCCTCAGAAGCCCTCGACTCCGACTTTTGGATGTAACAATCACCTTCAAGTGCATCAATGAAGACAATGCGTCGCATCTTCACCTCGGGAGCATCTCATCAACAGAATGCACTCGAGTAAACAAGTTCATTTCGGAAGAACGTGAGAGAACGAGAAGTAAACTCTCTCTATGCCACTATTTATAAGCCGGGCAAATAAAACCCATGCGTCAAGTGGATGGCTCTCCGAATCCCGTGCAATGAATTTGCATTAAATGGATGAACCAGATGCTTCGAATTCAGCCAAGTCAAAAACGGCTATTTAAAGCACTCGAAGAACATAACAGTCGCACCAAAAGACGTGTCAAAGCAGAACGGATGCGCCGGCCAGACCGCGCATCACACAGACGTGCCCCTCAGCACCAAGCGCTTCACAAGCATACGCCCCCATGCGGCCCCATGCGCCTAGTAGAACGCCGATCGATGCGTCCACTCTAACAGTCCATCACCTGTCAAAAACATTAAATGCTGAAGTCTGACAGAGTTGGTAGCACGTCTCTCGAGGACTGAACAGTTGACAGCTTTTTCAGAAAACGAAGCATCGCCAACGTCAGCATCATCATTACTTTCCTCCAGCAGTTACAAGCCACGTGGCCGCCCAACCACTCGCATGCGCCTCCACGGCCATGCGCCTGAAGTTCTGCATGCGCCTCAAAAGCCATGCATCTCAGACTTTCTCTCTGATCCCTAAAGACAAAAGTAAAGTCACTACTAAAGCTCTGCATGCGCCTCAAAAGTCATGCATCCCAGACTTCTCTCTGATCCCAAAAGACAGAAGTAAAGTCACTATCGAAGCCTCGCATGCGCCTCAAAATCCATTAGCCCCAAATGGTTCGTGACTCCCAAAGGTTACGAGCCAAAGTCTCCTCATGCGCCCAATCCCAGGCACATCCTACCAGATTATTCCCTACCAAATCCGAGATCTCCGAGCCATGGACCGATGACACGTGTCCTTTGACTCGATTCACCCCAGATCTCAGCAACAAAAAAATTCTCTTCTCTGCTACGTGCCAGCCCACAACAGCAGTATGAAGAATTTAACCCCTCAATCAGGGCACATCGTCCATGCGCCTCCATCAGCAATCACCACGTGGCATCCCCGCGTCCAGGCGCATCCTACATGTGCGCGCATGAGCAGCTAGCTTGCAGACTATAAATAGAGGGATCATTTCCTTCGTACACACACACACAGAGACGAACATACATAGACAGACAGAGACATCGCACAACCAGAGAGGCAGATACAGACACTCAACGTCTTCCTCCTCTCAGCAAGCTCCAGCACCCAGAGCAATCCAAACCTTCAGAGAACCGATAACCGTCGTCAGATCGTCAACGGAGTCAACGCTTTACCACTTGCTCCATCGGCATAAGGGACCTAGATAAACAAAAGTGTACTCCTAGGACTACGTCTAAGTCCTATATTGTAACACTGTTCTGTTTGTATTAAAATTTCTAATCAAAAGATTTTAATGGCAAACACACATAACCTAAAGCTCTGAACTTGCCAAAAGTTAGCTGAGTTTTTCGATCTTTGCATATTGGAAAAATCTATTGTGCAAATTGTGTAAATTGGGGCCAGTATATTGGAAAAATCTATTATACAAATTGTGACCAGTATTTCACCAGACACACTAAGAAAATTGGGAACAGTAAATAGCACTTATAATCCTCACCTTACACGGAAAACATTATTGGTGTTCCTTTCTTATTGTGTCCAATGTTCTTTTTCATTTATGAATGTATTAATCAACAAATTATATATTTCTCTGCTGAGTAAATTAAATGGTCCAAATGTCTTTGAGCTCTACTTTTCTTATGTTCAGAATATTGCATTTGGTGCTTTTACTACAGAACCAATTAGTAATATTTACAGAACCAGTTTAGAATATTGCATTCTGTGCTTTTACTACAGAACCAGTTAGTAATCTTTACATACAATTGCAAATAGATGTGGACTGAAGGTGCGAGATGTGTTGACATATTGAATATACTGCCATCTTTGATATCCTTGCTCATGTTGAATGCCACTTTTTAGTATTCATTTGACCTGTATAATTGTTATCACTATTTATTGACTTTTATAATTATTATATAAATTCTTCCACTTGTATCGCAATTTTGAATCAACCAGATGGGTACATAAATATGGTTCTTCTTGTGTTCGTTTACTTGAGTTAATCATATATTCGGGGAAAAATATGGTTAATGAACTATAACAATGCATCATACTATGTGTATGTGAGGTATGCTATCTGGTAATCATGGAATATTTTGCTTATGTAACCATTTATGAGAATTATAACATTTGCTATTTTCAGGGACCTTTGGCCTTCTACAGGGGGTTCATTCCAAATTTTGGTCGACTAGGATCATGGAATGTGATTATGTTTTTGACCTTGGAGCCGGTAACAGGGGATCTTGAACTTAAATCAGACTGTTGCATACTGTTCTTGTTATAGGTGAAATTTTGTCAAGGACAAATTAGGCTTATTATAAGTAATACTGGGTTCAATCTTGTTGTGAAGGAAATAAGGAAGGCCACTTAATTTAAGGGAAAAATGGCATTTAGGGACGTCGGAAAGGCAATAATGTTCACTTAGTTTAAAGTAATCTGGAAGGAAATACTGCTCACTTAGATAGGTGATCACAAATATTCATTCCCCCAAACCTTCCACTTCTTTAAAGTTCGAGAGTTCCTAAATTAGGAATACTCTTCTGAAATTTGCCCCTTGTGCATTTTGTGGGACTAGTTTTGGCATGAGATATAGCTTAAAATTCTTATTGAATTATTGAAATTTAAGAACTAAGCAAGAGATGATGAGATGGTGGTAACGACAAGATTCATCTTAAAAAAAAATTATTTGATTGTTGTGCTAATATAGATGGACAAGATAACTAACTATAGGATGCTGAATCGCTGATGTACTTAGTGACGTTAAATTCCTTTTTCTTGTATAGGGGACTACCGTACATTGACAAATAATATGAGGCTAATTAGTCTTCTGAAATTTGGCCCTTCTGCATTTTGTGGGGCTAGTTTTGGCATGAGATAGCTTGAAATTCTTATTGATAGCTAAAGTACAAATGTTGTATCCCCCCTACAGGATGCTGAATCACTAATGTACTTAGTGAAGTTAAATTCCTTTTCCTTGTATAGGGGACTACCGTACATTGACAAATAATATGAGGCTAATTAGTCTTATGAAATTTGGCCCTTCTGCATTTTGTGGGGCTAGTTTTAGCATGAGATAGCTTGAAATTCTTATTAATATCTAAGTACAAATGTTATATCACCCCCCCCCCCCCCCCCCCCCCCCCCCTTTTCTTTTTTTCTTTTGACCTCTTTCACCTGAGTTATCTTACACTTCTGTTGTTTCACTTCCATGAAAGACTCATTATGATAGTTATTGGCCTATTGTATCAGCTCTTTGGGAAGTGCTTCTACAATCTGCTTTGTTGCTACCTTTTATGTAACTCATATATATTTCTTGATTGCTTAGCATGTGTATCTTGTGTTTTAGATTTATTAAAGATTAAAAATTTGACGTCTCCAAATTGGACCCAATGGTTGCTGTACAGTTATCTTCTTTTCAGTAACTTTTCTTTTTTGACTAATAAAATTGCAATCAAGATCCAAAATGTGTGTTTTTCTTGTGGTTATACTAACCCCTCCAATTCTTTTCATACTATTTTAGCCACACTCTCCTGATAATCGAGCATTAGCAAGAGAATGCAAAGATGTGAAAATTGACAGAGTATACATAGGTTCAATGTTTAAATTCATAAGTTATTTTCATGATATCAGTGATTCTGCAAAATGAGATAATATCATTTTGCTTCTCATGAACATGCTTGGTTCATCTAAGAAATAGCTCGATTAATGATGGAATATTTTATGTTTAAGTTGTTTAGTTTTTGTATTAATTTGTTCAAAGATTATTTCATTGGTTGTTCTATTTCAGGATAGTTGGGCACTTTATCTTGTTCTAATTTTTTGTTACAAGTTTATATGAATATGCATCTTAATGCCACTTGCATCTTAATAGCTCGATTAATTTTTAGGAACGCACATTGGCTAACCTGGCAGTCCCTATTTGACACTAGTATGCACAAGACTGGCCATATACCTCCTTTGTAAAGAGAATGTTCAACTGTGGATTGACACATGTATTATTCTTCTGTCAAATGTAAGTACATGACAAGATTTGGAATCACTTTATATTTGGTTAACTTTCCTTTATGATTACTTTTAGTGTCAAATTTATATTTGGTGGCGAATGGCCAGATTACCATTCCTTTGAGCCTTTAACTTTAGTGTCAATTGTAAGTCGCTAACTCTTCACGTTCAAGCTTCAAAACAGTTTACATGTTTCTCCATTTTCTTTAAGTTTTGGTCTTTTTTTTCTTATGTTCATAATACGATCACAGTGTTACTCCATCTCTATCAAGCTAATAGACCAAAAGAATCCCTGTTTATGAATTGGAATTGAGTACTTAGCATTCTGTTATAGATTATCAATAGTGTATTATAAAACAGAATTGGATAAAAATTTTCTCTTTTGCCCTTAATTGGAAGTTCTATTATGGATTATATCAGTAAAATTATTAGGAAAAGAATTCAATGATTTATACAGATCTCTTTGGACTATAATAATTTTTTTCTTGTTAGATTATAACTGATGACAAAATGAAATGACAACAAGGCCTACAAGTCAACACAGTGAACAAATTCTAGTCTCAAATTGCTCACGAAAAATTATATAATGTATGATAGTGGTTAGTTTTTGATGATGGATTATATCGGCCATTGCCTTGGCTTTGAGTGGCATCTTGCAGGCCTGTTTGGGCTTGCATTGCATTGCAATGCAAGCAGCGGCAGTAGCCCAAGCAGCAGCAACTTGCCAAGGCAATTGTTTGCCTTGGTGTTGCAGCAAGCATTGGCTTGCCTTGGCCATTGCCTGTTTTTGCATTAGCAGAGCAGTAGCATGCAGCAGCAGCAGGCTCTTTGAGCATTTGTAATAGCAAATGCAGTAGCTTGCAGTAGCAGTAGCAGTAGCAGTAGGAGCAATGCAGGGCAGTTGGCCATTGGTTTTGGGCTTAGGATATCTAGAGAGGGGTTTGAGTTTCAGAGTTTGGCTTTGGGGTTCTATTGTACGTATCAAAGAAACAGTTGTGTATCATAGATGTGAGGTTAGTATCAGATTTATTAGATGTTAGTTTGTACCAGAGTTTGGGGTTAGCTTTAGATGTTAGAGTGTTAGCTTGAGGTATCAATAGATTAGTTGTATAGTTAATTTCATATGAAGGTATATATATTGATATGTTAGTTAAGATGATTTCTAATTTGAATGTTAGAGTAGATATCTGATATCCTAAACTATTTCAGAGGCTTTAGGTCTTGGGTTTATGTATCAGTTTTGGTCTTTTGGGTTGAGTATGTGATAGGTATAGTGGTATCAGGGATTTGGGGGTCTTTTGGGTTGAGTATCAATCCTCATGGAGGCAAGTAAGGTGAGCACTCGTACTTGTTAAATAACTTATCTGAGTTTTAGTCACTGGCCTCCAATATGAATGCTCAAAGGGATTTTTTTTCCAAATAAATGACTTCATGCCCTTTGGGGTTAAGTAGGTGATATAAGGGTCCCAGATACCACACAAACTCAACAACTATAGGATTATACAAGTATTGTTGCTAGTCTGTAAGGAAGAAATTATTTTTTCATTAAGTCAAACTAAATATTCTAATGCTTCAAAAATTTCTTGTTTGGGCAATCAAAGTGCTTGCCGAATAGAAACCACCAGTCAAATAAGGATATCTTAGTACATCTTAGAAGTTTTTATGAGCTATTTCTTTCTAACTTTCACACTTTTTCAATATAGCTAGCCTTCAAATTCTGTAATACTGAGTTGATACTTTGTGTTCTTGTTCTCTCAGGAACTTGCTGAAAAATGAAGGTGCATGCATGCTGTGAATAGGGAAATGCTGTGGATATGGCTAGGGATGTGCTCCGATATGGTTTGCTACTTTTTTTGTTTTATTTTTGTAATGTTGGTGGATTTTATTTTGTGGTGACAAGTGATGGATGTTTGTGGCTTGAATATTTAAGTGGTATGAAAACAACAGATATGGTATGTGTACTTTATGGTTGGATTATGTTATGGTTGGACAAGTGAAGAATACATGTGCTGGGATGTGTGTTGGAAGTTTTTGTTGTATGAACAATACAGTTTGTTAATATAAAATTTGGATTTTATAGTAATTTGATGTGTGTAGCTTCTGGATTGATATTATGTGTGGTTGATTGATATTATATAATTCTTGACGGAATTTTGGCATGCTTCTCTTGACGGTACTTTGGATAGCTTCTCTTGACGGTTGTTAAACGTCAACTTTAATTCATATCATGTTGTATAATAGCCGTGAATTACTGCTTTTCATGACGGATTTTGTCCGTCAAAACAAATGCTTTTCTTGACGGTTAAAGGCCGTCATCTAGGCCGGAGTCAAGAAAAGGGGGGTCTTTTCTTGACTCCGGCCTAGTTGACGGATCTGCAACCGTCAAGATACCCATTTCTTGACGGGGAATCACCGTCAAAAAAGTTCTTATTCTTGTAGTGCAAAAACTAGCATCGAAGTGCGCATGATGATTGATAATAGATTTTGAGTACATTTTTGTTCACCCACCAAATCTAGTAAAAATGTTCACCATTCCATTCAAGACTTGTCACATGTCATTCTTATACAACCTAAAACTACATTAAGGGGGCGTTTGGCTGAAGTTTTTGAGGCTTGGGAATGAGTTTTGAATTTCTTACCCATGTTTGGTATGTCTAGGATTGGAAATGAGGAGAGAGGGAATATGAGGGGCTTCATATTTCTATTGATGTGGAAAAGCTATTACCAAGTCCCTTATTGAAAATAGTTTTGCTTTTCTAGGAATGTTGTTTGGATATTTTGTTTAGGCGGTAATAGCCTCTCTTTATTTTCAAATTTTTTAACTTTTATCCCAAACATGTGAATCATCATGAAATTAATGAAAGAGAATTTAAGGAAAAGTAAATAAATTAATATTCCTATCCCTATGCGAACCAAATATGAAAATAATTTTTTTTAAAAAATTGACCTACCTATTCCCAACGTAACCAAACATGGGTATAGAAATGTTGAATTCCTTTCCCATGGGAAAGGAATTGAAAATCTATTCCTAGTAATACAAAAACTTGATCCAAATGAGCCCTAAAAGTAGTTTGATGAATATTTCTACTAGTTTTGACCACTAGTTTCATACATGGTAATCTTTTATAGAGAACATCGTTTCGTTTGGTAGGCCTCATTTTGTTTGCGGAAATGAATGGAAAAGAAATTAATTCCTTCGCATTTCTTTTTCTTTGAAAAATTACAATTCATGTTGATTTGCTTTTTCGATGTTTGAAAATGCCAAAGAATTTGGAAAGTAAAGTTAATACTTCAAGGTGAAAAAGTGATTCTCTGATTCGATAGATAAAATTATTTTTTTTTCTAATTTTTCTTCCATTGAGAATCATTTTTTTTTATTCCTCAATTCCTTTGGCACCTAAACCTATAAGAGAAATCACTTTCATTTTCCAACCCCATGATTCCGCGAAACAAACGAGGCATAAGGGCCTGCTTGACAATCGTAGGAGTAGCGGTTACGAAGTGTGTGTAGAGTACTGGTTATGAGCGGTTATGAGGGGTCCAATTTTGGGTGATTTTTAAGTAGTAACTTTTAAACCAGTGCAATTCATCCTTGGTAATTCACTAACGAGCAGCTTTGAAAGTTTTCTACATGAATAAAATTAAATATGGAAGGGTATTACTAGTTATAATTATATATTTTTGGTGAGGATATAAATGGAATAAAATAATAAAATACCTCAAAATCCACCGATTTGAGGTGTTTATAAAGCCACACAAAATACATTACAGATTCTTGGAGATTTTTGATCCGACCAAAACCAGTGCCTCAAAAAAATTAACAAACATGGATTTTCATAAACGGTTGGTTTCAAAAATATTCCAAAATCGTTGAAAACAACGTTAGCGAGCAAACCCTAAGGCCTCGTTTGGTTCGCGGAATCATTGGAGGAGAAAGGAAAGTAATTACTTTTTTATGTTTGGGTGCCAAAAGAATTGAGGAAGAAAGGTTCCCAATGGAAGAGAAATTGAGAGGAAAAGTGATTTCATTCATCCAAGCAAGGAATCACTTTCCCACATTGAAGTATTCACTTTCCTTTCCAAAACTTTTGATATTTTCAAACATCAGAAAAAAAAATCAATAAAAATTATAATTTTTCAAAAGAAAAAAACTAGGCCCAAGACTTGTCATTTCGTGTCTCGTGTTGAGGAAACAACCATAATTGGCTACTCCTAAGTATGAAACTTTCTAGCCAGCAGGCATGCATGCCTCCTTAAGTCCTTACTTGAAACTTTCCCCCCACCAGTGCAACCAAAATCATCAGCTTCCAGCACGCCAACCTCCTACTCTCCATGCAATGTCCCCTCTCTTCCTCATCATTGCCATGGCATCAAGCCTTTCCCCACAAAAAAGCAAGAGCGAGCGAGCGAGCGAGAACGGTCAAAAGACTCAAAACATATCATCCATTCTTTCTTCTTTATATTTTTAGTCCCCCCCATCCCTATGCATCGCCAACTTAGCTAGCACACAATGGAACTATCTCATTTATCATCCTTCGTCACCTTTCTAATTCTCTCCGCCGCAACGCTCACGTCTGCCACTGCCAACCCTCCTGGTAAGCCTTTCCCCTCTCCTCTCCTCTCTTCCCCCACTGCTATCATACAAACGAGTTAGTGACTCTTTAGGATGTGTGTAGCCTAACTGACTGAACACACCCTCCCCTTTTGATCGCTTAAGTTATTGGATCGTTTAGGTTGACCGTAGGACCCCGAAAGTTACTTACCATGCAAAACTAAATAACTCAAGTTACATAACCTCACATATATTTGTTTAGTTTTAGAGTCTCGTATAATATTAAAATTTTATTTTTAGATCTTCATTTTGGACGGTCAGTCCAAGTCAACCGTTCTGACGAGGCTCAAATCCTATTATGAACAATATGAAATCTAGATACAAAATTTTAATATTATAATACCATAAAACTTAATAACCCTCTTTGTTTTCTTTTTTTTCTTTTTATCATATATATATATATTATATATATATAATATATATATATATTATATATATTATATATATATATATATATCGTCCGCGGGGTCGTGGCCTGTTGGTAGCGACGAGGGTCCCCGGGCGGGTGGCCCGGGTTCGAACCCCTCCTTAGGCGCACGCGCCTAAGCTCTAGTAAAAAGGACACCCAAAAAAAAAAAAAAAAAAAAAAAAAAAATATATATATATATATATCAAACTCCCTAACCATGCAGTTGCACCAACACCAGGTTTCTTGAGCCTCTCATGCGGAGCTCCGTCGCCCTTCACCGACTCCTCCAACATCTCATGGGTCCCCGACGCCCCCTACATTGCGGCCGGAAGCACCACCTTCACCACCTCCCTGACCCCGCTGAGATTCTTCCCGAGTCCGGAACCAGACACCCGCTTCTGCTACCGCCTACCGGTCGCCGGCCTTTCGCTGGTCCTCGTCCGGGCTTACTTCATCTACGGCGACTACGACGGCCTGGACCGCCCCCCGTCCTTTGTAGTCTCACTCGGGACAGCCGCGGCAGCCTTAGTGAACCTCACGCGGTCCGACCCATCGACGGAAGAGTTTGTATGGAAGGTCGAAAATACTACTACTTTGCCATTTTGCTTGCACTCGCTCGGCAATGGCGGCACCCCAGTCATCTCTTCTCTGGAAGTTAGGCCGCTCCCTGAAGATGCTTACAGGACTAGTTCTGAAAACTTCGTTAGTACTCTGCTAAGAAAGCGATTCCGAATAAATTGTGGTTATGTGGGTAGTACTCCAATAAGGTGCATTTTTTTTTTTTTTTTACTTCTTTGATTTGGATGAACTAAATTATTCTAATGGCACCCAACTTATAGTGTTGGATGTTTTTTACGCCTTAATTTTTTGTTGCTCGATCTTGTCACCCAAATTTTATAAATTGCTCCATTTTGAAGTTACCTTTCGTTAATTTTGAAACAAATCGGGACCACTTCAAAAAATATATACAAGTATTTAAATTGTGCTAGCTTTTGTACTATAATTAAGATATGCATTGAAGTGGTCTAGATGTCTTCAAAATTGATGAAAGGTGCTTTAAAAGAGCAATTTATGAAATTAAGGTGATGAAAACAAATTGAGTTTTTTTAGTTTAGTTTAGTTTTACATTTCTATCCTAGAATAAAAAAATTGAGTTCGTGTAGAATTTTTGCACGCAACTATTGAAATAGCTGCTCTGGCTACAGCTTCTGATACTCGGACCATTTCATAAAGTATTCGGCCTTGTTTAACAACGATGCCCAATATCATGTCATTGTTCTTCGGCCTGCTTCTAGCTTTTATCCAAGCGGGGTTCAAGTGCATGAAGCGTATATGCCAAAACAAATATGATTGCCTCGACAAGATATTCCCTTCATTATTCCTCTATGTTGCTTATGAAATCTGGTTCTTTTGGAGTTATAGTAGATGGTTCTTTCTTAATCCGATCTCTACTCCAAAACCAGCGCTATAGTTGGGATGTCATTAGAATAATTTAGCCTTTTTATTATTCGGAACAATATAATTGATCTGTCTTCTTCTTCTTCTTTTCAATAAACAGGTATCCTTTTGATTCTTATGATCGAGTGTGGGATTCCGATCAGAACTTTTCGCCTTCACAATTGTCGGCAGGGTTCCGAATTCCGGTGCCTTTAAATCTTTCAGGCCTCGCGACGAAGCCTCCAGTGTCAGTTCTTGAGACAGCAAGGGTTCTTGTGAGGAAAGATGTAATGGCCTACGAATTTTCCTTGATAAACTTGGAGACTATCATGTGATACTATATTTTGCTGGCATTATGCCCGTCTTGCCATCCTTTGATGTCCTTATCAATGGCAACATGGTGAGTTCGGGTTACACGGTGAAGCATGGAGAGGCTAGTTCAATATTATTTTCGGGGAAGAGCATCGATGGCTTGAACATCACCTTTCAGAATATCAGCTTCTACCCTCAAGTCAATGCCATTGAAATATGAAGTCGTCGAAATCCCCTTGAAGTGTTCCACAACAACAGGTTTGTAACGCTATTTGAGAATTATCATCATCGCTGTGATCCAATCATCCAAGCCACAGGGCTGGTCGAGAATTCTCGGGGCCTAGGTCAGGGTTTGAAAGTGAGGCCTTTTTAACGGGTAAATGGAAAAACATCCAGTTTTTATAAACGAATTTTATGAATTGGATACCAGCGAAATCTTCTCATAAATAAAATTTCCTAAAGCTTACTATGTATAAGTAAGTGGATGTAGGTCCTCTTTGGTCCGCCTTCCTACTAAAGTCATTATTACCGAGTACTATTTAAGTTGGTCTAGAGCATGTTTGGGCCTTCCCATTGCATGGGCTAGCTGGATTAGTAAGTAACATTAGGCCATGTTTGGGAGCCTTGCCTATTAAGGGGCCTGAGGCGGTCGCCCAGTTCGCCCCGTCCACCCCCTCCCCCGGGGCCGGCCATGATTCAAGCCTCCTTCCATCAGATTGGGATCAACTATAAAGAAAGAGAGCTCCATTAAAGAATTGACAGAAGTTTTGTGGTCTTGTCAATTGGACGTCAACCTTTTGTGCAAGAAAGGGTCTGGTCTTCCAATATGAAATTGCATTCATCTACATGGCATATTAAAGCAAAAGCACAAAAAGGAATGACAATCCCAATTAAAAATGTTCTTTAAGTTACTTGGGGAGAAATACTTATTTGTGCATGTTTGCAGTTTTACGAATAATTTTTTTTCTGTTCGTGTTCATCTGTTCTTTTCCCATGTGCAGTTTCTGCACTCCAAGTTATCCCAGTCCAGTGGTTTGATCTTGGGTGGGAAGATGATCCTTGCTCTCCTACACCATGGAAGCATGTTGGTTGCAGTGTCAATCTTGTTACATCACTGTGAGTTATATTGATTTATAGAATAGTGCTTTCGTATCTTGGATGCTAATAATCTTGATTCTTATAATCTGTAATCTAAATCAGGGACCTTCCAAATATGGATTTGAGAGAGATCGTCCCTACATTTGGAGATCTTATCGACCTCAAGACATTGTATGTATAATATGCTATGTCTTGCTCCATTCAGATGTTATGAACATTCGTAGTACTACCATCAACATTGCTTCATATGTGCTTCAGGGATTTGCATAATACATCACTTGTTGGGACAATAATGAACTTGGGCAGCCTCCAGCAACTGGAAAACTTGTAATATCTCTCGTATCATTTTTAGGATATCCTATTTTCTTCTCCTATTTGCTTTCTTGATATATACTTGCCGAAAAATGCTGCAGGAACCTAAGTTTTAATAAGCTAACTTCCTTTGGGACCGATCTTGATACCATGACCAAACTTCGGGTCTTGTAAGTCTCTTCAGCTACCCATTTCACTTGACAGAAGTTAATTTAGATATCTTGTCAAATTTTATACCAGTATCACTATTCTGTTTGATTACCTTCTTAGTTCCTTATCCTTGTATGTGAGTGTTGTTATGCTTGAGCTTGTTTGTATGATTTAAAGAATACTCCTAATAGCTTTAGGACTTCTCGAACGTTTTCCATAAGCTGAATTATCGTCAAATATCTCCAAATTTCACTCTCTTTCCAGATAAATAATCCGTCTTTTTTCAAACCAACACTTTCAACTTTTTGCCTTTTCTCACTTAAGTACAGGCAGTCTGTTTACCCTCCAATCAGTTTGGTAATGTACATGGCAAGAAATTTCCCCCTAATACCAAAACAAGAAATTTGATCATATATTGATCATTATAATAACAATACAATTACTAATCTAACCTAAGCTGATATAATGTAATATAACTATTGTAATGGAGACGGGAATGTCATTCCTTCTCTTTTGGATAAATGTGTCATAGAGATGAACACAATTTCTGGTAGGAAATTATATTACCTTGCCTCCTTGTCTAGACTCTTTAATAGAGGAAACAGTGTGCTACTCCTCGTGCCCTTCGTCTCAATTATGGCATTGCTGCTGCTTCTTCGGTCCTCTCCCAAGAGCTGTATAGTCAAAACTCAAAAGTTAGACATATCTATCCACCAACTGGCCATTTACGTTTTATGGTGTGACTCTCATACTCATAAGAGGGTTGATGGCAATATATTTCAAAAATAATTGTTTTTTTGACTAGAACTATTATTTTATCAGGTACTCATAGGAATATTTTGTATGCAAATCCAGGTTATTGTGTAAAATTTTTGTCTCTTGTGCCTCTAACTTCCGTATGAAGCATTTGTGATTTCTCTGTAAAATTCATTCATATCCCCAAGCTTCATAATTGGTACTTAAAAAGTTTTTTTTTTTTTATGAAGGGACTTGCAGAACAATAGCTTAGAAGGAAAAGTCCCAGATACTTTGGCAAGTTTGAAGGACCTTCACTTATTGTAAGTGAACTGGTCACTCTAGTGTCCGAATCGTTGTTGTTTCTTCAGAACATAAGCTAAATAAAAGTTAGCCCTGTGCAGAAATTTGGAGAACAATAAACTCCGAGGTCCCTTGCCACAATCTCTACAGAAAGGAGGTTTAGATGTTAGGTATGACTGCATGACAGTAAGAATGAGTAACTGGAATTCAGAATTTGGTGCCCTAAAATGGTTATTTTCTGCAGAACATCTGGAAATTTGTGCCTTTCCTTCTCTCTCTCAACATGTAATGATGCTGATCTCCCTTCAATTGAAACGCCACAGTTCACAGTCGTTAACATGAAGAGGCCTTCTGGACACAAGCACAGAGTTATACTGGCTGCTGCAGTTGGAGTGGTCTGTTGCGCGCTTCTTGTTATTGCAATTATCATATTCGTGCAGCTAAAGAGAAGAAAAAGAGATGGAAACTTCTCAGACATTCAGATGTTCAGATTATTCTCTAGTTGGAAGGATATAAATAGCATTGTGTCAACAATAAAATGATGGATTTTTCTTATAAGGGACAGCAAGAGAGGTAGGAGGCTGGAATGCCAGGGTTTTCACTTATAAGGAAATTAAGACTGCGACGAACAATTTCAAGGATGTTATTGGTAGTGGGGGCTTTGGGTACGTATATCTTGGAAAGCTCTCCGATGGAAAATTAGTTGCTGTCAAAGTGCGATCTGACAGAACAAAACTTGGAGCTGAATCATTTATCAACGAGGTACATTCTAAACTATCATAGCCTGCTACACCCATCCCCTGGCCCTCATTACAAACTGTGTTTCAATTATAGACACCTAAATCTCCTTAAGATGAATCTCGAGACTCATTGAGGACATCCTTTTCCTTAATATTCCTTGCTTAGAGTCTTAAAAAAAATTGAAAGAAGATTCCCTTCGGTGTATGAGCCTAAAATGCATGACCAAAAAGACGATCCTACTTGGCCGACACTGGCTTATATCAAGATCCTCCATTTCTCATACCTACGCTGGTTAGAAATTTGGCACCAACCAGAGATTTGTCTGCTGAAGACTCTTCCACTACCCCACAACAACAGAGTTATCGTGAAGGTTGAGGGTTAAGTATTGATATTATTCCAAAACTACCTTCCATTCAAATGCCCATTCTTGGGCAGAACTAGACTCGTGCAGCGGTATAATTTTTTTGTAATCCACTTAATGTACAGACGAGATTTGAACATGGGTGGCACTGGTGCCATTTTAAAGACCCTGCTACGGCCCCACAACTCCAGAGTTATTGCGAGGGTCGAGGGTTAATATTCCAACAATGTCAACCCTGTAGTAAAACTTCATCAATTCTTTTATTGAGTTTTCATGCTCAATAGCTGACCCCATGCGACCCTATTCTGATGGGAGAATTAGAATGGTTGTTATGAATCTTTAATCAAGTAATTACTTGTGGCGGTTTTACAGGTGCATCTTCTATCTCAAGTTCGACACCAAAATCTTGTATTGTTGGAAGGATTTTGTCATGAGTCAAAGCATCAGATTCTAGTGTATGAGTACCTACCTGGTGGATCCCTTGCTGATAATCTATATGGTATGCTATATCAATAACATTCACATAATAACTTCACTTTTCTTCAGTAACTTATCTTGAGCTCCTATTGGGATAATTTGGTTCAGGCTCAAACAGTAAGAAGGCAAACTTGAATTGGGCACACAGGCTAAAGATTGCTGTTGATGCTGCAAAAGGTACAGAGACCTGCATTTCTAGATCCATATATATACGTAGAAATGAATAAGGGATGATTTATTGATGGGCTACTACTTGCTACTTATAGAGGTTCCAACTCCTCTTCATACTACATATTCCAATGTGGGACTAAAGTCCCTTATTGGTTCTCAACGCTCCCTCTCAAGATGGACGATAGATATTAATCATCCCCATCTTGTTACATAACTTCGACAGACTCAATGAACTAAGACCTTTAGTCAGACAGTCTGCAACTTGTTCTTCTGAGCGAACATGGTCAATCTTCAGTATCCCTTGTTCCAGCTTCTCCTTGATGAAGAATCGATCGATCTCAATGTGCTTCGTTCTGTCGTGCTGAACTGGATTTTGGCTATACTTATTGCAACTTGACTATCGCTCAGAAGATGTAACGGTTCCCCTTATCCAGCTTAACTCTGTCAGCAGTGCTTTCACCCACAATAACTCTGACACTCCCAGAGCCATTGCTCTGTATTCTGCTTCAGCTGACGACCGTGCTACCACTGACTGTTTCTTGCTTCTCCATGAGACCAGGTTTCCTCCTACAAAGACACAGTACCCCGTGGTAGACCTTCTGTCGTCTATACAACTCGTCCAGTCTGTATCGCAGTATCCCTCAACTTTTATGCGTCCGTTCTTCTTGAACCATAGTCCCTTTTTTCGACGTCCCTTTCAGATATCTCAAGATCTGAAACACTGCTTTCATATGACCCGTTCTTGGATCATGCATGTAGCGACTCACTACACCTCACCGCAATGAGATATCAGGACGAGTGTGTCCCAGATAAATTAATCTCCCTACATGACTTTGATACCTTTCACGATCAACTGGCTCTCCTGTTTCTGCTCCCAACTTGCACTTCTGGTCAATTGGAGTGACTGCTGCTTTGCATCCATGTCTCCTTTAGCAGATCTAATACATTTTCTTTGTGAGAGAACAATTTCTTGTTCGCCGTCACACACCTCGATACCCAGAAAGTACCTCATCTCCTAAATCCTTCACCTCAAACTCCTTCGCGAGTTTGATTTCAGCTTAGTGATCTCGACCGCATTATCACCTGTGATTACTATATCATCTATATATACACAAAGTATAGTAATGTGGTCTCTTGCATGCTGAAGAAAGACTGTATGATCTGCATTTGTTTGATGGTATCCCATGCCAGTAACAGTCTTTCTGAATCTGTCGAACCAGGCTCGAGGAGATTGCTTGAGACCGTTGTCACCCCCAGTTTTTAGGAATAGGGTATTTTTGTACTTTTGAATATTTTTGATATTTATTTTATTATTTATGATATTATTTTGGGGTTATTTGAGTCGGGTTCGAATTTCAGCTCATTTTGACTTGTATCGGGGACCCGGGGTAGCTTAGACTCTGATCGAGACCCAACTGGAACCGACCAACTTGTCATGACCAAACCCAGATATTTATATTTGACTAATCTCATTTGATTTTAGTGGTATTAGGGATTAGAATTAGATTTAGAACTTGAAATTAGGAGTTTTCAAGTTACAATTTTGACCCCAACTCAAACCACTCATTTCTTTGACTTGGAGGCATTTTGGTAAATTGCCAAATGCCCCCAACCCTCTATAATGTGGCCGGCCATGTATGGCACCCACCTCTCCTTTGCTTCACTCCAAAGCACCTCTCTCTCTCCATTTCATTTCTTTTTTGAAGTTTCTTCTCCTTCAAGAAGATCAATTAGGTATGCTTTTAAAACCTTCATTAATTCTCTTTTGCATAAATGAGGAGGAGACCACCCTCTGCATTTTGCCCATAGAATTTGTAGGTTTCCCTAGAAATCTAGTTTAAGGATTTAATTGGAGATTTTCCTTTAGAGAAAGTATATATGTATATATATGTGTATATATATTTATATGTATTTGAGTGTGTGAGAGAGTGGTGGTGGTGGTATTGGTGTCATAGAATGGTGGTGGTGTCATGAGAGTGGTGGGGTGGTAGTGTGTGAGTGAGAACTGTATGTGTGAGAGTGTGAGTGTGTGTGAGTGTATTGAGAGTGTGTGTGTCTATATATATTTATATGTGTATGTATTTACATAGACATGTGTGTGTGTGTATGTATTTATATATCTATATATAAAGAAGAGTGGAAGAGGAAGGAGAAGTAGAGGAAGTAGGAGTAGAAAATTAGAAGAAGAAGGGGAATAAGAAACAACAGAACAGTAGCAGCAATAGCACCCAGCAGCAGTAGTAGAAGGAGAATGAGGAGGAGAATGAGAAGGAGAAGGGAAGAAGGAGAATGAGAAGGAGAATTAGAATGAGAATGAGAGGAGAATGAGAAGGAGAATAAGAAGGATTGATGAGGAGAATAGAGGATGAGGGAGAAGGAAATGAGAGGAGAATGAGAGAGAATGAGGAAGAGAGATGAGAATAGAGGAGGAAGAAGAGAATGAAGGAGAATAGAAGAAGGAGTGAGGAGAATGAGGGGAAAAGAAAGAATAGGAGTTTGAGATGAATCAGATATGGGTTGTAAGGGTTGGTAATGATTAGGAATAGTCGCCTAGACCTAGTCTTGACCTTGGTTGACCACGGTTGACTTTTTAGACCAAAAGTCAACTATGGGTCAACACTTTAACCAATTTAGTCCCAAATTCCATTAGACTTGAACGGTTGACAAAAGTCAACTGTTGGTCAACATTTGACCAGTTTGATCTAGAGTTGACCAGAGTTGACAGTTTGACCTAGGGTTGACCAGAGTTGACCAGTTGACCAAAAGTCAACTGTAGGCCAACTCTTGACCCCGTTTGACTTTCTTCAACTTGTTTTGACTTGCGATGACTGGTATACCTAGAGTTGACTTGGTCTGACTTAGATTGACTTGATATAATTTGATTTGACCTAGATTGACTTGACAGACTTAGTGTGACTCAGTGAGACCTAGTTTGACCTAGAATTTATATCATTCATTGTGAATCATTCTTAACTTGTTAAACCTAAATTAACATGCAGTATCTCATCTTTAGGTCTCTGATTTCCACTATGAGCATTGATATACCCTACAGCTCAGGACAGCAGGTGAGTACATTCACTGATAGTTTTCATTGTCTTGATATCTACTATATCCGATTCAGTTGTAGTGTCTTACTTGATTCTCGAAACGATAGTTCACGGACTAGTATACGTCGGATCCTGTCATGAGATATTATTCCCAGATTTTCCTTGGTATATTGGTGTGTGATATCCATGTTTCATGTACTTATATAGACATTAATTTGGGAGTGGGCTGATCACCTGCTTTTGAATCCGTGCCATGACGTGCCATGTCCGGATCCATGATACTATTCGGAGATGGAGAAATTATTAGGGGTTATGTGATCAAAGCCTCCATGTCCCTATTTTGCTAGCGCCACCCTCACCTTACGTAGGGTGTAGCAGATACCCCATGTCCATGTTATCCAGGTTGGCCGGCATGACCCTTTCAGATTTTCATGTGATTGTCGGGCCAAGTGGATAACCCTACCATGACTCCCTAGCCGATCACATATCGCTCTAATAATTCAAATCACATTTTACATTTATTGTCGTATCTTATATCCAGTTCAGCTTTACTTTCTGTACTTCTCACCATGCTATGATTTCATTTACTCACATGCTCTACCTGCCTTTATACTGTACTATGATTTGAGACTAAGTTCTGTTCGAAGGAAGGGTTACAACCCCGGTCCTTGTTTGGTTTAAGGGTTGTAACTCGGCTTTCGAATGGTTTCCAAGTCGCCTATATCTTTGTCTTGTATTTCATTATACTGTCTCTTATAGTATTTGTTAATTCATATGGAACTACTGTTGGTGGTTGTACTTGCTCATTTTCCTGACAGGATACCGTGACAATTTTACAGATGATTCAGAGGCTGTTTGCCCGACCTATTATGGGACGGGTTAGATAGAGTAGACTTGGACCGTGGCTTGTTAGTAGAGCCACTAGACATTGCTCACCCTGAGTAGTGTAGTTTAGTTAGGTTTGCCTGGCCTGTGAGCCAGCTAGTACTTTTCAGACTGTAGTTATTTATATTCTGTGATGTTATGTTATGTTTAGTCTTGGATTTGTGTGGATCTCGAACTTATTTCCTGCTTCATCTAGCATATTTCCTTTCCATGCTATCTACCTTAGTTTTACATTTGTGATTAGACTGTATTGCTATGTCACCTCCATTCGGAGTGTATATACTGTACAGGTACCTTTATCTGTTTAGTTGTAGTATTTCTAGATGACCTAGATAGCGTTCTACCGCCGATGCTGCGGCGGAGGCTGGACGTACCCACTTCTCGTACCCCTAATCAGGGTGCGGGTCGTGACACCCATATAGCGACTTCTTTAGTTTACACACATTTCCACGCGACGTCCCTCCGTCTGATTCTGTCGCATAGCATCCTGGCGGGAGCTCCATGTACACTTCTTCTTGCAGGTCCCCGTGAAGAAAGGTATTCTTTACATTTAATTGGTATAGCTTCCACCTATAGTTTGCTGCAATGGAGATAGAGTTCTTACCGTGCTTATTTTCGCTACTGGGGCAAACGTCTCATCATAGTCGATGCCATATGATTGTGTATCCTTTTGCAACCAACCTCGCCTTGTACCGCTCTACTTTTCCTTCTGGCGTCTCATTCACTGTGTACACATATTTGCATCCTACAGTTTTCTTCCCTTTGGGTAATGGAACCAGCTCCATGTCTTATTTTTTTCTAGTGCCCCAAGTTCTTTCATCATTGCAGCTTTCCACCTTGGATCTTTTTTTGCTTCCTGCCAACACTTAGGCAAAGAAGTAGAGTCTAACGATACAACGAAGGCTCGATAATTCGAAAAATATTAGAATAAGACAAAAAATTGGCAATGTCATGTTCATAATCATCATAACGACTAGGAGCCTTACCCGCATTGATGCGAGAAGATCTCTTAAAGGATCAATAGGTGGTGGAGAGATCATACCATCCAAGTCCGAGAGATCCGCATCAGAATCAGAGTGATTCAGTACGGGGCAACATCTTCAAGAGTTGGGACAGGAGTAGACGAGGGATTTGGTACAGTAGGCAATGGGTACGACAGTACTGGACTTCTGTTGTCTCCTTTTGTATACTTGGAGCTCATTTTCTCTTGTCTCCTCCTGCGTAACATATGTATCTTATTCTTCATTCTCTGTATCAGAGTCACTGCTATCTCCCCCTTTCGTCTAATTTTCAACGACCTGGCACGGGACCGATCCGAATATTATTTGGACTTATTATCTCCCCTCACGTCTGACACCCTCTGGGTTAGGTGTGTCACCAAACGCTGAACCTGCATCCGAACCATAGTATGGTTCCAGTTCTCTGAATGTAACGTCCATACTTACAAACATATTCCGCTCAACTAGGCTCCAACATGCGTATCCCTTCTGAGTCGTTGTGTACCCGACAAATACACACTTAACCGCTCTAGGATCCAGTTTGCCAACTTCTGGCCTATTATCTTGGACAAACAACACACCCAAATACTTTCGGGGGAACAGTGTATGTAGTTGCACTAGTAAGCATCTCCAACGGTGTCTTCCAGTCCAATATCTGAGAAGGCATTCGGTTGATGAGATAAGAGGCCGTCAATACAGCCTACCCCCATAGGTGTTTTGGACATTCATAGCCAGCGTCATCGTCCGTGCGACCTCCAGAAGGTGTTTGTTCTTCCATTCGGCCACACCATTTTGTGCCGGTGTATAGCCACATGAGGTTTGATGTAGTATTCCATGAGTGGATAAATACTCAGCAAACCGCTTATTTGTATACTCTGTTCCATTGTCAGACCGAAAACACTTAATTTTAGCCTATATTGTGTTATCACCTGGCGATGAAAATCCTGAAAAGCCTCAAAGACGTCGATTTTATTCTTCATAAGGTAGACCCATGTCACGCGGGTATAACAGTCAATAAAAGTGACGAACCATCGAAATCCGTTAATACTTGTTGTAGGATAAGGACCCCATACGTCCGAATGTATCATATCAAAAACAGTGTAACTTTTATTTCCAGAGCTCACATAGGAGCTTCTGGTATGTTTGCCCAACTCACATGCATTACAAACTAACTTTTCTTTATTAGCCCTTTGATATAAGGACGGATACAGTCGACTAATAACTTTAAAGGAAGAATGCCCGACACGCTGGTGGTGGAGTAACAATTCGTCTTCTACACTGCGACATGAAGCATCCGGTTGTGCGCTTGCGACCAGAGATGCCAGTGCTGTGTCCAGTCCGGTCCTGTCCAAGTACCATAGCCCCTTATGTCATGTGCCAGTCCCTAGTCGTCGTCCTGTCCCCTTCTCCTAAAAATTACCGTAGGAATGTCAAACGAAACATACAGTTAAGATCAAGGATAATGGCACTAATAGAGATAAGATTGACAGGAAAAGACGGAGCATGTAAGACATTGGTGAGAGTGAGGGAAGGGGTGCATGCAACAGTGCCTTTACCCATTACAGGTCTGGAGGTACCATCAGCAGTCTGAATGCTCTCCGGTGTCGGTATGTGAGTATAGTCCTGGAACTCACCGCGGGATCCCGTAACATGGCGAGATGCCCCATAGTCCATAATCCAACCTAGTTGATGGTCAGATACAAGAGCATGCGCAGGTATACCTGTGCTGGTTTGGACAAAGCAAGTGATGTGATTCCCCGAGGTAGATGATGCCGCATGAGGGTCGAGACTGTCGTCCGATCCCTTCTTCGAGCCGCGTAACCTCGCGAGAAACTCCCTCTCAAGAAGGGTTATTTCAGCCAACTGCTTTTCTCTCCCTTCTTCCGCCAGATTCGCATTGTGTCCTTCAAAAGAATTTTTCCTTCGACTATCATATCCTCCTCTACCACCACGACGTACTCTACGGCCCCGTCCGCGATCACTCGGCTGACTTAGCAGGGGTTTTGGACAAAATCTGATGCAATGTCCGGAGTCACCACAGTTGTGACAAATACCGCCCGCAGAGGGAGGCGGATTGAAGGCGGCAAGAGCAGACTTTTCAACAGCGGCTTGCTCCGCCTGGAAGTAGCCCTTATTGGACATCAACTTCAACCGAGCTTCTTCCTGTGCCATGGTGGCTATAGCCCCTTCTAAGTTTGGAAGCTGGGGTTGGGCTAGGAGTACATTCCTTCTCTGCTCAAACACCGGGTTGAGCCCCTTCAAAAACTTCATCATTCGCTGCCGCAAAATATACTCCAGGAACGCCTGAAAATACTTCACAAATGCAGGTTCAACCCGTGCATCTTCCATCCCAAGAGGATTATAGTGATCCAGATCAGACCAGTACTTTTTCAACAGGGCTGCATACTCAGAGATGGTACGTTCGTCTTGGGACACCCTATCGAGTTCATCATGTAGTTGGAAGACCCGCATAGGGTTGCCCGAACCGGAGTACATATCCTTCAAAGTCCGTCATATATCAGCAGCAGCCTCCATGGCCTCAACATTGCCCGACACCTGGTCGGTCAATGAGGCTGTCAACTACCTCGCCACTACGTTATTGACAATCTCCGAATAGCAAACTCCTTTGAGGAGGGATCGGCTGGCGCCTTGGTTTGGTCATTGACATAGCCTACCAAGCTACGTCCCTTCAGCGTCCGCATCGCCTGCCGCGACCATTTCAAGTAGTTGGAAGTTCCTTCCAACTTCGTCTCTAGCCTTTCCAACTTTTCCATCTTGTAAGGTAACGGATCCACATCAGTATGGGTCACACGTGGGGCCGTCTCGGTCAATCGCTTGGACAAGATATCATCAACGAAGGCCTGCATCTCCCGTGTCGTCAGTTTTCCACTGATTGCATCCATGACGTCGTCAATCTGTGTGAGATCCTGTTGTATCCCAAGTTGTCGTCTTCGTCGTTTGTCGTCTAACTGCTTTGTGTCCCGATCTCTTGTGTCTTCGTAGTCAACTGTTGAGACCGGAGGGAAGGGGGAACAACAAAGAGACGCCTCACAGATATTCCTCAGGTATACGAGCAAATAGAACAACATTACATCGAACAAGGGGAACAACGACGTGGGTCGTTTACTCCTTGGCATGATTGATTGTTCCAGCACTCCAAGTATAAACAAGGAGGGAAGGAAAACCGACACTCCAATTAAACAAGGAAGCGGTGGGAAAGATCCGGCACATCAAGTAAAAAATAAGGAGGCAGGAAGGGAGGGGGATCCGACACACCAAGTAAACAAGGAGGCGGGGGGGGGGTAGGGGGGATCCGACAGCATCGGGGAAGGGGGGTTGGCAGCAGCGGGGAAGGGGGGTCGGCAGCAGGGAGGGGGAGATGGGGGGTGGGGTGGGAGGTAATCCAGCAGCGGGGGGGGGGGGGAGAACTCCAGCAACGGGGTGGGGGTGGGGGTTGGTGATCTCTCTATGGGATAAGCAACCGGGGGGGGGCAGCGGCATGCGCGGGAGGGGGGTGGTCGCAGCAGCGGGGAAGGAATTTTTTTTGTGGAAAGAGGGGTGGATGAGTTATGGCTCTGCCATATAGAAATGAATAATGGGATGATTTTATTGATGGGCTACTACTTGCTACTTATAGAGGTTCCAACTCCTCTTCGTACTATATATTCCAATGTGGGACTAAAGTCCCTTATTGGTTCTCAACAATAGACGAGAATTATATACTTTCATCATGTTGAGAACTAATAAGGGATTTAGTCCCACATTGGAAAAATGTAGTATGAAGAGGAGCTAAACTCCCTATAAGTAATGGAGTAGCCAATCAATAAAAATACAACAATTATTCCCTACATGGTATCAGAGCCATAACCACAAATTTTTTTCCCCAAGCCGACGCCCCCTGCCCCCGACGCCCACCCCCTGCCTCGCTGCCCCCCTGCTATCCCCGCCCCCCCTTGCTGACCCCGATGCCCCCTCCCCCACCCCAACGACGCCACCCCCCCCCGACGCCCCCCCTCTCTCTTCCGACCACATCTGCGGCCGACCCCCCCACAAACCCTAATTTGCGAGCGCAATTATGTGGACGATTTTTCGAAGACGGATGGCTGTCAAATGCTTTGTTTGCACCTTCTATTCCTAGATTACGTCCTCCGGAACTACAAATACTTTATTTGTATTCCGTTCTCGATCTGCAAATTAGGATCTACATGTGTGTGCCAGTGTTGGCCACGTTAGCAGCGCTTTCGTATGGTCTCTGTTGGAGACTTTACATAAAGACGAAGATGACGAAGCCGACGACGACGAATCACAGTTGACGACGCCATGGATTCGATCAGTGGTAAACTGACAGCAGAAGAGATGAAGGCATTGGTTGATGATATTTTATCAAAAAGATTAACCGAGGCAACCCTACGTGTGATCCATACTGATGTGGATACGTCACCCTACAAAATGGGGAAGCTGGACAAGCTGGAGACGAAGTTGGAAGGAACATCCAACTACTTGAAATGGTCACGGCAGGCACTGCGGACGCTCAAGGGACGAGGCTTGGTTGGCTACGCCAATGGCCAAACCAAGGCGCCAGATGATCCCTCCTCGAAGGAGTTTGCTATTTGAGAAATTGTCAACAATGTTGTGGCTGGATGGTTGACAGCCTCCTTAACCGACCAGGTGTCGGACAATGTAGAGACGATAGAGGCTACTGCTAATATGGCGGACTTTGAAGGATATGTACTCAGGCTCAGGCAATCCTATGCGGGTCTTCCAACTGCAGGATGAACTTGATAGGGTGGCCCAGGACGACCGTACCATTTCTGAGTACGCCGCACTGTTAAAGAAATATTGGTCTGATCTGGATCACTATGATCCTCTTGGGATGGAAGATGCACAAGTCGAACCAACATTTGCGAAATATTTCTAAAAGTTCTTAGATTATATTTCGCGACAACGGATGATGAAGTTCTTGAAGGGTCTTAACCATGCGTTTGAGCATAGAAGGAATGTACTCCTAGCCCAGGCCATGCTTCCAACCTTGGAAGAAGCCATAGCTTCCATGGCACAAGAAGAGGCTCGATTGAAATTAATGTCCAACAAGGACTCTTTCCAGGGAGAGCAAGCCGCTGTTGACAAGTCTGCCCTTGTCGCCTTCAATCAGTCTCCCTCTGTGGCCGGTGTTTGCCACAACTGTGGTGACTCAGGACATTACATCAGATTTTGTCCAAAACCCCTGCACAGTCAGTCGAGTGATCGTGGAAGGGGCGCGGAGGACGTCGAGGTGGTAGTGGCGGTTATGCTGGTAGAAGGAAAAATTATTCTGGAGGACACAAAGCTAATCTGGCGGAGGAAGGGGGGAAAATTACCTGGCTGAGTTAAACCCTCTTGAGAAGGAGTTCCTCGCGAGGTTACGCAGCACAAAGTTGGGTTCGGACGACAGTCATGAGGCGTCTTCTACCTCGGGGGACCACATCACTTGCTTTGCCCAAACCAGTACAGGTATTCCTGTGCGTGCTCTTGCAGCAGCTGTCCACCAACCAGGTTGGATTATGGACTCTGGGGTATCTCGCCATGTCACGGGGTCCCACGGTGAGTTCCAGGACTATACTCACCTATCGACGCCGAGAGCATTCAGACTGCTGATGGTAACTTCAGCCCTGTCATGGGTAAAGGCACTGTCGCATGCACCCCTTATCTCACTCTCACAAATGTCTTACATGCTCGTCTTTTCCTGTCAATCTTTTTTATTAGTGCCATTATTCTTGATCTTAACTGTACTGTTTCTTTGACATTCCTACGGTGACTTTTCAGGAGAAGGGGACATGAGGTCGAATAGGGACTGGTACATGGTATAAGGGACTGTGGTACTTGGACAGGACTGGACTGGACTGGACAAAGCATTGGTATCTCTGGTAGCAGACACACCACCGGCAGATTCACGACGCAGTGTAGAAGATGAATTACTACTCCACCACCAGCATGTCGGTCATTCTTCTTTTAAAATTATTAGTCTCATGTATCCGTCCTTATACCAAAGGACTAATAAAGAGAAGTTATTTTGTCATGCTTGTGAGTTGGGTAAACATACCAGAAGCACGTATGTGAGTTCAGGAAGTAGAAGTTCGACTGCATTTGATATGATACATTCGGACGTATGGGGCCCTTGTCCTACAGCCGGTATTAACGATTTTCGATGGTTCGTCACTTTTATTGATTGTTATACTCGCGTGACATGGGTCTACCTTACGAAGAATAAAAGTGACGTCTTTGAGACGTTTCGAGACTTTCATCACCGGGTAGAAACTCAATATGTAACTAAAATTAAGTGCTTACGGTCTGACAATGGGACGGAGTATACAAATAAGAAGGTTGCTGAGTATTTATCCACTCATGGAATACTACACCAAACTTCCTGTGCCTATACACCGGCACAAAATGGTGTGGCCGAACGGAAGAACAGACACCTGCTGGAGGTCGCACGGACGATGATGCTGGCTATGAATGTCCTGAAACACTTATGGGGGCAGGCGGTGTTAACGGCATCTTATCTCATCAACAGAATGCCATCTCAGGTATTGGACTGGAAGACACCGTGGAGATGCTTACTGGTGCAACCACGTACACTGTTCCACCGAAAGTATTTGGGTGTATGTTTTGTCCAAGATAATAGGCCAGGATTTGGCAAACTGGATCCTAGAGCGGTTAAATATGTCTTTGTCGGGTACACGACAACTCAGAAGGGATACGCATGCTGGAGCCCAGTTGAGCGGAAGATGTTTGTAAGCATGGACGTTACATTCAGATAACTGGAACCATATTATGGTTCGGATGACGGTTCGGATCGTCCCATGCCCGGTCGTAGAAATCTGGACGAAAGGTGGAGAAAGCAGTGACTCCGATACAGAAGATGAAGAAGATACATATGTTAAACAGGGGGAGCAGCAGACAATGGAAAAGGAGCTCCAAGTCTACAAAAGGAGATATCAGAAGTCCAGTACTGTGCCTGTACCGTGCCATGTGCCTACTGTACCAAGTCCCTCGTCTACTCCTACTCCAACTCTTGAAGATGTTGCCCCCGCACAGAATCAATCTGATTCTGATGCGGATCTCTCTGACTTGATGGTATGATCTCTCCACCACCTAGCTCCCTTAAGGAGATCTTCTCGCATAAATGCGGGTAAGGCTCCTAGTCGTTTTGATGATTATGAATATGATATTGCCAACAACCTGTCTTATTCTAACATTTCTTCGAATTATCGAGCCTTCATTGCATTATTAGACTCTACTTCGTTGCCCAAAAGTTGGCAGGAAGCAAAGAAAGATCCAAGGTGGAAAGCTGCAATGATGGAAGAACTTGGGGCACTGGAGAAAAATAAGACGTGGGAGCTGGTTCCATACCCAAAGGAAAGAAAACTGTGGGATGCAAATGGGTGTACACAGTAAAGGAGAAGTCAGAAGGAAAGGTGGAACGATACAAGGCGAGACTAGTTGCAAAGGGATACACACAATCATATGGCATCGACTATGATGAGGCGTTTGCTCCAGTAGCGAAAATGAGCACCGTAAGAACTCTGGTCTCCATTACAGCAAACTATGGGTGGAATCTATACCAATTAGATGAAGAATACATTTCTCCATGGGGGACCTACAAGAAGAAGTGTACATGGAACTCCCGCCAGGGTGCTACACTACAGAATCAGACGGAGGGACGTTGCATAAAAGTGTGCAAACTAAAGAAGTCGCTATATGGGCTCAAGCAATCTCCTCGAGCCTGGTTTGACAGATTCAGAAAGGTTGTTACAGGCATGAGATACTATCAAGCAAATGCAGATCATACGGTCTTTCTTCAGCATGCAAGAGGCCACATCACTATACTTGCTGTATACGTGGATGATATAGTAATCACAGGTAATGATGAAGTCGAGATTGCTAAGCTGAAGTCAAAACTCGCGAAGGAGTTTGAAGTGAAGGATTTTGGAGCGATGAGGTACTTTCTAGGTATCGAGGTGTGTGAAGGCGAACAATGAATTGTTCTCTCACAGAGAAAATACACACTAGATCTGCTGAAGGAGACAGGGATGCTGGGATGCAAAGCAGCAGTCACTCCAATTGACCAGAAGTGCAAGTTGGGAGCAGAAGCAGGAGAGCAGTTGATCGTGAAAGATATCAACGACTTGTAGGGAGATTGATTTATCTGTGACACACTCGTCCTGATATCTCATTTGCGGTGAGTGTAGTAAGTCGCTACATGCATGACCCAAAAATGGGTCATATGGATGCAGTGTTTCAGATCTTGAGATATCTGAAAGGGACGTCGGGGAAAGGGCTATGGTTTAAGAAGAATGGATGTATAGAAGTTGAGGGATACTGCGATGCAGACTGGACGAGCTGCATAGACGATAGAAGGTCTACCACGGGATATTGTGTATTTGTAGGAGGAACTTGGTCTCATGGAGAAGCAAGAAACAGTCAGTGGTAGCACGATCTACAGCTGAAGCAGAATACAGAGCAATGGCTTTAGGAGTGTCGGAATTGCTGTGGGTGAAAGCGTTGCTGACAGAGTTGAAGCTGGACAAGAGAGCACCGTTACGTCTTCTGAGCGATAGTCAAGCTGCAATAAGTATAGCTAACAATCCAGTTCAGCACGACAGAACGAAGCACATCGAGATCGATCGATTCTTCATCAAAGAGAAGCTGGAACAAGGGATACTGAAGATTGATCATGTTCGCTCAGAAGAACAAGTGGCAGACTGTTTGACTAAGGGTCTTAGCTCATTAAGTATGTCGAAGCTATGTAACAAGATGAGAATGATTAATATCTATCGCCCATCTTGAGGAGGGGTGTTGAGAACTAATAAGGGATTTAGTCCCACATTGGAAAAATGTAGTATAAAGAGGAGCTATACTCCCTATAAGTAGTGGAGTAGCCAATCAATAAAAATACAACAATTATTCTCTACACATCCTAATTACTATACAACAGCAATAGTCTCAGTCAGCCTGCATGCTTAATGTTGCTTTTTCATTCTGATAAATTTACCAACCGATAATTCGTACAGGATGCAATGGTGTCATTACAGCAGAATACTAGTTCATTTTCGTGGAGGTGCATCTATGTACTGTTCCCAGTTTAGTCATGTAAACAAAGTCTAGATGTTTTCGGACAGGGAAGACATTGCTAGTTAAACCAAGTGTGTCATATGGTACCACATAAAATTCAAGGTCTTGATCACTAAGACACATCAGATCTTTTTCTTTTTCAGAGGAAAAGCAAGGATAACCGCAAGATGATTCCCAGGTATCAGACCTGATACCTTTCCTTGCTTTTAAATTCAAGACCTGATTAAGGCCTTGAATTTTATGCAAAGACAAACTAGATGTTTATCCTTGCTTTTCCTCGGAAAAGAAAAAGTCCTTCTCATTTATATATTTTCTTCAGATGTACTTGCTCTTATTAGCAAAAACTTACGTGTTCATTAGTTGCCTAATAGTATCCTTGCACTAGTTTTCAACATTCCACATGAAGTTCTATGGCCATTGACTTATATTATTAGGCAAGAATTATAAGGGTAAATCGTCATCATATAATCATCTAATTTACTGAAGTAACACTACCATTGTAATTACATTTTTAGGGTATTAATAATATTGTTGTTTTGTCTTTGAAAGGGCTTGATTATCTACACAACGGGTACGATCCTAGAATCATTCACCGTGATGTGAAGTGCAGCAACATTCTTCTGGACTTGGATATGAATGCAAAACTTGGAGACTTCGGCCTCTCAAAGCAGTTGCCTCAACAAGACGCAACTCGTGTAACTTCTGCTATCAAGGGCACTGCCGGTTATCTTGACCCTGAGTAGGTCTCTAAACATTGTGCGCTTTCTTGTTGCTTAAGGTGAATCAATTCTAACTCTAAGTACCACTTTTATTCGCAGATATTATGCCACTCAGCAATTAACTGAGAAAAGCGATATCTACAGTTTTGGCGTTGTCCTCCTGGAGTTGATTTGTGGGCGTGAACCCTTAAGTCATGTCAGCACACCGGATTCTTTCAATTTAGTGCTATGGGTACTCTCCAGGCTTCTGAAAATTGAATCTAAAATTCCAATCTGAATGTTTCTTACTTCTTAGTACTTTAAAGCTTATAACAATATTAGTGATAGGCAGACCAACACTATACCGGTTATTCTGCATTTTCCATAAACATGGACTAATATTAACTCGTACGCTAAAGAGTTGCCTTGCCTATTGATTTGTGGCATGGAAAGCTCTTGTACATATCTGCTGGATTGTAGCTCGTTTTTTGATTGAGCGCTCAAAGACGGTGGCAATGGAGTTGATAATTTAGTCTCACATCAGATAGAAAGTGGGATCGAGGTGTAGATAATTAATTGTGATTGGTTCAGCCATTACATGAGAGTTTTCTTTTAAGACATATGGGCACAGTCCAATATCGCATGTCATGGGCCAACTCTGGTATCATGGCTTCGTTTCTTGATCGATAGGGGGATCATTGGGGTGAATGTCTCCTACCTTTAGCCATTTGAACTAGAGATGATTGGAGTTTACCCTCTGTCTCTGCATGCATCACGGAAACCTCTAGTAGACTGCCAATTGACAGCATGCATTTTTGCATCAAATTTCCTACACTCACTATACACAGGCATAACAGTATGTATTATTTGGGAGTTTTGCACCTACTTATGTCACTTTGTAATGTTGAACATATTTTCCTACAGGGTTGAACATATTTTCCTTTTAACGTTGCTGCAAGTATTCTCTGCAACCGAGTCCATCAGAAACATCACATTGTGCATTAGCTTCTTTTTCTTCTAATCTTGCACCTTGAATTTGCTTTAGTTCAATAACAGCATCTGAATTTTCCTTCTATTCTTCTGGATATACCATTTCCTTTTCTCATGTTGGTTTGCATGACAGGCAAAACCATACCTTCAGGCTGGCGCCTTTGAGATCGTCGACGAGAGCTTAAAAGGAGGTTTCGGAGCGGAAAGCATGAGAAAGGCAGCTTCTGTTGCTGTAAGATGCGTGGAGAGAGACGCATCAGAGAGGCCAACTATAGCTGAGGTGTTGGCTGAGCTCAAAGAAGCCTACAGTACTCAGCTCACCACCCTTTCATCAGGAGGCCACTTATACTGAAAGTATAATCAACATCAACAGAACTCCAATGATATGCTATATATAGTTAATTTGCTTTTCCTGTTTGAATACTGGATTATGTTGTACTAGGTTTTGCTTCTCGATGAAAGAAGAATAGTTTTGGTTTCTTTTCTTGCTTTAGAAAAGCGAAAATTCCTGAACTTCTGGCAATAAGCAATCATTTACAATAGGAATTAATAACCTGGAAAATTTAAACACAAGATTAGGATATTCGGCAAGAGTTCAAAGCTTTCTTTTTCCTTGATGGGGATTTAGCCCCAGCCTACTATATGTATATAATAGATTTCTTAGTAACATTAACCAGTCAAGAAAGTATTACATTTACTCCCATACACACCCAAAAGTGAGCTTAACCAAAATTACCAACCAAAAGTCTAGAGCTTTCAGAAGCAAATGTCGAGACTGTTTGCAGGACACTAGTCCAAACCAAGTAAAGAAAACGGTCTTTTCTTTAACACGGATGCCTCCCTGGGCTCCCAATCGATGTGAGGCAGCTGTCCGACCGAGCACTCAGCAATCTGTGGCACACATCCGATTGCCATCTCGGACAGAGACGGCACTTTGAGAGATCCTTGAAAACCGGGGCAGTTATCGGCCTCCCTGGTTGGTAGTTCCGTGAGTTCGTGCTTGATTAACTCGAGTTCAGTTGCGCCAAGGTTAGGGTGGATGAGAACATTGCAGGCTCTTTCCAGAATGGACTGCAGGTACTTCCCTTGTGCTTCAATCCTAATCTGGATATGTTTTTGGACCTACAAATTAAACATAGGGGATTAAGGAGCTATATCTTGTAAGAAATAAGAACTATTGACAGTAGATTACTAGAGAGAAGTGACATTAAGTATATGAACAGAACATATGATGAAGATGATAAGATAAAGTAAGCTTGATCGTGATCAATTGTAGTTAGAGAAATAAATATGTGATGGGCTCTAGAACTCTCTTTATGCATAAACGTAAATAAACTAGAGGATGGCAAAAAGAGGACCGATTACCAAGAAACAAAACTAGAACGCTGGATGAGAAAATTGTAGAACCCTTCAAAGGACAATAAAGGAGAGCTATACGAGTTAGCATCCTCATCAAAACATAAGAGTTCCCTCCAATTCCCATGTGGTACTATTTTTGTGAATGATAATATACATCAGCTTTTAGTAGGACATGTCCTCACTCCTGATAAATGGTTGGTGACAAAGAAAAGTCCTAGTTTTATGTTTTCAAATTTTCGCATATATTTCGTATTAGAAATATGTTTATCCTTTGATCACTTAAAAGATTATTTCAAGCTGTTAACCTCAATGCTTTTGAGACAAAATGTTTGTGGAATATCATGAACATCCTAGCCTCCTAGCCTTCTTCGTCACGATGAGATTGGCTATGAAGCTTCCAAAATATGATCTATTATTGTAATACCCCGCTCCAGCCTCGAGCCTTATAGTTGCTCCACCTACTTTTGGCTCGAGTGTAGAGTTAGTTTGGGCTTTGTTTCGAGCCATGATTGTCTTGTTGGGTTTAGCCCAAAATGAATCCAACTGAACTTGAGTCAACTAAATGAGTTCTATAATTATATGGATAGTTGCATATGCATTGCTCATGGACAACTTGTGCACAAGTTAATTACTCGACGGTGACTGGAACACCGATCCGTTCGACCACCTAGGAGGAATAGTTATGTTCGTGCATTCTTGGTAGAGGTGGAATGCACGGATATTACAAAACCTTTAGTGGGGCTAGCTAGTACCTGCACTAGAAGGTACTTCTTATATCGTTGTTTGTTCGAAAATGGTGAATCAACCATTGACCATTATATATTGTTGATAATGTGTTAAGTATTATTGGGCTTTAGTCCCACATTGCCTACAATGATAGGAGAGGAGGCTAGCCTCTCCTATATATGTAGTCTATATTCCAATAATAATCACTTAAAAATCTCTACATGGTATAGAGCTAAATTTGCTTAGAATACCGTCAGAGCCACCCTTTCCACACAAACCCTACCCCTAACCTCGTCCTCCCTCCCCCCCCCCCCCCACGCTGCCGCTGCAGCTACTGAGCCGCTGCTCCCGCTGCCGCTGCAGCCGCCGCTGAGCCGCTGTCGTTGCGGCTACTACTGTCGCTGCTGCTGCCGTGGGTGCCTCCGTGCACACCACTTTTAGGACTCCTACTGTGTAGGTAAGCCTAAACTTGAAATTTATCTCATCTGTGGCACCTACGGTGTAGGTAAGCCTAAACTTGAGATTTATTTCATCTGTGGCACCTACAGTGTAGGGAAGCCTAACATCGTTCTTGAATATTTATCTCATATGAGATTCTCAAGGAGATGCCGATGATGCTTAGATCCGATGAAACCAGACATATTCGGATTTAGGAGAGGACGACGAGGACAAGCGTGAGTCGTGGAGCAAGTGTGACGTGATCGAGAAGAAGCATCGATGGAGGCGATCCTTAAGAAGCTGGATGCTGACGATGTGGCGACGTTGATGAAGTTGATAAAGGTGTCGGCTGGTGATAGCACGACACGAGCGCCACCAAAGTTGGAACTACCCTCCATCGATCTGAAGTTGGATGGACCAGCCACCTATCTGAGTTGGTCACGGCGGGTGAGAAGAACCCTTGCAGGAAAGAACCTGGAGGGATTCTTGACGGGCGAGAAGACAGAGCCGGAAGAGGGCTCGACAGGACGCGACGAGTGGAAATCCACTCATATGGTGATTTACATCTGGCTTCTCAATTCCTTAGTCCAGTCTATTGCTTCCACAGTAGATGACATTGAGATGGTGAAAGACGTATGGGAGAAGTTGAGGAGAACCTATGATGGCGTGGAAACAACCTACGGATCTTCCAGATAAAAGGGGAGATCGATGACACCGTACAAGGGGAGAAGACGGTGCAGGAGTACGCTACGGAGTTGGAGCGTCTCTGGCTGGATTATAATCACTCCTCGAAACGGACAAGCTGCGGGGACCCGAAGTGCAAGGAGAGACATGTGTGTCTGCAGGAGAGGACGATGAAATTCCTCAAAGGGCTGACTGCAGCATTTGCACAGAGGACAGCCTTACTCCTCGTCCAACCAGAGATCCCTAGTCTCGAGGAGGCTATCTCAGCCATGATCCAGGAGGAGACGCGGATCAGATTACAGACAGGGACAGGTGGTCCCCCGAAGCAAAGTCAGCACTAGCAGCTGCTAGCTCGGACGACATAGGATCCAAGGGAGAGCTCTGGCAACACAATCGGCAGTGCTACAACTGCGAAAAGATGGACCATCATCGATATGCTTGTACCAAACCACCTAAGGAGGAGACTCAGGTGGTGGACGAGGACGATGATATATTGGATGTGGACGTGGTCGAGGAGGCCGACGAGGCGGCCGAGGAGGCTATCGGTAAACTTGCTGGTGGCAGAAGGGAATGGAGGAGCTGGTGGCACCTTTACTGAGGAGGATCAGGCATTGCTGGACCTGCTGGAGAGAAAGCAGAGAGCGTCGACCGAAGGAGACAGGAGGAGCGGAGCAGAGGAGACATCCACCCCATCCTTCGGAGGCAACGCCGCTTTGTATGCTCACCCATCAGAAGGTACTGTCGAGTCACTCGCTCTTGCATCTATGTCTTCCCTTAAAACGTCAGACTGGATTATCGACTCAGGAGCATCTCGGCATGTGACCGGGAACGCTAGTGAGTTTTCTTCATACACTCACCTAGCACCAGCAGACACCATTCAGACTGCAGATGGCACTTTCCAACCAATGGTCGGTAAGGGTACTGTTAATTGTACAGGTTCAGTAAGATTATCCAATGTGTTACATGTTTATCCTTTCCAGTCAGTCTTGTCTATTAGTTCTATAATTCTCCAACTAAAATGCACTGTTTCTTTTGATATTCCTAAGGTGATCTTCCAGGAGAAAGGGACGGACGAAGACTTGGGACTGGCACCTGGCATGAGGGACTGTGGTACCTAGATCGGAAGGACTGGATTCAGCATTGATATCTATGGCAGAGAAGGCTGGAATGGAGAGCTGCAGCAGAGGACTGAAGATACTTTGATACTTCATCATAAGAGGATGGGACATTCTTCTTTTGATACTCTAAGTAAGTTGCATCCAGAGATGTATGCAAAATCAAATAAACAGAAATTAGTATGTGATGCATGCGAGTTAGAAAAGCTTACTAGAAGCTCGTATGTTGGTACTGGTCATAAGAGTTCTCTTGTTTTTGAGGTAGTACATTCTGATGTTTGGGGTCCATGTGCTACTAACACTATGAATGGATATAAGTACTTTGTCTCTTTATTGATTGTGCATCTCGTCTCCTGGCTGTATTTAATGAAAAATAAGAGTGAAGTATTTGCTTACTTTCGGGACTTCCATAAACATGTCCAGACTCAGTACAATGCAGTAGTGAAGGTACTGAGGTTTGACAATGGAACGGAGTACACCAACAGAACACTTGCAGAGTACCTGTCAGCACACGAAATACAGCACCAGACCAGCTGTGCATACACTCCAGCACAAAATGGAGTAGCAGAAAGGAAGAACCGATACCTTCTAGAGACCGCAAGAAGTATGATGATCGACATGAATGTCCCACAAAATCTATGGGAATATGCAGTACTGACAGCAGCTCAACTTATCAACAGGATGCCTTCAAAAGTCCTGGGATGGAAGTCCCCATGCGAAGTATTACAAGCAATAATAGTGGGATACTCCCACAAAGGTATTCGGGTGTGTGTGTGTCACGCCCGATTCCGTAGAATCGATAGTCGTCCCCGGGCGTGATGCTGTGCAAGCCTAAGTTGCGCTCGCACAAGGCATAGTCATAAGGTTATCCGAAACACAACAACAAGAGAATGCGCAGAGTAAATTGAACACACATTATAGAGAAGGAAATTTAAGCTTTATTGATAATGAACATCATTTTACAGACTCGATACAAAGGCGCCGCACGGGCTTTTACAAACTGACTCCATTACAAAATGAACGTCGACGAGATAGCCATTCCATACATTTCATCCCTTGATTACAACCAGCATTACAAAACCACCTGGGATGACGGGAAGCCGCTCCATCTGTCTTCTTGGCCTTCGACAGCGGAGTCTTCAAAAGGTTGGATCCAAACTTCGACCGCAAGGACGAAGCTTCAAAACACACGAGCGTTGCCTTCCTTCACGTAGCACGCTCCTCCCGATCTATTGCACCTGTAGAGAGAGCGAGGATCAGTACAATCAACATGTACTGGCGAGTGGCTAATTAATTTAGCTCTCATTTAGTTCAAGAATTTGATAAAATCATACAACTTGCTTTTAGTGGTCTTTCTAACCATCCTAGATATTTTCATAAGAAGCATTAAGTTACACCACGGTTTCTTCCGGCGGAGCGCGCCATGCGACATAAAACTTACCATGTTAGTTGTTAACAATTTATATCAAGTGTTTGATATGGAGGTCATTTGGCCTTAACCAGCCATCTTGGACATAGCCTGGTAATACGGGACCCTTACAACGCAAGTAGCGAGCCCCGATGCAAGTCCCCGTCTTACCGATTGCCTATTACCCAGTCGGCTATAACCTGTTTCTTCCTATGCCGAGTCGGTCCCGTGGCCCCGGGTTGCCGCTCGAAGAAACCATCCCCCTTGTCGACAAGTTGTCCAAGTCCATGATAGGTTAACATGGTGTATTTTAGGATACCGTTGGGGCTTGTTATGTGATCAATTCATTTACTTGGTCGTTTTGCAGGCCTGAATTAATTCTATCTTTTTCAACACAACACATTTCTTTTTCACTTCTAACATACAAGACTTGTATTCTGCAAGCGAATCATTCAATTTTTAGTAACATTACCCGAGTTCTCATTTGAAATAGAGGGTCGAGACGAAGGAGGTCAGCCACTCACCTTGAGTTTTTTACTTGAGGCGAGAGACTGGTTGGCCGCGCTAGACGTTGCCTACACGATCACCTGAAATCGCACAAGCAACCGATTAGAACACTGTGTTATTCAAGGAAATTCGATATGAATGCGAAGTTCGAAACGTAAGCCATGAAAACCATCGAAAACATTCACGAAAACGCATTCAGAAAACAAAGCCAAAACCAACGCAAGCGGCGTGAAAAGCAGAGCAACGGGAGGTCTCTCCCGACTCAGCCGCAGAGTCAATCCTTGAGGCGCAGCCCGCTGAATATGGGACTTGGTTCCGAAGAAGCCATTCCATAACGTGGAATGGATCTTAATTCAACCGTTCCCGTTCGATCGATTCGATCGATCCCGACCTATCGGTCCCGACCGAGTCGATAGCGACAGTGTTCCTTTCTCGCACCCCGTGGACGGACAACGGGGCACGATGTAGGGACGGGGCACTACACCATAACCAACTAAAAATAAGTTTCGTCCTCGAAACTTAAGAACATAACCTACCTCTATGAAAATAATGAAGGAAACTTTTCTTTCATCTCTGACTCGAGTTCCCATGTCGACTCTTCCGCCGCATGGTTCCTCCAGAGTACGCGAACAAGAGGGATCACTCGACTTCGAAGCAGCTTATCCTTGCGTTCTAAAATTTGAAGTCTCTTCAACGTAGGATAAGTCGGACTTTAGCTCCAGCTGGCCAAAGTCCACCACGTGGCTAGGGTCGTGCACATACTTCCGCAGCTGAGAGACGTAGAAGACATTGTGCACACCTTCGAGCGCCGGCGGTAGGCAATTCTATAGGCTACTGGGGCGACCCGCTCGAGTACTTCGAACGGTCCAACGAATCTCGGACTCAGCTTCCCCTTCGCGCCGAACCGAGTAACTCCTCGCATAGGCGACACCTTTAGGAACACGTGATCGCCCACCTGGAACTCAAGCGGTCTTCGATGGGTGTCGGCGTAGCTCTTTTGCCGACTCTGTGCAATCTTCAGTCTTTCCGAATTAGCTTGACCTTTTCCACAGTCTGTTCCACCAGCTCAGGGCCGAGTATCTGCCGTTCCCGACTTCATCCCAGCAAATGGCGATCTGCACTTCCGGCCGTACAAAGCTTCATACGGCGCCATTTGGATGCTGGATTGGTAGCTATTGTTGTATGCAAATTCCGCCAGCGGTAGGTGGACGTCCCAGCTTGATTTGAAGTCAATTGCGCAGAGCCGTAGCATGTCTTCGAGAATCTGATTAACGCGCTCCGTTTGGCCGTCGGTCTGAGGATGGTAAGCTGAGCTGAACTGCAACTTGGTACCCAGTGCCGACTAAGGCTACTCCAGAATCGCGACATGAACCGTGAATCCGATCAGAGACGATGGATACTGGAACTCCGTGCAGCCGTACTATCTCGTCAAGATAAATCTGCGCCATGCGATCAACGCTCCAAGTAACTTTGATGGCGATAAAGTGCGCTGACTTGGTTAATCGATCGACGATGACCCAGATGGCGTCGTTCCCCCGTGGTGTCTTCGGCAGGCCAACAATAAAATCCATAGTGACGTGATCCCACTTCCACTCGGGAATAGCGAGGTTTTGCATCTCCCCGCCCGGTCGCTGATGCTCAGCTTTACCTGCTGACAGGCCATGCATTGCGACACGAAGAGCGCCACATCTCTCTTCATCCCGTGCCACCAGAAGGTCGTGCGGAGGTCCTTATACATCTTGGTACTGCCTGATGCAAGGTATATTTCGCACAATGCGCCTCCGACATTATCTCCTTTCGCAGTTCTGAATCATCCGGAACACATAGTGGCCATTCAATCTCAGCACGCCGGTCTTGTCTTCCGCAAAGTCGGTCGCACTACCTGTCGAAATCCGCTCGCGCATTTTCTTCAGGTACGGATCATCCTTCTGAGCGGCCATGATCTTTTCCAGCAAACTCGGCTCTAACTAGCTGCGCTAACCGTACATCCCTGAATCGAACCCGGAGATCGATGCCATTTCTTCTAGATCTTGTAGTAGTCTGCGGTTGATGGACAGCGAGGAAGATATTTTCGACTCAGAGCGTCCGCCACAACATTTCCCTTGCCCGGAGTGTAGTCGATCGTCAAGTCATAGTCTTTGATCAGTTCGAGCCAGCGCCTCTGTCGCAAGTTCAATTCCTTCTGAGTGAAGAGATACTTTAGGCTCTTGTGGTTGGTATAGATCGCGCACGCCACACCATATAGATAGTGACGCCACAATTTCAACGCGAACACAATCGCCGCTAACTCCAAGTCGTGCGTAGGATAGTTCTTCTCGTGCGGCTTTAACTGTCTGGAGGCGAAGGATATCACTTGTTTCGCTGCATGAGCACACATCCCAAGTCCTGGCCTGAAGCATCGCTGAATATCTGAAAACCCTCTGGCCCATCTGGAAGTGCGAGTATAGTGCCGAAATCAGTCGTTGTTTTAGCTGGAATGAAGCTTCACAGTCATCCGACCACTCATACGCGACTCCCTTTTGAGTGAGGCGAGTCAGTGGCGATGCAATCTTCGCGAAGTCTTTCACGAAGCGTCGATAGTATCCCGCCAAACCAAGAAAGCTTCGAATCTCACTAGCAGACGCAGGCCGCTTCCAATCAGCAACATCTTCCACTTTCTTCGGGTCGACTGCAATGCCTTCGGACGAAATGATGTGACCAAGAAAGGATACGCTGCTTAGCCAAAATTCGCACTTACTCTGCTTCGCGTACAACTCATGTTCTCGAAGTGTCTGGAGCACGGCCCGTAGATGTTCTGCAGGCTGCGCCCTGTCCTTCGAGTAGACGAGAATATCATCAATAAAGACTACCACAAATTTATCAAGGAAGGGTCGAAATACCCGATTCATCAGATCCATGAAGGCGGCAGGAGCGTTCGTCAGGCCAAATGGCATCACCAGGAACTCGTAGTGGCCGTATCGAGTGCGAAAGGCGGACTTTTGCACGTCGTCTGACTTGATCTTGAGTTGATGATAGCCTGAGCGGAGATCAATCTTCGAAAATACCGAGGCGCCTTGCAGTTGATCGAATAAGTCGTCTATGCGGGGCAATGGGTACTTGTTCCGGATGGTGGCCTTGTTCAACTCTCGGTAATCGACGCACAGACGCATGGAACCATCCTTCTTCTTCACGAACAACACGGGCGCTCCCCACGGTGACACACTAGGCCGAATAAATCCCTGTCGAGTAACTCTTGTAACTGGACCTTGAGTTCCTTCAGCTCGGCGGGGGCCATTCTGTACGGGGCCTTGGAAATCGGTCGGGTATCGGGAATGTATCGATGCTGAACTCGATTTCTCTGTCGGGGGGCATGCCGGATAGCTCGTCCGGGAACACATCGGGGAATTCTGCCACAACGTCGGTCTGACCCGCGTTTGCACCATCCTGTCGCATGTCTCGGACGAACGCCAAATAGACTTCGCACCCAGAATGCAGCATCCTCCGAGCAAAATCGCCGAGATCAGCATGCAGGTCGACGACGCCTCACCACACGAAAAGCAGAATTCAGGCACTCCTGGTATGCGGAAGGTGACCGTCTTTCCGGCGCAGTCTATGGTTGCGTTGCACGGCCCGAGCCAATCCATTCCCAGAATAATATCGAAGTCCTTCATGTCTAGGACTATCACGTCAAGACTGATCTTTTGACCGCCAATACAGATAATCCCGTCGGCGCAGGCTAAGTTTGTGAGTATTGGTGTGCCCGAAGGTGTGCTTACGCTAAGGTCAAGATCTAATGATATTACAGGAAATTTGTACTCGACGACAAAGTCCGCCGATATAAAACTATGTGAAGACCTGAATCAAATAGAACACGAGCAGGCACATTATTGAAATTTAGTATACCTGTCACGACTGTATCTGATGCATGCGCTTCATCTCGAGTCATGGCGTAGACGTGGCCCTGGGCATTGGGGCGACGATCTTGGCCATTTTGTGGTGCGGGTTGATGGGCTCGAGGCGCTGGAACTTGATTCCCTGGACGGTGCTGTTGGGGCGCCATTGGACGGTGTTGTTGGGGCGCCGTTGGGTTCGGCCTTTTGGTTGGACAATCAGCACGAAAGTGGCCCCTCTTGCCACAGTTCCAGCATCCATCCTCTGGTATCGGACAGTTGTCGATCGTGTGACCGTGACGGTGACATCGGTTGCAGTATCGTGGGTTACGCCCTTGATACCCGCCTTGGGGCCCATTGTTCGGACGCTTGGTCATGTTGTTTCCTCCCGCATGGCTAGGGCGTTTGTGATTGTAGGTATGCACAACGCCGGCAGCACCTGGAGGGTATTGGCTTTCAAGGCGGAGGGCGTGGTTGAGAGACTCCCCCATCGTTGGATATTTGGAACAGACACATGGGCGGAAATAGATGGCCGTAGGCCCACTTCGAACCGTCGTGCACGACTCGCCATGGAAGGCAGGTATTGTCCAGCAAACTTGGCTAACTTGTTGAACTCTGCTGCATACTGCCGCACCGTCATATTCCCTTGCCTTAGCTGCATGAATTCATTTTCCTTCTCTTGTCGAACGGCTTCGGGGAGGTACTCGATCTCGAACGCCTCGCGGAAGGTGGCCCAAGAAATTGCCGCTGTCTCGTCGTCGCGTCTAATCGCTCGCTTTTGCACGGCCCACCAGTCGTGCGCGTTCGACCGGAGTAGAAGTTGAGCGCATGCGACTTTCTTGGACTCTTCAACGTCTAGCAGCTCGAACTTGTCTTCCAGTTCCTCTAACCAGTCGATCGCCAAGGAGGGATCTTTCGTGCCGTAGAAGGAAGTACGACAACTTTTTGTGAATTTCGACACGTCGAAGTTAGAACTTCTCGGTGTTGCATATGTAGGCTCGGGTGCCTCCGGATCGACATCACTTTGTCTGGCCGCAGGCTCGGTCACGGCAGGAGTTGTCGTGGAGTTGTTGTTGTTGGCCACCACCGTCTGTACAATCTGCTGAAGAGTATCAAGCTGCTTCTGCTGCAACTTGAATTGTGCATCGAATCGGGCCTCGAACTGGGTCTGGCGTGCCTCTACCTCCCGTCGATGTGCCTCCGTCTCCCGTCGATGTTGCTCATTCAGGCGTTGATTCTCCTGAGCTTGTTGTTGTTGCGCTTCCAGCATGCGCAACATCCGTTCCATGGCATCGTTAGAGGGTCCGGGCCTCGAGCTACTCGAGCCGCTCGAAGTACTTTCTTCGTTCAATGCCACGTTCACCGCCGCACCTTCTGGGATTTTGAAGGTAAAAATACATTAGTCACAAAACTTATTACAGACTCCCTCGTATGGAACGACATATCTCATCGACACGAGACCAATGATTTGAGACTAGAAACTCGACACTAGAGGCCAAGGACGTAAAGCCGTGCTCTGATACCAATATGTCACGCTCCGATTCCGTAGAATCGATAGTCGTCCCCCGGGCGTGATGCCGTGCAAGCCTAAGTTGCGCTCGCACAAGGCATAGTCATAAGGTTATCCGAAACACAACAACAAGAGAATGCGCAGAGTAAATTGAACACACATTATAGAGAAGGAAATTTAAGCTTTATTGATAATGAACATCATTTTACAGACTCGATACAAAGGCGCCGCACGGGCTTTTTACAAACTGACTCCATTACAAAATGAACGTCGACGAGATAGCCATTCCATACATTTCATCCCTTGATTACAACCAGCATTACAAAACTACCTGGGATGACGGGAAGCCGCTCTATCTGTCTTCTTGGCCTTCGACAGCGGAGTCTTCAAAAGGTTGGATCCAAACTTCGACCGCAAGGACGAAGCTTCAAAACACACGAGCGTTGCCTTCCTTCACGTAGCACGCTCCTCCCGATCTATTGCACCTGTAGAGAGAGCGAGGATCAGTACAATCAACATGTACTGGCGAGTGGCTAATTAATTTCCAGGCTCTCATTTGGTTCAAGAATTTGATAAAATCATACAACTTGCTTTTAGTGGTCTTTCTAACCATCCTAGATATTTTCATAAGAAGCATTAAGTTACACCACGGTTTCTTCCGACGGAGCGCGCCATGCGACATAAAATTTACCATGTTAGTTGTTAACAATTTATATCAAGTGTTTGATATGGAGGTCATTTGGCCTTAACCAACCATCTTGGACATAGCCTGGTAATACGGGACCCTTACAACGCAAGTAGCGAGCCCCGATGCAAGTCCCCGTCTTACCGATTGCCTATTACCCAGCTCGGCTATAACCTGTTTCTTCCTAGGCCGAGTCGGTCCCGTGGCCCCGGGTTGCCGCTCGAAGAAACCATCCCCCTTGTCGACAAGTTGTCCAAGTCCATGATAGGTTAACATGGTGTATTTTAGGATACCGTTGGGGCTTGTTATGTGATCAATTCATTTACTTGGTCGTTTTGCAGGCCTGAATTAATTCTATCTCTTTTCAACACAACACATTTCTTTTTCACTTCTAACATACAAGACTTGTATTCTGCAAGCGAATCATTCAATTTTTAGTAACATTACCCGAGTTCTCATTTGAAATAGAGGGTCGAGACGAAGGAGGTCAGCCACTCACCTTGAGTTTTTTACTTGAGGCGAGAGACTGGTTGGCCGCGCTAGACGTTGCCTACACGATCACCTGAAATCGCACAAGCAACCGATTAGAACACTGTGTTATTCAAGGAAATTCGATATGAATGCGAAGTTCGAAACGTAAGCCATGAAAACCATCGAAAACATTCACGAAAACGCATTCAGAAAACAAAGCCAAAACCAACGCAAGCAGCGTGAAAAGCAGAGCAACGGGAGGTCTCTCCCGACTCAGCCGCAGAGTCAATCCTTGAGGCGCAGTCCGCTGAATATGGGACTTGGTTCCGAAGAAGCCATTCCATAACGTGGAATGGATCTTAATTCAACCGTTCCCGTTCGATCGATTCGATCGATCCCGACCTATCGGTCTCGACCGAGTCGATAGCGACAGTGTTCCTTTCTCGCGCACCCGTAGACGGACAACGGGGCACGATGTAGGGACGGGGCACTACAGTGTGCTTTGTGAAAGACAAAAGACCATCAGTTGGAAAACTTGACTCCAGAGCAGTCAAGTGCATCTTCGTGGGCTACTCAGCGACTCAGAAGGGATATGTGTGCTGGAGTCCAGTAGAGAAGAAGAAGTTCGTTAGTATGGATGTCCACTTCCGAGAGCATGAGCCATATTACTCAGCGACTCGGGAGGGCACTTCGCACAACACGCCTAATACTACTAGTATAAGGCGAGAGGGGGAGATGGAGAACTTGGTGGTAACCGATCTAGAAGTATGGCATAGAGGCACGGTTGAGGAGAAACATGAAGGTGAAGCAGAACAGGGGGAGGAGATAAGAAGTATCAGGCCTACGGCTCAGGGGGAGTTACTTACCTATAGCGGAGAGAGAAGCAAACTGCAGGTCCAGTACCTACAGTGCCAGTGACAGTGCCAGTGCTAAGTCCCTTGCATGCGTATGTCCCAACTCCTGAGACACCACCATCCTCCTCATCTACACCACTACCCTCCTCAGGTGATATCATTCCTCATACTTCTCCCATACCACTACCTACACGAAGGACTACTCGCAGTAATGCGAAAAATCCTCCGGACAGATATGGTTGGAATCTTTCTAAGTTTGGTTCTTATGATCATATCTCTTCTTCTCATGGAATATTTATAGTATCTTTTGATAGTATTACTGTACCTAACAATTGGCAGGTTGCCAAGAACGATCCAAAGTGGAAAGCGGCAATGCATGAGGAGTTGGGAGCTCTTGAGAAGAACCACACTTGGGAGCTGGTGAGACTGCCAGAAGGGAAAAGAGCAGTCGGATGCAAATGGATTTTTACTGTGAAACAGAACCCAGATGGACAGATTGAGCGCTATAAAGCTCGACTGGTGGCAAAATGATACAGTCAGATGTACGACATCGACTATGACGAGACCTTTGTACCAGTGGCGAAGATGAGCACTGTCAAGACCTTGATCTCCCTGGCAGCCAATGGAGGGTGGAAGCTACACCAACTGAATGTGAAGAATGCATTTCTTCATGAGAATCTAGTGGAGGAGGTGTACATGAAGATACCACCAGGATTCGGCACCAAACAGACAGAAGGCAAGGTCAGCAGACTGAAGAAGTCCCTCTATGGACTGAAGCAGTCTCCTCGAGCATGGTTTGACAGGTTCAGGAGAGCAATGATAGGGATGGAATATCAGCAGATCAATGCTGATCACACTGTCTTCAGACGAAGTGGAGGCCACATCACCATGCTTGCGGTATATGTAGATGATATGATTATCACAGGCGATGATGAGCAGGAGATCGCCCAACTTAAAGGAAAGCTTGGCAAGGAGTTCGAGGTGAAGGATCTTGGCCCTCTTCGATACTTCCTTGGGATTGAGATTGCTCGAGATAATGAGGAAATTGTTCTTTCTCAAAGGAAGTACGCACTGGACCTGCTTACGGAAACGGGGATGATGGGATGCAAACCAGCTACGACACCGATAGACCAGAAGTTCAAACTGGATGCTGAAGCTGGAGAACCAGTTGACCGGGATAGATATCAGAGATTGGTGGGCAAGTTGATCTACTTGAGCCACACTCGACCTGATATCAGCTTTGCGGTCAGTGTAGTGAGCCGCTACATGCATGACCCCCGGAAGGGTCATATGGACGCAGTATACCAGATTCTGAGGTACTTGAAGGGAGCCCCCGGGAAGGGACTGATCTTCAGAAGAAATAATCATGTAAGTATCGAGGGCTATTGTGATTCTGACTGGACTAGCTGTGCTGACGACAGGAGATCCACATCGGGCTACTGCATATTTGTAGGAGGCAACTTGGTCTCGTGGAGGAGTAAGAAGCAGTCAGTGGTGGCCAGATCAACAGCTGAAGCAGAGTATAGAGCTATGGCCTTGGGAGTCACAGAACTATTGTGGTTGAAGAATATGCTGACGGAGCTCAAGCTGGACCAGGGAGCCAAGATGAAGCTATGGTGTGACAACCAGTCAGCTATTAGTATTGCCAACAATCCAGTGCAACATGACAGGACCAAGCATATCGAGATTGACAGGTTCTTCATCAAAGAAAAGCTGGAGAAAGGAGTACTAGAGCTGGGCTACGTTCCAACCAAAGATCAGGTAGCAGACGGACTGACAAAGGGGCTTAGTTCTATCAGCATGATGAGAGAATGTGACAAGATGGGTTTAGCGAATATCTTTCGCCCATCTTGAGGGGGGGGTGTTGATATATGTAAGTAGAAATTGGACTTTAGTCCCACATTGCCTAGAATGATAGGAGAGGAGGCTAGCCTCTCCTATATATGTAGTCTCTATTCCAATAATAATAACTTAAAAATCTCTACATATATTTAGGGCACATTGCTAACGAGAGTATTTTTGGAGGCACTATATATATCCTATTCTTGTTCCTTATAGATTATTAATGGTATGGTTTGAATGCGACGGAAAACATTAGAATCCTTGATATTGTGTCGGAAATAGTGACGAAATTTAGTATGCTTTTATGATATACAGGGATTATGGAAATTAACTTTGAAGGAATAGAAAATTCACATAAATAAATATGATACTTCACATGATTAGTGTTTGATTTAGGTGGCTATGCGATTCAGTAGTACACCTCCATGTACTGACCCTCGTATTTCAGGTACGAAGAGCACGACAGAAACAACAAGGCAATTTATGATTTGATTTCTTTTAAGAGATGTTATATACATGGACATAATGTATGGAAATAGTTTAATACCTTAGTTCCTTGAGATGTAAATATTTTGATTCTTGAACGTTCTATATTGTGATTTCCGCTGCAAGTGACGTTATTCAATTCAATTGACTCTTAAATCATATTCTTCTTCAACTTGGCTCTAAAAGATTCTTTATAAATGGTTGTTATTGTATTCAATATTAAGACTTGAATATAAAACAATATTAAGACTTGAATATTCCGCTGCATGATAATTCTTTGGATTCGTGTTGTGGTTACCAGCCTAGTCAATTTAGTCTTGTATGACATCACGTTCCAAAGACTTGAATTTCGGAAATCAGCACGTGACAACTATGAGTGTTTGTCAACCATACCAGCCCTCTTTGCTAGTGACAAATTCCTAGCCGCAATATGAGCAAGATAGCATCTTTCACTAAAGCTAGAAGCCTAGTTGGCAGGTAGATGAGCTACCTTTCTGGACAATTCAGTTTAAGTAACTTCGATTAGCTAGAAAGAGTTTACATAAAGAGGTAACATGATAATTTGGTGTAGAAATCATCTTAATCTCTACAATGCAACCCAAAGAGCGAAAAGGAATAAGAATAACATTCCCAATTTTATCGTGTATTGGTAAGATATTATAGCAATTTTACACGGATACTCCTCGGGAGGGCGCACGACACTTTTTGACACTGCTGTGAGATATGGCTCTCCCATGTATAGGCTTCAAAGAGATCCAAAACATAGTTGAAAATAATAATGAAAAAAGTGTGATAATGCCAAACACAATTGAGACGAGACGAGAAAGTAACTTTTTTTTGCATTGAATCATTTCTAGAAACATTTTGGAACCTACTTACTACCCAGAGTATGCTTTCTAGAAACATTTATAATATCATTAATATGTAATATATAAGATATGTATATAATTATGCTTTCATGTGTATATATAATCATATACATGCCATACCCGCATCCCAAAATTTTCAACAATGTCATATTCATGTCCGTATCCAAATCTGTGTCCGTGTCTATGCGTCCTAGTATTATACAAAATAAATACCAGTTGCACATTAGTTTGGATTCTGACTTTTGGGACTTTGAACTTCGAAAGATGAAATTCCAATATTTTCCAACCAAAATACACGATAACAATTAAAATCCATGTTAACAACATGCAAGAGAATCCTCTGAATAGAGTAAGTACTTACCTCCAAGTGTTCATGTAGTCTTCTCTGGAGTTCCATTTGAACTCTCATTGCCTCATTACATCCGCTGCACAGTAACTGAGACGTGAGAAACAAGAAATAGGATTACAAGAAGAAAAGTTGAGAGATAGAAATACTCTGTCAATTCTTGGGCTAGTGCTGATGTTGATGGTGGTGGAGATGGTTCTTTGCTCTGACTTTCCACTTTGTCTGAAGCAGCAATGCCTTGGCATGAAAGGGGTATATTAGAGGAAGGTCAGGAGAGAAGAAGAAGAATAACAATAATAAGGTTATGTCTACACCCCACATCACCCGGTATGAGTTTTGGAAGGGAACAATCACTTAATGGCAGAATGTTTATATAGAAATCTACTATGAACTCGAAAATGGAAAAAGATGACATATAGGACAACCAATCGACAACTACTTACTGCATCACGATGGCATTGAAAGACACCGAATATATTATGCTCATGTAGAAATGCAGATCCAATCTGTTCCAAAATAGTTGCAGCAAAACTGCTTCATTACTAATACACAGCATAATAGTTTTGGGTGTCTAGAATGTCAGATGAGTTGTCTCTCCCCACCACTACCACCGCTAAGTCCATCCACAACTGTAGGTATGAGCTTTCCAGAGAACTACCACATAAAAGTATACCTAACCTGCTGATATCCAATGCATAACTACTATCATTGCCTCTCAAGGCATCTTGTGTACAAATAAAAAGGCGTCCTAGTGCCACGAGGCATCCCGCTTACGCAGGTTATGGGGAGGGTCAATAAGTTTTTTCACGGTCATCCATAAGTTTTCGTGCTCCTTCTCCTCCCTAGAGCCCAACTATTCTTCTTCGCATCAAAATGTGTTTCAATAAACTAAACGATGATTATGTAAGAATATACCAGTCCTTTAAAGTCAAGTTGACATTGGTATTAAGAACAAAGTAATGACTGTTTTGGTTGAATCAGTCTTTAGAAACACACATATGTGCAAATACACGAGTACACGCACACATGGAATACACACACACATACCATGCGAAAGTGTCATCACAGTAACATTTAACTGACCTACCAAATGTCTTTGTGTGTTTGTGATTGAGAGAGAGATACCATCATTAGAATCGTCAAGGATCTCCTTGCAAGATTGCTTCCCCAATCTGTATTTCTGAAAAGTGAGCAACAAGGAATTTAATAAGATCACTATTCGGTTAGTTTTAAACGGAAAACAACATACTCAGTAATGGATCGTGAACCCATGCACAATGCCGGGCATCTCAAAAAAAAGTAATGGATCTTGAACGATTACAAGTAACAGCTACTTTGTAGAAATATAAAGCTGCGCAACCTAATAATATTTTTGTTTTAGAAAACGGGACTGCTATTTGGCCCGCGGGCGGGCCAGCCCGCCCGCCACGTGGCCCTCTCCCATTGGCCAGTCAATGGCGCGGGCCCCATGCTAACAGGGGGGGGGGGCCAATGGGAGAGTGCCACGCAGGCGGGCGGGCTGGCCCGCCTGCGGGCAAGAAAGCATTTCCGTTTAGAAAAATGTAATTTGTGTTCATAAACTTTTTGTTTGCTGAGACTTGAAGCTGTACATCTAACAGATTTTTGTAAGAGTTTGAGATAGTACTGCAACCTAAAGAATTTTTGTTTTGGAAGTGTTCAATTATTGTGCTCGTAAACTCCAAATTACTCTGTTATTGATATGTAAGCTGAGAAATGTCCTACTTCCACTATTCCACAATCACAACTGTACACTGCTGGAACCATTACTTCAAACCCCTTTATCTTCCTACTTTTCGGACACTGAAAAGTAACTTAGAAGTTACCTAGAACTTTAAATCATGCTTAAAAGAAGAACAATACGTTGTTGGTAAAAAACAAACCTGAAGATGGCTCTTCAAATGATAAAGGGTGAGACCTTTTATATTCATGAGTCTCATTATGGTCTTTGGTGTTGCTTCTGCAAAACGAAACCCAAGAAGTTCAGAAGAGAAACCAAATCAAAATTAAAGAAAAAATATTAAAATGTTACACTTACGGGCTACGTACTGGTCATGTTATACGGCAATATAAGTTTAGTGTTTGATATTCTTCGGATTTAGGAGGTCAATAACTAAATACACTAGTAGTAAGTTCCACATATACAACAAGAAAGAGAGAACACGAGAATTTTCCTAAATACCATTCCAAGAGATTGAGATTTCTTTGAACTCCCAATTTCGTTTTACAAAGTCAGTTAAGCAAAAATATGAGTATGTAAGAAATAGTACCCAAATACAAATTCTCTATAATTCAATTATTAAAAGTGTAACATAAGTTACTTGGTCAATCAACTGGAGTAATTTGTTAACATAGTGTTTATTCCAAATAAACAAATTCAAATAGTATAATCTTCAATAACTTAATAACATTTGTAGATCAATAAGTTGCAATCCCTGGATGTAATGGAAGGCAATTATCCTTTGTCACAATTTGAGTTGGAGATTAGCAAAAAGGTTTCAACAAGATCAACCTTCTGAAAGTAAACATGATAATCAATGCCAATTCCAAAACATTATGCAATAAATCCTAGTTGTTAGTATTAGTTATGTTAAAGTCTTGCCACTGTGCCAAAAATCTAGTGTGTTATTGAGGGTTAATGGTTATATATTAATAATCATTTTAACATGTCTCCACAGAGAGCATGAATTCACGCAACTGTATAATCTTTTTATGTCAGAGGAGACTCAAACTTGGATTTTTCTGATACCATGTTGATGTCCCTGCCATTGCAAATTTATAAAAAAAAAACACTGTTAGTGGGGTTAAGGGTTATATATTTATGTTATTCTAACAAGGAAGAGTGTTTTACCCCTAAAGACTTTTGTGCAAGGTTTTGATCATATTGACCGGACCCGACTACAACTACTTAAACTGACCAATTCAAAACCATTGAAAACTTTGAAATTGCTGAGATCAATCCACATAGTTATGAGTTTCAGATCAAGATTTTGAATTCTTATAGTAAAATATGGGATACTAGACTGTCCCCTACCCACCCTTGGAAGCTCGACACTACCAAAACCATTGCCGCGTCCATATTATCTCCATGCCATCTCGTGTTGGATGCACATTAGGCACGATAAACACATCAAATACACCAGTACACACAAAATCCAGTGTCTGTGCCTTGTTAGTGTTACTGTGTTTTTATCTTGTCGTGTCACATGTGTGTCCTTGCAACTTATCGTCGATCCTTCCAACCACTGGTAAGAAGAAAAATCCACAAGTGGCCATCTCCACTCAGCCTATGTTCAGACATTGTACCCTATAAGTTGCTATCTTTAAGGCCTCGTTTGGTTCACGGAAAGGAATCAATCCCATATATTTTCCATAGGGATGGGAAAGTAGAATTCCTATCAAATTTCCTTTCCTATGTTTGGTTGGTGTAGGAAAGGAAAGAAAAAATATATCATTGTTCCAACAATATCCAATGTCAACATAATTATAATGAAGAGTTAATTGGTAAAATAGGTAATAAATGAAGGCTACTTTTGTCATAATGTTTGGTAATTAATGTTGGGAAAGGAGGAGGGAAAATGAATCCCATGGGTCATGAGAGGAACCATTTTCCCTCCTATTTTCCCCCATGTCAGGAAAGTGTTTCCCAAATTTGTGACTACCAAACAAAGGAAAGGAACAAGTTTCCTTTCCGGATTCCTTGAATCCGTGAACAAACGAGGCCTAAAAGTACTATCAATACACATGTTGCAACACCAAATGCTCATTGCCTAACTGACAGCGGGTGCATCCAAGGGCAGTTTGTTAAAGTTTTCTTCATGATAATGAACTACACTGGGATGTTTTTTGGGTTTTTTTTTGGGCAAGGACTGGATCAAGGAGACCCCAGCCAAACTTTACTCATATTAAAGCAATATATTCACTAGTAAACATTAGATATAAGAGGTTGAAGTCGAGAAGATAGAACCCAAATAGGAGAAGCTAATCAAGATAGACAATTTGAGCACCACCTCCGGGAACATATATACACTTTGACTGAGAGCATTGTAAACTGATACCAGGAGGTTATATCATAAAATACACTGATCGAGTAATATACTTGCTACTATAAAATGAACGCTAGGTGGGGAATCACTAAGACACACTCAGAAGGGAATCTCTGACACGACAATTTAAAATGAAGTAGAACTTGCCAAAATCAACGCCAGTGTCCGTATCACCGTATCTGTATTAAGTCATGTGTCAACTAAAGAGCCTATGTATATGATATGTTAGTTATTTATTATCGCCTACTAATATGCAGCTATTTTGTTCTTAGTTACAATTTAACATATAAGCTAGAGTTTTTTGGTCATTTTTAACACCCTTCTCACAAGTACTGCTACTGCTAGACAATTGACTTGCATGACAAGCAGCTCCATTGAAGGTTAGATCAGGCCTAAGACTTGAGTACTCATGCATTGTGATGACATCTTAATGAGCACTCCTATCATCTACCAAAAGGAAAACACAGGTGAGCACTTAAAGACTAAAGTCAATTTTAACAGTTCTCGTTGTTCATACATCAATAAAAAAAAAGTCTTTCTTCTACAGCACTACTACTACAATTGCATGATGTGTTGGAGTGGGTGGGGTTCCCAACCTATGTGGAGAAGACCCCGGAGTGCGACGAGCGCCGTTCGTGTGTCGAAGAAGCTCGGGGAGGAAGCGGGGCTGCTGATAGAGCTACAGGGAGCTGCTGGAAGCAGGGGGGCCGAGTTCGGGCCGAACTCTGCCCCAGGCAGAGTTCTGGCCGAACTCTGCCTTCCCATTCCAGAATGTGGTCGGCCAGTGCTGGTTGCCCGACACAGAGTTCTGGCCGAACTCTGTGTCGTCGGGGGCTGAAGCGGATTTTAGGGTGACTTTTCACCACTGGATCTAATCCAACGGTCCAGGTTGGTTGCGGGATTGGGGAGTTAAGTTGGGATTTCCAAACCCTAATTCATAACGCAACGTAACACAAGAAAAGAGAGAGAAGGAGGCAAGAGTGCCATTGCAACTTCGGAGAAGAAGACGGAGGATTGAAGGTCGCTATTCGAAGGAGATCGTGTTCGGGTAATCTCTACTCGTCGTTCTCGCTCTTCGTAGCCTTGTAATCATTGTTCTTATTTCTGAGTGTTGTGGGGATCCGATTTGGATCAGAGAGGAGTTTGTAGAGGGTGTAATTCTTCTATTCCATTAGTGGAGGCTTCTCAGGGTTGGACTCCGATCGTTCCGTGTTTTTTTTCCCGCAAGGGTTTTCCACGTCAAAAATTCTCTGTGTCTGCGTGGATTTTGTGTGATTGTTTTTGGGTTCGTACGTTGTATTGCTCGGTCCTCTCGCAGGTACTCTCCGGTTTGGGAAAAGGTTTCCGCGCTTCTTTCCCAACAGAGTGGTATCAGAGCCAGGTTCTGGAATTCAGAAGGAGTGTCAGTAGTTGACAGAGAAACCAGAGAGGAGAGATGGACGCGAAGCCGGTGCGCATGGTGAATCTTAATGGCACAAACTATCATTATTGGCGGAGCAAGATGAAGGATTTGCTATTTGTCAAGAAGCTGCATCTACCCGTGTTTGCATCCGAGAAGCCCAGTGATAAATCCGAGGAGGACTGGACATTCGAGCACATACAGGTGTGTGGGTACATACGGCAGTTTGTTGATGAGAACGTGTACAACCACGTTGCCAATATTGAGCACGCGAAGACGTTGTGGGATAAGCTGGAATCCTTGTATGCGAAGAAGACCGGGGTAAACAAGTGTCCTGATCCGGACGATGATGG